>JARYSW010000007.1:0-600000 GCA_031081755.1 Debaryomycetaceae sp. CAB 1570
AACTACCACTTGCGATGTGATTTTAGAAGCAAACCTTGTAAGAACTCGAATCTAGCGTGCTCTTATCATCTTCTATGGAAAATCTATGTAAACCTTTTTGGTCAATGAGCCATCAATGGGAACATCACGTAAATACTATCAAGAGCCATTAATCCCCCTATCGACGATATCTCCCATTGCAATGAATTCCTCTTCGAGGTAGCACTTTCCGACAAGTTGAATGTTTAATAGGATTCCGCTAATGCGATTGGCGTCATGAACATCAAATTATCATGACTCCAATCATTCGTTGGCTTGTAGGCCTTGTTCTCCTGATCTAACTTGGGATCTGCAAATTCATTTATGAGAGGGCTGGTCAAACTGGGCACATCAAGTACGTTATTCGTGGTGGAGTACCCCCATAATGGTAAGAAATCGCGAGTACAAGCAGAACATGATGAATTTGCAGTAATTATTGCATGTATTTGCTTTCCAGATATTGTTTTATAGTGTGTAGCTTTCCACATTTCCAAAAGCTGCTTTCTTACTTTGTTTCTATATGCGTTAATTTTGAAATTGACACTTCCACCGAATTTTCTGATATCAAAGCGGCTCAATATTTTCTCAAGTGCTGTAATCAAAGGCTCTCCTGATTCAGCACGGAAAGCTTTTCACTTTTTGAAACCCTACAAGAAGTACATCTTGGCGGCATTTTCCATCAATTCGTGGGTGTCAAAAGGGAGCTCGAGCTCGATTATTTCATGCCCTGCTTTTTGTAGCCTTTCTGCAGCAAAATTCATATTTCTTGTTACAGGTGGATAAGACATAATGCCTCAATCAACCTAGACACTATTCGGATCTGTATCCCTGCGATTAACTAAGTTCAATACATCTACTTCAATAGGTTGTCAACAACTCGAAATGGTCGCTCCAGAATCATCTTAAATCAACATCTGCACATGATGTGCAAAGGTGTTGCAATTGGCTTAATGATGTTCGTTTAGTTCGCTAATGTCTACCTAAATGTGCCACATATTTCTCATTCTGGTAATATTTTGAAAAAAGTCAAACACCATAATCGTATCTCAGGCTCTCACAGGGTATATAGTCTTTCATTGAGTATTCCAATGCCCTTCAGATATATGATTGCTAAACTCTCGTACAACTTCTCTGTAGATGGCAAAGGAAAATAATCGGGGTTTCGGATTATCATTGTACGGAGATGGATAGACTCCCGGACGTCGATCTTGAAGTTAGTCCGAGATCGTGTAATGCAATCCATGGACCAAATAGCGTTCATTGCAATAGCTGAGAGAAGCTGAGCAATTCTAAGGAACTTTTGGAGTGGAGGACGTATGTTTGGATGTTGTGGTCGAGAAAACTTTCAATAAGCGCTTGCATAAAGGCTCTTCAAGTTGCATCGCAAATTGACCAACTGCTGAGCTTCGATCGTGATAGCGAAACGTCCCACGTGAATTGGTGCATGGCGATACCCCTACTTGCGCTCACCACACATCAGTTGAAAGCTTGTGTGACACTCTTCTAAAATGGAACACATCGCAGAGACTTAACATAAGCTCGAGATAGAACGAGGAAGCATAGTGTACCCCGAAGATCCAATATTGGAGCCAAGAGACTTCAACGTCCCACTTACCTGCAGAAGAGGAGGCCTCGTTCAATCAACTCTGCAGTAACATAATATTCAAGTGTGGGGTAAGACAGACTACAATTAGTGGCACTTCGAGACATCTTGTAACGTGATACTCACTAGATTGCATTGTCCACTGGAGATCAACCCCTCTCACCATTGCCCCACCTATGTAGCACTTTTTCCATAATTTCGGGGCATCAATACTTAGATGCACGAACTGAATATAACTGGAGAAACTTCCGCTACTCAAAGTCAATGGTGCAGTGAAGATTTCAGCTATTCGAACCAAAGGCTCGAAGAATGATATTCAAGTCGTCCAAGTTGTTCTTCTCTGGGAAGAACTTGAGGTTCTTGATCTCGTTTTGTTCTTGTACAGGATTTTTGCTTCTCGGATATGACCAAGGTTTGATGGGCACTATAGTTGGTGCGGATAATCGGTTTGGCAGAGATTTTAACCATCCGGACTCGACAACTCAGGGACTATTAACGTCCGTTTACGACTTGGGGTGCACTGCGGGATCTATAATGTGTTTTTTCGTGGGTGAAAAATTTGGTCGCAGAGCTATGATGTTTTGTGGAGGGACAATAATGATTGTAGGGACTGTGGTGTTGACAGCATCTCAAACACGAGGCCAATTTTACGCGGGAAGAATTGTCACTGGAATTGGAAACGGATTTAACTCATCAACAATTCCGGTATATCAGTCTGAATGTGCTTTAGCTTCCAATAGAGGTGCCATGTTGACGTGGCAAGCAGTTGTCACTATCTTGGGAGTTGTCATTGCTTATTGGGTGGGCTATGGTACATCATTCACCGACAGTCCCTTACAGTGGAGGTTACCCGTAGCACTTCAAGGATTATTTGCAATTGCGCTTTCCTTGGAGGTCTTCATATTACCAGAGACGCCTCGTTGGCTAGTGACTAAAAATCGTTCTGAAGAAGCTCGTACAATTTTAGCAGCCATCCAAGACAAGAATGCTCAGGATATGGAAGTTATTGACCAGATAAAAGAAATCGAAAGGGCCGTTGAGTTGGAGGGTGCCGGAGGTCCATTTAAATTCAAAGAATTGTTCGGTGGTGGAGATATCCAAAATTTTAGAAGGTTGCTTTTAACAATTGGTATCATGATAATGCAACAGTTCACAGGTTCAAACATGATTAATTATTATGCACCGGTTGTATTCCAATCCACGATGAATTTAAGTAGAAACACTTCGTTGATCCTTGCTGGATGTACTGAAATAGTATATTTCTTATCCTCTTTCATACCATTATGGGGAGTTGAAAGATTTGGTCGTAGACCTTTACTATTGGTTTGTTCAGCAGGCTTAGCACTATGTTTCATCATGGTTACAATATTACTATCTATTGGAACCTATGAATGCGGTGTGGCAGCAGCAGCTTTCATATTCATTTATCAGATTTTCATGGCTATTGGCTGGCTTCCTGTGCCATGGTTCTACCCAGCAGAAATCAATGTTACCAGATTAAGGTCCAGAAATCAAGCCATTGGATCTGCCTTCAATTGGTTGTCTGTTTTTGCAGTCGTCCAAATTACTCCAATCTCCATCGATAACATAGGCTGGAAGACATTCATAATTTTCGCTATTTTGAATGTTGCATGGATTCCTATCATCTACTGCTTCTACCCAGAAACAAAAGGTTTGGAGTTGGAAGATATTGACCATATTTTCGAGACTCCTGGTTTCACAAGAGGCGTTTTCTCTAGCAGAGGACAACCAATTGTACCGCGCAGTCAAAGGATTGATAACGAAAAAGAATCTTCTCTCGATAAGGATTCAATACATTACATTGAGAAATCTTGATGTAATATAGTCCTAGTTACCAGAAAAAAACTGGATTTTTTGTAGTAGTAACAATTATCAGGAATCTTACATAGTTTTTCAGCTTTGCCCTATCTGCTGTAATTTTTAATGAAGTATGTCAATGAAATGATTTGTAATTAGAATATTTCATCAACTGTCGAATGAAGACGCTATGAGTGGGTCATGTCAAAACCTAGACCAAATAAGTCTCTTTACAATTTAGGAGAGTTTGCGATTTTTGCCAATAGCGAAATTGTTACCGTCTCGAAACCCTGTGTAGTAATTCTTGCGCAACATCTTCTTGACGTAACTAGTGATTGCAAGTGGACATGTAAGGGGTGCAGTCCAGACATGATGGCGAATATTGTGCAGAAACATTCTGTTGAAACGTGGAGTATGGCTGAAGCTCGAGTGTGGGCGATTTACCCAAAGCGTAAAGTATGGCTGATTCGGAAAGTACAATCGAAGGGATAGACTCGTGATAAGCGAAGTCTCTAAAAATAGTCAATTGCTATCAAAGAAGTTCCTTTATTCTAGATTTCAAGTATCTCGATAGCAATTGCTTGATTTCCCAGTGTATAAGGCGTGGTGATTCAATTGATATCTAATTCAAATCAGAACTTGAAGAAATGGGTAAAGAAGAATTGCCTTTGGCTGAAAAGCCCAGAACAAAAAAGTCAGGATACAAGAAGACCGCTTACTTCTTGCTCTCCGTCCTCCTCGCATGTTTGTACTTTTCACAACATCATTATGAGACCAGCAACTTTTCTTTCCACGAGACAGAGGGTTATTGTCCTACTCTAGAGAAATTAGAGCCGAAACATGAACCAGGGCTTTCTGATCTCGAATTTTTCCACAGCAGTGAATATAGGAACAAATCATTGGATGTTTGGAGAGACTCAGTTAGAATTCCCACATCAAACTATGATGATTTGGGTGAGATAGGTGAAGATCCAAGATGGGATATTTTCTACAACTTTAGTCAATACTTATTCGATGCGTTCCCTAAGGTATCACTGGCAGCCGATATAACCAGGGTCAACACACATGGTCTAGTCTACACTATAAAAGGAAGCGACGAGAGTTTGAAGCCCATCATGTTGTGTGGACATCAGGACGTTGTTCCTGTTCCTGGTGAAACCGTAGAAAGATGGACCCATCCTCCGTTCGAAGGATATTTTGATGGTGAGTTTCTTTGGGGTAGAGGTTCAAATGATTGCAAAAACAATGTTGTGGCCATATTCGAAGCAATTGAGGAATTGCTCGGGAGGAGATACAAACCAAAGAGAACTATTATAATCGCCTTGGGATTTGACGAAGAGACTAGTGGTAAAAGAGGTGCTCTGTCAATCAACGAATACTTAGAAAAGGTTCTAGGTGAAAAATCGGTTTTCATGATCATTGACGAAGGTGGGTTGGGGATTCAAGACTTATATGGATCAAGATTTGCTCTCCCTTCAACGGGGGAGAAAGGATATGTCGATGTCACGATCGATCTTATCACTCGTGGCGGCCATTCATCTGTACCACCGAGACACACGGCTATTGGTATTATGGCAGACTTGATATATGAAATAGAGAAGGATGAATACCCCTTGGACGTATCTTTGAAAAACCCATTCTTTCACCAGTTGCAATGTGAAGCGAAATTTGGTAAGACTATTGACAAGAAGTTGAAATCAGATGTAGGGAGGATCACCAGCGACAAAAGTGCAAAGGCAAGAGTTCTCTCAGAGTTGAGTAAAAATTTGGGAAGAAAAGTTTTAGTATCAACAACCCAAGCTGTCGACATTATATATGGTGGTTTGAAGATCAATGCCTTACCGGAGAAGGTGACCTTGAAGGTCAATCATAGAATATCGTACGACTCTTCAGTGGAGGATGTCAAGCAGAAAATATTGAGCGCAGTTGAAAGTACTTCTGCCAAGTTTAATCTCGATATTGAAGCATTTGGAGAATCAATAAAGGGAAATGAGTATTCGGCCGGTGTTTTGAAAGTCTTAAGTGAAAACTATTTGCAATCTGCTCCTGTGACTGATACTGCGAATAATCCATCATGGGATCTTCTAGGCGGAACTATTAGACATGTGTTCGAAGATTTTGCCGATTTCCCGCATGAGAAGTCTTCAGAACGCAAGAACATTACAGTGACTCCTTCTTGCATGACAGGAAATACAGACACTCGTTATTATTGGAATTTGACAGACAATATTTATAGATTCACTCCTATAAGGCAAGGTAAAAGACTCAATGCGCATGCTATCGACGAGAGAGTATCACTAGATGCTCATATAGAGGGTGTGGTGTTCTTTTATCAGTTTCTTAGAAACTTGAACTCTTATGAGGGGAATTAACGATGGTATTTGTCAATTTCATACAAGGCAGTGGTCTTTTCGTACTTTCAGAGCCACATCAATAAACTTTTAGTATAGTTGAACTACAATTGTTCGAAACGAAATATACGGTTTGTCGCCAACGCTACAGAGGATGATGTCATAGAAGCTTGTATTGACTGGACAATTATATGCTGAATATCAGTGAAGAATAGATACGTATCGGCGTAAGCATGATAGTTTGTGGTCAAAAATACCCTGAATAAATTCCATCTGTCGCAAACTGAGTCTATTTGCCTGATTTTGCCTTCAATCTTTGATAACCTTTGCTAAAACCAGGGAAGCTTTTACAACTTCTTCATCATTGTAACGTCTACCTGTCAATTGTAAGGCAATAGGAGCATCTGCAAAGTCTTCAGGTCCGGTGTATAAAGAATATTCGTACTCTTCGTATTCGTTGCGTGACTTGAAGGTAGTGTCAACAGCATCCAACTTAGGATCAACAGACAAACCAGATGGGAAAATCACATTGGGGTAGTCAAGGATATTCCAAAGGTTGGTATAACCCCAGTAGTGAACAGTCTTTGGCTTGGGAGCTACCGATACGTAAGTAGGTGAGAGAATAAAGTCAATGGCTTCATCATTAAATTTGTCGAGGTAATCTTGACGTCCCTTTTCCCTTATGCCAGACAATATTTGACTTTCAGCTGCTGAGATCCCTTTATCTCCGCAGCCAAACGACAAAGCGTTCTGGGTCAATTTGACTATCGGTTCTCCTGACTCTGCAAGAGTAGATTTTTGAGCTGAATTGCCATCAGCATTGTACAGAGTGCAACATGCCTCAACAAGTTCTTGAACATTAATTGGTTTCCACTCAACGACAGTCGCACCGGCCGCTTGCAATTTCTTTGCAGCATGTTTCAATGCTCTTGCAATTGGAGGGGTTGGTTTGACCACTCCGTCGTCGTATATGATAGCGATCTTCAATTTTTTGACATCAGGAACAGGTACATCTCTCCAAGGCATAGGCAAAGAGGCCGCATCCTTTTTCCATGGTCCTCCATTGACAGCAGCCTTCATGAAAAGCTCAAGATCTTCAGCAGATCTTGCCAATGGTCCTATCACACATACAACAATTTCTTGATAGCCATCTTCACCTGGCATAGCGCAATTCTTCAATGATACTCTCTTTTGTGATGGTCTTAAACCCCAAACACCGCAAAAGGCAGCAGGACTTCTTATAGATCCTCCAATGTCGCTACCCACGCCAAAAACACTTCCCTTCATAGCGGCGATCGCACCTTCGCCACTAGAAGACCCACCAGGGGTCAAAGACGTATTCGAAGGGTTTCTGCAAATCCCGGTGATGTTATTCTCTGAACAGAGATGCATCAAACATTGGGGCTGGGTGGTACGAACGTAGAAGACAGCACCGGCATCTTTCAACAATTCGACTGTAAGACTCCAGTTGTCTGCCACATTTTCAATACGAGAAACGAAGCCACAATGAGTCACCTTGCCCTTATAGTTGTAGTGTTCTTTCAAAGAGACGGGCACTCCATGCAATATACCCACTGTCTTACCAGTTTTGGCATAGTACTCATCTAGTTCTTTGGCCCTCTTCAATCCTTCATCTATAAACAATTCCATAGCACAATTGGTCAATTGGTGCGCAACAGTCGCCCTCTTCGCATACGCCTTGAAAACTTCCACTGATGTGTACTCACCCTTGGCGATCCTTTCCACCAAATCCGTTCCTGTGATCTCGGTGATGGTGACTTCCTTATCGCTGAGAATCTTCTTCGCGAACTCAGTCACATTTACCCCAGCTTCCAAGTCTTTGGGGATCAATTCGTCTGGAAGCTTGTATTCATCCAACACTCCTGCTGACAACTTCTCTCTGTATGCCTTGATCTTTGACTCGTATGCCTTAAACTTCTCTGGATCGGATGTATCATCCTTATATGGTCCGTACATGCTCAACTTCATCTTGAATTTTTCTTATATTTCCTTGTTTGTTATCCTGTTGACGACACTTTGCTGGGAAAAGCACCATATATATATTGAAACTTTAGGAGAGTGGATATCGCCTCAGAATACGCCACGGAGCACGACTATTGGGGGGGGTGGTCTGAATATTACGAAAAGTAGATACACCTTGAAGTATTCCTGATTAAAGAGGGTCAATGCTTGCCGATATCATTTCCAAATTGGGAACCCTATATCTCATCTGATTATAAAGTCTTATCATGACTATTCCTGAAAGACGAATTTGAAGCCTGAAAGATCTTATGATACACTACGAAGTTATCGAATACCACCTAATTACCTATTAGTAGCTCGGAAATATATTGCAAGGTTTAGAGTATGCTTGAACGCAAGAGTGGGCGTGTTGGTAGCAAGGGCAAGGGGAGAACAACCAGAAGCAAGACAGGATGCTTCACATGTAAGTTAGACTGGTTTATCAGAGTAGCAGAACTGCCGAATACTGACCCAAATAGGCCGCAGAAGGAAGCTCAAGTGTGATGAGAATAAGCCTAAATGCAAGGGCTGTAGTCGAGGCTCTTTTGAGTGTACGTGGCCCAGCGTGAACAATATGTCCCTTCCACACACCACGGATTTCGTACCCCAGAAGGAGAAAGGAAGTAACCAGGGGTTACGTTTCATTGTCAGCGTTGCTCATGGGAATGACTTGAGAAGAGCTGATAAAGTGAATATGGAAGAAACTTCGTTTAAGAGATTACGGACCATGACATCTGCACGGACTGATGCTGAAAAATTGGCGAAAAAGAGTCGAAGTGTGCTGGCAACGATATTGAAAAAGGATGACACTCCTCTAAGGTCTTCATTCGTGCCCAATGGTGGTATACCAAGTGTTTGCGACGAACGCTCGACAAATTCAATATATGGAGCTACAGGAGAATTCGAAAATATTACTACATTGGCAAAGATGGGATATTTAGCACATCACACGGACGACTTGTTGGTAAATTTACACACACAGACTGAAAAAGAAGAATTCGTAGAAGAATGTGAAGATTCCAACTGGGAAGAGATCGACAAGATTGATGGTGCTCTTAACACCAAAAAGAAGGATTATACCTTAAACTCAAACCAACGACTTGAATCTTTAGGGATAAGCCAATCTAATTTGAATGGCTACAATTCTTGGATGCCTGGAATAAAGATGTCGTCTCAAGAGGCTTATCTATTCCATGTATTCATCAATGGATTTATTGTTGCAATATCTCCTCAAAATTCACATCCGAATTTAATGCCTGGAGCGATTTTTGTTCCTCAAGGTATCCATAGTCAGATATTGAGAGACATATTCTATGCCTGTGGGGCGTCTTTTTTGTGTTGGAAAGATCCAGAGTTGAAAGTAGTTGCTCAACGTAAATACGCTTCCTGTTTGGCGAAGCTAGCTAGCTTTATGAATTCATCGGATATCGATGGTACTGAGGATTGGATGATGACAGCTATGCTTTTGCTCTGTCTCAGGGAAAAACACTATGGAGCGATTCCGAGCAAGCCTGCTGCTCATTTGACAATGGCTTTTCGAATCATTCGAAAAAGACAAAGAAAAGATTTGAGGCAAAATGGATATGGACAAGACATCACAAGGTTTGATATGCATTGGAAGAACAAATTAAGTGGTCAGAGAGATCCGTATGATTTGAGCTCGAATATTCTTTCGATCACCCAAGAAAGTCAACTCTTCGATAATAGCATCGTGTCTGGAGAAAGTCAATTCTACAATCCAGGTGAATACGAACAGATTCGTGGTCCTTGGGATGAAATGAATAATGAGTTCGAACCATTTTGCAACACTGAGCAATCTACATTCCCATTATGTCTTCCTAACTTCGAAGTCTCTTCGACCCAGAAGCTTTTAGTAGAAAGCTTCCTTTACAACTACTCAGTTCAGTTATTGATCACCGAACGTAAACTCATAAGCCATTTACCTTCTCCGTATGATATTTTTGAAGAATTCAGCTCATTGCTTCAACATCCCGTATATGATTGTCCCGTTCCTTGGATGAATAACCCTGTCTTTGGAGCAGCAGCAAGGGCTTTTGAAATAGCGGCTAAAGCTTCCTGGCTCTGTTTCCAGAGCCCTTTGGACGATATCCATATGCAAATGGCTCAAAGGCTTTATTTGGATGCTATGTTGTACACCGCCCCTCATCTTCCGCAAAGCTCTTATATTTCAAAAATTGCTGGTTTGAAGGAGAGTGTTCTAGTAGCTGATATAGTTGCTCGTGCATCCTACATTCTAATATCAAAGATTGTCAACATAAACCTCAGTCAGAACAACGAAGAGGTGCAAGAAAATGTGGCTGCTATTTACTCTGCTTTTCAAAAGTTGCCAAATCATAGTGCTATCTGGTGTATATGTGGGTGGCCTTTGGTGGTCACTGGCGTTGCAACAACATCCGAGAGACACAAGGAGTATATTCAAAAGAGATGCATGGAACTAAGTGAGATTTTGCATGCTGAACACATGACTCAGATAGCTCACTTTTTGCAAGAAGCATGGGGCGATAGTTCAAATCCAGGAAAAGGCTGGGATACCTTGTTGGATAGACTGTGCTTACAAAAATTATGTATCTGATAGTCTGGCTATCAATATGCCAATTTTTCAAGCGTTTTATACTCCAAAATGAGTTAAATTCTTTGATCCGCTTCCACGCTAATAGGATAAATATCACCTATATAGTACAATGAAATCATGACTTATGAAATCCTTCACTGTTGAAATGGAGAGTGACAGTAAAGACTCGCAAAAGTATGGGTGTATATTAGGGTGCATATTCTCTGTGGTCCCAAACAGCAACCCCAATACAGGAGCTTTTATGCTAAGACTTCCGTCCTATCATGGTAACAACAGAACATAATTGATGCGGTCTATGTAGTTCCCAAAATCTGTTTAGATTAAGCATCCAACTGCAGATTGAACCTTCTCTATTGAGTATCTACGTTCGGCTAAGAGTGGATAATGGGGTTCCAAACTTGAATGCGACAATACGTAGAAGTTTGAGTTCTATTTTTATAGTGTACTCCGATAGCCCTGCCAATGTTAAAGGATATACCGTTTTCAATGCTACATTGCCGATAATATGAACGTTTTGGTGCTCTTCGTAATCGAATTTCTGTGAGAGTGATCATGCTATCAGGCTAAAATCAAATTCAGGTATATGTCACAACCCAAAACGGAAACCTTCTCGGCAATCTACAGAAAAAACCGTTATCGAAATGAAGGGCACTGGCTAGGTACAGTATTGACGGGTATGATGAGAGTGCTGATAATCAAATTTCGCTGAGCCGAATACAAAAACCTTTCACTTCAGGAGATAATTCAAAACCAAGGTCTATTCTTCTCAATTATATGCGGTGTATGTTGGTGATAAGAAACTAAGCTGGACGCCACTCTTTATAACAGACCAAGCCCGCACTTCTTGAAGGTGAAAGAGGTTTAGGAGTAGGTATAAAGTTTATTTGGTGATAATTTCGCAGCATGACTCTAAATTACGAAGCCGTTCCAGGTACTACACATTTGGTTGAATTGAGTCAACCAGAAGATGCAAATGCTCCCAAGGCGGAGATTAAGCTAATTCCTACACCTTCAGATGACCCCAACGACCCTTTGAATTGGAGCAAGGGAAGAAAATGGCTCCATGTTTTCTGTATTGTGGTATATTGCTTCGGGACAGGTGTGCTTGGAGCCTGTTTGTATTCTATCTTGACAGATATCTCCACAGCACCTGGCGTGCATATCAGTGTTGCTGATTTGAACAATGGTACGGGATACATGTTCCTCTTTCTAGGACTTGGATGTTTGGTCTTTCAGCCTCTAGCTATGCAATTTGGTAAGAGACCTGTGTACTTATTTTCATGCCTTAGTGTCGGCATTTTCAGTATTTGGCAACCATACATCACGACCAATGGCAGATGGATTGCTTCTAAAATCATAATTGGGTTTTTGTTCTCTCTGATTGAGTCTTTGCCAGAGATTTCGATTTCCGATTTGTTCTTTGAGCATGAAAGAGCAACCTACATGGGTATATATGCTGTTTCGTTGTTTGGATCGAACTATATAGCCCCATTTGTTGCTGGTTTTATTGCTCAAAATTCAAGGGAGTTACTGGTCGGTGGTTGGAAGTGGGTTATCAATTGGGCAGCTATTTACTGTTGTATTTCTTTCGTTTTTCTTTTCTTCTTCATGGAAGAGTCCAATTACGAGAGGAAATTGAAAGTAAAAAAAGATGATTTAGGAAACATAGTTTCTGTTACAAGCCATAATAATGAGAAAGGAACACCCGTGAACATCAATCTTGTCAAATCGCGCCAAGACTCCGACGATCTCGAGAAGGAAGTGAACGAACACCTTGACAACGAGGTGATAGTCGTTGAAGATGACGGCCAAGATTACGGACCGCCTAAAACTTTTCTCCAAAGGCTTTCTTTGACATCTGGTATGAAGACCAAGTTTCTTTTATGGGAATATTCAAAGGGTCCTTTTTTGATGCTTCAATTTCCAATTGTTTTATGGGCTGGGTTCTTATATGGATCTACTTTGTTTTGGTACTCCGTTTTGAATGGTACTGAGGTCTTAGTTTTGGGTGCAGAGCCTTACAACTTCTCCAGTGCTATGTGCGGATTAGCGTACTTGTCTCCAACTATCTTCGTCTTCCTTCTCTACTTTTACGCTGGCTGGATGGTTGATTGGCTCAAGATCACGCTTGCGAAGAGACGTAAAGGACTTTCTCATGCTGAGGATAGACTTTGGTGTTTGCTAGGCTACATGATCTTGGGACCAGCCGCTTTGATTTTGTGGGGAGTTGGTGCTCAACATGGCATTCATTGGTTCGGAGTTGTCTTTGGCATGGGTCTTTTGGGAGGATTGTGTATCATAGGTTGTGTGAATGCTGTAACTTACGTTATAGACTGCTACCATGAGTTGAGTTGCGAGGCAATGGTCACAGTGATAGTTATTCGTAATGTCATGAATTTCGCTATGGATTACGGTATCACTCCATGGGTTGAAAACACCGGTTTACAAAATACGTTCATTGCAGCAGCTTTCATCTGTCTTTTCTGTATTTCAACCTTCTTCTTAATGGTTGCGACCGGTCCCTACTGGAGAAATAAAACCAAAAAGAGGTACTGGGATATTGTTGCACAACGTAGAGCTTTAGGAATTTCATACTAAAGTTTGAATTCGATGGAAAGAATAGCTATGTATTTTTGAAACGTGTTGAAAGAGAGTTCATCTTCAAGCTTTTAATTGATAATTACTTAATTTGAGCCCCACGGTAAAGTAAGTAAATACTAAAGTAGATGCGTAGTGATAATGAGACTGTTGAATGATATGAATTTAGGTCCATACATGTAGCAGAAAAGTTGATTCCGAAGGAAAAATAGCTCTAAAAATTCGACCGATGCACTCCTTGGTGAGACTGGGTTATATTCGAGACTTGTGAGCTATCGGATAATAAGAAGCTGAATCATATTTTCACATTTTAATAAAATATGATCTTAACCATCTCTTTTATAGTTTTGATGGCATGTGAGAAACGGCAAATCAATTGAGCTTTCAAGTTTTCAATGCTTCGAGAGTGCCATGAATAAACTTTATGATATCTGGATTGCTTCCACAGCAAGCTCCAACTATTTTTACGTTGAACTCCTTACCCCATCTTTTGCATAAAGTCTCCCAAACCTCTCTTTCCGTGGACTCTACGATATAGGTCCCCGTTGTCAAGTCATACTTCAACCCAGCATTTGGATATACGATCAATGGTATGTCATGTACTTTATTATTATTTGCGATGCTTTCAACAACATCCGAAGCACCGTCTAGCTGAATGCAATTGCATCCAACTGCCACCAAGTTTGACTTGAGTCGCTCCGAATTATTTAAAAAATCATTGATTTGGTGAAATACTTTTTCGATTTCGGTACCATCACACAACTGATTCGAGTTCTTGAAGTTCATGCTCAAATAGAATGGCTTGCTGCCATTCAAGAATGCCTCATCCATAAGAGTTAGTATCTGTTGGATCTCTTCATAATTTGGCACAGTCTCAAAACCGATAAGATCGCATTCAGTCTCGCTCATATAGAACTCGACCATGTCACTATGAAAGTCCTTCAATTCCTCAGGTGAATTTATATGACCGACATAGTCACCCGTATATTCAGCCCCATTAGATAGGAAACCACCGAATGGTCCTACAGAGCCACAAATATATATCCTTCTCTCTGGATCTAGCAGTTCACTCTGATATTGCTTCTTTGCTTTCAAGGCGACGTTCATGGCTGTTTTGTAGACTCTCGCGACATCTTCGTCACTCTTTATGTCTTCTGAGTATTTGATCAATCCCCTCTTTGATGCCTGATATGTAGAGGTGAGAATGATGTTAGCACCACTCTTTAAGTAATCGTAGTGAACTTGTTGAATCTTTTCAGGCTCTTCAACAAGCACAAGAGCTGACCACAAAGGATGTGACTGGATGTCTCTCAACAGCCCATTATTGCGGATCTTCTCTTCTAATTGGGTTCCAAGTGCACCATCCAATGTCAAAAATCCATTCCGTATATCATCTTTGATGCCCATCGTGGGTTGAAATATTAAATAAGAAGTTTAAAAATTTTAGTGCGTACATTTTAACAAGAATACATAAAACGGTTGCAATATCAAGATATTGAGATTCTCAAATCACCACTTCTCAATGTTCCAATGACTGCATCATTGAGTATATTTGTATTGTCAAGAGCCAGCAGTAACTCGTCCAAGGTAATTGCATTTTGTTGCACAATCTTTTTGATCAAATCCCTTACAAATGGTGCATAATCTCTATCGATGAAGAGAGCCTCGACGACAGACATAGCTAATCCAGAATTTTCCAAGGAATCCACCAATTGGTCCAATAACTCATTGTCTCTCTTCGTTAATATCTCTGACAGAGATTCGTCTCTTTTCAGCCTGTCGAAGAGCCCTCTGAGTCTACTCAATAGAGAAGATATGGATGAGGATGAGGATGATGATGAAGATGAGGTTGAACCACGAGTAGGAGTCCCCGTTGACTGTGTGGATGTTTGCGATGTCCTTGTTGGACGTGCAGTCAGCGTGGCCGTGTTCGATGTGGTAGCAGAGGCTGATCCCGATGAGATGGACGACACCACGTTACTACCGCCGTTCCTTGACGAGCCAGAGGAAGACCCTCTGAGTCTAGATGAGACATCGCCGAATAAGGAGAAAATGCCAGTGTTCAATCGGTTAAAACCAAGGGTACTCTCTATGTCTGAGAACGTTGAATCCAAGCCAGTAAAATCGCTTCTGTAAGTTTGCATTATCGGCGACACAGCAGATGCCAATGAGGCGATGTTCAATGCTGGGTTTGGTGGTGTTGTGGTAGCTCCATTTCTTAAACCATCAATAATGCTGAAAGCACCTTGAAAAAATCTTACATCCAGCAAGGCTTCAACGACAATGTCAACTGCCAAGCCAGACGAGTCGGCAGAGTGGAGCAAATCCTCTAGATTCGATATCCTTAAGAACGTTACAATTGTCGAGACAAGTATGGGTTCCGTGACTCTGTTTGTTGCGAGTATCTTCAAAACAGGTAAAACGAGACCACTTTGGTCGAGTACTCTGAAGAACTCAGTAAGCAATGGAATGTCTCTCTTAATTATTTCAGTTGAGTGCGAGCTTAAGCCAACCTCCATAGGTATGCTCCTAACGCTGCGTTCAAGACCAGTGTCAACACCGTTGTCTCTTATTTCGATGGATGGATTCTCTGCTGGAATTGTTGCAGCCTGGCACATGCAAAAGCAGAGAAAACACGATGTCAAAGTTACAAACTTCATTTTCACTGGTAGTTATGCTAAGCGAATAGGCTTCTGGCAAAATCTCAGTCAAGATCTCGAGAAACAACCTCGTTTAAGTATGGTAGGCTCCTAAGTCAAAGTCCGTTCGAAAATCATGATATCATAAATTTTCAAAAATAACTTGAGATTGGGGACATTTAGAGCCAATCAATGGTGTATCTGTGCCTTTGCGTCTTCATCATCAGCTGTTGGCTCCTCTTCAATCCCTTCGCAATTTTGTACAGCAATTTTGGTGAAAAAATAAGAAGTCTTGTTGGCGAATCTTGAGGAAAATCCATCTCTTAACCTAAAGAGGAAATTTTCTTGATCTTCAAGATTTCCTACTACGACCAATTCTATTCAGCCTTCCAAGATACGGTCTTTTCAATTTGCTGAATTAAGACTAGCTGCATTAGCGAAATGAAATCACCCAATGAATGGTTATGGTAAGCGATCAATGACCGTTATACCAACAAATACAAATATTGCAAATACGCAAGGACCATTGGCACAAGTTGGAATGAGTGGAAGCACCGTATGTTGGCAAACTCATGACCAGTTTCACACAACTTTTTATAGATCCTCACCCCAATTTCATCGCCACAAGATTTACAGGCCGAATTGGAAGTACCCATCAGACGGAGACCTAAAAGGTAGCATCATTTGTCCATTTCTTCTGAAGGGAGTTGCGTTTCAAGGTGGGCATAGACTTGAACATCCCCGCCAGGCCTTAAGTTTGAAAAGAGTGTGGGGTTTTGAAAGCGACCGATCCTCCATTAGCTTGAAATGTATCTCTTTGATTCTCTAGGATCATTCTACTCATCGCACTCGTTTCAATCGATAGTGAATTGGATAAAATGATGGCTACAATACATGGCGAAATCATTTACTCAGCAGCTTCATGAATCAAACTTTGCGTCTACTCCGGATTCCAAATACTATCTCTCTATGCATATAGCAGGTCGTTGTGATCTGTCTATCTGTTATGGGCAAAAGATCAAATCCGCGCATTCGTCCTCGAGCTAGATCAAAGCGATACGATAAGGACGTAATTTTTCATATAAGAATCATCCCGTAAATCTACTATACTAATTCATACCACCTTTTTTATAGCAAGCTGAATTCTAAGAGATCATAAAAGCTTGAGGCATTGAAAACTTCAGTTTTCAGGTCTAGACGGTATGACTGTATCGGTTTTAGTTGTCGGTTGTGGAGTGATGGGTTTATCCACAGCAGTCAATTTAGCAAAAGAGGGATATGATGTCACAGCGATTGATGCCCATGAAGTTCCTTCACCGTGGTCTGCGGCAAATGATATCAACAAGATCATTAGATGCGAATATTCACAGATGCTTTATACAGAAATGGCAGTGGAAGCGTTGAGAGAGTGGAAAAGTGACCCTCTTTTCAAGGATGTGTTTGTGAAAAGTGGACGAATTTCGATAACACCAACGAAGCACGAAGGGAGAAGAAAGTTTGAGAAGCAGAGCTTGGAAAATCTCAAGCACTTCCCTGATATATCGAGTGGTATCAGGATTTACAAGGGAAAGAAGGAGTTGGCTGATATAATTCAAGTATTTAAGAACACTAGTTTGGAGGCATCGGACGAGATAAAGTGGAATCCTGAAACTGCATACGCACATTCTGGAAATGCATTGGCGCTGATGTACTCGAGGGCTAAAGATTTAGGGGTAAAGTTCATATTCGAAGATGATGGACGGGCTGTTGGTACGACAACTGAAGACGGTGAAACTTCCATTATAGTAGCGAATGGGAAAACATATACAGCAGACAAAATACTCGTTTGTGCTGGGGCAAGTACTGGGTATATAGTAGATTTGAAGCTGCAACAAACATCCATCGCCCTATTCTTAACCCATATCCAGCTCTCCAATGAGGAATATGAGTATTATAAGGATATGCCTATTGTCTTTGATGGTGAAATTGGATACTTCTTTCCCCCCGATCGTGACACCCATATAATGAAAGTATGTTTGTCTGGTATGGGTGCAACGAACCTAATCAAAGATCCATTCGGCCATGTCGAAAAGACATCATTGCCTATCTACAAAAGAGAAAATCCAGAATTAACCGTGCCACTGAGGATTCCCGGTCTTGCTAAATCTCTCCTACATAAGTATTTTCCTGAACTATCCGATCATGAATTATTTGACAGCAGAAGCTGTTGGATCGCAGATACGGGTGATTCTCATTTTATCATTGACAAAGTCCCCAATTATTCTAATCTTTACGTCGCAACAGGTGATAGCGGTCACGGATTCAAATTTTTACCAAATATCGGCAGATACATTACCAGTATGCTAGAGGGAACGTTGGAACCCAAGTTCTCTGAGGTGTGGTGCTGGAGAAAAGACTCAAATGGCCCTGCTGAATCCAAGTTCGACTGGAGAGTGATGACTGAGAGACCCGATTTTTCGGCAATTGATTGGATAAAGGAACAACTCATTTCTAGATCTTTATAAGTGTTGGCCCTTGATATATATCATTCATCGAGTACCAGATGTCTCCCTTTTTTTGTCTGAACATATAAATTCATTCTATAGTCTGTAGACGCTAAAAAATTAAACTCTTGAGTTTTCTAAAAGAGTGACGAGCAATCGCTTTCAAATTGGTCGCAACTACCAAACTCTGGGAACAATTCAATTTTGATGTTCTCAAAAGTGTAATAAAAAATTGCACCATACAACGGATACTACATAGCATACCGTCAAGAAAATGTGTGGGTTCTTGTTGTTGTCAACGTACAATCCTCGTCTACATTTGAAATTTTGATCGAATATTTGTCATTCAAATCACATATTTTGCAAATAGATGCTGAATTTTGTAAAATACCTTTTTTTGCAATTAAACCCTCATATCTACCCCAGTAGAAAATAAATAAATATATACACATTAAGAATAGGATTCAGAGTAAGAATATATATCAGGAGAATTTCTTTTCCACCTATTTCTCTGACAGCGATGTTCTATTTGCTTTTTGAATTGGACTGGACCACACGATACTACAGCAAGACTTTTCTCGATAGGATCATCAGAACCGTTGATTATATCGTCGACCGTTCCATCAATAATCGTATTGAGTTTCGGTCTTTGATATATGAAGTTAACAGATGGACTGATACAGGATGACAAGATTGACAAAATTGATTTTTCTCTGGTGTGTTGAACAGAGAGTACGTCATCCGAAGCATCGGTCTTGTAATATGAACCTTGTTCTTGATATTTCTCTTCCACGCCTGATTCAGAATTGACTGATGAATACTGAAGAGAGGTTTCTTGTGAAATGTAGATGTCGATTGTAAGCATATTGGTGTCGGTGAATGGAACAAGTTTCTCTAGTGCATGTTTGTACCAGAGAATATTGTCAACATGTTTCACACTCCAAACAAAATGTATTCTTGGGGTTTTCGGACGATAAAGAAAATCCCGAGAAACTTCTTTTTGCATTATTGTCTGTAGCAAATCCAAAGCAACGGGAAATGTGTAGGATGCTCCAGAACCGGCTGATATGAATAATAGAGAATCGAAAGTGATGAAGGGTTGATGGAATGAACCATAGGGACCATGAAACGAGACCTTGAGATCATAAGCCTCAGGTATGTATTCTTCATCGTCCTCATATGTCTCTTCCTCCTTTTCACTATCGCCCATAAGCTTTCTCTTGATAAAGATCACAGGATACTTGAGAGTTGACTTTGCAGTAGTAATCACTGTACTCACAAGGGACGAAGCTTTTTTCTTCATTGACACTACCAAGTGTGAGATTCCCTTTCTATCTGATAGCGCTTCTTCACACATACTGGTGTCCTCTAGGCTGAGACCGTTGAGATGTCTCATGAGCCTTTTGGTAAACCCATTTTGTTTTCTAATCAAAAGTTTCATCTTTCCAGATTCCGGCAAACTCGATATAGTGAAGGGGTGTTGTTGAAGCTTATTCACACTATGAACACTCAAGTAGATGTGTTGACCTGCTTTCCATGTACGCAAGCTGGGAAGAAACTTCATCCACCATTTTCTTTTTAGAATGGTTTTTATGGGAATCGTTACCAAGATAGTATCGTCATCTAGAATCTGGAACTTCGCAACTCCCTTTGTTGGCGAGTATTTCAGATGAATTATACCAACTACTCTCGAAACGATTCTATCTAGTACCAATAAATGTACAGCTAGGATAATAATTCCCTTATTACCATCCATATTATGAAAGAAAGCCAAAAGGAGCATAATGAAGGAGAACACCCTATGTTGAATCAAGAAAAATTCGAAAGAAAGTCTTCTAATGAACCTTAAACTAGCCCATGCTAGAAGTACAAGACACGAATATGATATGAAACCGAATATTTGTGGAGGAATCTCCATCATCACAGGGAAACCAAGATCTAGCCAATAGTATATGCTCAAGCCCATATGAGTAGTTACTAAACCCCACATGGAGCGTCCCAACCAGCGATGTAAAAAAACCAATCTTTCATGATGTAAACCTGAGATATACCTCAATAGATCAGATTTCGTCACGAATATGTAGATCAAAGGTAGATTAGAAGAAGCTAATCTTCCTAGCCTCTTTGCTATAATATAATATCTTGGCTCGTAATTCAAATCAATCGTGGCAACATATGCCAACTTTAACTGCAAAAGAATATAACACGAGCACAAAAGAAATATACTAGGTTGAAAGTAGAACACCTTTGAAGTTTTTGGAATTGGGAGACTAACTGATCCGTTGAAAGTCTCCCATAACTTGACAACTTTCAAGACCCATATATAGTTATGGCTTTGTATTTTTCTTCTTTGACGGACCCACTTAGGGATCCAATGAAAGAATAATCCGTGGACGACAAGAGCCAGAAGACACACAATAAATGAAAGCCACTGATAAAGGGAGTTCCTTTCCTTTTCAACATAGTATTGTAGGTAGTATGGTATTGGCATTATGATAGAAAGTTGCCCACTATAGTTCACAGAAATTAAAATCTTTTCAGATGATCATGCCTTAAAGAGAAAAAGAAGAAATTCTGAGAGATTATAGAAGTTTATTGTATTTCTAGATATAACTTTTCAGGAGCTTTGGTCTCAGGATCACTGGACCTTGTCATTCACTCTACAATAGGCTGTATAATTTATAATGTCGCTATTCCGAGATGCAGAGCTTAGTAATTTCATAAATGAAAAGTACCAGTCACCTAACCAAAACCACAATTGGTTGCTTGAACAACTAATATCCAATTTGGGATTACATTTCTATTGGCATAGCTACTAGCAGCAAAAATATTAGAAGCCTCCTTCGTGTGTTTGGATACACACAAGTGCCCGATAGACAACCGATTGGCCATCAATCCCAAATCATAGCTTTCCCGAGAGGCAACTGACATAGATGACGTTCTGGCGATATGTCCGACAGATTTTTGGGTGATGGACAAGAAAATATGATGGAGTATACTGGTGATATGCGGCATTATGCATACATGCATGTAATCTGCATCGCTGAAAAATGTTCCGTTGGCAAAATTTTATCTAAAAGATCACTTTTATATACAAGTGAAAATGATACTGATTCTGGTTTCAAAGGATATTTCCCTAAAAAACTGAGATGATGAACAATATTTCAATCTTCATAGCAGCTTTGAATCTACTCTCAGGTGCTTTGGCCGCTAATTGGGATACTTACCCAGAGGTACCAAGGACAGCTTCAATTAACGGATTCGCGGACCCTATTTATTCAAGGCTACCAGAGTGTGCCCAGGATTGTGTGGAAGTAGATACAGGCAATACACCATGTCCATACTGGGATACCGGATGTTTGTGTGTGATGGGACAGTGGTCTGGTATGGTAGCAGATTGTTTTGCTGAGGAGTGTTCGGGATCCGATGTAGCAAGTGCTACAAGCTTAGCATATTCTTTGTGCTCTAGAGTGGGTGCTGATATCTGGCTCATGCCAGCTTCAATATCTGCAAAGGTGTCTTCTGCTGCTGGTACATACCAAGGAAGCGCACAAGCTACAGGTGAAATCACAGATACCAATATCATTAACGTGTTAGGCTCAACAACCACGGCAGCAGAGACTGGTTCATCATCATCTAGAGGTTCTTCCCCTTCTTCGTCCTCAAGCCAGGATTCTGGGGAAGTAAGTTCAAGTACTTTGTCATCGGTATCATTTATATCTATTGCTTTCACTCTATTCCTAACTCTTTTAGTATAAGACTAATATCAATAAATGAGAGTCACAAATAAGCTTCGCTAATTTAGTCTCGTAACATTACGGATGTCTCTTTGTGCATGATAGTTGCGAATCTGCAACTATCCTACCCTCAAAGTAGTACGGATTTATCGGGCCGAATAACATAATGAGCTTACCTTTTCCGACAGTGTGTGAGCTCTTTACGACCACCCCATTTTCCAATTAAAGTTTATGTTACACGAAAAGGTAATTATTTGTCCAGATGCCTCATGGTTTGAGTGGTGTTCGGATACAAAATTGGTACTTGCATATCATGCGTCTCGCTGCAGTTAGAATTTTAAAACGACGTTCTGAAGATCTTATCTGATTGGGCAAATAGTCATATTCGCCGGACACCGAATATTCGGAACGAGTTCCAAGAAAGAAAGATTAAATTTTCATCGCAGCTACTATGATGTCCTTTTCCGTATGTAATCCTTGAAGTCAACTATATAAGTAGTAGGTAATACCCAGAGCTAAATAGATGTGACCAAGTTAATACCATTAAGGAATAGAAATAATGAGATTATCAATCGCTCTTTTAGCTGTCCCAGCAGTCTTCTCCGGAGTTGCAAAAGCAGCAGGATATGATACATACCCATCTGTTGCTCACACTGCAACAATTAATGGGTTTGCTGACCCAATCTACTCGTCGCTTCCTGAATGTGCTCAAGGATGTGTTGACCAAGACACTGGTGTGACACCATGTCCATACTGGGACACTGGGTGTCTTTGCGTGATTTCGTCTTTCGGTGATCTTGTCGCTGCTTGTGTTGCGGAGAGCTGTAGTGGCTCTGATGTTGCTGCTGCTACCAGCTTGGCAACTTCTATCTGTTCTAGTGCAGGTGTTAACGATCCATATTGGTACATCGCACTGTCCTTGCAAGGTTCATTATCTGCTGCAGCAGAAGCAGCACCAGCCTCTTCCACCGAGGCTACTCTGACTACAGAAGCTGCATCAACAAGGGAGGCTGCCCCAGCGTCCTCAGCCGATGCCACTACTGCCACAGCAACCTCAGAGCCAGAGTCCACCAGTGCCTCCTCAGCAACTGGGGAAAGTGCTGCTGCTTCGTCTGCTGCTCCATCGGCCACTACCGTTGCCTCTTCCTCCGAAGAGAGCTCCCTGACTGAGACTACACAGTCTTCGACTGTTATTTCTTCCTCTGATAGTTCGGCAGTATCCGAGTCTCCCGCATCATCGTCAGCTGCTGTCTCGAGTGCAGTCACAGTAGAGCAAGCAAATAACGCTGGCCTCAACACCAAGAACCAAATTTTGGTTACCGGAGGTGTTGCTGCTGCTATAGCCATGTTGTACTAAGCTCATAACATGTAACTAATCATTTCGGTTTCTCTTTTAAAAGTTTTTGGATATAGTAATATTAAAGATTTTCGTGTTTTCTAACCCAATATGAGTAAGGTAAACAGAAAAGTTCCCTTGGGCTAAATTATCAAGGAACGAGATTTGAAGGTGAACTAAGTGACCATTCAAGAAGTATTTTCTCATTCACAAATAAGTGATACTGGCAATCAAAATCATCTATACAGTTTGTCACCGCTCAAGTGTAATGCATCTAATAGAGAATTGGGCCTTTTAAGCGATGACAGATCAAAATTCTAGGAAGAGCAGTCTTGAAACCGAAATCACCCTCATAGAAAGGAATAGAGCCAGCTGTGGCAAGAGTTATAGGGGAAATTTTTTTTGGGTGCAAAATATTTCGAGCATCGAAAACATTAGATTAAGCATGAAGCGAAATTTGGGAATAATAGATTTCGCACATAATTCTTATATGCGTATTGAGTATTTACGAGCCAACTTGTTCGTCTCATACTAAATTTGTAGTATCGGTCACCATTACTTTGAGTGAGGAGATTTTCTTGTCGAATACAGTTTCAAATGCCTTGGATGCCTCCGAGATGTCAAACTTGTGTGTGACAAATTGTTGAACATCTATCTTTTTAGAGTCAATCAAATTGATCACTGGCGGCCAACTTTGGTGGTATCGATTAACAAATCTGATATCTACCTCAGCAAAAGAGAGATGCATAAAGGGGAAGCTGTTCAACAAACTCTTGGAGGAGACCCCCAAGATAGTCAAGCGACCATTTCTTCTAACCACATAGGCACATGTATTGACAGATGATTCGAAACCCGTGCACTCCAACACGTCGACTGGCATATGCTCTTCCTCGCTACCAAAGAGGGCTCTTATAGCTGCAGCATTCTCCTTCTCATTCAATGATGAATCAATTTCATACGTGACTATTTGAGGTGTCATACTTTTGGCAAGCTCTAAGCGTTCACAGGAGACGTCTCCCAAGACAATTGGACAAGCACCCGCTGCATCTGCTAGAAGCATAGTCGCTAATCCAATGGGACCAGCTCCAGAGATGTATACCGGCTTCCCCATGTCGAGTCCACCTGCTTTTTGTATGCCATGGTAGCCCACAGAAAGCACCTCTACCATTGCACCTTCCTCATATGTCATCATTCCAGGTAGTTTGAAGACGGAACGCAGATCCAAAGCAATAAAGCGTCTCATAGTACCGTCGTATGGCGGCATACCTAGAAATTTTACCTTCTGACATAAATTGTAGTCTCCTCCAATACACAAGTAACACTTGCCACAGGGCAACTGAGGCTCAATTGCAACTTTATCACCAACATTCAAGTCCTTGTGCACATCTGTTCCAACTGCAAGGATTTGGCCCGCGGCCTCATGCCCGAGCACGATATCACCCTTGACAGTCAAGTCTCCGATGCCTCCATGTTTCCAGAGATGGATATCTGAACCACATATTCCTGTACATTTGACATGGATCAATACTTCGTGAGGAAGAATCTGGGGTAAAGGCATCTCAACAGTCAGAACTTGCAAGTCCTTACTAAGCTGCACCCCGATGTTGTTCGTATCGTGAAAATAAAAATCACAAATAGGCGACATTCTTGACTCCTTGGCTGACTCAAGTTTAAATATTGGTCTGAAAAGCTCCTAATTTCTACTTTCACCTACGAGAGATATTCAGCAGCGACAGTACACTTATACATTCAAAAACGGCCGACACTGATCTTGAACTCCTACAATTTATACAAGGCCAAATCAAGGCGCACCCAGCCATTGCTCTCTAGATGATACCAGGAGTCACTCCTTCAAATAAGCTCTCCCAATATTCTTCCCGAGGTGATGATACACAGTGGCTGATTTTGGATAATGTTCCGAATATATCACCAAGGTTAACAATTGGGGTAGTTGACCGCCTTGGACCGCCAAACCTAATTTCCACACATGTAACTCCATAGCATTGTCAGAATACTAGATCCTACAACAGGACATTGATTTGCCAAGGGAATATCGTGCCGACGAGATGTAGAAGGCCGTCGACTACTTCGTTGGCAAATTCGTGGGCTCCAGTAGAGGGTATTTTTCACATTTCAATGTGTTACACAAAGAAGGCTCCATAAATCGATCTATTTTCCCGAAAATTGTCCTACCGTCTGAAAAGGAAGTCATTACGAAGCCTTCTCCATCTCAAGATACAGTGGACACACAAAAGTCGATCTGAAATCTCTGTGGGGGAAAAGACTTGCAGCGGTTAGAAACACTAGATCCTTGAAGTCATATGACTTCAATCACGTGTAGTGATCATACTCAGTATCGGAGTAAGAGTAGAGGCTCTTGCATGTTCCTTCCCAGCTCGTTTATACCTCTCTGAGCTTCTCTCGTCAGCACCAGCTATGTATTGAGTCCTCGAGTCCTTCCAACATGGCCCACATCATTCTTTCATTCTACCACTCTGGCAAAAAGAGCAGACCAATTTAGCATCGGACAAAAGACAGTGCGGCCGGTGCTGGTGGAGAACGCCAGAGGGGACATCACCGAATGCAGTACAACGTCTAGCCTAGTGGAGTTATCCCGTAGACACCTGCGAATCTTCTGCCCTCTACAGCAGATCTCCTCCCAGCCTCTGGCTGACGACTAGCGGGCTGAATAGTTATGCTCTAGAACCTAATAATTGACCTTGTGCACGCACGCCTGCAACAGATCTTCTCCACTTCGGCCTATCGTATATCATTTACTCCACGGCGAAAACGACTACATTGCCATGTTGTTCCGTGCAAGTATGCCATATTGGGTCATTAAGAGTGCACGGATGAGCATGGACAGGTCATGAGGCTTCGTCTTGCCAAGCGTGTTGTACTACACGAATGTACACGATTACTGTGGGTTACTCCATGACCCGTATAGTGCACATACTCCTCTAGCCTTCAGTTTAGCGCGAGCTTCCAAAAGGCTTCTGCTAGCTTCCCGCGGCGCGAGCGCCGCTGGGGAAGCTGTGAGGGGCTGCTCGCTGGCCACACCGCCGTGCACCACTCAGGAAGCGCGTCTTTTACACGCTCGAGTTGCTCTACGAGCTGGCGCTACTCGTAAATCGTCAGCAATCAATGTCGGTGCCGATGGAGGACAAGGCTCACCACGAGCAATCTGCTCGAGGCCATGGCTCGTAATGTGACGTGGTTCGATAGCCTACTACGCTTTCTCTCGTCTTTGTTCGGGAGAGGGATATGTGGAGCGACGGCCTACCCGGCATCGTCGTTAAGATCAATAGCGAGACTATGACGTAATAACTTCCTAGTTCGCTCGAGATAGTGGGCGAGACGTCATATAGAGCTATGGTTAGAGGCACCGGAGTAACTTGTTATGCTCGCTTGTGACATAGATTCTGCGCGGTCACAGGGTCTGACAGTCAAAAATGGTGTCTCACTTGAGCTTGCCCTGACTGCATATGCACACTAATTACCGAATTGACCCCACCATTTGTTACGTCGGTGGTTGTACTTACGTGCCTGGGGTATATAATAGGGACTGCTCCCGCCAGCAGACGTTTGCCCAACAGTTAAGTTTCGTGTCTGTTTGAGCTGACATTTTTTGGAACTAAATATATAAGAGTCTTTATCAGCCAAAGAGGTTGCAGCTTAAGAGTAGAGGAGCAACATCGATTCACACTATAGTTGAAAGGATCTAGCCACGCGAACATTGCTACGATTGTTAAAGGTTAGTTGCAGGATTGCTCGAGACAACCAGTTTGTGAAAATAGGTGAGAGTTAAATAAGTGCCGGTTCACCAAGGTGTTTTTGAGAAGACTAACAGACGTCGCTCAAAAGAGAAAGTAGTTTTAGCAAGTTATTGCAAAACTTACTCAGTAGGGTGTTGAATAGAACAGACAGGTTACAAATGTCGTCGTCCAGCGTCAGTAGTGAAAAGGTGTTTGCGGAAAGCAAAGAGATCAAGAGCTACTTGGGCCTTCGAGGGAGAAAGCTTAACCTTGCCGTGTCGGTGATTGCCGGTATAGGGTTTTTGCTTTTCGGATATGATCAAGGTGTAATGGGTAGTCTTTTGACACTCCCGTCGTTTGGTGATACGTTCAGATCCATTCGGTATGATGAGGAGGCTCCTGGAGAGTCTCACCGTTCGCTTATTAGAGGAACGGTGATTGCTTTGTACGAAATTGGATGTATGACCACGTCTTTATTGACTATATACTTGGGAGACAAGTTGGGAAGGTTGAGAATCATCTTCCTCGGTGCAGGTATCATGGCCTTGGGAGGAGCTTTACAGGCTTGTGCGTACACGGTTGCACATTTGACGGTTGCTCGTATTGTGACGGGGTTTGGTAATGGCTTTATTACATCGACGGTGCCAGTGTGGCAGGCAGAGATTAGTAGAGCTCACATGAGAGGTAAGCTGATAATGATGGAAGGAAGTTTGATTGCTTTGGGTATCACCATAGCATATTGGATTGACTTTGCATTTTATTTTGTCAAAGGGTCAGACGTTGATTGGAGATTTCCTGTCGCTTTTCAATGTATCTTCCCAATTATGATCATGCCAGTCATTCTCAAGTTACCCGAATCTCCAAGATGGTTGATGGCCAGGGGTAGAGAGGATGAAGCCAGAAACACATTTTCTGCGCTCTACGATATCCCTCCTGAGGATACAGTGGTTACAGTACAGTTAGATGAAATTAGAGAATCAATTGAGTTGGAAAGACAAGGTGGAGCAGAGAACTTCAAATTGAAGGATTTGTTCTCACAAGGAGAATCAAGAAATTTCCACCGTGCATGTTTGGCTTTCTGTTCACAGATGATGCAACAAATATCGGGTATAAATCTTATTACCTATTATGCTGGTACCATCTTCGAAGAGTACATTGGAATCTCAGCAACAAAATCTAGAATTTTGGCTGCATGCAACGGTACAGAATACTTTTTGGCATCCTTGCTAGGGTTCGTTACAATTGAGAGGTTCGGACGACGGATTCTTTTGATATGGGGTGCTGTAGGAATGTCTGTGACTATGGCAATATTAACAGGTGCCAATTGGGCAGCCGACGAATTTGAAGGTACCTCCAAAGGAACAAACGCAGGTATTGCCTCTGCAGTCTTCCTATTTGTCTTCAACACTTGTTTTGGTATCACTTACTTGGGAGGTACCTGGTTGCTTCCACCAGAACTTTTGCCCTTGCAGATAAGAGCACCAGGTGCTGCATTATCTACGGCTGCAAATTGGGCCTTCAATTTTGTGGTCGTTATGATTACACCTGTTGCGTTCGACAGTATAGGTCCATACACCTACACGATATTTGCAGCCATCAATTTCCTTATGGTACCTACGGTTTATTTTCTCTACCCAGAGACAGCAGGAAGAAGTTTGGAAGAAATGGATATTATTTTCAACAAGACCCCAGTTTCTCAACCGTGGAAAGTTGTCAAGATTGCCAGGGAGTTACCTTCCATGAAGAAAGAAGGATTGACCGCGGATCAGAAGAAAGAGGCATTCGTAACGCACAAAGAGAACGTTGCGGATGAAGAAGCGCTGGAGCTTTTCGATCATAATTGATTTGTGTTATCGTGATTAGTAATTTAGATATTTGGTTGTTCAACACATAGAGATTAATATTGATTTGAAGTCTTACATCTTCATTGTTGTTGTATATCCCTACCTAGCTTAATTATCCTATCATTGTAAAAATTATCAAAATATATCGTTCTCATATGGACAGTTAAAGCTATTATGTCCCTCTCTTTCACAAAGTCCACACCAATCATCCCTCCCTGCACTAGGGTCAACTGGTTGATCAGGTGTATAGATGGGTAGATCCGTTCTTATGGGGTCGCGTGTGTCAGCTCTGTCATTACCTTCAACAGTATAGTCCCTGATTGTGGGGCTAGGAAGCTGAAGAGAATTTTGGTCTGGCTCTACCTCTGCGAGTCTTTCTCTCAACTCTCTCTTTTCTCTCTCCAAACGTTCAGTTTGATTTATTAAGCCCTCTTTCTCCGTCTTATGCAATGTCTCAAGTATATCTAGGGAGGATTGGAGCTCAGTAAGTTCATCGAATGAAGGCCGTATCTCCAATTCATGTTTCAAATTCTCAATCTCAATTTCCATATCCCTTGTCTTAGCTAAAGCTTCCTTCAAGCTTCCAACCTCCGAGTCTCCCTTAGTAGCCCTACTTAAAGCTATTTTCAAATGCTCAACTTCTTGTTGCGCATTCCTTGCTTCTTTGAGGGCTTCCTTCAAACTTTCAACTTCTAACTCTATGTTTTTAGCCTCTACCAATGCTTTTCTCAGACCATTGAGCTCGATTTCCGCATCACGAGCCTTCTCCAAAGCTTCCTTCAATCTCTCGTTTTCCCTCCTCAATGCAGAATTTGAATCATTCAATTGGAGGGAGTTCACCCCATCAACTAAGTCATCCAAGTTGGACGCGTGATTTGTATAGCCAATTCCATTGCTACCATTGCTACCATTGCTACCATTAACTTTCTCGTCCTTTCTCGCTTCTAGCTGATCTCTCAAGCTAGCAGTCAATTGTCGTTCAGAGTTCAAGTCTTGCTTGAACTCTTCTATTTGTTTTAATTGTGCTTGTAATTGTTGTTCCAAATGATGTATTTGCTGTTCGTATGCCTCTATGTCGCGAGCTTTCGTCTCTTTGGCAGTTTCAAGGAGATCCTCCAATTGCTTTTTCTCTTTATTAAGCTCGATGATAACCTCATCATCTATGTGCTTACCATTGGAATTATTCGATGGTTCATTATTAGTGTCAAAATTTTGACTGAACCGTTTCATCTGCGCGTGCAACTCAGCAATCTCATTTTCATAGTATGCCTCGGTGTCTTGTTGACTGGAGACCATTAAATCCAAGCTCTCTCTCCATTCCTCTCTAGCTCTGTAAAAATCGTCTTTCAATTTGGTAAGCTTCTTATCTTTCTCTTGAATTTCATCCTCATATCCCTCGATGAGAGGCTGAACTTCATTGACTGTGGCCCTCAACTCATTAAGTACGATTAAATTGTTGGCCTGCTCCCTCCTCGACTGCTCGTGTATGGACCTCAACTCCTCCAATTCAGCCCTCAACTTGTTCTGCGTCTGTATCGCCTCATCGTCACTACCAGATCCAAATAATTTTTCATCGATGGATATCGGTCTCCTCGAGATTCTCTTTGGCAATTGCAAGCTGAGGGACGGCCCAAGGGAGTTGATAGGCGTATGATTGAGCTTGTTCAGAGTCGCCGAGCTCGAGACGCTCCGGTCTTTGGGCGACGGCGTGTACGATATCTCAGATCGCAGCGTTGGTGTGCTCAGACTTGATCTTACTTCTCTGAGATGCATATTCACAGACTTTAACCTTTCGTATGGAAGAAATATACCCGACATGGGGTGTTGTACCTCGAAGTACTGCACCCCGTTCACGTCTCCCGAGTTTTTACCTCTTGCTGCCGCTAGAGGCCCCATCAACTCAACTCCTCCAAATATACCACTTTTGCCACTTATAGGTCCAAAATACCTTAGCACACCATATCCTCTGGACCCAGGTATCGTGACTTTCGATCCTATGTATTCGGACATATCGAGTGTTCCACTCAATTCATCAAATCACTCTATGACAGTAGATAATGGCTTTGTTTTTTAAAAATTGAAAAAATCTCGCTTTGTTCAGATGACGATAATCTGGTAAACTACTCAAGATCTTATTTATTCTATAGACACTAATTTAGGCTTGACATCTACGTTAGAAAACATCTCGCTGAGTCTCCATCGGCCAGGCTTTTGAGATGTAGGGCGAGAAATGTGCGATTCAGTAGAAATCTCTTGTTGTGGCGGCCCTTGTAGAGATATCTTGCTGATTGCCTGAGTCAATGAGTCGACCTCTCTCGAGTGGGCCGACGCCACATCATTTATGTAGAAAGCCACCTTCTGCATGTTCCGCACGGTAGAGTCGTTCATGTTGAGTTTCGATTTCAAGGGCATCATGAGCGAAATGAGCTCTTTCTCGAGGTCTTTAACGTTATTCAACTTTCTGCGCAAACTATTCTTCAACTCTTCATTTTGGAAATCCAACGGCCTTCTTGCCAAAACTCTGGACGTGGAGGAGAGGGAAAGGAGGTGAAGCTCACTCAATAGCTTGTCTATTTGCACCTTGACCGTTTGAAATTCTGATACCTGTTCGGATAAATTCTTAGCGTCGGCTTCATGGCTCTGTAATTGCTTCAACACGACAGCAAACTTGGGAGCCTCCCTATCAATCATCTCTCGCAAGTCTGAGATATTGGCAAGTCTCCATTTTTCTGGGAATTGTAGTGCCTCGCTATCGATACCTTCGAGAGGATCCGAGTGCAGATCCAAAAATGATGATAACTCATCCGTGTTCATGCGAAGCACCTCGAGGTGACCTGAAGTTTGAAGATAGAGCTCATAAATCTTCTTCTCAATGTCGCTTTGACCATTTCGCAATTGCAAGGTCAGAGAGTCGTACACGTGAAACTGGATGCTTTGGGGAAGCGGCTCAGCGTCCATGAAGTCTTTAGATTTGACCTCGACTGACTCATGTGATTTATCTGTTGGTTCATTCTTTTCTAAGGTTGACTGGTAGGTTCTCTCTTGAGCATCGAGGACATCACCCACCTTGTAAGATGCTGAACCTTGATCATTGAATGATATCTCATTCGTCGAGTTAGGATCAAAGTCCTCGCCAGCACCATCGCTTTCATTGGAGACCTCTTCACTTGTCAGCTCGAATTGCAGACCAGATGAAGACGTAGATTTTTCCTCACTGAAAGGGATATCGTTATCAGCTATCAATTCTTTTTGAGACTTCGAGTCTTCGCCTGTTTTCAATTCTTGTTTTTGAGTTGATTTTGTCGAATCTACCGGTGGTAGTTCAAAACCTGCTCCTTTCAAATTCTCGGTACTATATTCCATAGGATCTGCTTGAGAGAATTTGTTTTCGTCAGCTGCAGTGGGTTCATGCTGTTCAGTATCGGTTGGCAGCTCATCTTCTGGGATATTGGAATCCTTTTCATTAGTATCATTAGTTGCTGGAGGTACGTCGGGCATTGAATTCTTGAAGGAGTCACCGAATGATGATAAAGAGGACGGTTTTGTTTCGCTGAATGGACCAGAGCTGGTGGGACCTTGTGCAAACTTGCTGAAGGGGGATTCATTAGAAGAAAAATTAGATCCAAAGGAAAAGCCCTTCGATCCTTTATTATCATTTGGCAGGTCAGTCGCCGATGAAGCATGTTTGATCTCTGAGAAATTTGAGGTGCTTCCGAAGTTAATGGACGAAGATTTTGTTGCATTAGCACCTTGACTTGACTCACCGAAGTTCAATTTACTACCAAAAGAAGAATTTTTCGACTCTGATGTTTTGTCTGCAACTTCCGGATCTTTCGTAAGTTTTGAAAAGGGTGAATCCTTTGTGGAGCTGTTTAAGGAAGCAAACGGTGATGATGGCGTATCATTTGTGCTTAGAGATAGTTTTGAAAAGGGCGATTCTTTGGCGTTTGAACCAAGAGCTGCGAAGGGGGAGCCACTGTTCTTTTGTTCGTCCGATTTTTCAGCGTTCAGTGCAAGTTTGCTGAAAGGTGAGTCTTGTGAATTTGAGTTAAGACCAGCAAACGGTGAGCTTTTTGACAGATTATTATTTGATTGCAATGATGCAAATGGAGAACTCAGCGGGCCAGGTGTTGCAGAATTTAAAGATGCAAAAGGCGACACTCCACTTGCAGGATTAGAGCCTTGCAAACTAGACTTGTTGGCGTAGCTTCCAAAATTGCTCTTTGGCCCATCCGTTGACTTGTTTGCACCGGGAGAAAACGAGCTGCCAAATCTATTGTTTCCAGTTTCAGGCTTGCTGCCGAAACCCGAAGCTCCAAAGCCAGAAGCTCCGAAGCCAGAAGCTCCGAAGCCAGAAGCACCAAAACTAGATTTACCAAAACCTGAAGACCCAAACCCTGAGGTGCCATTGCCAGAGGATCCAAAAGACGAAGATCCGGAGCCGGTTGATCCTGCGGGAGCTTTGCTAGAAGTGCTGGAACCAAATGAACCAAATGAACCAAATGCAGGTGCCTGGACCTTTTGTTCGTCTTTAACCGAGGAGACGTCCAGATCCTTTTCTACAGATCCTAATGTAAATGCACTTGGTTTGTTTTTATCTTGTAAGCCGGAAAATGGTGAGGAGTGTCCATTGTTCTGATTCGGCTCGAGCGTGTCAGTTGTTGACGTCGCAAATTTTCTGACCATTTGCATAGGCCCCTCCAAACTCACCTTGTTCTCGTTTATTCCTTTTTTATCAAACACCCACCATCCAATTAGCTTTCCGGTATGAGAAAGAACCCACAATTTAGGGAGTTTTCCCCTGACTTCATCTACACCCGTACAAGGCTGCTGTACAGCTTCATCAGTGCGCGAGAAATCCAATGAAATACCCACGGGGGAGAGATCATCCCCTGATTCATCATCAATTGGGAATTGGGCCCTGTTGGTATCTTCAGATTGTGCAGTGACGAATATACCATCAGGCGGATTGGTAGTGACAGTGTTGACATCGGTACTAAGTGCCGATGTTATCAAGGCATGCGAGTATTCAGGTATCCAATTCTGAAGAACAGCCATGTAGTAGCTCGGATATCGTTGAGCAGAGCTGTATGGGGGACATATGTCTAACGAATTGACAGATAACCCAGCATTGGTTTTGGATATAACAAAATGTTTTATATCATGGTCATCAACTGTTGCATTCCTCAAATCGTATACAACAAGCCATCTCTTATTGGTCTCCAATTCGGCTAGAAACACGGAATCATAATCCTCTTTAGCAAAATCATCTAGATTCTCGAATGAAGTGGGTATCTGCAATTCAAAGCTATCGTGTATATCCACCGTTGTGATAGAGTCACCATTGTGATGGAACAATTGCCTACCACTGTTAGACCAGCAATAGGATGTAACACCAGAAGCAATATTCTCTACTCTGTTTCCCTGCGCTATATATAGTCTTTGCTCTTCCGCAAATATTGCCAATGCTTCTCCGACAGAAGGCGAAGGACGTATACTTTTAGCCTTTCCTATGCTATCAAGGGATTCCATCGAGCTGAAATCCAGTGTACTGCCAACCGCATCTAGTGACTTCGATACGTCTGCCTTCTTGACTTTCCCATCATCCAAGATATATAGAATTGATTCATTGCTGTTGAAGTATACATGGGTCACTTTAGAAAATCCATTGATTATCTTCACTTCTCCAAGCGACTCCCCGGATATGCTGTCAAGCAGACCCACAACAACACTGTGTACATTGGATGCCGCAAACCATCTCTTCACATTCGCTACTGCGAACACACTAAGCTCCTCGTTTTCAACGAGTTCCATATCTATTGGATCGGTGAAAAGAGAAAGTCCGTCATCTCCAACACTGAGCTTGAACCCGAAGTCCTCAGAAATCACCTCGTCCAACTCACTCATGTTTTAGTGCCTGTTGAGTGATGAAGTATGCCTAAAATCAATAGTCTTGATTTTTCACTTATATATCGCTTATGTGCACACTAATATTTATTCAGTCAACATAAGACGTCTTCCGACGGCCATCTATATCCACTGAAGCTTGACAAAGTATAAGAAATTGGAATAAGGGCATCACTTCCAACTACATTGTCGAAACATGGAGCGATTTGAAGACTTCTACAACTAGTTAGGGATTGCAGCCCATAAAACGCAAGAAACAATACTCCGCGGCCTCCAAGGCAACCGCCGTAGGAAGTAACTTGCCGAGCAACCAGGGTCACATCATACTTGAACGAGACTCTCCTTGTCATGACGCTAGCGGTACACTTTCATGGTGAAGAAGGAAAGAACTTCGGAAATACCTATGAGATGAGCACGTGACCAAATACTTTTGAAATTTTCCGAGAATATGGAGAGACCTCCACTATAATTCCTTTCATTTGAAGAGGAATAGCTAGTGAAACAACATGTTTGGCACGCCCTACTCAGGAAACAGTACTACGTACAACTCTCAGGCACCCAACAAGTTTAAGGATTCCGCGAGAAATGCAATTTTCCAGCAACTTCCCTCGGTAGCCTCCACGGGGTCAGGAAGCACTTCTATAAGGTCAGCACCATCAAGATTCCAAGACCACAAACATAGCCTGAATTTTCGGTCCGTGTCATCAAGTATCTTCTCTGGGAAGAGATCTGTGAGATCGGCTCCGTCTATATACTCCAGCTCTACTGCCACGATTCCAGAAGATTCGGAGCCTATATCGACGACTGTGGAGCAGTTGGTGAACGACATTCTGTTGCACGAAAAGTATTATTTGGAGCAACAGTCACGAAAAAGCACTGCATCAGAGAGGGTAGACTTGAGTCAAAGTGAACACAAGATATCTCTCGGCTCGGATCTACAGTACCAGAATGTGCCTGAATCACTTGTCGATTGGAATCTCAATGTCACCAGATGCAAGCTAATCATCACTCAGCTCCCGATGTTATCATCAGTTCCTGACTTCATGTACTCGCAGCTAGAGTTACCACAGTTGGTGGGTGACTTGGCGAAGATGTGCCATATAATTTTGATACAACCCCATATCACTGACAAAGAATTAATCCACACATTTGTATCCTCCACCATTTACGACGAACACGGATTAGACAAAAATTTCAAAAGGTCCGTTGCCGAGATATCAGTGAAGCAGTCACGCCTATTGCAAATAAGCTCTCCCCAAAAGAAGGATCTCCAGGCTCCAATCAACTATGATGGGCAATATGGTTTGGAATTTCAATACAAAGAGATAGCTATGCGAAACTATTTAATCAACCTAGCAGCGGCTGCCACTACAGCTCATGAGTATAAACAAAAGTCGAACGCTCTCAAGAAGGAGTTGCGCCAAGGGGATAATAAGAAAGCAAAACTTACGAAAGAGCAAAAGAAAGTGTTGTGGGATCAAGTAAGACTGGATGTTTTCCGAAGAGCAGGCTTAGAAGAAAATTAATATTGCAGACACGAGTTGTCGTTAGCACAAGTGATGTATGATAAGTGTATATAATGAATTATGATTCGTAATCGGTAAACATAACTAATAACGTTTTCTTGCTTCTTTGACCTTTTTGTAGTGTGCTTTCTTCCCACTTGTCCGAGCAGATTGAATCTCTGAGTACTTCCTTCCGAAATACTTCTTCGAGTCACCGTCATTAAGTATCTCCTCAACCATCGTGTTGCCTCTTTGTTTCTTGTTCATTCTGGCAGAGTGGGGATCTATGTTACCCTCCACTATTGTACCCATTTGAAAGTATTTCGGGGTCTGCCACTTCTCCTTCTTGTAATGTCTTTTGGGGTCCAAAGCATTTCTTTGCTTGATGATCAACAAATCTCGCTTCATCTGGGGGGTTATCTCGGGCTCTCGCATGTTGAACCACTTAGAACCACTGTCCTCTATCTGTTTTTTCGGAGCTTTCTTCGATACAATAGGATCATTGAGTTTTTCAATGCTGACAATCTTCTTTGGTTTCACCTCAACCAGTTTTTCTTCAAACTTCGTCTCTATCTTGGGCAACCCGTATACCAGCTTCTTTATCTGAGCGAATTCGTCATCATTTCTCTCCACATACTGTGATTTCCTAGCTTCCTGAGCTAGCGAGGAAAAAAGACTATCGAAAGAGACGTTCGGATCTATCTCTAGCTTTTGCACCGCACTGTGTTCCGAGCTGAAGGACTCTGTGCCTGATATATGCTCCGTCTCTGAAGTCTCCGTACCTGCACTATCGGGTGCTTTATGGGGTGCCATGCTTACTTATTGTTCGAATACTTTCTTTATCAAGAGATGAGTAGTGGAAATTTTTAGTACCATGGGGCATAGACTGCACACAAACGCCTACTCAGCTCCACCTCGTTAGTCGATACCAAGTGGTCTCGTCAACCGTAGGACACGGGCTGCGATCAGAGCAAGGCCAAGACAGTACTGCTACATCGCCAACAACCCACCAGGGTTTTACGGATGAATGCGTGACTCCATGGTACCTCTTGGCGCGGATCAAACTTGTCAACTGTTCCGCTTAGTAACTTGATCATTTATGTCATCGTGATTTTTGCTTAGTGCCCCAAATTTCATGCTACAAGTTTACATTGCTATCGACTGAGAAAAAAGGTTGTATTGCAAGTATATAGCTAACTAAGTAACTGGCTCCTACGGCAGCATTGAGCAACAAAACATGCGTAAGTCGTACCGCTTTGGCCAACAAAAACCGTTGCGAGCAAGCAAGGTCTCTGACCTTGCTCTTGCGAGCAACGCAAGTCTAGTTAGAATCAAACTCTATAGACCACTCTAATACTTTAGAATCACGTACAAAGCATGGATAATACCAGGTATGTAACCCAAAATCGTCAATATGATATTGATGAAGAAAGACGAAGAGCAGCCTCTCTCGAGGAACACTCCCAATGGAGGAAGGAAGATTGCTAAGATGATCTTGAAAATGTCTGAACAGGTGAAAGCCATTGTGTTTTGAATTTGTCTATGATCTGATTCCTCGAAGATTATCTGGGGAACCGTTGTTTATATAGTCGGAACGCTACCTAACCGTGAGCTGGCTTGCTCAGCCGCACTTGCTCCTCGTCATGTCAAATGTATCTTTACCTTAGTTCGGAAATAGTACAAAGTGGGTGCGAATGCAATAGTCACTAATAAAAGAAGCATTGTTGAGGCTAGGAACGAGGCGTGACGTTACATACACCGGATAGTGGTACCGTAGCCAGTGCTCTCGGTAAAATTCAGCACTAACAAAAGTTTTGAAAAATTCGTTTTGTGTAACTCATATTTTCATAGATCTCTATGGCAGTGAGTAATCCTCTTCTGTGGACGTTACTTCGTATAAGAGCATAAAGAGAAGGCTAAGCAAACAGTGGTCATGTCGGACTTACAGTTGAGAATATTGAAGATAGTTGATGGTAACAACGGGATAAAAAACACCTTGGAGGATGCCGAGTTGGGGAATATTGATGCCAACACTCTCCACTCGAACTTGACGTCGTTGTGGGCTAAGGAGATGATCACATTCAAGAAGATCGAGACGGACAAGTGGGTATTGACTAAGGAGGCTGAGAGCTTTTTGGAGGAGGGTTCTCCCGAGATCCGTGTGTTGGATGCGGTGCTCAAGTCGATGAACTCGTTGACCATTGGGGAGGTGAAGAACAAATTGGGCCCAATAGGAGCCTTGGGGCAAGGTAAGGCCTTTAAGAACCAGTGGTTGAGCAAAGACGGTGACAAGCTCATTGCAAAGGTGGATGAGTTGCCTGAGGATACTGTGGCTAGCCAACTTTCGACGATCAAGAAGACCGGTACTTTACCCAACCAAAAGGATTTGACTGAGCTCAAAAAGAGAAAGTTAGTGACTCTCACAAAAATCGTGGGATATAAGGTTGACAAGGCAGAGAAATTCGGGTTGGAAATAAAGTCATACGAGACCGATATCACATCCGACATGGTGTTGAACGGTTCCTGGAAGGACGCCAGTTTCAAGCCGTACAACTTCAATTCTGAGGGAGTTTACCCAGACTCTGGTGCATTACATCCGTTAAACAAAGTGAGAGAAGAATTCAGGCAGATCTTTTTCGCTATGGGTTTCACTGAGATGCCTTCAAACCAGTACACGGAAACTGGATTCTGGAACTTTGATTCCTTGTTCGTTCCACAACAACATCCTGCTCGTGATTTACAAGATACATTCTACTTGAAAGATCCAGCAGTCGCTAAACCACCTTCCGACTCGAAGTATTTGCAGAATATTAAGAAGGTCCACGAAGGAGGTGAGTTTGGCTCCATCGGTTACAGATACCCATGGAGAGAAGAGGAGTCTTTGAGAATGGTATTGAGGACCCACACTACAGCCATCTCATCTGCCATGTTACACAAATTGGCCGAGAATCCTAAGCCCACCAAGCTTTTCTCCATTGATAGAGTTTTCCGTAACGAGGCCGTAGATGCGACTCATTTGGCCGAGTTCCATCAAGTCGAGGGTGTTTTGGCAGGATATGACATCACTCTTGGAGATTTGATAGGTTTTATGGAGGACTTCTTCAAGAAGATGGGTGTCAACGGATTGAGATTCAAGGCTGCGTACAACCCTTACACGGAACCGTCCATGGAAATTTTCGCTTACCACGAAGGTTTGAAAAAATGGGTTGAGATAGGTAACTCAGGTATGTTCAGACCCGAAATGTTGGAGCCAATGGGTTTGCCTAAGAATATGAGAGTTTTGGGATGGGGTTTGTCTTTAGAGAGACCCACCATGATCAAATACGGTGTGTCGAACATCAGAGAATTGCTCGGCCACAAAGTCTCTTTGGATTTCATCGAGACAAACCCCGCTGCAAGATTGGATGAAGGTTTAGTGTAATCGGACTACCAACCAACAGAGGCTATCAATCTTGTATCTTTGCTGTATCGTCTCTTTGAGGTTCCCGCATAGTCAATTCTCTTAAAACCCCATATTTTTAGCTCACATATCATGCGTGACAAGATTCTATACAGATTCTTCCTCGATAAGCATATAGGTTTCTTTGTGTACATATAGCGAATAGAATATCGTCTTAATCATAGAAAATTTTATACCATAATATAAAATATTTTCAAAACTATATCGTGAAATATCATGAAATTTATGGTTTACTCGATATTTCTTCATTGGAATAATAATAGAACCTTAAGTAACGTGTAAAATAGCAAGATTCATAGCGAGGTCTTAAAATTAGACTGATTGGATTAAGACGCTCAAACTTTCTTTTCGAATATTATACAAGTTCGGCTTTTCAACGTTGAGCTGATATCTAGAATAGTTAACAGACAGTGCAAAGGGAGGAATTCGTAAAATGCAAGCAAAGGAAGAGAAAGCAGACCAAGATATACCTCCGACTATCAAGGAAGGACAAAGTGATGGTAAAAATGGTAGTTCTGGAAGTTCTTCCTCGTATAGCATCGGTAAAGGCAGTGAAGGGGAATACTTGTGTAAGTGGATTGAGTGTGATAACAGGAACCACAGTAGCTTAACGACTTTAGTTGAGCATCTCAACACCAAGCATTTGGCATACATGGCACATCTTACTCCGACGGCACCTATACGCTATACATGTCAGTGGGAGGATTGTCCTAGATTTGGTATCGAGCAGCCTTCAAGGTTTGCACTCATATCGCATTGTCGAACACATACTGGTGAAAAGCCGTACTTTTGTCCCATACCTGAGTGCGAGAAGCATTTTACACGGTCAGATGCATTGGCTAAACACGTCAAGGGTGTCCACGATTTACACTCCATTAAAGACGCACTCTCTTTGATCAAGGATAAGGTGGAGAAGAACAAAATCGAGCCGTTTGTCGATGATCACAATTCGCTTACAGAAGACGACTACCTAGCGCTTATAGAGGAAGAGCACGAACTCAAGAATCCTTGGTGGTTTTCCAAATCATTTTTGAACATTTTGAATAATGAAGATGAAAAATTGGGCTGGCTCAATCACATACCTTTGAATACGAAACAGTACAAGGTCGCCAATGGCAGGTATAACTCATATGCGAAAGACCCTCTGCATGATTTAATTGGCCACAATGAGGGAGAGGACTTTTTGAAGGAATTGAACGAAAAGGCAAGATTCACAGTATCTGCAGAGGATGGCGCAACTTTGGATACTCCGGACGTAGATGACGTTGAGGACCTCCTGTTGTTGAAGAAAACATACAACGGACTTCACAAGAAGCTTCAGGCAGCAACAAAGATCAACAAGATAGTCACAAAACAACTAGCTGCTGATGTAAGAGAAAAAAGAAAAATTTGGTTGATCAACCAGCATCTACTTGATGCAAACATAACATTAGGATTACCTGCAAAAGGTACGCCTGCCAATGAAGACTGCTCCAAGGTCTACTCGGACAAGCTTGATGACGACCTTTTAAGCTCGCTATAATAGTATTGTGCGTCGCCTTCCCGCTTCGATCAGATGTGCATGTTCGCTTTGCATCTCTTTACATAGAAATCTCTTCGTGTGTTTGTTAGATTACTACATGACTTTAAACATCAAATTTGTATTGGTCCACCGCGAAGACCACATGTATTGTAGTTAGATGCAGCATGTCACCGACTTTTAATGTAACAACGGGCTTATCCTGGTATATATAGACAAAGGCTTGCACATACACCCTGGAGGAGGCTGAATTCAAAGAACTCACATGAGGTCGCATGCAGAGCGGTCCAGAGAGTTGATTCGCTTGAGAAGGCTGAAGTCTCACCACCTGTCCATCCCTTGGAGTTGTTCGAGATCGAGACACCACGATGATGACCTCCGATTTCAAATTCGGCTAGCCTGTAGTTCAGAGGAATGTTCGTAGCACTTTGGAACAATGCAACTGGAACTATCCACTCTACCTAGAATCACCAGGGTTGCTATCGACGCTATGATACTCTGATCACACTTCTCGGATCGGGTTTCTAAGTGACTACTGAAGCGACTACGGTCCATTGCTTTGTAAGTCGTCGGTACATGTCTACATCCTCTCGCTGCTTTATCCTGTTGCAGTATAATACTGGGTGCGTCCAGCAAATAATCAGATTTGCCTGATCAGAACATATTCTTCAGCCTGTACCGATAAGAGACAGACGCTTGATTGTAATTGACCGAGATAACTCCACTCACGCGTTTACGCATTGAGGCATCGACCTGCCCTGCTCTACATAGGGACATACTCTTCGCAGGGTCCGGCGAACATGCCCGCTCGCCTTGAATATCTCCTTTCTGTTTCATGTTTGCATACCATCCCCTTTGATACAAAAACGAGAAAGTCCTATTTACTCCCAGCGTCACCTATCACATCGAGCCATTCTCCGATCTGTGGCTAATATATCCAGTTTCGAGGACCCATGAAAAATTGTTCGCTACTGTATTGAGAATTATTTTTCACTATTTTATCCTCATTTGGTAATAGGGTAGTATTGTGCTTCATCAATTGTATAAGCATTAAGCATGTAGAGTTGATTGTAGGAAGACTGACGTATTGTAGTAATGTCAAAGTGCTCAGATTTTCCTATTTACCAGACCAATGCAAAACTAGCGATGGCGTCACAACAATTACGGAGATGCGCTATTAAATACAAGGAACGCAGATTATGTAAAGCCACTTCTAGGGTTCAGATACCAATGTGTGCAACATAATAAGAGCCCTTTTAGGTTTCATGGGCCCTTGTTCACAAAGGTATATATATAGTGTAGAGGAGAACAAGGTCGTAGGGGTGGAGCCAGGAACATTTGCACACCAACCCATTTTCACGAATAGTTAGCTCACTGGTCTGCTGGAAACACCACAGAAATCGTAAAACTGTTGGGATAGTCATACAAGGTAGAGTAGCTTGTCTTTGGTACTAGACTGGAGGTAGTTCAAGATGAATATCCTTAACTTGGAAGATTCCTTGGACGAGTTCGACGTAAGGTACATGGAAAGCTACAACCAGGTGATCAACAGGGTACCGTCAGCAGCAAACTCATACGAAAACTCACCTGAGATTCCGGCCGACTTCGAGGGCGCCAATTCGATATCGGCGCAAACAAAGGGCTTGACGTTATCTTCGCCCTTACTTGAGGATAGGAACTTCTCTATCTTTCCGAATCAGGAGAATCTATTCGACTCGAGAAAACAGACCAAGAGTATGGGCTTTCTGGAGATTCCAATCTACAACGACATTTCTCCCACGCACAGAGAGGAGACAGCCATGAAACCTCCGATTAAACCATCCGTCACAGTCGCATCCGTAGACACTTCGATGAAGTTTCAACGGCCCAAGCATTTTCAGCGGAAAAGTCTTTCGCAACCAAAGTCTTCACTGGACAATGTGTCTTTGTCGAGAAGAAAAACCTTCTCCGGCTCTTTACTGGAAAATAAAGCCAGTTCCTTGCATAAGCATCTCAAATATAAGAACACTCTGTTGATTCCTTTCGCCCCTTCATTCCCTTTGGACCTGGGCATTCTGAATCAGCAGAAGAAAAGAAAGGTATCCTTCACGCCAACTGATGACGCTGTCTTTCGATACAGTCTTGTAGATAGAGGTATCGCAAGCTCAAGTACCATATCTTCATTAGAGTCTCTTATGTCTCTCAAGAAACCAAATGATGATCCGTTCAATTCTGACAAATACTGGAATGATGTCATTGTAGATGATTAAGAAGCCAGTTCTTTGGGGTTATAATATTAATGTGTATCAATTTGTGTAGTATATAGTGAGAGCTGATTTAATTACTAAGGTCCCTATGATAGAATTCACCTCGTAGATCCAAGCAATAATGCATATTTCAACAGCTGTAAATCAAATCTCAATGGCTACAGATCAAATTTCGCCAATTAATGGCTTCAATGCTATGGGAAGAAGCTCCGCTGCATCTCCCTTGAAGCCCCAGGTTCCCTCGACTTCGTTTTCCAAGACACCCTCGTCTATGTCTGTATTGAAAATGGCCACTTTACCCCCTTTGAGTCTCACTCTTTCCACGTAGCTATTAGCTGGATAGACGGTTCCACTGGTACCGATTACCAAAATCAAGTCTATGCTTTCGCCCAGCTCCACAAAATGATCAATTCTGTCGAGCGTTTGTAGCGGTAGGGACTCCCCAAACCACACAACGCCGGGGCGTAGCAACGAACCATCCTGACAAACAGGACATTGGGGTAACTGGTCCTCCGCTAGCTGTTGGATGGGCTTGAATTGCGGTGAAAGACTGTTGTCGTGATTCTCAAATAAGCGTTTTCGTCCACTCAGATCATACTCAGACTCGGTATCTGCCAAAGCAGGCGTGAGTGGATGTGTGGTATTGTTACGTTCAGAATAGTTGCACATGAAGCTGGTGCATTTCAAATCAAAAAGAGACCCATGTATCTCGAATAGCAGGCTTTCGGGATGTCCTGCTCTCGACAGAAGCCCATCTACATTCTGGGTAATGGTCACAAACTCTATATTTGGCACCTGGGCGAGCTTAGCCAACGCTTTATGCCCCTTATTTGGCTTTGCCTTTAGTGACTGATACCTCCTCCAGGAATAGAATTGCCACACTAGACCCGGGTCAATGTAGAATGCATCTGGAGTAGCTAAGTCTATCATATTGAAATTCTTCCACAAGCCTTGGCTTCCCCTGAAAATAGGCAATCCCGACGATGCTGAGAGACCGGCTCCAACTAACGCTATTATCTTCTTCGATTTTGATAGACAATCTTGAAATTCTCTGAGCTGTTTGTTCATAATAATGCCATTTCGAAGACTATATCAAAGTATGGAGATATAAGCTCGAATATATTTTTTTCTTAGTTAACAGTTTTAGATATCATTAGTATAAACCTTTATATTCTACTACAAATGTATGTTACAGGTGATTAGGCAGACAGTCGGTCCATCTTCCAGGCAAGGTACCTTGCTGAGTGGCCCAATTCTGTTCCATCAGTCGTAATTATTCGATTGCTGACCATTAACGGAGGAGCTCTGTACCAAACCACCTCGTTAATTGGTGTAGAATCATCTACTTTCCTTCTTTTTACATTGAGGTCTTTCGTCACCAGAGTGAGTAAGTTGTCTTGATCAACTAACGTGTAGCTCAAGACGCCGCCATTCAAAAGATTTGAGTACTTCGAGGTAGGTGTGTGGTACGTTGGGCCCGCGGGAGGCACGATGGGAGTTGAAGAGGTCGGAGTGACAGCCCTCTTGGTCTGCAGGGTGACAGACTTGTTCTGTTGAAAACGTTGGGCCTGCTGCTGTTGCTGCTGAAGCATCTGTCTGTATCTGTTGACACTGGAGGTGTAAGACTTGTCTTCTCCGACATCAGCAGAAGGCGATATGTAAGATGGGACATTGTAACCAACGGAGCTTCCGAATTTTAACTGGGACACCGGAGTAAAAATGTAGGCCAATCTATTGTTTATCTTGTCGTCATTCTCGGGACTCCTGGCAACATTAGGGCTGGATACATACTGACCCAATTCATCGTCATCACTGGGTCCTCGGAGATAAACCAGACCCACAATAGGTGGACTGTTGGTGTTTGCACCAGGCGTTGCATCAGCGATAGGCATGTTGACGTCTGCGTCAGGTGGCAACAAATCCCTGATTGGTGATTCGTATTTGATCATTTTGCGAGGCTCACTCAATGGAATGAGGGGATGTTCAGCTTTGTCTCTTATCTCATCTGGCAAACATGCCTTCCATGTTCTTATTCTGTTGAATATATGACTGTTTTCATTGTACCTGAATTCACATATAAACCATGGACAACCTTCTGGTATTATTCCCTCGGGGAGATCACCTTTTTGATATCTGGTCAAGAAGACAACATAGCACGGACCAACAATTTCTGATACCAAATGATCACGGTATTGTCCAGTTTTGCACACCTCGTTCATGTAAAACAATCTATCAACCTTGTGGCATGTTTGCTCTGGCCTGTAGTACCAACAAACATTAGTGAATTTTGTTCCATCCTCTGTCGACCACAACCTGAAAATCTGACCGACTGTTGGTTTATTTGGATCGTTGGCATTGTTTATGAGCACCCAGTCACCGATTCTATATGTGAAACCATTGACCTCCAAGGAATCCAAAGGTATTCTGATAATACCATCATTTCCCGAGGTGTTGGACACTAGAAGATCCTTTTCGGTTCTCCTCAATTCGTGTTCGATTATCAGATTTGCCTCCTGCTCAAAATTCAAAATGTCTCTATAAGGCTGTGAGTATTGATCGTTTGAGTAGAAAAGCTTGTTATTTTGTATCAATAGGTTTAGGTCAGCAAGGAATGCTTCCACATTCGGGTATTTTCTGGTTCTTACTTTGGCTCTTATCTCGTATAAACTAACGGGATTGGCAATTATCTGATAGTAATTAGGGTACACTCTCTGATCAGGAAGTTTGTCAAAGTAGTATGTGAGTGGGTGATTGGGGTTGTTCGCATCTCTCAGTTTCTTTAATTGCTTTAAAATCAACTTGATTCGTGTTTCGAACGGCTTGTCTATGATAGGTGGTCTTCCACGTCTCACACCGGTCTCCAATTGCTTACCTTGGTATGGCGAGCCCGAATTTTCACGCAATTTGTTAGTCAAAATGGTGTTTGCGACAAGTGCTTGGAAATGATGGTCGGTTGGCTGTGTTGTAGTGTTTCTCGAAGAATAGTCGTCGTACTCTTCCTCTTCTTCCTCTTCCTCCTCGTATTCATTCTCTTGACGATGTGGCTTGTCTCCCTCCTCTGGCAACGGCCCCAAATCCGGATAGTACAAGTACTGGTGGTCAGGGATGGACTTGTCGTTGGTAAGCTTGGGAATAACCTTGTCTAAAATGTACTGGTTTAATATCAATGCTTCGTTATATATCTTCGACCCTTTCATGTTGTAAAGTCTTGCATTCCAGGTTATTTGTGCCAACAGATTGATAAAATCCTGTGCGTTGTCGTACCCAAACTTCTTTATCTGGCGTCCAATACCATGAAGAGACACTGGATGCATAACTATCTTGTAATAGTCCGTTCCTGTCCGTAGTGGTAGGCGCTGAAAGGTTTCAGATATCTTATTCCCAGCACCATCGGTCAACTCATAGATTCCATCAAACAATGAATTCAACCGAGTTGCTAATTTCTTTCTCTCTCTATCAGTCGACATACTGATCAACACTTTTGGATTGATTGTATATACTAGAGTGTTTTAGTATAATGTTATGATATCTCGCGGTGAATTTCAAAAATTTCAATGGCCTGCACATAGCTGCCCTTACATTAGTGAGTGGGAGACTGGCCAACAGTGCCGACGAATTGTAGGAGGTATGGAGCAGGTATGGGCACAATGGTTATGTTGTGCTATCGCATATCTCTTATTTTCCTCCTGGACCCGTTTAGCAGCCAGAAAAAAAAACGGAATTTGACCTACAGAACACTTTAAGAGACTCGAAAGACTACAAGACTACGTTGATGACTTCGTTCTATCGTCAATTGAACAACTTCGGGTATACAAAGCTGAAATATACATCACAGCACTAGAAAGCTGGGTCACCATAAATTCCCCAATACTTTTCTACGCCATATTGACCACCATCTTTCCAGTAGTCATTGAAAGTTGTGAACATAAAGACATCTGTGGAAACTTCCAGCATGATGCTCGTGATAGCAGCTAGTTGGTTTGCTTGCGACGGCACGCTGGAATGGAAATCGCTTCCCCCTGTAGGCCAGCCCGTCTCTGTAATGATGATATCTTTGTTGTTATTACAGGTGCTTCTCAAGTTTTCGATTTGTTGGTTCAACCAGGATCCAGAATTTGACGGCTGGACTCCACCATCCCAGAAAGGGTGGCAATTAACAGCAATATAGTCAGAAGCTTCGCAAAGGCTTGGATTATTGACTGTTGCTACCAATGTGTCGACAGATACGACATGGCCATTGTAGCCGGAGGCATTGGACTCGAGCCAGCTTTTGGCTGTTCTGACTGCACTAGCTATGTCAGAAGCCGTGGCCAGTCCTGTATTTACAAGCTCGTTTCCAACGGCAATTGTATGGATGCCACCCCAACCTCTGGAACTAGACTGCAATGCACCTCTCACAGTCGATAAATCATTTTGAATTGATTGAGAATCTATGTTGGGGAGACCAACGAACAACTGCTGAGAACTGCTCATGGCTGCTAATGTGTTCTCAATTCCGTGGCAGTCAGTGCTATACAATCTGATGATCAGATACGATCTCAATAAGGCAAGATCTCTTTGGACCTCTGAGCTCGACTTGCATGATCCGCTCTTGGTATATGGTGAGTATGAGATTCCCATAGCTTTTTGCGCGTGTGACTCCACCTCATCTGTACCTGGTGACGATGGAGATGAATCATCTGAGCTTTGGCTAGTTGAGGTTGCGCTCGACTCGGTGGGTATAATGTTTGTAGGCACAGAGGGTATGGAGATACTGAAAGCCGGTATGCTTATTCCAATGCCACCAAAGGTGGTTTCCTCACTCAGATCTGTGTTTACAGCATCAGGGGTACCGGCCACGGGGGGTTGCGTATTGATGCTGCTGGGAGTGGTTGCAACATCACCGTCATCGTCACCAAAAAGGCTTTCCAAGAAGTCGAAAAGACGGCCCCTTCTTCTAGATGTGACCATAGTCGTGGGCCTTGCGGGAGCTTGTGCTCTTGTGGGCTCTGTGTAGTCCCCAAGACCCATCTGCATGGTTGTGGTACGGGTAATGTATACCATCGCTCGTTTATTGATCTCCTCTTCGCGTTGTGAAGCGGCCGATAGACCTGAGATCAGCAACAACAACAACAAGCTGGACCTCATGTTTGAAACTCTGTTACTTTAAAGTGTTCCTCTCCAGAATTCACCTAAAGTCTCTCAATGTTGACTAAAAGTACAAGTTTATGACTTTGTGGGTATACGACTATTAGTGATCTTGATCAACACCAAAATTTTGCGGGATCAAGTTGATACCTTCTATTGTCCTTGGAACAAAGCGTTCGCATTTGCCGAATTCCACTCGGCTTATATACGTCTGGACGGTTCATACCTCTTCATGATGACCGTAAAGTCTGTGATCTATTGACATTTGTCGAATGTAGTTACACTGCCTAATTAGGCTATATCTCGATTTACGATATAAACCATATCCAATTTAATTTCCTAAATAGGAAATTTCAGTTGTATACTCAAGGCCGTTGGCATATTCATATATCAACTATGACTTAAAGCCCACAACAGAATAGTATCAATTAGGAAGCCGATTAGATGAGGGGGAGGTAAGTGGATCGAATGGGAAGTTTTACGCACAAACGGCCACTCCTCCTTCACAACGTTGCGTATAGGTTCTTGTGTAGACCCAAGAAATCTTCCCATTGAGGTGAACAAATTGAAGATTTTGTTTCCTACAGGAGCAAGTATTCATATGGGGTTACAGGGTGCAAATGAAAAGGAACAAGTGAAATATGTCTGACGGTAGCTGTAAAAATATTGTAGTATTCTGCTTATAAGCCTTGTTCCACTATCGGGAACGACACGTTATTGGAGATGTAGTTTTGTATCGGTAAGAAGGCTAAGAGTTAATTATCCACCATAACAAAGCAGGTGATTTCTCAACTCAGCAGTCATCTGATGGCACCAATGGACCTGAACCCAATAATTGGCACCAAAAATTATCGACTGCAGCAATTAGTGATATGGCCAAAGTTACTGTGTAGGCATAAAAGAATGAGCCGCTAGACATTATCCTTGATACAGTTTTTCCGCGTAGTTTGACATACAGCGACGGTGACCTTACGTAAACACTACTGTATCTTGTAGTAATCTTCTATATTCAAATCGTGTCCTAGATGTCATAGTATTAAGAGAATAATTTATATATATACCAGAAGGAAACAAGCATTATTACGAAACAGGACCAAAACAACCATTTGTCCTGCTTGGCTCTGTGTTCTATAGTTCTGATGGTTCCTTGGCTCACTCCAAGTGTGACTAAGCTGTCCTCGAACTTGGACTGTAACTTGCGTAACGTTTCGTTTTGCTCCACTATGTCTTCAAATGCCTGTTGTCCCATCTCCAATATGTGATCTAACTGTTGAGATCCTCTCTCTAAAGACGTCTTTTCCTTGAAAAGGCCCTCTTGATATGGAAGGGTTGTTTGTTGCTGATCCTGTGATCCGTCATAAGGATTGTCAGACGTCTGTTCGGCAGACGCATTATGTCTGCGGCCAAGTAGTTCTTGCTTGTCAGTCTCATGTATAAGATTTTCTCTTTGCACCTTCAAACCATCGAATTTCGATGTGAACTCTCTGATGTCGTTATTGAACTTTTCTAACCGCGCTTCATGCTTGGTGTTATCACCATTCTTATTCTGTTGTATTAAATCGTTGTACTCTTGGATTGTTTTCCTGAATGCTGTTAATGAGGTCGTAATAGATCCTTGCAATGACAAAGGCGATGTGCTCAAGTTCTTCTCAAACGTCGCTAGATCTCGCGTTATCAATTGCATCTGCTTGATTCCATGGTTATACAAAGAGTTCATGATAATCTGGCCTGTTCATATCTTCTTTCTTGTGAAATACGTGGTAGATTGGATTTTTGTTCAATGGTGACTGTTACACAAAACCGCGCAAACAGTAAATAGTCCACCAACAACGCTACTTTATCATATGAGAAGAGCCTTGAAGTCAAGGCTGCTCCAGCAGACATGAGAAGATAGCCCTTCGTCACTGGGGGCGAGTTCCAGCAAAGAAACCCCCTTTTTTTTTATCGTTTCTCAGCAATCCTAACCAAAGAAACGGATGAATGCTAGCAACAAAGCGAAAGTACCGGACGAAACACCAATCAACCACTGCATGACCTGGGTCTTCACTGATTTTATCTGCATCTGCATGTTCGCTATTTCCTCGTCGATTCTGGTGTATGTGTCTTCTATTTTCAGCTCGTGCGTAGAGCTCTCCTCTCTGATTCTTCCCTTTTCCAAGTTCAAGTCGAGCCTCACGCCAGCCTGGTTTCGTGTGATCTCCTCCTTGAGCCTGTTCTTCAAGTTTGTGAGGTCCGTTCTCAACTTTTCTTGCTCTTTCTTGAGATTGGTGAATTCAGATTTGTCCATCGTTTGCAATTCTCCCTTCAACTTCGCAAAATCGACCTTCTGCTGGTACGACATCGATGTGAGCGACTCCTTTGTCACCAAGTTCTTAGCTATACCTGTAATTCCATCATTCATGGCCTTGTTGACGATATTCACTGCAGTCTCTGCTTGCTGAGAGGTGAATCCACCCTCTTGTTGCAACGACTGAACAAACTTCTTGGTGTCAAATTTTGTGGCTGAAGCGATAAAGCGTCTTGGGCTTGTCACGGTAGGTCTTGCCCATATGTGTCTACTCATGGCAGCACATCTATACATCTTTCTGGATATATCTATTAAAACAGTTTTAATTTTCGATATTCAATTTTCAAAAATCTTTACTATAGTAGGTTTCTTCTATATCAGCATGTTGAACGGCCACTTGAGAAGGTCGCTCTTCAGTGGAAGACATCCGGGGCTACTCGGACGTTCAAATATTGTCCAGAGAATTGCTTCGCATCCTTGTGGATCTCTAATTCGAAATTATTCCAGTGATAGGGATGACAATTCCATAGAAGAGTTCAAAAAGAGAAGAAAAGAGTATCTGTTTGGAGGAAGTTTGGACCCAGTTCAAGGGAGCTTGAACCCTCGGGGAGCTCCTGGCGGCGTGGGAAGCAACACCAGAAAGACACACGACAGAATGTCTCAATATGAAGAACCGGAAGAAGATGACCTTCAAAGACTCATCGAGAACGATCCCAGGCTTATCAACTTGAGACCAGGGTCGCCCGAGTACAAATACCAGATGCACTTGATCCAGATGGAGGTTGAGAGGGAGAACAAGAAGCGCAACCTGAAGGAAGAGTTTTATCAGCGAGTTAAGGGAGCAGCGATAGGGCTCGTCGCAATTGTGGGGGCCATTGCGCTCCATCAATTGATCATGAACTACGAGTTCGTAAAAAATACGCTATTGCACAGTTTCACCTACGACCTAGATGAATCAAAGGTACCAGATACGATAAGCCCCTCCAAGAACACAAAAAAGATCAGCTATTTGGTCAGCAAGATCGGTGAGCAACTCAGCGACAAATTTGTCAATACCCTTCGTCCTTCAGAGAGTGTTGCGGGTATTTATCTTTTTGGGACCGATAGCAAGTTGCCAATGAGATTGAACTACTTCGACGACATGTTGATCAAAGACGTCAAGATTTATGATGATTACGTTGTAGTTGTAAATGAAAAAGGAAAAGTATATGAAGTCGTAAAGAGAGAGCCTACGTTGAAGTCAATTCCCTTCAAAGCCGAAAAGTGCGAAATTACTGATGACAGTGTCTACTTGTTGACAAACAAGGGCAAGGTGGTCTACTTTCCCCGAGCCGATAAGCCAAACACTTCCTTTAAGCCAATCGAAGCAACAAACTGGTTGGGAGTGAAGAAGAAACAGAGTTACAATATTTTGGATACCAACGAGGCAATCAAGAATATAGCATCAGGTGCTCACCACCTTCTTCTTTTGTCGCAGGGTGGGAAGTTATTTATTGCCAACACTTCAGACAAGGCTTTGAACCAAGGTCAATATGGCTTGCCTCAGTATTCGCCCTTTGTGAACAAGTCTGAAATTCCAGTTAATAAGGTGTTTGAGTTGACTCTTGCGAATAATCAGATTGTGAGTAAAAAGGACGGCTCAAGAACATTGTTGCCTAGACGTTTCGATTCCATTGCTAGTGGCAAGTACCATAACGTTGCTGCTGACGTGAATGGTAATATTTGGACTTGGGGTAGAAATGTATATGGTGAGTGTGGAGTTGACGTCAGTTATGATAACGAATACTTCCCTATACCCAAGGCTGTCTTTGGTAATGAAAAATTCTACAGAATTCTCAGCAACAGTTTGAAGGAGAAACCCAGTGGCGTCAGTATAGACGGTGTCTATGCTTCAGACGAGACTTCTTTCATTTGCTTGACATGCAACTTCCCTGACCCTGAAAATGGTGGGGAAACCCATCAGAACGTCGTGCTTGCATTTGGAAATGGTCTCAAAGGACAGTTGGGAGTCAACCGCTTCTTGCATGTCTGTCCAGAGCCACAGGTCATTAAATCTTTGCTAAATTTGAAGGAGTACGACGAAAAGCTCAACCAGAGCAGTGTGGTAAACATTAAAGACATTAGTGCTAGTGGTGGCCATGCATTCATCACTCTAGATAACATAGGTAACCACAAGGATGTTCTCGCTTTCGGCAATAACGAATTTGGACAGCTTGGAAACGGAAAAATAGTGAGATCGTCGAAGCCTGTGCAATTACCTCAATTAATTGAACCCGAAGAGTTGGCCTCCAGGGACAGCAAATCAATCAGAAAGGTGGCCGAGAGAGTCAACGATACATTGACCAAGAGGTTACAGCTCTTGGATGGACACAAGCTCAAGGGTAAAACCGAAATAGAGCAGGTGATAGTTGCAGGAGGGCAGTATTCCGCTATATTCTACAGGTGTAAATAGACCAGGGGTGTCTCCCTTAGCGCAAAGATGTAAATAAGTGACAACGTATTAAAAAATCAAAAACCTGAACTAGTATTAAGTACTCTAAAACGTGAGACAGGTTGAGCTTACTTCAACTTGAAAAGCTCATTCAAGACCTTGATGGTGTCATCAGGTGAGTTGACAGCATGGCCGATTGTTCTCTCGTCGTTGTAGATCTCGTAGTCATTACCACCCTTGTATGACTTGTCACCGAAGAAGTGGATTTCCTCGAAGCCCTCTTCGGCAACGTGTTGCAAGCAGTAGGTCTTATCCCATCCAGTAGGGAAAACGTCAAACGAGACTTGACCACCGATAGAGTAGGTCAAACCGTACTCGGGGAAGTTCTCCTTCAAAGCGTTCACCATCTTTTCTCTAACGTGGTTTTGCTTGTCAAACTGCTCAAACTGGTTCCTTTCGGGGGTGGATGCGTTTCTTCCAATAGGGGACACGTTGATCATACCGTTTCTGAACTCAACGAATGTTCCTCTTCTAATAGGGATGTCGATCTCCGACAAGTACTTCAAGATGAACTTGATCAACTTGTTGTACTTGTCTTCGCCTATCCACTCGATAAACGACTGCGAGGCCAACACCTTACCCAACCTGTAAGCAGTTAACCCGTTCTCAGAGAAGCAGTAGTCAAAGTCGTCCAAAACGGTGTCTCCCAACTGCTCGACCTGCTTCGAGAAGTCTGATCCTCCAACGAACCCAATCACGACCTTCTCTCTCAACTTCTTCAAAGTCTGTTTCATCTCGTCGGAGACGAACAACCTGGCGGGTGTCAACGTGCCGTCAACATCGAACAAAACTAAAACTTTTGGATTTTCCTTGCTTGCAAAGGACATGGTATCAGATCTTATGTTTAGTAGCAACGGCTGTAGCGATCAAGAGCACTCAAAGCGGGCTTATATACTTCGTATAAATAGAAGAGTAGTTATCTAAGATAAATATTCGCAGTGAAAAATTTGGCTTAGCCGTGGATTATTTTATGTTTAGGACGAGACTGTTGATCACTGGAACAGCGACGATAAGGGGAAGACGCGACGGGCGGCACGACGAGCTACAGGGCGGGACAGCAAGCGAAGCAGCGGTTGCAATGGCATTATTCAGTCGAGCTACAGCAAATTAGAGCTAACAGATAGTATTAAAATATACAAAACATAGAAACAGTTCTAGCTTGACGTCCTAACCAGTCCTTAGACTTGGTATTGGAAGTCTGGGAACTCTCTCAAGTTGTTTTCCAAGCTACCCTTCTTGGTCAAGAACTTAACGTAAGCACCGTCATCCTTGACTTCACCGTTGTTCTTCTTAGCAATGTACTCGTCTCTGTTCAAAGGAGTGAAACCCCATTTCTTTGAGATGATGATTTTTTGTTGACCTGGGAACTTGTATCTTGCTCTTCTCAAACCCTCAATGACGACGTCCTTGTTGGAGTCCTTGGTTCTGCAGGAGAAAATGATTTGACCAATGTTAACTCTGGCAGCCAAACCGTGTGGCTTACCCCAAGCACCTCTCATACCTTGTTGCAATCTATCAGCACCAGCGCACGACAACATCTTGTTGATACGCAAAACGTGGAATGGGTGGACTCTGACTCTCAAGTGGAAAGATTCTCTACCGGACACCTTGGTGATGTATTTGTTGGCACAGATACGGGCTGCTTCCAAAGCTTCGGAAGACAACTGCTCCAACTCATTGGAGACCAAGTGGACACACAATGGGAAGTCGTCAACGGAGGCCTTCTTTCTACCCAAGTCGTAGATTCTGATCTTGGAGTCTGGAACAGCTCTGTTGTATCTAGACTTTGGGAAAGGCTTGTTCTTACAGTATCTGTAACATCTAGCTGGTCTTCTAGCCATCTTGTCTATATCTGTTAGTATCTCTGTATCTTCTTTTCCAGGTATGATGCAAAGTCAGCAATATATATTCCTCCAGCCCAATTACTAATCTGCTATGATTGTGAAATTTTTCAGTCCCGACAACGAGCCCTCAATCTGACGCTTTTTCCCACATAAAAGCACCGCAAACTACTAGCGGCCATACTCTGGTGTTCTTCTCGATCCCACATTCAGTACGGGTAGCCGGGGCCTTCCTAGTGTCCTTTTTCACACTTCTCTGACCCTTTCTGAGATTACTAATGGGGGCACCAGTTGGAAGCTCACCTAAAAGTCCAAAACCCGGCATTTTGCCCTGCTTCAAATTGCACATCGTCGTACTGGCTTCATGCCTCTATGCCATCATACCCTTGTTGAACTTCGAGTCTATCACATACCTTTTCAGTACTTATTTACTTGACTAAGAAAGTAGAAATTGTAACTGTGACAAAAATTCTTGAGAGAAAATTTAGCAAAATCTGAAAAGTGACACAAACCTGCGAGCGCCCCCACTTTGTACAGGAGAATTGGTGGATGGGAGGGCATGGAGCCCTCCACCACCGAGCCGTTCGCGACATTGGCTGTGAGTACACGTGCTTGTGTGACCTCGCCCGGAATATGTTCTGTTGCGGCGGTGGTGGTGAGGGAGGTGCGGATAGTGTCTGCTGTGTCGGCGGGTTCACACAGGAGCATCAGCGAGGTCAGCGATGCGGTGTCAGCGAGCGCAATAGCCGGCTTGCCGGTCCCGTGTCGTCTGCCGGTAGCGGCGATGTATTTGGGCGCGACCCCATTTAGCGACAGATAGCGACCGTTTGGCCCGCGCCACCGCGAGAGTAGGTAGTGCTATCGCTAACTATCGGTGCATGTCGCGGTAATCTCTGCCAGATCGTCAGTATTGCTGGCGGTGGCCTTGGCTGGCGGTAGTGTGCAGGAATCGATAAAAAATTCACATCTCATCGCTGCTCTGTAGATAATTGTAAAGACTCTGGTCGATTCGATATACTTTAAGGTTAGCTTCTTGTCGAATATAAAAGCTTGTCGAAGAACATTGTTTCAAGATGGGTAGATACAGTGTCAAGAGATACAAGACTAAGAGAAGAACCAGAGACCTCGACTTGATCTACGATGATTTGTCGTCCAAAGAGTCGATAATAAGACTCAAAAACCAGCCCATGGATGAAACCAAGCCGGGATTGGGACAATACTACTGTATCGAATGCGCAAAGTACTACGAGAATCAGGAGGCTCTCGACAGACACACGAAGACAAAAGTGCACAAAAGAAGAGTCAAGAGCTTGAAACAGAAGCCATACACCAACCTCGAGTCCGAGGCTGCTGCGGGGATCAACATGGCCAAGTTCGCCGAGTCTGTAGAGAAGTTCAAACTGATCGAACAGAACAAACAGGATAATCGGGCAGAGTACGAACTGCTTGTGGGCCAAAAGAAGCCCCCGCTTGACGAGCTCATCACAGGAATACCCTCTGGCGAAATAGGCCACGAAACCGAAGCTACTAACACAGAGTTGCAAGACGGCGAGGTTCAGATGGCCGAGTAAAGGTATCAAATCTTGGATCGCTGTGGCTGAAATATCTTATCTTTATAGCATATATGTGATGCGAGCAAGAGAAAAACACCTACAAGGGTCTCGGAGGGCCAAGGGCTGGCTCAAGTGACTACAACGAGTGCTATCTCCGGAAGACTGCCGCATTGACATCAAATAACCCATGGCATTTCATTTCTCACGTATTTATATCATAAGTATTTCAATGTATGTTGTATGGCATCTGGTGAAATCATTTTTGTAACCTCGAGTTTTCCCCTTTCAAGACACTTGGTGATAAGCCCTTGAATTGCTAGTTTATAATGAGACTCAAAGTAAGTAATAAGGATGGGACTCATATAGTAGCCTTCGAAGATTCGTCTGTGAGTCTCGGTGACTTGATTGAGGCAATCAAACTCAAAATCAGTCCTGAAACCCCAGATTCGACGACAATCACCAGCATCAAGAACGGCTTTCCTCCGCGTCCTATCGCCCTCAGCAATCTAGATGCGCCAATTGATTCGTTGGGCATCGCAAACGGGGGCAAGATACTAGTTGAAAATGACCTGAATGGTGCTTTCAGTAGCGGGCCATCCAGCAATTCTACCAAGGAGAATAATGCGGCCCCTTCGACCAAGGCAGTTTCCACCGATAACCTGTCAGATATCCCTGCAGTGCAGGTGCTGCAGTTGGGGAAGCACTTGATTCTCAGAAACGTTCCCGATGACAACTCTTGCTTGTTTAATGCAATTTCTTATGCCGTCGACGGGTTGATGGGATTTGAGACAGAGTCCACAAAGACCCCACATACATTGCGAGCCGTGGTTGCCTCGTACATCAAACTGGATCCGCTTACATACAACGAGGCGATACTAGGCAGAGAGCCAGAGGCATATTGCGATTGGATCGAGAAGAAGGATTCCTGGGGTGGTGCCATCGAGCTAGGCATCTTGGCCGATTATTTCAACGTCAGAATCAACTGTGTTGATGTAGAGCTGGGAAATATCTTGCGCTTCCAAAACGAGGCCAAAGACCCTTCGCTGTTTATCGTCCTTGTGTACAGTGGAGTCCACTACGACCTTCTCTGTGCAAATAGCGTTGTTTCCACCGCAAGATCCGATAAGCTCAAAGATTCATCCTCCTGGCCCCCAGACAGCGAGTACGAGAACGCTCTCTTAGATGCGTCCAAACGTCTCTGCAAGCTTCTACAGTCCAGGAACTACGCAACGAATACCACCACCTTCCGCGTTCGTTGTCTCGAGTGCTATGGAGTCTTCGTAGGCGAAATGGGTGCAAATAAGCATGCCTCCGAGACAAACCACGTCCGTTTCGGCGAAGTGAAGGATTGACCACACAAAAATGCCCCAGAAACTTTCCGTGGGCCATCTAGTACTAAACCTGCGCATTGTGGAGCTGGCTACGTCAATTCTGATTTCATAGCCCGCAGCTGTGTTCAGTGAACCGTTTATATCTATATACGCAACTTCCCAACTCGCAATAACACATTTCTCCAGTGTCACCGCTACATCGCACTCATTACCAGACTCCTGGCATACCTTTCATTGCATACTGTCTCTTCTCTACGTTCTGTCCCTACAAGGTACCCTAGAGGCAGACCCTCTCCACATTGCACCCAATGTTGAAGTAACTTCTAGCGGACTTTTGACACACCCAAAACTGCCTCAAATACTACCCGATTTCCACCACAAACAGACATTCTATTACTCAGCTCCAGGGATACCATTCCGTCCACATACGTGCCCTGAATGCCCTTCTCACAGGTGTCTTTGGTGCTATCCTAGTTCTCCACGTGATGAATGAGGAATTTTTTTTTGTCAAACTCCAAGCACTTTGAGAAATGGTGAAAATATTTGGTGGAAAATTTAGGATTTGATAATAGTTGGACGAAATTTCTCTAATTGGGATACCTGATAAGTGAAAAAGAACTGATACGTAGACAAGGAAGCTAGTGTTGAATATGTCAGTGTCAACGGAGTTTTTCTGTAAGTGATATCGAGTGAAATGGCCAAGATTGGTGTTGGAGGGGCATTTATTGGCAAGTGTTGAGAAAACAATGGAGGGCAGAATACTAACATATTTTAGGTCGTCAGCCGAAGAGCATCAGCTTGATACAAGACTATGGGGACATAACACCAGAGGTGAGCGCGAGTGAGGAGTGTAGGGCTGCATTGTACTCGCCTAACGGCGAGTTTTTCGCCTACACGCAGCCGAATGAGGTAGTGGTGTACAATACAAAGGGCCAGGCCAAGTTGTTGACCAGAGTGGATATCAAGGAAGTTTTTGACATTTTTTTCTCGCCAAACGGAACATACTTATGCTTGTGGTGTAAGCCGGTGATGTTGGACAAGGAGAGTGGTGTTTGGAACAAAAACTTGAAGATCTTCAGCTTGAAGCTGAACAAGGTAGTGGCTGAATGGTCCAACAAGTATCAGAACGGATGGAGGCCGCAGTTCACCCAGAATGAGAAGGTTTTTGCCAAGGGCTTCAATAACAAGGAAATTTATTTTTTTGAGTTGCAGACGGAGCTGGATGACATAAATATTCACCATCCGACGTACAAGTACAAACTAGCTGATGCAAACACAACGTTCCAAAACTTTCAAATTTCTCCAGGCTTGAATCCTTCGGTTGCAGTGTTCGTTCCTGAACAAGGAGGCAAGCCTGCCAGTGTCTTGATCTACAATATTCCAAATTTTAATCAGCCTACGTGTTTCAAGAACTTCTTCAAGGCAGAGAGATGTCAATTGAAATGGAACTCATTGGGTACTGCATTACTAGCATTAGCATCAACGGACCATGACACTACTAATAAATCTTACTATGGAGAGACGAATTTGTATCTTTTAGGAATTGCTGGATCTTACGATTCGAGGATTGACTTGAAAAAGGAGGGTCCTATCCACGATATAACCTGGTCCCCTTCAGCAAGAGAGTTCGCTGTCATCTACGGCTACATGCCCGCAGAGACTTCGTTCTTTGATGCAAGAGGTAATTCGACTCACTCATTGCCTGCAGCTCCTCGAAACACGATATTGTATTCTCCTCATGCCAGATTTGTTTTGGTGGCTGGGTTCGGTAACTTGCAGGGGACTGTAGACGTATACGATAGACAAAACAAGTTTTCCAAGGTTTCGACATTTGAAGCAACAAACACCTCAGTTTGTGAGTGGTCACCCTGCGGAAGGTTTATTTTAACCGCTACTACGTCTCCCAGATTGAGAGTGGATAACGGGTGTAAAGTATGGCATGCCAGTGGCAAACTAATCTATTTGAAAGAGTACAACGAGTTGTACTCGATTTCCTGGAAGCCTCAGAAAATCGAGCAGTTCCCGCATTTGAAGTTGCTTGAGCCTGCACCAGAAGAGCACGAGTCGGCCAAGGAATACATGATGAAGAGAAACGCACAGAGCACCACGACGGACAAGAAACCCACCGGTGCCTATCGTCCTCCTCACGCCAGGAATTCGGCCAGTGCCACAGCAACCAGGACATCTCTATACCAACAAGAGTTGCAAAACTCCTTGAAGGGAACAGAGAAAGTGGGTGTAAATCCATCCAGTGGAAGAGCCAGGGTGGTTCCAGGCGCTGCTCCTGCAGCCTCGGCAGAGTCCAAAACAGCCGCTAGAAATAGAAAGAAGAGAGAGGCCAAAAGACAACAGCAAGAATCACCGGCCCCGGCCAGCAACAACTCCTCCCCGACACCACCCGCCTCGACCGCCTCGACCGCCTCCTCCGATCCTGTCACTCCTGTCACACCTGCCCCAGCGGCACCAGCCGTGCCAGCCGTGCCAGGTTCCGTCATCGGCGGCGTCACCTCCTTGGAGGAGAAAAAGATTAGATCATTGTTGAAAAAATTAAGGGCTATTGAGACGTTGAAGATGAAGCAGGCCAATGGAGAGCATCTTGAAGATACGCAGGTCAGCAAAATCAACAAGGAGGACGAAATCAGAAAGCAGTTGAGCGAGCTTGGCTGGAACGAATAGACAGCAATGCATATTCACATCAGCCACCGACACGGCTCGACGGCTGCCCGAGTATACAACTACGCTAAATATATAGATCCATCTATTTATGTATCCGTCGCCGATCTTAAGCAGCTGACCATGCTCAGCATTTCAGACGGCGAGCAAATACAATTATCTATTCAATGACAAAAGGTTTGGAACTCGGCATGTGGAGACGTTAGTATGTAGATAAGCACCAGCAACTCTCACCATACCATTTTCACCCAACCACTCTCATCCAACTACAAGTCATCGAGGTACATTACCCGTACACCCACTCAAACCGTCACCCAGACCGACAGCTTGCGTTTTTACAAAAAAATACCATTTGCCTAAAAAACCTCGTTTCTCCATTTGCACCCACTAATTTCACCTGGCTCCAATCTAAAAATACACTGAATCGGATCAAATCACCATCGCCCAAGTCCGCTGGCCGATTCTCTGCACTGTCCTTCGTTTCCCATGTACACCTATACACAACTTTACACCATGCTACATATCAAACACCATGTCCGTAACCAGCTACAGATCCACCAGGCACCACAATCCGTATCAGCGTCGTACAAAGGCCTCTGTTGAGTTTGCGAATATGCTGAAACACCGCGAAGCTACCAGGACACTACCGGAGCACTATGGCGATACTATCAGGACACTGCCACCGCGATACCGAGACGCCTCGCCACACTACCGTGGCCATGCGCCTAAGCTGCCGCTCCATACCGCACCCAAAACCCGTCAATGTATTTCCCGGTTTGCTTCTGTAGGGTCGAGATCAATCGTTCCTGATTCAGCTGGAAATTCCCGTTTTGGGATAACTAATTGCACCTGTTCGATGCCCTTTTTCCGTCCGCCTCTCTTCCGAAACTCGACCAAAGCAACCTTTGTAGAGAGGACCGTCAAATCAGGATTTGTATTGCTTTCCTAAAACTGCCTTGAGGCTTCCACTCCTGTGCAATCAAGATCACCGCCTCGAGACATGTTACGAGGGTCCTCCACTGTGCTGGCAGGGCCTTGCGCCTCCTGGCGACGTTGATTCGCATTTCGCGACTGCCTCCCCTAAATGGACCTCCAGCAGCGAAGCACTACCGAGCGCAGCGAGAAGCGTCGGCGTCTGTGACGACGACGCAAATCACAGCACTAGCGGCGGTGCCCCCCCGGCACCGCTTGAGAATAGCAAGGGAAATACTGGCGTTGCGAAGCCACCCGCTGCTCTAAGAATAGCCTCGGCCAATGGCCACGCACAGCTGAGATGAACGCCAGATCTGTCTCGGCCGGCTCGTCGACATCTCCAGCACGTCCGCATCTAAGCACGTCCATATCCAGTCACGTCCACATTCAAGCACGTCGACTCCTCCAGCACGTCGCCCTTTCCAGTACGTCGCCCTTTCCAGTACGTCGCCTCATGCCGGCACGTTTCCCACCGGCATTTCGTTCCACTACCGACGTTGCCAGCGATAGCATCGCTGGCAACACAATGTCTTCTGCCCTCGTCCACCACAGCCCACTGGCCACTTGACTACCGTACCGGGTCCCGCCTCTGTCGGTCGCCCGGATCACAAATAAAATTCCACTTCCGACCTGATCTGCTTACGTCAGCACAGTGCTTCGAGGACGCCTTGCCTCCACCGCCGTAGCGGCCGACAACAACGTTGTCGGTCTCCTACACCTACCTGCCCACTCTCTCACCTCTCCCTCCCATCCTCATCTCCAAACTAAACCGCCCTTTCTCCCTTCTGCCCCTACCTCGTCCCGGCCCCATTCTGTTATGTTTACCTCGACCTCCCGAATCCAGTCCAATTCCAACCACGACGCGAAAAAATTGTTAGAATGCACACCTCTGCTACCCGAACCCAATTCCCATTTCATAATCCCTTTCTAACATGCCAATTGTAGGCCAAAGTGAGGGCGGTAAAATTAAACAGTCTTAAAATCCTCCTAGTTTTTCTTTCTTTCGTGTTAATACTCTTTTTATTGTATATATCGTTATATCTGAGAGTGTCATAAGTGATTAGACGTAAGTGTTACACGGAAATGTGGAGGGAACGATTGTGGGAGCGAGCGTGAGAGTGTTGGGGCGTCTGTTGTGGTGCGGTGGACGCTGGGCCCGAGGAGAGCAGGGAGGCAGCGGGCGCAGAGGGCTTGGGCGCGAGCTGAGGGAGGTAGCGCCAACGGCGAGAGGGCTAGCAGACGGGCGTGGTGGGCACTGATTTGGGCAGAAACGGAGCCTGGGGCGCAGAAGGGCCCAGGGTGGCTGGGCGTGCGGTGGATGATCGGGTGGGAAATGCGAGCCAGCGGGCGCTGTAGGGGCTCGAGGACAGCCCGAGTACGTTGGCCTGGCACTTTTCAGCGTGTTTGGTGGGTTTACGTGCACCCAGAGCATGATTTGAGGTTTTTTTATTTTTTTATTGCTGAAACATACCCAAAACCCATTGATCCACCGTGTGCGACAGAGCACAGAGTTCGAAAAACAAGGTCATCTGATTGTGCCAGCTAGTAGGATGCTGTGAGGACGAATTGGATGAATTTGGCGAATGTGTTGCATCCAATTGTTATCGGCCGTTTTCTGGGTCTGCCTTGCGCAGCGCATGCCTTGGTACCCATTCTCTGTGATCTGAGGGCTTAGATGTTTCATTGACGGTGCACAATACATGAATAACAGGCTGCCCGGTCTATCAGTGATTTACCATTGCACAACACTCCCAAGAGCACAATCGAATTTGAAATGAAGTTGAGAATATCATACTAACGTTTTTTTAGATGTCGTATAACGATAATAATCACAATTATTATGGACCTAATCATGAGGCTCCTGTTGATAATGAGGGGTATTATCAACAACAACCTTATGATGAGGCGGTCCCACAACATGAGTATTATGACCCAAACATGCAGTACCAACAACCGTACGACATGGAGGGTTACCAGGATGCTCAATACGGTGGTCAACCGGTGCCTCAACATCCTATGGGAGGATACAACGCTGACCCCGAGGCTTTCTCCGATTTCAGTTACGGAGGCCAAGCACCAGGGACCCCTGGTTATGACCAGTATGGAACTCAGTATACTCCATCGCAAATGAGTTATGCTGGCCCCAGATCTTCAGGATCATCTACACCTATATATGGCCACGCACAAGGTAACTACGACCCTACGCAGTTCCATTTGGCTTCCAACTTGCCATATCCGGCATGGTCTGCCGACCCCCAGGCACCCATCAAGATTGAACACGTTGAAGATATTTTCATTGATTTGGCAAACAAATTTGGTTTCCAAAGAGATTCAATGAGGAACATGTTTGACTACTTCATGACATTGTTGGACTCCAGATCTTCACGTATGTCTCCAGCCCAAGCTCTTTTGAGTTTGCATGCAGATTACATTGGTGGTGAAAATGCCAACTACAGAAAATGGTACTTTGCTTCCCAACAAGATTTGGACGACTCCATTGGTTTCGCTAACATGAAGATGGGTAAGTTGGGTAAAAAGGCCAGAAAGGCAAACAAGAAATCTAAAAAGGCCAGAAAGGCTGTGGAAGAGCATGGTCAAGACATCGATGCATTGGCCAATGATTTGGAGGGTGATTACTCTTTGGAGGCAGCCGAGGTCAGATGGAAGGCAAAGATGAATGCATTGTCTCCTGAGGAGAGGGTTAGAGACATAGCTCTTTACTTGTTGTTATGGGGTGAGGCTAACCAGGTTCGTTTCACTCCCGAGACTTTGTGTTACATCTACAAGACCGCCTATGACTATTTATTGTCACCACAATGTCAACAAAGACAGGAGCCTGTCCCTGAAGGTGATTACTTGAACAGAGTCATCACCCCCTTGTACAGATTCTTGAGATCTCAAGTCTATGAGATTTACGAAGGTAGATTTGTCAAGAGAGAAAAGGATCACAACAAGATTATTGGATACGATGATGTTAATCAATTGTTCTGGTATCCTGAGGGTATTTCAAGAATCATTTGCAATGATGCAACTAGATTGGTTGATATGCCACAAGAGGAGAGATTCTTGAAATTGGGCGAGATTGAGTGGCAAAATGTGTTCTTCAAGACATACAAGGAAGTTAGAACATGGTTACATTTCATCACTAACTTTAATAGAATCTGGATTATCCACACAACTATCTACTGGATGTATTCTGCATACAACTCCAATACTTTATACACATTACACTACAATCAGCTTACTGATGTTCAACCAACTGCTTCATCCCGATGGGCTGCTGCTGCAATTGGTGGAATTGTTGCTTCTTTCATTCAAATCTTTGCTACGGTATGTGAGTGGATGTTCGTTCCAAGAGAGTGGGCGGGAGCTCAACACTTGTCTCGTCGTTTAGTGTTCCTCGTTTTAATATTCTTGGCTAATTTGATTCCAGTTGTTTTCACATTCTACTGGGCTGGATTAGCCGCAGTTTCCAGATCGGCCCATATTGTTTCGATAGTGGGATTCTTCATCGCAATTGCCACTATGGTATTCTTCGCTGTTATGCCTTTGGGTGGACTTTTCACATCGTACATGAATAGGAGATCAAGAAAGTATTTGGCGTCACAAACTTTCACTGCAAGCTTCCACAGTTTGAGAGGTTTGGATATGTGGATGTCCTACTTGTTATGGTTCCTTGTCTTTTTGGCCAAGTTAGTCGAATCTTATTTCTTCTTGACTTTGTCTTTAAGAGATCCTATCAGATGTTTGTCTACCATGACAATGAGATGTATGGGAGAGGTTTGGTTCGGTTACAGATTATGTCGCCAACAAGCTAAGATTGTATTGGGTTTGATGTATCTCGTTGACTTCTTGTTGTTTTTCTTGGATACTTACATGTGGTACATTATCTGTAACTGTATTTTCTCCATTGGTCGTTCGTTTTATCTCGGTATCTCCATTTTGACTCCATGGAGAAACATTTTCACCAGATTGCCAAAGAGAATTTACTCCAAGATTTTGGCCACCACCGAAATGGAGATCAAGTACAAGCCAAAAGTTTTGATTTCCCAAATTTGGAACGCTATCGTTATTTCCATGTACAGAGAGCATTTGTTGGCTATTGACCACGTCCAAAAATTGTTGTATCACCAAGTTCCTTCTGAAATTGAAGGAAAGAGAACTCTCAGAGCTCCAACTTTCTTCGTTAGTCAAGATGACAACAACTTTGACACTGAATTCTTCCCAAGAGATTCCGAAGCTGAGAGAAGAATTTCTTTCTTTGCTCAATCTTTGGCTACTCCAATTTTGGAGCCATTGCCAGTCGATAACATGCCTACTTTTACTGTTTTCACTCCTCACTACTCCGAAAGAATTTTATTATCTTTGAGAGAGATTATCAGAGAGGATGACCAATTCTCCAGAGTTACCTTGTTGGAATACTTGAAGCAATTGCATCCTGTTGAATGGGAATGTTTCGTCAAAGATACCAAGATCTTGGCTGAGGAAACAGCAGCCTATGAAAATGGCGAGGATGCCGAGAAGATGTCCGAAGATGGTTTGAAATCCAAGATTGATGATTTACCTTTCTACTGTATTGGTTTCAAGTCTGCTGCTCCTGAATACACATTGAGAACAAGAATTTGGGCTTCTTTAAGGTCACAAACCTTGTACAGAACGGTTTCTGGTTTCATGAATTATGCTAGAGCTATCAAGTTGTTATACCGTGTTGAAAATCCTGAATTAGTGCAATACTTCGGTGGAGACCCTGAAGGATTAGAATTGGCATTGGAAAAGATGGCTAGAAGAAAGTTTAAATTCGTTGTTTCGATGCAAAGATTATCCAAGTTTAAAGACCACGAAATGGAGAATGCTGAATTCTTGTTGCGTGCCTACCCAGACTTGCAAATTGCCTTCTTGGATGAGGAGCCTGCTCTTGACGAAAATGAAGAACCCAGAATCTACTCTGCCTTGATTGATGGTCATTGTGAAATGTTAGAGAATGGAAGACGTCGTCCTAAGTTCAGAGTTCAATTATCCGGTAATCCAATTCTTGGTGATGGTAAATCTGATAACCAGAATCATTCCATTATCTTTACCAGAGGTGAATACATTCAATTGATTGATGCTAATCAAGATAACTACTTGGAAGAATGTTTGAAGATTAGATCTGTTTTGGCTGAGTTTGAGGAATTGAATGTCGAGCACGTTAACCCTTACGCTCCAGGTTTGAAGAGTGACAGTAAGGACAAGAAATGGCCTGTTGCATTTTTGGGTGCAAGAGAATATATTTTCTCAGAAAACTCTGGTGTTTTGGGTGATGTCGCTGCTGGAAAGGAACAAACTTTCGGTACTTTGTTTGCAAGAACTTTGGCTCAAATTGGTGGTAAGTTGCATTATGGTCATCCTGATTTCTTGAACTCTATTTTCATGCTTACAAGAGGTGGTGTTTCTAAGGGTCAAAAGGGTATCCATTTGAACGAAGATATTTACGCTGGTATGACTGCAATGTTAAGAGGTGGTAGAATCAAGCACTGTGAATACTACCAATGTGGTAAAGGTAGAGATATGGGTTTCGGTACTGTGTTGAATTTCACTACAAAGATTGGTGCTGGTATGGGAGAACAAATGTTGTCTAGAGAGTACTACTATTTGTCCACCCAATTGCCATTGGACCGTTTCTTGTCTTTCTTCTATGGTCACCCTGGTTTCCATATCAATAACCTTTTCATTCAATTGTCTTTGCAAACATTTATCTTGGTTTTGGCTAACTTGAGTTCCTTGGCGCACGAGTCTATCATGTGTTCTTACAATAGTAGACTTCCTGTTACCGATCCTTTGTATCCAATGGGATGTTACAACTTGGCGCCAGCCGTGGATTGGATTAGACGTTACACATTGTCCATTTTCATTGTCTTTTTCATCTCTTTCATTCCATTAGTGGTGCAAGAGTTGATTGAGAGAGGTCTTTGGAGATCGTTCACCAGATTCTTCCGTCATTTGTTATCTTTGTCACCTATGTTCGAAGTCTTCGTTGCCCAGATTTACTCCTCGTCTATTTACACTGATTTGACATTCGGTGGTGCAAGATATATCTACACTGGTAGAGGTTTTGCTACAGCCAGAATTCCATTCTCTGTGTTGTACTCACGTTTCGCCGAGTCCTCCATCTATATGGGTGCTAGGTTGATGTTGATTTTGTTGTTTGGATCCGTTGCACACTGGCAAGCTCCATTGTTATGGTTCTGGGCCTCATTGTCTTCTTTGGTGTTCTCTCCATTCATCTTTAACCCACATCAATTCTCTTGGGAAGATTTCTTCATTGACTACAGAGACTTTATTAGGTGGTTATCTAGAGGTAACACCAAATGGCACAGAAACTCCTGGATCAGTTACATCAAGCTTTCTAGATCTCGTGTTACTGGTTTCAAGCGTAAATTGACTGGAGACGTTTCTGAGAAGAGTGTTTCTGATGCTAGCAGAGCACACAGATCTAATATCATCTTTGGTGATTTCTTCCCAACGATGTTCTACACTGCTGGACTCTTCGTCGCATACACATTCATCAATGCTCAAACTGGTGTTACTGAGTACCCTTATGAGATCAGAGGATCCACAACTCCAATGGAGGTCAACTCGACTTTGAGAGTTGTTATCTGTGCTTTGGCTCCTGTCGTTGTCGACATGGGTGTGTTGGGTGGCTGTCTAGGCTTAGCCTGTTGCGCAGGTCCTTTGTTAGGATTATGTTGCAAGAAGACCGGTGCCGTCATTGCAGGAGTTGCCCATGGCTTCGCCGTTATCATTCACTTGGTTTTCTTCATTGTTATGTGGGTCTTGGAAGGTTTCTCATTCGCAAGAATGTTGTTGGGTCTTGCAACCATGATCTACATTCAGAGATTGTTGTTCAAGTTCTTGACTCTCTGTTTCTTGACCAGAGAATTCAAGAATGACAAGTCTAACAACGCCTTTTGGACTGGTAAGTGGTACGGTACTGGTATGGGTTACATGGCCTTCACTCAGCCCGCTCGTGAGTTCTGCGCAAAGATCATCGAGATGTCCGAGTTCGCAGGTGACTTCATTTTGGGTCACATCATCTTGATTTGTCAATTGCCTATCTTGTGTATTCCATTGATCGACAGATGGCACTCCATCATGTTGTTCTGGTTGAAGCCATCCAGACTCATCAGACCACCCATCTTCTCGTTGAAGCAAGCCAAGTTGAGAAAGAGAATGGTCAGAAAATACTGTACTTTATACTTTGCCATCTTGGTATTGTTTGTCATCATCATCGCTGCCCCAGCTGTCGCCTCATCTCATATTCCCGAGAACTTGGGTAGTAACATGTCCGGAACCTTTGCTGGTTTGTTCCAACCAAGACACACTGACAATAACGACACTGGTGACAACAGACCAAGAAGTTACACCTGGTCTTACGCTTCTCATACTCCAAGGACCAGGGCTTACACAAGTAAAGCCTAATTCCTATGATGTGTATTTTACGTTTTCAAAAGGTAACTTGTTACTGTTGCAACGGTTTGTCGTTGCTGGATATAAACTCATTTTTGTTTTGAATTTGAATATTTGTTTTTTAATTCGACTGTAGGTCAGCGTCTTCTGCTGTGTAGTCCACCTAGGTTATGGTGAGCACTCTACGAGTATAGCATCGCACCCGTAGATGTCGTTGGTGTTGCTGTTCTTGATGATTTTGATATAAAAATCGCGTTTGACAATTCAAAAATAAGTCTGAGGTAAGAATCAGAATAAGCACCGAGTTTGGTGGCAATAGAAGATAATATGGCCACTTTCTTGAGAGTACAGAGCATGCCGAAGTCAACAAAGATTTTGCTCACTTTGTTGATTTCGATATCATTCATAATCATGATTATACGAATCAATAAGTATCGTAGTGGACAAGATGCAGAGTCCACAGGCGACGACTTTAAGACGATTTTGGTGCCCTATTTGCAATTGATTCCTCGATACACGATCTTCAACCCATGGGTGGTGACCACGGCGATCTTTGCAGAGACCGGATTGATTTCCTTCGTTATTTCGCTTTTGGTGCTCATCGTGGCTACCAAGGACGTCGAGCGGTTCTGGGGATGGAAAGAGGTGGTCAAGTTTGTCTTGGTGATAGGGTCTATTACCAACTTCTGCACCGTACTCGTTACCATCCTTGTGAACATGTTGAAGGGTGACGTGGCGGGTATGGAACGGCCCCTCGGCGGCGGGATATCGTACTACTTCAGTTTTTTGGTGGTGCTCAAACAACTCATCCCCGAGCACAAGATTGTGCTTTTCCTGGGGCTTGTCAACTTTCGTGCCAAACACACGCCGTTCATCGGGTTAGTGGGCGTGCTGCTTTACTCGCTAATCGTCAGCAGGTCGTTGTACCCTGCTGTTCCCTCCATCAACAGCTTTTTCATCTCCTACATCTACCTACGCTTCTACCAGTCGTTTCTCAGCGACCCGCTACTTCCCATAACCACCGCTACAGGGGACAACTCCAACACAAGCCTCATCACGGGAGATGCTTCCGACACCTTCAAATTGGTCGAATTTTTTCCCGATGTCTCGAAGCCGTACCTTGCGCCTGTCTTCGCCAAAATCTATGAGTTTGGCGTATTCCTTGGAATCGTGCCGTCGTTCAATGACGATTCTATAGAGCAAAGCAACCTCAGAGCCCAGCGCAGACAAGAACAGTCAAACCATAGCACCAAAAACATAGCCAATTCGGTGGCAGAGAGAAGAAGACAGGTTGCATTACAGGTGATAGAGGACAGAATATCCAAAGACACTTATCGCTGAACTCTCTCAGGCTTCTCATCCCTCATAGTATAGCTTTATCGTTATTTCACTTCGACGTTGGTTGATATAGACATAGTTGACACAAAAATATCAACAGTTCCATTTTCAAGTTTCGTAGATCTAATGTTATCTTTATAGTGATAGCCGAGTAGTCTGAACCGACCAATATGTACGACAAGGAGCGTGTTTCGTCGTTCAAACCAAGGGGCTGGAAACTGGGAGGGTTTCTTCCCTTGCCTGCAACGTATAAACGAAAAATCACAGAGGTGAAAAAATCCCAAGTCGCCATGGTAATCCTATTGGTGATTTTCTTTCTCGTGGGACCCAAAAGCATTTTGGGTGGTTTGTTTCGTAGCAGATCAGGCGAGGTATACCCTGAACCCCATCCACTTACCAGCAGGCACGTTATAGAGACGAACTCCAAATACATTTTTCCACCCATTGAATATGCACCTCTTTTGAAAGAGTTGAAGATCCAGAATCTCGTGAAAGAATCGACGGTGAGAGACGCGAGGTTCCCCGACGTGGAGAAGAAGATCATTTTCCCATTGAACAAGTTCGACGATCCTGATCCAGTGAAGCAGAAGGCAAAGGAGGACGACGAAAACGAGAAATCGAATTTGGCGAGGGCCAAGAACCACTTCAAGAACCAGGACAAGATCGTCTTCAGTCCCAAGAACCCAAAGAACTATCCATCCGTGGTAATAGTGACGGGATTAGACTTTGAGAGGTATTCTTTGGACGCATTGACTAAGATCGTCCAAAACAGAGTTGACTATGCTCACAAACAGAATTATGGGATCTACGTACGATGGTTCGCAGAGTTTCTCCCCGTATTCAGCTCCACGTCAGATTTGAAGGCCAAGGAGAAGTCCAAGTGGGCCCGTGTGTACGCATTGAGGGCCGCGATGTTTGCTTTTCCGCAAGCTAAGTGGTTCTGGTACCTTGACCAAGACTCGTTTATTATGAACGATAACTTGAACTTGGAGGAGTACATCCTATCCCCACAGGCGTTGGGCCCGATAATGAAGAGAGAGCAACCTGTTGTACCCCCTGATGGCTCCATCAAAACATACAAGAACATGCAACCCAGCTCTGCGAAGTTGATTTTCACACAATCCAAAAGGAAGATAGAGACCACGTCGTTCATAGTCAAGAACGACGTCGTGAGTAGAGGAATAATTGATGCATGGGGAGATCCATTATATTTAAACTATGCCAACTTTCCGTTCGGACCAGATTCATCGGCAACCCATATCTTGCAATGGCACCCTTTCATTTTGAGCAAGACAACCATAATACCTTCGAGGACAATTGCGTCAAGACATCCCAAGGGATCAGAGAAAGATGATGCCTTTGATTACGAAGATGGAGACTTCGTGGTACTTTGGGATGATTGCGAAGGTGAAAATTGTGAGAACACTTTGAATCAGTATCACCAAAAGTTGTCGGACTCAAAGAAAGTTAAGTAGGTCTGGATTTCTAGGATACATTAACTATCTAAGCATTGTAAAGTATATATCATAATATTGCTAGTTTAAAATTCGTTAATAGAAAGCTGTTTTATCAAATCGTGGACATGCTGTGGGATACCAGACACGTTCTTGTGCAATATTATGTCTCGTAAATGGTCCCATTTATCTATAATTGCTTGCATTCTCATGATGCTCCACTCGTTGTGGATATTCACAGTCGGTATTATCTGTCGTGAGTTCAAAAAGATTGAAAAGTAGCACAACTCTCGATAAGAGGAGTGCTCGCTATATGGAATAGCGTAAGCTTTCACAGTGTGACTATCATGTTTTACTGACCGCTTTCCCTTGGCCTTCGCAGGTGCACTTTGGGAAAGGATGTCATCCACAATAGAGAAATTGGGTCTCGATTTCATCACCTTGAATATCTTTATCACTTCTTCAACGCTGTTTCTCATATCTACGTCTTCCACCAAATCTGAATCTAACTGTGTGAAAATTGCTTCCTCATCGGTATTGTCGACTGAAGGAGGCGGTCTTTCTTTGCTTTCGGAGAATGTCCAGCCTGTTGGTCTCAAGCCAACACATCTCTCAAAGTGATTAAAATATTTGTTATGGTTGAAGTAGTTATTGATCTCAACCCCGTTGCTAACTATCCTCATTGGAACTAGATGCACAACGCAATCCAGACCATTTGTACCTAAGTCATTAGTGGTTAACACCAGTGTTAGGTATTCATCATCATAAGCTTTCAAAAGAGCATGCTTATCATCTCTACTATGTACATTCAGCGCATATATCGGGCACTGCAAACGCTTCAGTATTGCGATGGCCAATCTCTCCTTTCCCACAACGTATGTTCCTACTAGTACAAGAAACTTTTTCTTCTTGCTACTATTGGAGGTGAGAAAGTCTGTGATACGAGACTGTTTGAAAACTCCAAACCAGTATTCAAGCAAAGATGAATCGTTAGACTCGCGAACGAGATCATGGAACATCGAAGCCACTGATTCACATATTAACCCTTGATCTGGAAAATTGTATTTCGAAGACATGTATGTTGTGTCAAGGTAGATTTTATCTAGGGTGTCTTTTGAACGGCCATCTGAAATACAGTAAGACTGTAATGCTGGGTGTGCCAACATTTGAGGACAAGCTCTAAAATCGCCACAATGCAAGATCGTATATCTCTTATGATCCACGGAAATTGAATCAAAAAGAAAAATACAAGACCCTGGACAGTGATTCGCAGTTATAGGTATTACGTATAGTCCTGGCGATTTTTCATTGCTTTCCTCCCCACCATCGAGCACCTCACTGTTGTCGTACCTTTTGACAATATATCGTTTGTCGTACTCGAGCGACTTGATGAACCTTGGATCAATACCAAACTTCATCGTAAGAAGGGTCCCTGTTATACTGCTACAGTAAATTATCTTCCTGAACTCACTGCTATCGTCGATTATTTGCTCTGCATCCTCCGTCAAGTTGAAAACTCTTTCATAGCACCATTTCTTGTTGATACCACCATAGTGATCGGAGTGAAAATGGCTCAAGAAGTACTGAGTTATCTCCTTTTGGTGACGAAAACTGAATGCGTCCATAGTGACTTCATACGACTCGCCATCGGCCACCGGGAAACTCATTATCTTGACGTCAGGAATAGCCGGACGGTCCCTGGGCTTGGGAAATTTGGTGGGATGTTTGATAACTTTGGTGCCATTTTTCTCCGTTACCTTTTGCTTCTTATTTACATACTTCTGTCTCTCCTTTATCACTGGGGGTACTTCCTTGAGTTCCTTCCGTTTCGATGACTTAACTATCCGCTTATCAACAATCTCTGGCAAGGTCTTGCCTTGCATCGCTGTAGTTGATTTCAAGCATTCCTCTACGTGCCTTGTACGATTCTCTATTGTCAAAATAGTGATGCTGATGCTACACACGGGGCACAACACTAGTGGGTCAGCTGTTTCTATTTCCAGATCTTGCTTCTGCTGGCCTAAAGTCATGTCTGGGGTAGGTGACTGTTCCTTAACAACCGGCAAGCCCTCCACTTCCTTTTTACAGCAGTCTTGCAGACTGCTGACCCTTTGAGCGTCATCCTGATGACGCTCAAATGCTGTGTTTTCTCTCTTCGTGTCCCGTGATCCCGTCGTCTCTCTCTTCATCTCCACCACTATATCGTCCTCATTCGTGAGGTCTATGTATGCGGGACCGTCCTTCTGCCGCAACCGCAGGCCACCCGTAAACTCGAATATTGATCTCTGTCGCATATCGACTATCTATGCCACTATTTCAGTCTGCGAGCCTTGTTCCAAGTAGATCTGGTGCTTTCAATCTGCAATGATCTGGGGTTGCTCAAATCAAATGGCCCATATCTCTATTTCTGAACTAAAAGCCGTTTCTTGAAGGGTCTCATGTAACCGCGGCTGCTGTATTCGTATAGCAGCCTTCCAAAGATCCTTTGAAGCAGCAAAAAGTGGTGTCAGTGATCCTCGTTCCTTAACTATGGAGCAATTGAATTTTTATTTCAATTCTCATCTCTAGTGTTTATCTAGTTGCTGGCCATGGGACTTCTATCAATAATCAAGAAACAGAAGCTCAAGGACAACGAAATCCGTGTGTTGACGCTCGGGCTCGACAACGCTGGCAAAACTACCATCGTGAAGCAGCTTTTGGGCGAGAACGTAGACGACATTTCGCCCACCATGGGGTTCCAGATCAGCAACCTTGCCTACAAAGACTACAATTTGAACGTCTGGGACATCGGGGGCCAGAAGACCCTCCGGACGTTCTGGGCCAACTACTTCGACAAGACCAACGTCGTGCTTTGGGTCGTCGACGCCTTGAGCTCTGAGAGGCTTCTCGAGAGCTCGGCAGAGCTCCGAGAGAAGATTCTCCTCCAGGACCGCTTGGACGACGTCTTCCTCGCCGTCATAGTCAATAAAACAGACCTCGTCCAGCCCGAGGCCCTCCGTCTGCTCCTGCTGCACATCTCCCGCACCCTCGATCTCCCATCCCATCTTGCCTCCCCCGACCTGTGGGCCGTGTTCCTTGCCAGCGGGAAAACAGGTCACGGCCTCCCCAAAGTCCTCGATTGGATCGTCTCCAGAAACTTCTAGCTGCCCCAGCACCGTTCCATGTCTTTCGACGCACCTGAAACACGTACACCTGCCTCGAACAACCCATCTGGCCCTCATGTTTGTTTTTGTTTGATGTAAAAATTTACACGTTTCGTGATGTTCCAATCGCGATTTAACTCCATAGGGCTAAATTGAATGGTGATATACATGCAATAGGCGGTGGAAAATAATAGGAAAGCGCACCTCAGGTAGAAATACGAGGCAACAGAGGCCCGATTAGCAAGGTGCGGGAAAGTGCGGTGAGAAACGATAAATTGGCATCACAGCCATCGCTGGTATATAGAGATGTGGAGGATAGCTTCGGTGGACTGAAAAAAAGAGGTCAAGTGTTGGTCTTTTGTCATATTTTGCGGTGGTATAACGAGGTATTCCGCCAAATTAATATTTTGCAGAGCGAGAGCCAGTAGACAGTGTACAGTGCACGGAGTCAGAGTGCGCAGTATATAGTTGAAGAGAACCAGCAGGATGTACACGGCGAGATCGCGTGAGGAAGACATGGTCGGGTTGATTCTGGCGTTCGCCGACAGCGAGCTGGAGCAGACCAACACGCTCGTGGAACTCATGAGTCAGGCGACGACGGGACGGCACCAGGCTCTGGTGCCGTCGATGAACTCGTTGATACGAGGGCTCTACACGAAGAACAGCAAGCTAACGTCGTTGTTGGGACGCACCGCACAGGCGCTCCAAAGGAACAAGGACGAGCAGAAGGACATATTCAAGAACTTTGTCACGGAGTTTATCATGTGGATGGACGATGGCTGTGTGGTATTGCTCGAGCGGTATCTCAACGCGTTACACGAGGGAATGGACAACGAGACCATCGCGGTGAACTTGGAGGGTTTTAGCCTGCCCATCGTCAACTGCCACAACTACGCGAGGTTTGCCGAAGACGCGGGAACTGTTCTCAGAAACCCTTATGTGGTCGACAAGCTCATCAGCATCAAACAGCAGTTAGAGAAGATTTTGGACGAGTACTACATGCTTTGGGAGAACAAGAAACTAGACAACATCGGTTTCGACGACGTGCGGTGGTTCGGTGCCTCCAGGTCACTGGAGGAACGGGTATCGAGCTATTTCGACGTGAGGCAGATCGTGGAGCGCTCTGCCCATGAGATGATGTTTTTGGTGTTGGGCGAGTACAGAGTAAGGTGTGAGTTGGTGCTATTGAATCTTTCGGGGCATAAGCAGAATCCACACGACGCGTTGGCGATATTGTCGGTGGGGACCACCGACTCACAGCCAAGGTCGTTGGTGTACCCGCCCTTCAGAGTGAACGAGCTCTCCGTCAGCTCGAACAACTCGAAGATTAGCCTCAAGCCACTTGACTTTTCCAACCGTCAAAACAGCAGCAGGAAGTTGCTGATTGAGTTTTCTCAGAAGAGATCCCAGGAACATTGGTTTCAGAAACTTGGCGACATATTCCCGACGGAAGAGAGCGACTCACCCGTATCAGACTCGTTTCTCATTAAGTCACCTATCAACGCATCCAGCATCTCGGGACTAGGGATAAACATTGTCTCTGACAGTGACAGGGAACCCAGCTACATGGACCTAGGGGAACCGCCTAGTGTATCGCCTAGCGTGAACAGTACAGCTAGGTCACCCACCATTCAATCAGCAGCATCTTCACCAATGAGACACCCACCTGCATTGATGAGGGACTCTCCAGCATCTAAAGACGAAGACTATTATCCGCAGCCGAGATTCGCAGAACCCAGAGGCCTGTTCAGTCTGTCGATACATTCTTCAAGTTCATCTGACTTAAACAAGTCGCAGTACGATCGTTCAATCGACTTAATCAACAAAACTTTGTCTGGCATCCATTCAAACAACTCAAACACCAGCATTTCGGCCTCACAAACCTATCACATCGGGTCGGTTAATTCCAGCGCAGTCGATATTCCCCATCAGCACGATACTCCCAAGTCCTCCAGTGCTGAAGTGGAGAATTCTGAAACTGAAAGCACATCACAATTGGCAAACGGGAAAGCGGATGCGCAATCTTCAATCTCAGGCAACTACCAAAGCTCCGAGAAGTTGAAGTTTGAGTCTGCTCCAGACTTGAGTGACAATAAACCTCAGGAGAGTATGTTCAAGTTATCTACTGGCTCTGTCGTGGATATCTCGAATTTTGGAAAGGACTTCAAACCCTCATTCAGCATCTCAAAGGATCTCTCCGAGCTTGCAAAGCCAGACACATCCAAAAGTGCTTCCTCAGGAGGGAAAGGAACCAAAAATAAGAAGAAGTCTATTTTGAAGATTTTCGGAAAGCCTAAAGAAAATAAGAAGCAATTGAATAATTATCCTAATGACTCCAATGGTTCATCAGAAACTTTGGTCAAGGGGAAGAATGGAAAGTCAGGAAGTAAGGTAACTAATAGCTCCGAAACCACAATTGAAACATCAAAGAAGACTCCTCAAACCGATGGTAATGGCCCATATTCTACCGCTGCTACGTCTTCTCAACAAACAAAGCCCAAGTCGAAGACCCCAGCCCCTTTTGCGTTACCTTCTCTTGATTCTGATTGTAATATTGCTTCATTAAAGACTGGCATAAAGAGCACTAATAAAGAATCAGCTCACTCTTCACCAAGCGGTGCAGGCAATTTACAAGAAGAAGTTCTAGTCATTCCCCAGGCCACTAAAGATATAATCAATGCCGACTCGTCTATTGATTTTTACATCTCACCTACGGAACCTAAATCAATGAAGGTGACAAAGTGGAGACAAAAGCACGGAACTTGGAAGATGTTGACTGTGAACGAAAACTTGTTCATGAAGATTGTAGTCAACTATGAAGTTAAGAAGGGTTGGATCATCATATTCAAGGAAGAATTCGATGAGGAATACAATGAGGAGGTGGACGTTCCTATTCTACTTCTAGATTTGAGTCCAACGTCCACAAATTTTGGCCAGTCGTCCGCCTTGGATATTCAGATCGACTCAACTAACAGTGTGACTTCTAGGAACATGCTTATTCTCATCCGGAGTGTTAATGGGTCACTTGCAAATGCTATATTTCGTAATTTGGAAAACTCTTTGAACGCCCTAAAACCTAACTCGCCGTATCAAAGGACTTTGGAGAGCTCTCAACGTGCGGAGTCTGACTTCACCATAGCTTCTTCGATGATGGAGGATAATAACATGACAAGCAATTCATCGACCCTCATGAGCATATACTCCCCCCAGCAACAATCTGCGAGCCAACCGGCAGCGATCAAAAAGGATTCCTCGACCTTCTCTATCCGTTCCACTGATATCGCCAACGCGAACATATTGAGCAACCCTGAGAACAAGAAGAGAGTCGTATTGGACCACTTGACCATCAGATTACAAAAGCAAATGGAGTCTTTCGATCTGGTCAATGACTTGTCTTCCTGGAAAGTCTTGAGCATGTATTCTTTGAGTATACAAACTATTCTGGATAGATGTTCTGGGGATGATTACTTGAACATCATCTTACGCAATGATAATGATAACGAGCATTCCATCATAGACTTCAATTGGTTAATAAAGGCACAGGATATTGGTGACAGGGTAGAAAAGATAGGTAAAGCAGGTTTACTAGTGATTGTCGATGAAAAGAACTTGTATTTGATCGAATGCAGGGGAAAGAAAGAGTTTAAGTTGTTATATGATGTTTTAGCCTAATGATTTATAGATATCAGTAATAGCGACATATTTTGCCGAGAAGGAATGGCTTTGTAAATCTTAATATCATCTTTTCGCAGCCACAAACAACCGCTTTATCAGTTGCAACTAAAATCTATCCTGCCATTTTATAGATCATAGACTATCTAACAATGTGGAAGAGGTTCAGTAAATGTGTGCTAGCCAACGTATGGCTCAGCATTATATTAACTGTGCAATGTTCAGCCAATTCTTTTTCTATATTACAACATAATATTAACCACAAGATCAAAGCTTCACCCATAGAGGTCAAAAGCAACAAATTTTTTCACAGTGATACGGGTGAGCAGTTTTTCATCAAGGGTATAGCCTATCAGCCCACGAGGAAGGAAGGTGAGGTATTTGACAACAGCGTGGAATTGCCATACATTGATCCTTTAGCCAAACCTGAGGTATGCGTGAGAGATATTGAGTATTTGATGGACTTGGGTGTTAATCTTGTGCGTGTCTATCAAATTGATCCTACAGCCGACCACGATGAGTGCATGAGCGCTCTATCATATGCTGGTATATACGTCTTGTTGGACTTATCAGAGCCCGAGACTTCAATCAACAGAAATGAGCCCCAATGGGACAGTGACATCTTTGATAGGTACAAGATGGTAATCGACTCGATGCACAAATACGATAATGTACTCGGTTTTTTCGCCGGCAACGAGGTTGCAAACTCCAAGGTGAACACTGACTCGGCGCCCATGGTCAAAGCTGCCATAAGGGATGTCAAGGCGTACATAAAGGATAAGGGTTATAGGAATATTCCAGTGGGTTATGCCACCAATGATGATGCTGAAATCCGTTCAAGTTTGTCCAAGTACTTGGTTTGTGGAGACAAAGATTCTACTGCTGATTTTTTGGGCATCAACATGTACGAATGGTGTGGTTATTCCACATATGCCACCTCAGGATACAGGGACAGGACCATGGAGTTTAGAGACTTTACGACCCCAATATTTTTCAGTGAATACGGGTGCAACAATGTTGTTCCAAGGCCCTTCACAGAAGTAGAAGCATTATATGGAACTACGATGTCAAAGGTTTGGTCTGGGGGAATTGCGTACGAATACTTTCAAGGTTTCAATAATTATGGACTAGTCGAAGTCACTGCGAGTGGACAAGTACAACCATTGAAGGACTTTGAATACTTGAAGCTAAGACTCAACTCTATCAAACCAAGAGGCGTTCACAAAGATAGTGTTGCAGAGGAGTTCAAGACCGTCAAGTGTGAAGAATCTGACGATATCTGGAAGGCATCATCGCAACTCCCTCAGAAACCAGATAGCGGAAAGTGTGAGTGCTTGCAAGCCACTCTATCCTGTATTGTCACTCCCTTCGCCAAAGTCAATGAGCACGAGTTGTTGACAGAAATCTGTTCCCAAACAGATTGTTCTGCGATTGAGAATGATGGAGCAAAGGGAATCTATGGTCAATACGCCGACTGTGGGATCAAGCAGAGAATATCGTATGCATTGAACAAGTACTACCTTGAGAATGGAGCAAATCAGCATGACTGTAGCTTCGATGGGAGAGCAGTTTTAATCCCGAATAGCGACGATTTTGATCTCGCTCATATCTTTGCAGCTGACGGTAGAACATGTAACGAGGCCATTGGGAACGTATCCAGTATCGAAAGAGAGACGCCAAAGAAGAAAACAAAAGCGTTGGAGACTCACGAAGTGATTTCTCCCTCTAACAACCATCATGAAGTGAGAAATACCACTCGTGTGCTCAACTCTGGAAGCTCACCATCCAACAGCAAGGGAATGGAATACGTCACTGTGTGCATGATAACAGCAATAGGTATAATTGCAAGTTTCTTCGTGTAAAATTGCCAGAACCCGGGATGATCTACGATTGCAAAAGAATCATGTCATGTCCTTTGAAGATGCTGGTCCACAACGAGAATCATCAGCTACAGTGGAAAGGAAACAGATACGATACGAATCATGATGTTCTAACGGAGAGAAGTTGTGATATCAGATCATGAAAATATATTTCGAATATATACAGATATAGTACCTCCAGAATGTACAAGAACATGAACTACTCGTCTTTTCTTGGTCCCCACTTGAGACCCAAGAACCCCCCATTTTTATTCAACCTTGGTATGTATCCCTTCGTACCGAAAGTAGGCTCCACTATGTAGATTCTTGGGGCACCTGGGACATCCAAGGCGATATATGCAAATTCAGATTTCCAAAACGAAGTATCGATCTGTTCCAAGCTCACAGTCCCATGCTTACCAGCACTGGACTCGACATGAAACCTCATTACAAGATGGTCATTACCATCCTTGCCCTTGGTTCTGACTCCGTGAGCGGGTCTATTGCGAACCCATTTGTCGCCGCCGACCTCACCGTAGGCCTTCAACCTGCTACCCTTTTTGAAGTCCAACAAAGCCTGAGCGTTAGGGTCTTTCTCGACCAATTTCACAGCTTTGTTGAATGTTCTCGTATCTCCTGATGGCATGAATAGCTCATTCAAGATCAAATATACTACCAAAAGAGCCACTCCTGTGGCCCCCAAGACAATCAACGAGGACGCCGAGAATGTGAAAAATCTTGTGATTCTGTTGAGATATAGTCTACCCTTTGCATTTTTATCCAGCGAGTGAGGTGGAGGAGGCGGAGGTGGCGGAGGCACAGAGGTAGATGAGCTCTGCTGCCTAAATGCCCCCAATGCTGCGAAACGTCTTTGATGTTGCGTTCCAGTCCTCACACCCATGTCCAAGTAGGTTGGGATGGTTCTGGGTCCGACCCCATAGCTCCTGGAAAAATTCAATAAAGTCTGCCGAGCGACTCCAGGCCCCAGACTCTTCGTTGTGAGAAATAACGCACTTCTTATGCCTAATAGTACCGAACTCATTGCTTTCTGGATGAAATGTCCTCCACAGTCCCGAAAGGCTCTTCGATGTTCATTCCTTCAGCCAATGAAGTTACACAAAAACCACCGATCACTTTTGTTCCACCAACAACGTCCTGGCACGATTCATCTACAGACTATTGGGGGTCGCGACATGGTATCTGGCACGAAGACATCTGGGTACACGGCACAGAGAAAGTGCCTTCTCTTTGTTCGCAGGGCAAGTGAGTTGGCCGGATTCACACCGAAGAAAGGGATGCGATGTGCGAGACACTTGTCTTCGGCTAAAGCTATCTGACGTTGATCATAGCACACTAGCCTCAGAGAAGACGCAGTTGGACCAGAGACGTGCTGTGTCCCACTCGTTTGTCGTGGGTGCAAAAACCTGCTCACACCTTACGGAACTCACACGGCCTTATATATACAGAGCCATAAAAAATGATGACCGAACGCCCGTGTGGCCTAATGGTTAAGGTGTTTGCTTCCGGTGCTAATGATTGCGGGTTCGAATCCCGCCATGGGCTTTCGAATTTTTTTTGCAGTAGCGTGAGACGTTATTGCTGGATACTTGTCAAGGGCATCAATTGACATCAAGCGGACATCAAGCACACATCAAGCACACATCAAGCACACATCAAGTGGTAAATCACGTATGCTTATAGTACGGAAATGGTCCACATCACCCTGCTTACAGTGTGAACTTTCGTGTGTCGCAGTATCGTTCATAGTGGTTCGTTTTACCCAGTGCGATGCTTCCATTGCCGCCAACACCTTCAGTATGCCTTCAGTACAATCAATCTATAGTGGGAGCGCGAGTTTTTGATCCTCGTGAAGCTGTCTCGCTATTTACCGCCGACTAATGGTGCTTGCGCGCGAATGTCGCGCTGGCGTAGCGCCAGCCGCGTTACCAGTCGTGGAGGCGTGGCAATCGTAATTGCAAACATTGAACAAGACAGCTATCACCGTAGTCGATGTTAGTGAGAGTTGCGGCAATTGTAGCGACAGCATGCTCATTGAAGTCGCTAGACGCTACTAGACTGCCGCCACATTGCCGCCACATGGCCGGTGCACGCTCGCTACACACCCGCTGATGCTGTCTAAAGTGCGGTCACACTAGGGCTTCAGCCCCACGTCTTTGTGTCACTAAAATTTTTCTAAATCCAACACGACTCTCATGCCATACTGAGGAATTTTTCATCTCTCACCTAGCTATTGAAACTAGAATTCAGATTTTTAAGTCTTCTAAGAGCTTGTTAATTATCAGTATAGTTCATAATGGTTAAGATCAGTCAAGGTAATTATCTTTTGAGAAGCAAGACAACGTAAAATGAATAGAAAGGATAGCAGTTGATGGAAAAGCGTGGGAATAACGATGGATGAGAGTGCTTAAAAGTGGTATAGAGATGAGACGACAAACGAGCCGAGAACGTGCAAGTGTGTATTTAACCTTGTGGTATGGATTTGGGGATTGACCAGTGTGTGGATCCTAGAGTGGAAGAGCGTATAGCGACAGATTGTGAGACCCGAGACGGGAGAAGGCGGGATTCAAAGCATCGACAGATTCGGTTTTGGGTATTACCGCATGCACAGGAAAGCAATGAGCGATGCAACGAAGAGCGTAGAGAATTAAGGCATATCGTGGAGTGTCGTGGAGTCTGAAGATGTCGTTTCCACTCGGGCATATCGTACTTGCTCCATCAGTCAAAAGCACACTAGTGGGTTTGGACAACAGCTATTTGCCCATTTGCGTTTCCAGGTCTTGATTTCATACGCAAACATATACTAACAATTCTAGACATTTCATCATCTCGTTCTAAAGCTAGAAAGGCTTACTTCACCTCTTCTTCCGTCGAGAGAAGAGCTTTGATGGCCGCTCCTTTGTCCAAGGAGTTGAGAGAACAATACAAAGTCAAGTCCTTGCCAATCAGAAAGGAGGACGAGGTCTTGGTCGTCAGAGGTGCCAAGAAGGGATCTGAGGGTAAGATCAACTCTGTCTACAGATTGAAGTTTTCCGTTCAACTCGAGAAATTGCAAAAGGAGAAGTCCAACGGTGCTTCCATTCCTATCAACATTCATCCATCCAAGGTCGTCATCACAAAGTTGTACTTGGACAAGGACAGAAAGGCTTTGATTGAGAGAAAGGGTGGTAAGCTCGAATAAATATCTTCATATTAATAAATTATATATAAATTTGGGATAAACTTTTTGTTTATTATATATGAATGTACTTTAATGGATATTCTACGTCCGCTGATCATGTCGCCTGGCCTCTAGCTCTACCACAAGCAGTCTGATAGCAGCCTAGCCGACGAAATCTCCCTCGACTCCAGATTTCGATATTTCACAAATCCGAGATTTCGACTATCAAAATCAAATCTTGATAGCGTGGGGGACATTCCATATTAGCAACTGGAGAAGCATGAACATTTCCACAGTTGAATCTGATGGTGAACCCGAACTCTTTAATGGGTTCGGGTCTGAGCCCGTTGAGAGACATCCCTCCCAGAGTGGGAAACGGACCAAGAAGAGATGGTCTTTCCACAACAATGTGAAGCCCAACTTGGTCGAGTTACCGTCAGCTGCTTCTAACTCGAAAAGAAGACTCAGCGACATCTCAGGAGTGGACGGGGTACATAAGGAGATCGATCCGTTCCACATTTCGCCCGGTCAGTTGTATTCTACGGAGTCTGGGCGACTTTTTCACGCTGGTAAGATTTGTATTGCGCTTGCTGGATTGCCGGGGAGAGGCAAGACTCATCTTTCTGTATCTTTGACGCGCTATCTTAGATGGCTCGGCGTAAAGACGCATCTGTTCCACTTGGGAAATTACAGGAGAGCGCAGGCTGAAGACGATCTCCACCACGATTTGTTTGTGCCCTCGCCCAACTCACAGAAGGCCAACGAGCTTCGAAAGAAGATTGTGAATGAATGTGTTAACGACATACTCGTTTTTTTCAAGAACGATAAGGGGCAGGTTGCCATATATGATGCTGTGAATGCTCGTCCTGAATACCGATCCGAATTGAGCAAGCAGTTGACAGATTTGAACATCCAAGTATTATTTATTGAGAGTTTAGTTACAGACGACTCTATTATCCTCAAGAACATGGAGGAGGCTGCAAGATCGTCCCCGGACTATGTGCTGTGGGATTATGATAAGGCATACAAAGACTACAGTGGACGTATTAAGTCTTTGGCACCGTACTATCAAGAGATGGGTGCGAACGGAGAGGACCTTTCTTATATCAAATTCATCAACTTCGGCCAACGCATTGAACTACACAACTCGAACTACGGCTACCTTATCAACAAGGTTGTCTTTTTCCTCATGAACTCCAGGATCAAACTGGGATCGGTATATTTTGCTCGCTGCTACAAAAATTCGTTGGACTATGCATTCGACCCTCCCTTGGACGAAAACGGGATCAGATATGCAAAGCGCTTGACAGAGACTTTACTAGAGCATATGAAGCAGAAGACTAACGAGGAAGACAAAGTCAAAGCCAAATCCAAATATGGAAGTATGGCATCGAGGCCTTTGATGAAAAGAGAGTACTCGGTGGATGAGAGGCAGCCTGCAGCAGGCGTCGATGGCATATATGACGACTCATTTGTGGTGTGGACATCAGTAAAGAAGAGAACAGTTGAAACGACACAGTTCTTTGCCGCAAACAATATCGACATCAGGCACAGAATACAGTTAACGCAGAAAAACCCGGGGATCGTTGCTGGGATGACTGACGCAGAGATCCAAGAGAACTTCCCGACCGAGTATGAACAATTCTTGAAGGACCCCTACCATCACAGGTTTTCTCGTGCTGAATCGTATCATGATCTAGCTATCAAGATCGAGCCTTTAATCTTGGAAATGGAAAGAATGAGCGGCGATATCTTGATAATTGCTGACGATACCGTTTTGCGAGTGTTCTACGGCTATTTGATGGCCTGCTCGTGTTACGATATTCCTACGTTGGACTTCAAGACAGATGAAATCATCGAGGTAAAGTTCAACGCCTATTCTAACACTGCCAGAAGAATTCCCATAGAGGACTACAGCAATTAGGGCCTATAAAGATTCCGACCAGAACTTGGTATGGTGTACGGGTGTTAAGTATATGAATCTCAACTATGTATATTGAAATAGTCTTTTTATCAGCAGTATGTCTTTAACACCGTCCGCAGTGTACAAAGCGCCGGATGTAGAGTCTCTAAGGTTGGAACCGGGATCCGGACCCCATTCTACGGATGGTAAGACCACTCAAATCTCTGACTTCGTGATCAAGGCTGGCGGAGAAGATAGAGACAAACCCAGCATCGCCAAGGATACAGAGCTCGGCCAACTAAGAGCCAAACTCACAACCTTACAGGACAAGATTAACGTTTACTTGACTGACAGGATGAAGCAGGCACAAAACGGTGGAGATACAGAAAGTGTTACGGACTTGGAAAAGAAAATACTCGACGATGGGGAAGACCTGGAGAGCGATTGAAGGTAAGATGGATATTTCTAGCTGCGACTGGTCTTGAACCAGAGTGCGGTCTTCTGTATCCCTTCTACATATGGACCAGACGCCACCAGTGCCGCACGTACGATTCATGGTGTCAGAGCTTCCGAACTAGTAGATTTACACCGCCAAAATTATATATTAAACTCTCATGGTATATAGTGTATATTACGTTCATGACAACGCCGGAGGCACAACCGTGTATGGCATTCAAGGGTAAGTTGCGTTAAAGTTTGACAATCCCGTCCAGACGTCACTAAAAAGCAGATCAGTTGCTGGGGCGATTCACCACCTGGTTCATGTGATTGAGGGTGTTGTTCAACGTCGTCTCGAGGTAGTGCTGCTTCTTCTTCAAGCTCTCCTTGGTTTCCTCAAACTCCTTCTTGTCGCCCTCGATTTCTTGCAAATAGTTGTTGATGTCCTTGGCCACGAATGCCTTACCTATTCCCTGCCAGACCTGTTCCTTACTCTCTAGATCACACACGTTCTTCAACGACTTGCTGGACTTGTTTATTATGCTCAAGTTGGACTCCACCTTGCTCATTTGCAAGTTACATATGGAGAGTTCTGCCTTGGACTTGTTGAGCTGATTGTCCATCTCCATCAATAGCTTTTGCAATGCTTCCGGGTTTATCGACATCTTGGCTGATATTCTATGCTTTTATGTGTTGATGTGGATGCTGTTGTGATCCGTTCTTCGATTCAATGACTTGACCGTCTGTTATCTATTATATCTTGACGGAGACTTCAGGTGAATCAAACTTTTAGAAGATAATTTTTCAAAGTTCAACCAAAGCCATATCACACCTTCTTGTCTGAATATGATGTTAGCGACGGCGAAGCGAAGTCTCCTGGTACTACGGGCCACTAGAAAAGTATCTCCTGGTGCTATCTGTGGAGTATCAGCACGCCATTATGCCAGTGGTGGGAGTATCAACACCTTCATCCCCGAGGCCTCTATCTTGGGCCAGGACAAGACGATCGAGAACAATCTCCAGACGGACACCAATAGACTTTCCCGGACATTGCAGAGGTTTTGGGAAAAGGTTGACACCAAGCTCAACCCCGAAACGGGTCAGTATGAGGTGCAGATCGATGGGAAGACCATGAAGTCGCCCTTGAACTTCCCCATGTCATTTCCAGAATCCAAGAAGCAGATGGCCTACTTGATAGCCCACGAATGGTCAAACGTCCCCGATCTCAAGGTGAAGACCAACACGTTGCCCATGACGTCTCTCGGAGCGCGTGCGGTGGACCTTGTCAACATACAACAGAATCCGTCCACCCAAAAGGAGCTCGAGGCCAAGGTGGGAAACTTGGACGACATAAAGTTCAACTTGCTCCGCTACTTTGACACCGACACATGCCTCATTTTCACCACCCACGATGAGTACGAGGGGAAGTTGCGCCGGCGTCAGGACGAGCTCTACTTGCCCTTGATCGCCGAATACGAGGACTATTTCACTGCATATGCCAGGTCCAAGGGCAACCTTCTCCCCTCCGACGACCTGACGATATCCATTCAGTATCTCGACTGCGACACAGACGGTCTCCGGGGGAACAAGCAGCCGATCCTCACGCAGAATGTGGTTCTCTCGTGGCTCCACGAGTTGCCTGTCTACGATCTCGTGGCGCTCGAGAAGGCAATTCTCACCTCCAAATCCTTCCTCTGCGGTGCCTCGCTCCTCAGATCAAACTGTGCAGACTCAGAGCGTCTCCTGTCGCTCTACCAGCTCAACAAGCCCTCCCCAGACTCCCATTTTATCAAATCAGTTGATGAGATAGTGGAGCTAGGCAACTTGGAAACAATTTTCCAGACCGAAGAGTGGGGAGAAGTGGAAGACACGCACGATGTGGATAAAGTGGACTGGTTGAGGAACCTCACCAGCGCCGCCATACTCTCCTACTAGCTATTTAGACCTAGATATTTGTAAATAACGTCAAATTCGCCAGATCTTTCACACAATTATAACAAAATGCGGAACCCATTAGGAAAATATACTTCATCGAACAGCTACTTTCATCTTTATTAGAACATTTGCCTCGAAAAAAGAAGTGATTGGAGGCTATTATCACAAGAATCTGATACTTGAGAAACCTAGTGTTTGATTGATTGCATTAAAGGTAAAAAAAATAGGGTATTTAACTAGTGAAAACAAGCACATAAAACCCATGCCCATCTTGGACGCGTAAGAAGAAACGAACAGTATAGAAAACACATCAGCTCATGTCGCCGAATAGCAGCTTTGACAGCGTTGGCGATAGGCTGATAGTTGGGTTAACGCCCCGAAGAGTGAAGGTGTATTTGCTCCAAGGTGAAGATTGGATAGATAACGGAACAGGGTATTGCACGGGAGAGATCGAAGAGGAGAGCAAGAAACCGTACTTTTTTGTGCGGAACGAACTCGACACCAAAGAGATTGTACTCAAGCTGTTCTTGGAGGGCCCCATCCAGTACCAGCGTCAGCAGGAAACATTGATTGTTTGGACGGACTTGACAGGTAAAGATTTGGCGTTGTCCTTCCAGGAAACAGAAGGATGCGCGGACTTGTGTGAGTTTATCATCAAGATGCAACAAGAGAGCTACAGTCCCGACGTCTCGTTGTACTACGTGATACCCAACATGACAGATGGCGACGATATTACCGAGTTGATAACGGGGCCGGTCAACTACCCTGAGATACCAGCGCTCGATAATCTCGACATCATCACGGATGTGATAAACCAAGGGTCTAATTCACAGTATTCGGCCGGTCGAATTCTGAAGTACATAATCGAGGAGCAATATCTTCTCCAGCTAATCGACGTTTTCCACGAGGCGGAATCTTCACAACTGTTGAGTAGCCTCTTTTCGTTGAGCGACATAGTCAAAGCATTAATACTATACAACGACACCGAGCTCATAGAAGACTTTTTATCATCCGAGGAGAAGATCATGGGGTTGGTGGGTATTCTCGAGTACGATCCTGAGTACCCTAACCTCAAGGCCTGTCATCGGGATTTCTTATCCTCAAAATCATTGAAGACGGTAATACCCGTCGATAATATCAGCATATTCAAGAGAGACTTTCATCTCAATTTCTTAAAGGACGTGGTTTTGGCAAGGTTTTTGGATGACCAGACCTTCAGCTTGTTATCCTCCCTTATTCACGCTAATCGAATCGAGGTGATTGAGTATCTCAAAAGCTCGGAATTGTTGACAAGGCTCTTCCGCTTCTACGACACTAACGATATTAGCAGTAAAAGAGATGGGGTTAAGATGTTGCATCAATATGTGTTGATCGCCAAATCTCTACAGACGTATCAGAAGCTTGAGTTCTTCTCTGCCTTAGTCAAAAGTGGGTTGTTTAATATGATAAGCTTTGCTCTTAATGATGAAGAAAGCATCATCCGGGTGTTGGGCACAGAGCTCATTGTTGTAATAATAGAACAGGATGTGTCCTTGGTTAATTCAATAGATAGAGATGACCCCATCGACAACTGTGATCCCCCGGATATTGCTATAGATAAAGCAGACAACCATATCAGTGCCAATAATGCGAATAATGAAACTAACGATAATCTTGTACCATCTACTAATGTCAAGCTTAAGCTTTCTGATGACATGACTCTCATAAAAATAATGTCCAATCTTTTAATCAACGATAGAGATCCAGGACTTAAATGCCAGGCATTTGAGGCGTTGAGGATGCTTCTCGATTCCAACATTGCTTCCAACTCATCAAATTCCAACAGCGACTTTGATCTCGATCAAATCAGAGCCGAGAGTCTACACGACGACGACTCAGGAGATGATCTCAATGACATCAATACAAGAAACTACTTCAGTGCCTTCTACTCGCAGGTGGCCGTGCATCTCTTCAGCGGCTTGATTGAAATCAATCAACTAGAAGCCGTTGATTCAACCAACTCAGCTGATTCACTGGGCGCAGCAAATCGAGACGATATGTTGCTTCAGCACCTTTGCGAGTTGGTTTCATTTTGCTTGAAGGAACATGATGCGGAAGTATCACGCGCGTTCTTCATCAAACATAGTGTACTAGCTGGCGTGGCGAAGGTGCTTAAAAAGGATTGCAAGGTGTCATTGAAGTTGAGCGCGATTAGGTGCCTTAAGTGCGTGATATTGCAGAATGATCATGAATACAGCCAATACATCGTCTCCCACGACGTCCTTTCGCACTTCTTTGAGTATTTTGCCGCGATAGTCGATGATAACAATCTCGCCAATTCTACTTGTATCGACCTAATCGAAATCGTCATCAAGCTGTGTGATCCCAACATCTCCCACAGACGCGATAACTTTAAGATGATCGCCGCATACATCTATAACAACTACAGAGAATTTTGTGAGAAGGATCTCGCGTATGTCTCCACCGGCCAAAACTTGATAAACCTCGTGGAGAGCAAATACTTTAGCCGTCATAAGAACGACACCAGCCTCGATTCCGACGAGTCATTCCACAAGCATAACGTATCGACGCCGATTTTCGAGTGCGATGAGCCGCCAGCGGAAAATCCTGTAGATGATGAATTCGAGGAAGAAGTGCCCAGCAACCACGACCTCCTCGACCATACCAGCAGCAACGGAAGTGGGAATGGGAACGGGAATGGATACAGAAAAGGCGAGTCCGTTGCTGCTGTCACCACTCCTCCGGCCAATGGCCGAGGCAACGACACCGACACCCCAGGCGATCCTAGAACGTCCTCGCTACCCGTCAACATCTTTGAGCACATAGAGAACGACATGAAGAGCGCACCACAGCAGGACGGGACAGTCCAGCAAAGCTACCCCGGAGAAGCACCTACAACCGAGGTTCCTGGCCTTGCCAAGTCACCGTCCCCATCAGCACAGACCTCGCTGCCCTCGTCCTCTCCTACCATGGAGGACGACGTTGTCCCCACAGGCCTGGGGACAAAACGCTTGTCGTCGTCCATCAAAAACAGGTTCTCCAATGCTACCAAAAAGATCGCTCTAGGCTTGGGTTCTTCTCCCTCCAAGAGCACGCCCAGCCCCAGCAAAACCACCAACGCTTGACATGTCATCCCGGGGCACCAGCACCTGCTCCACCCGTCCTAGCCCAGTACATAGTCCTATAGGCTTTAAATCACACTCCTTGTCTCGTTGGTCTTCGCTCTTATATGTAGTCCTCGCTAGTATTTCAATAGTGGGGTTGAAAGATATGATGATGCTAATAATCAGTTTAACCGTCCCGACATCAGCTCTTTCTGCCATATACCTAGGTAATTGAGACACAGCTAACAGAATATGCTGTTTGACCGATCTTTCGTGGAGACAAGTGTTTGGCGTCCTGACCTCTTTCGGGGTAAAGTTGTATTTGTGACTGGGGGAGCAGGTACGATCTGCCGAGCTCAGACCGAAGCTATGGTGCTATTGGGGGCCGACGCTGCCATTGTGGGCCGCAATGCTGAGAAGACCATCCAGACTGCGCGCGAGATGAGCACCATTAGACCTGGGGCCAGGGTCATTGCCTGCGAGAACACGGACGTGCGAGAGGTGGAGTCGATTGCTCGGGCCGTGGAGAAGACAGTGCGAGAGCTAGGACGGATTGATTTCGTGATAGCGGGCGCCGCCGGCAACTTCTTGTCCGACTTCAACCACCTCCTGTCCAACGCATTCAAGTCTGTGGTGCTGATCGATCTTCTTGGGTCGTACAACACCGTTAAGGCCTGTTTTGAGCAGTTGCGTCTACACCAGGGAGTGATCCTCTTTGTCAGTGCAACGCTCCACTACTACGGCGTGCCGTTCCAGGTGCACGTCGGCGCCGCCAAGGCCGGCGTCGACGCCCTCTCCAATGCACTTGCCATAGAGCTAGGGCCGTTAGGCATCAGGTGCAATTGCATTGCACCTGGAGGCATCGAGGGCACCGAGGGCCTCGAGCGCTTGGTCCCCGACATCAAAGCCTACACGCAATCGATACCGCTCCAGCGACTCGGGTCCAAGAGAGATATCGCAGAGGCCACCGTCTTCCTCTTCTCGCCGTCCGCCAGCTACATCACAGGCTCGGTCCACGTCGTCGATGGTGCTCTGTGGCACTTGGGTCCCTCGTCCACGAAGCACTTGTACCCCGTAGAGTTGACCAAAATGAACGCAGAAAGCGTCAGCAAGCTCTAGCTGTCCCGCTGATTCCACAGAGATGCTCCGTGATCCTCTCATGGGCCCAGGGCGCCCTCAGGGCGCCGTTGTTGGTGTTTGGTGAAGTCGTGCAATGGGTCGCGAGACTGAAATCTAATATCAACGAATTGATACTAGCCTCTTCTCTTTGTATTTATCACGCCATAATATCATAATTTATAGCGTAGTTCAGAGCATAAAGGGCTATTTCAAGCATGTCTATTGATCCAGATACCCGTAGAAAGCTATTGGCGTTGCAGAAAAAGAGTACCAACAAGAAGTGCTGCGATTGCGATGCGCCAAACCCTCAGTGGGCATCACCAAAGTTTGGTATCTTCATCTGTCTCGAGTGTGCAGGGGTGCACAGGGGCCTAGGGGTGCACATTTCGTTTGTGCGATCGATCACGATGGATCAGTTCAAGGCGGAGGAGACGTTGCGGATGGAAATCGGAGGAAACGAGAGGATGAAAGAGTACTTCACGACGAATGGAGTTGATTTGTCGATGACACCACAGGCCAAATACGACAACTACGTGGCCGAGGACTACAAGGAGATGTTAACGTGCGAGGTCGAGGGGCGTGACTTTGTCGCCAAGGACCACAGCGGCAAGACTTTGCCTACGCCTGGTAACAGCACGGGTGAGGATCGTTCGCAGAGTAAGTTCTCGCACGAGGCGATTCTGTCTCGCCGTGGTGCTCCCCAGCTTGGCAACGAGCAGAGGGCGAAGAATGAGCTGTATTTCGCGGAGTTGGGCAGCAAAAACGAGCAGAGACCCGATCATATTCCTCCTTCGCAGGGTGGAAAGTACGCGGGTTTTGGGAACACGCCTGCTCCGTCGGGCAACACAAATGGTGGCTCTTTGGCAGGGTTCACTGTTGACGGTTTTCAAGCTGACCCGTTAGGTACTTTGACCAAAGGCTGGGGCTTGTTCTCGTCGTCCGTGGCCAAGTCCGTGAACGAGGTACATGAATCTGTGATCAAGCCCACCGTGAACCATCTCCAGGAGAGCGAAATCAGCGGCGAAGCAAAGCGTGCTATGGCCCAGTTTGGTCAGCGAATGCAAGAAACGGGCAAGTTCGGCAGGGAGACCTTCCAGAACTTCACCCATGAGGTGAACGAGAACGGTATCAACAAGACATTTGACACTAAGTTTGGGAAATTTTTTGAAAACATCAACGGACCCGAGGGCGCAAATGTGGAGCCTGCCTTTGGCTACACCAAGCCCAAGGAGAAGACCACTCTCGGTGGAATGGGCGCGTCCTCATTCTCCAACAATGCTTCCTCCAACTCCGGCTCCGGTAGCAAGAATGATGACACTTGGACCGACTTTTGAGCAGCCTGCTTATATAGAAAGAAGTGACTGAATCATCAACTATCAGCCACATTTGGGTTACAGAGTCATTAGATCACGGGTCAAATGATATCTTCTCGGTGGGAAGACTTTTTAACCACCCTGTCATTCTTCGTTGACTAACTACATCCTTCAAGGCCATTGACTTTTTCCCAATCTCATGAAAGTTTTGTCTATGCTATCAGAATATATAGTAAGATATATTTATACAACGAGAAGTAAACGAGTAAATGACTATGCGTTACAAGATGAACATCAAAGTGCCCGAGCACAATGTCACACCTTTGTGAGCATGGCTTCCTTCGCAGACGCAGCGAGCTTCAAGTACATGCTGTATTCATCCTTGAAGCTTTGGTAGTTGTGAAAGTACGAATCTTTGATGTAGAACACCTTCACGAACGGCCAACTCAATATCCAGTCCACGAGACCCAAATCTCGGGCCACGATACTGACAATGAAGTAGCCTACTCCAAGAGCAGCTCCGAACATCAATCCAACCATGACCTGCTGCATCGTGTGGTAGAGGAGATAGACCCTCGAAAAAGCCACCATGAGCGAAACCGTCACCAAGATTATCAGCCCAAGCATCCTTTGTGACTTGGTCAAATTTTGTACCTTGAGCAGTACAATACATATGAAGTAGGCAGCGAAAAACCCCATAAACTGTGCGTGGGCCGACGGCATCCCATACGTCAAGCTGTAGGACCCGCTACCGAAGTCCTTATGGAACTCTGGTCGCGGTTGCTTGATGATACGTTTGATGATTTTGTTCAAGATCTCACCGGCCAAGTGTCCCCCCACCACGATAACAGGCTCAATTTCCCTCGCTAACAAGAACCACGAAGTGTAAAACACCATGGTGTATATAGGCAACAAGGACAAGTGCACACAGATCACAGACACCACGTCCTTGGGATCGTAGAGAATGTACGTGTGATCAAACGGTACAGGGTTGTACTTGATGTCTCCGGAGTAGTAAGTAGGCATCTTGCTCAAATCCTGTTCAACTCTCAGGTAACTAGCACGCTTATATGCTATTCGTATACCGGTCTTCCAGTAGGCGACCAGACGCTGCTGTCAGCTTCTATACCTCGTTTCTCTAGGTTGAATGTTTCACTGAAATTTCAGGCTATTTCACCTTGAAGCTTCAGATCTCGAAAACACCAGGCTTTAGTTGGCTGGTCTTTCAGGTACGTCTACCGATTACTGTGTCGTCAAATACCACGGATATGGTCTGTGTTGTGTCGCTTGCCCGGCTACTTGTTCGCTGAGTTTGATGTTATAGTGGCGGGTCTTCACCATATATATATATGGTGCGTCTTCGTCCTTATTACCGGCCCATATGCCTCTCGCTTACTGGCAAGAACAAATATACCTATATCAGAAGCTATATTATGTCAGTGACTAAAAAATTACTATGTACACCCACGAAATCCTCGATACGCCGGCATCCAGGCCCCTTCGAAGGGTCCTTTTTAGTCCTCCACCCATCCCTGAGAAATGGATACGTGCTCAATGTGCATTATCATGACTTACAGATCCAATGTTGCTAGAAAAGCCAAGTCTCTGACGCTAGATTTTGGATAACAATAGGATTGTGAAGCCTATTATATTGTAAACACTACTGAAGTGGATAAATTCTAGGACAAATTTCACTCTTTTGAGAAGCGCGTTGCCTACCGACGACGTGATCGAATATCAGACGCACCAGCTGAGGTCGGTCCTGGTACTTCAGCGTTGTACGGTCGATAGGGAACATGATGAGATTGCTACGAAAGCGCGATGAGCAGGGTACGGCTCAAGACAGCCCAGTTAGAACTAAAGCTGGTCCACATAAAATTATCTTGCTATGCACTCGAGATGCTCTTCAACTAAATGGTCGAATAGGGTAAAGTAATTGACGATACTTAATTGTCCGTTTAGGGAAATGTCTCGATTCTCTAGATCTATAGCTAGGAGTTACAATAAGGTAGGAGGCCTTCCGACGACAGTTACGCGACCCATGGGATTAGCTAGTACAATACGGTCCTTGTATGTCTGCGGCAGGAGACCTGATGGTGCAGGAAATCGCTACACAGACGTGTCGGGTAATCAATTAGTAGAGCGTAGGCAGGTAAACAGAGGTTCGCAGTGTCGCTTGGCTCTGAATTTGCCCGAACAAGGGTGGTTGCAATATAGGAGAGCGAAGCGAGCGATCGCATGGGGCGTGTAGCAGGAGGTTGAAGGGTGGGCCGGGCGACAATAATAAGGTATTGCGCAAGTTGCGTGCTGCCGAGGCCGTATGAAGATCGTAAAATGTTGTATGTGAGCTCTGGTTGGACAGACACAAGGACCTTTTGAGTATATCTAAAGCACGGCCGGCGTTGGTGCAATGGACCAGGAGGGTGTTTTAGAAAATCGGCCTATGGGGTCGGTGGTGTGATACATTGGCTGCAAGATTGCATGGCAGCCGAAAAGTAGTTCATAGTGTGATATATTAGTGCCAGATACATAATCCGACATGAGGATCTATATACTCGATGTTGAGGTGATGTAGATTGAGAGGTGACAGAGGTAGATAGAGATTCCGCTGTGGAGTGTAGAGTAGATGGTGTAGAGTCGATGAGAAATTCATTCAATTATATCATGAGAGTTGAGATGTATGAGAGATGAGATGAGATGTGTAATGAGATGTATGAGAAATGAGATGTGTGAGAAATGAGACGTATGAGTAGAGATATGTATAAGAGATGAGGGTGATGAGAAATGAGAGATGAGAGATGAGTAGAGATAAGAAATAAGAGATAAGAGGTATGAGATGAGAGATGAAATGAGAGATGAAATGAGAGATGAGATGAGAGATGAGACGAGAGATGTAGTATAAACCTGAGATCATCACGTCATTGTATGAGAAAATGTAAGATATATATATATATGAATGTGAGAGATGAGAGTTTCAAAACCAACCCGAAACACAAAGGTTGACAAGATATTAAATGGTGAGCACGAATGCTTCTGTCAATTTGGTATCAAGCCGTTAACACTGTTGGCTAATTAGAGGGTTGTTTGACGCTTCTGTTGGTCACGGGCCCAACGAGCGGCATCACGTGTGGACTGCGAAAACAATTGGTTTGCTCTCGTCTTCTTGATGAAGTCTCCCACCCAGGGTTGCATGTAGGCCTGTTTGAATTCACCATTGGGGAACATTGCCGCGAGATCTCCCAATAATCCAGTGGCGGCTCTGGCCACCGATTCCGTAGTCGACATGTTGATATCGGTAGCAACCTTCTGCAAGAATTGCAATATTGCTCCGAAGTATGGGTAGATTGCTTGTGGAAAGTCATGTAATCCACCGACAATTCCCACAAAGCAGTCCAACACAGATTCCTTCACGTTCAACACGTAATCTATTGTTTCCATGGATCCGTTCTCTGGTTCGATATTGGAAGCCAGAATACAAATTTGGATCACAAACTCCGTGTATGGCTGGAAGTTCGAACCAATGGCAGCTGCAATGTCTCCAAAACAGGACAAAATTACTGGCCTTATCTCCCGTCTAACCTCAGCGTTATTAAGATTGGCTCCAAGTATATTCATGAGACCTTCCAAGTATGGAAGTATCGACTCATTCAAGGACTGGGCCAAATCTGCAACAATACCCACTGCGATGTTACATGTAGGTGATTCAGTGTTCTGTAATGTCTTTGTCAAATACGGAAGAAATGCTTCCATATACTTGATGAATCCCTCACCCACAGCGCTTGCGACTGCCGAGATTGCAAGGTATATATCCTCTTCGATCAAAGAGTTGGCGCCCTGCACTTCCAATAATTTCAAAAACATCGACATCAAATTGTCAGAAGCGTGGGCCACGTCGTTGCTCAATCTTCTTATGATGCTTGTCAACAATGACAAGATGTTGATTTGCAACTCTTCTATATTGGCCTTTTCCTCTATACTTACAACTTGTGATTGCATTGTGACCGTCTGCTCCAATCTTGTCAATGTCTCGGTAGCAATTCCTTGAACAATAGGCATACAGTCGTTAGCACTAAACACCACAAATGTTGATAATGCTTCGTATGCAGATGCCCTTGAACTGTACTCGTTGTCACCCTTTCCAGTTAGTTGTACTAATATTGGCAAAATCGTTGGATAGTACGGAGACATTATAGTAGTCTCACTAGTGGCACCTTCAGCACAAAGCTGCTCTATTAAGTTCATCAAAGTCCAACAACAATTCGTCGATACTTTAGGATGGTCCTGTAAACCGGTAACTAATGCTTCCAAGAAATTTTGCAAGTCACGAACGATGTCGATTCCATCAATTACCAAGTCTGCTATTCTGCCTAAACACCATGCAACTGTCTCTTTTACCTGCAAGTATTCGTCCTTCATTAACGACAATATCGGTGGCAAGGCCTCACCAATGATCATTTTTAATTGATCTCTATCCGGACCGTCCAATATTGATCCAAAAGCCATGACAGCGGCCTCGCGAGCCCGCCAATCCGCACCGTTGGATATGTTAACATCGACGAACTGCAATGTAGTCTCGACAACGTAATTACCAGTATTTTGAGCAAACAATTGTAAACAAGCACCAGCAGCCATTGCCACAGACCAGTCATCGTCCTCGGGATCTTCGTTTTGTCGAGTCAACAAATGCAATAATGTCGGCAACACGTCAAGCTTAGCCACAAGTGCAAAATTATAACTGACCAACTCTGGGTGGGCTTCAGGTCCATACTCTTCTCTTTGTAATGCTATTTCGAGTTCTTCCTCGCACACAGTGGACCAAAATTCCACAGCCATACATGCGACTCTTTCATCCGGACTTTGCATTCCAGATACTGTCAATCCATACAAAGCCTTTTCCATGTACAATGCCATGTATCTGTAATACAAGGACATTATTCTGGCAAGACAACCAAACGCACTAGCTTGCAATTCACTATCGTCAGCTTGGGTGGCTTCGCATACTACTTGCATAATATAGTTTCTTTCACCCTCCCTTTCGAAGTTGAACTTGATAAACTCTAATGAGTTAACTAAGGCATTCAATGCGGTAAGTCGTACAGCCTTGGATGGTTCAGTACTCTGAACTCCCTGGATAATGGCAATTAAAATGCCATTGGCCTGAGCCACTATTGCGGGGTTATTGGGATCTGCACTTTCGCAAATATACCCGATAGCCAACAAAGAAGCCTTTTTGACATGAACAGCTTGCTCAATCTTGGTGTTCTCGATGATTATAGGTATCAACTCCGGCCACTCGTTACGGGGTATTTCTATGTCCGCTATTGCTGCCACCAATTGCGCAGCCGACCCACCAACACGCTCATCTGTCGTTAGCAAGGCCTTGAGAGATGTGTCCTTGATGTTACGCCTTACCTCCTCATCCAAGCTGATCCAGCGGTTGTGTTGGTCGGCTCTGGTTTTCGGATCCTTAGAGATCAACTGGTTCTTGAGTCCAAGTCCGGCCAACATACGCACCTCCGTCTTGGCGTGCTCATTGCTTAATGCCAGAACCAACAATCCTATGTACTCGCCAAAGTGACTTTTTGCCGCTTCGTTCAATTGCTCTTCTGCCTCTCTTCGCTTGCTTTCATCACGATTCATCAACGCATTCTCTAGCGTCTCAAGAATATCCATTTTTTTGGCCGTTGTAAATCTATTCCTCCCTAGTATCCTTACTGTGAAATCTTTGTTCTTCCTCGTTTCCCGTTTATCTATCAATGAAGGTGTACTAGATCAATTAGGGAGTTATCAAGTCTATTTCAAATATCTATATAATTCAGTATTTGAATTCTTCTTTATAGCAATCACAAAAAAATGAAGAGAGACTTCGGTGAAAACAGAATTATCACAGTAGCCCTTTAATAACTTATAGCTGGCCTATTGTAGGAGTACTTCGTAGATTTTTGAAGTAAAGACAGTGTCTATTCTGTTTTTTTTCTATAAGGTGGGCGTCAGTTTTTCTAGACGGGGAGAAAAGTCGTGTATTTTTGTCAATTTGTATTTCGCCCAAGACTCCAGCAACGACGAGACGGCCGTGGGAGGAAGCTGAGACAGCTATATAGATGTATAGAGTACATGGTTATCTTCCGCTGACGACGGAATGCAAATCAGTTAGGGTTTCGTCTTTTTTTATGGTGGAATCTTTGCGAGAGGAGGCCGAGGGCAAGTCAGCGGAGTCAAGGTCTGGCGAACCAACACCACCAGAGGTGGCAGACGGCGAGCGAGAGTGTTCGTACTTGTTCGAGAGAAGCCTTTCTCTGGCCTTCAACTGTGCGGCTTTTTGTTCCAATAGAGCGGCTCTATTAGCCAATTCCTTTGCGCTGTTCATTTCCATTTCCTCTAACTTCTGTTGTCTCTCCAAGATACGCTCGTGTCTGATGACATAGGGGACCGTTTCGGAGATCTGTCTTAACTGGTTACGCTGCGGTGCAATGGACAAGCGCTTGAATGCGGAGTTTGTGGGGTGAAGGTTGCGTGGAGGGATGTGGTTGTTCTCCAACGACACCGTAGAGCCTGAGGACATGAACGACGCGTTGTCCTTCAGTTTTGGAGACGGGATGTCCTCGTTTTCAGTGTCGTCCAAGAGCATGGATTTAGGTTTCTTTGACGACGATGAAGAAAGAGACATGGTGTCTCCGTTGGCACTGGTGGAAGATGTAAGCTGTGCGAGGTTGGATAACGAAGGAATTGCTGTCGAATCCTTGGAATATTCCAGCTGGTGCTCGAGGGTGTCGTAAAACTCGCCCTCGTCCTCACCACTGCGGGCACCCGCCACCTTGGTCAAACGTTCTGTTCTGTATGTCTCATACAAGAAGTCATGTGTGAGATCCTTGAGATCCTGCAAATGCGAGCCCAAGATAACCGAGCGCAAGATCGCAAAATCGCTGTATTCGACGTCGTTTATGTCGACCAAACCCCAGGGGTACTGGCGGGCTCTAATCACCCTGCTTTTGCCTGTTGTCTTGTCTCTGACCTCGAATTCGTCCTCGGACGCAACGACCGCAAACGGTTGCAACGCCGACAAGTGCTTGCACTCTTGTATCAAATCGTAGTCATCCTGCTCGTCGTAGTCTCCCAAATACGAGTCAAACAGAAATGTGGGTACGTTGAACTTCTCAATGTCCATACGTATCTGCAGCTTGAAAGCCTTCAACTCCTTACGCGTGAACGAATCGGCCCTGCCGATCACAGGGAGAATGTTAACGTATTTGGAGAGCCTTTTCATACAGTTGATGTCGAGCTCACGTAACCCATGGCCGGTCGGTGCTATGAAGTAAAGCATCAAGTGCACACGGGTGTCCACAAACCGAGGATTACGCTTGATACGGGTCTCCTCTGCCAACACCAAGTCAAACTGCTGCTTCAAGTAGTTCTCGATCTCTGTGAAGCACAACTCGTTGTTCAAGTTCTCGCCGAACCCAGGCGTGTCAATGATGCTCAACTGCAACTTGCTGTTGTCCTCGTCCGTGATCTCGATCTTCGTCTCGGTGAGCGCGATCCCCGGCTCCTCGTTGGCCGTGTGTGGGTTGAACTCGTTCTTGGTCAACACCGTGGTGCTGGGAAGTGCTATCGCCTGCACCGTTGTGAAGCTCAAAGTCGCCGTATCCCCCAACCCGTTCGATTCCGCCTCGTATCTATGGCTCATCACCTTCTTGTTCAATAAACTGTTGATGAACGTCGTCTTCCCTGTCCCCAGCTCTCCTACTACCAAAAACGTAAACTTGATCCCCTTCTTAGCATCCTTACGGTAGTTTATCATGGGTGAATTCATCGACATTGATGGCGATTCATATTGGTACAGTTGATCCATGGCTGCTGCTTATGATGGCCTAATCTCAATGCTGTCTTAAACAATCGATCAACTACCTCTTTACACTCTGTTGTTGGTGATGTTTATCATTTTGAAAGTCGACACTTTGTGTAAATTGAAGATTTGCACGTTGAAAAATTCGACTAAATGGCCCCAAAAAGCACATTTCTTCTTGAATAACACAGTGTAAAGAGCACATTGGGTAAATTTGTTGAGTTAGTGGTGTACTAGAGGCTATACTTGTTGGCAAGCGGCTTTTTCGGCGTCTTTTTACAAGCAATTGGCGCAGTTGGGAGCTTACGTTTCGCACATTGGAGCACAGATCCAGGGATACAAGACTGGACAGGGTGCTGGAGACGACGAAGGACAGACACGATACGATGGTTAATCCTGCGGTTCGGACATTGGCAGCCAAAGCTGCAGCCGAGTTGGATGGAGAGCTTATGGGCACGGGTGCGTTTTCCATAGACCAGTTAATGGAGCTCGCAGGGCTTGCGGTTGCGCAGGCAGTGTATCGAGAATATCCTCCCCGGGCAGTCGATCTGCGCAAGGTGTTGGTGTTGGTGGGACCGGGAAACAACGGAGGAGACGGGCTAGTGGCTGCTAGACACTTGAAGCTCTGGGGGGCGTTCGAGCCTGTGGTGTATTTCCCCAAGATGTCAAAGAGCAATTCACTCTACGGGCGACTTCTCACGCAGCTCCGCGATCTCCAGGTAGAAGAGGTCGATAGTTTGGATGGTGTGAAGACGCTTCTAAGTCCTGGTGGTGGAGTTAGGCTCATTTTGGATGCTCTTTTCGGCTTCTCGTTCAAGCCTCCTATTCGCCCGCCATTCGATGACTTGCTTGAGCATTTGGCGAGCGGGAGCCACAAGATTCCTCCCATAGTGTCGGTGGATATTCCTTCTGGATGGGATGTGGACTCGGGTCCGCTACAAAATGCCATTGACCCTCACATGTTGATCAGCTTGACTGCTCCCAAGCCGTGTGCCCGGTTTTTCCAGGGTGATGGAAAGGTACACTATCTTGGAGGCCGTTTCATCAGCAGGACTATAGCGAAGAAGTATCAAATAGAGGGTCTAATGGACTTGTACAAGGGTGATGATATGGTCGTAAAACTTTGAAAGGAATGCCTTTTGGTTTGTTTTATATACTGCAAATGGTTATAGTACATTAAATAATGATTACAGGTTTTATCGTAAACGTTGAAGGATTAATCAATAGGGTGTTATCACTCGTGGTTGAGCGATCCTACTCTTGGATGCACTTCGAGGTGACAGCTTGCTTACTGTCATATTTTTGAACACTGCTTGTGGATTCGAAACATTTCTGTAGAAGGTAGATGGAGGCCTTTGTATGTAGCCCTTTTCCTCTGGTGGGTCTAGCTTCTGTGGTGGCCATCCAGCTGACAGAGAAGATCTCGCGTACTCCTTGTTGTGCGACACAAGTGCTACGGGAGATCCAAGAGTCAAGCTTCTTTGCTTGGGATTGGTGCTGTTGATCGCCAGTGACGATGCAAGACGAGGCTTTGCGCTCGATGCTGACAACTTCTGTGATTGCACTCTTCTTTTGGAATCTTCAATGGCTTTGTACGGACTATAGGTGTAGTCCATTCCAGGGTCAAGACAATAGCTGAATGGCCTCTGTCTCACAGTCTCCTCCAACTCTTTTTTGGAATCCTTCAAACTTGTCGCTGTGGAAGCAAACGTCAATACACTTTGATTGGATGGAACAAGAGAGCTCCTAGGTGGTGGGATCTGCTTTCGATTCTTTCTAACCTTCGCAACCATCAACGGTTGTTCATTCGACCTTTGTGTAGGAGGTGCAGGCAATTGTTTGTCGGCGTACTTGGCCGCTTTATCCGCAGCACTGGGTGTGAATCCACCTGAGGCTTCTGAGCCAAATAAACTGTCAATGAAGCTTTCTGTGTCGATGTTTAGTTTGGAGTTCGTGATATCCAGGCGCAAGTCAAGCTGATAGTTTGACGATAGTATACTTGACGAGTCCGAAACGTAATCCTCCACTACATCAAGTATCCTGGCACAAGACTCATGACCTTGCAGCGATTCGGCGTTAGCACTGGACATTGAAGAAGCATAGTTGCTTTCTTGCATATCTGAAAATAAATCATCGTGCAAGTCATCTTGAGACGAGATCGTTCCTGTTGCACACGAGGGAATAGACTTTAGATTACAGTCAGGAGTACTTGTGGGAGTGATCCCAGTCATGAAACTTCCGTAGCTACCATTCCCCAATTGGGGGGTGAGTAAGCTGTGGACAACCCCCAAACTGGGTAGAGCGTTCTCTTCTTCCTCCTCTATAACTGAAGGTGCCCTAACCCTGTTCTTGGGACTTGCCATCTCCGTTCCTCTCAAGAAGCACGAAATTGCCCTTCTTCCCTCCTTCGGTGGCACCGGTGGTGCCTTGGGCAGCATCAATCCATGGTCTCTGCTCACATTTGGCATACTAACCGACCGTCTTGAGGCTGGCTTCGTTTTCACAAATCGTTCTATCTTACCAGTTGCCCTATCGTACACTGGTATCCTCTCAGGTATGTCTTGGATTGAGTGTGTCCCTGGCTTGAAAGTCTCAATGGCATTCGCCAAATCCATATTGTACAAAGTCGCAGGTATTGGAACTGGCTCGTCCAACATTGAGAGCAACTGCTTGTGTGCTTTTCTCTTCATTTCTGGGTATATTTTGATGCTGCCTTCTCTGATGTGATCTGTAGCGCTCTTCAAACTAAATATACTTCAACTCCCTATCTCCTCCCCATCCCTGGCTAATTTCAAATCCTTCCCTTCAATTGCAAAAAAATGGCTGGTTGCACCCAAAAACAGGCAAAATTGCTGGAGCACACTCCGAAAGCAGCAGTGCTCCTTCGAAAAGGTACAGCATATCCTACAGTTAGCGCACTAGTCATTGTTTCTTTACGAAATCGAAGAACTAGCGACCTTATAGACGTTCTATGCGTTGTAAAGTCATGAAGTGACGATGAGTTGCACAGAAGTGAAATTTTGTGTTAAAAATCGCATCAAGGAATGAAAAGATGTCTTGATCCATTCTAACATGGATGACTCTACGATCCAAATTCAAGAGAGGGTTTGGTCAGGGTCGATTAACGTGCGGGTTTCATTCAACTATCAAGGAGGCGATGACACGAAGGAGTACCTAATATGTGTTAACCGAAACTCATATCTTCCTAATTACTTTCATGAGCTAGTAAAACACTTCAGTGTATATGTACAGGAGCTAGCAAATGAGCCCATATGGCTCGAGTACGACGGCAGGGCGTTGAAGTGGCAGGTACCAATCGGGGTGCAATACGACTGGATGCGCTTGGCGTCAGCCATGGGGCCAGGTGCCGATTCCGTGTGGGAGTTGGAATTGAAAACTGGAGACTATCCCTCAGACACCATCATTCCGTTTATCTATAAAAACGATGAGGGCATGGTGGACTATGCTAAGCAGACGTACGAGACCATTGTGAATCAGTTGAAGCAGTCGTGCTTCGTGATGAACGGGACTGCTAACCCTATAATGAAGTTGAGCCAGAATGATTCCAACGAACTCTGGGAGTCCATCAAGGATTGTAACTTTGCAACGTTCCAGAGCATCAACCGTAAAATAGTTCCTCGGAAACTCCAGAGAGTGCCAGTCAAGCTATTTGTCATTGGTTCACCCTCAGTGATCCAAGAACCGGTGTTTGCAGAACAAAATGGGTTGCCACAGACTCTCTTGCAGGTTCTCGAGAGCTATCTACCCGCCTTCTTCCATAAACAAAAAATAGCGCTGGTCTTTATCCAGGGTATCAACGCCGATTCGCTATTGAATCATGAAGACTTATTCATTACAGAGATCTGGAATCTATTTAAACATTTAGATAACTTTCTATATATGGTGATTATGCCAAAAGCTTCAAATATCTAAATTGCACATCCCTAATAGAATTACAACTCGAAGACAGCCTGTATCCAGTTTCGGTACATCTTGAGCTGTTTCTTTCTGTTTACAAGTAGACGCCTATCTGTGGCTATCTTTTCCTCCTTGAAGGGGCCGTTTGTGCAGAAGATTTCTCTCATTTCGTCCTCAGTGAAAAAGTAAACCCTAGTTCCATCTCCTCTAATGTAAAAATTATCGTCGAGAAGTCGCCCTTTCTTGAATCTCACCTGTGCCAAATCGTAACGTCCATAGTCACGGAAAAGTATTTTTCCGCCAGGCTTGAGAACCTTGGAGAGGTTATTGATAGCAGCAGCCCATTGATCGGGATGTAATGCAGAAAACACAAATATCATTATCACTATATCTGCAGATTTGGGTTCCATGCCCTCCGGTAAGTCACCTTCAGGGTTAGCCAAATCCCAGACCGATGAGTATGCAGTTCCTTTGCTGTTGCTTTCAGCAAACTCAGGATTTGAGCGGACCAAATCTACCGCTACCTTGGAGTAGTCACATCCGTAGATCTTCAAATGCTCATTCTTGTTCTGATTCAAGATGGGGAAGAAGGTATTACCTGCGCCACAGCCAATCTCGAGTATTGTTGTTGGTGTCTTGTACTCATCTGATGTGACCTTGTACAACAAAGGAAATTCTATTTGAAGCCAGTTTCTATCTTTGAAGAAGTTTTCTCGGTTATTCTTATAGAATATATCCCAGTACTTTGCAGGGTTAGCATTATACAACTTCTTGTCGAAGTCTCTCACAGGATCATCGTACTGCTTTGCTATATGCTGTTCAGCTTCCTTTATCTGCTCTTCGCCCCATTCTACGTGGTCCCATGCATTTTGGTCAAAGACGTCTTCTGGACTTTTCAAAAACCTTTGGCCAAATGTAAAAGGAGTGTCACGACCTATCCTTGAATCCAACGGTGGTTTGACTTCCTTTTTTACCTCCGGAGACGCCAACTCGTTCTCTGAAACTGTCATTAGTATACTCTTGGACTGCCTTGTTGGAGAGATGGTTAAGCAGAGATAAAAAATTCGCAGTAGGAGATGTCCATAGACTGTACAGGAGATTTCTTTTTCACTGATCTGAGATGTCGACAACTTCTAGTCAGCTAATGAGGCTTCTGGTGAGCTGGATAGAATCAAATATGTAACGATGAAGGACCAGAGAGTATGTCAAACAGATTTTACTTCGGTTGATTTCTTAAATTATTACATTGCATTTCTATGTCTCTTATAAATATTCCAAACTAATTTTACATATTCAAGTAATGGGTGTCACCGCTCAATTCCTGCAACCTAGAGGCTGCCTGTTCACTGGTGAGGTCTCTCTGTGACTCACCCAACATTTCAAAGCCAACGCAGAATTTTTTCACTGTGGCTGAACGCAAGAGAGGTGGGTAGAAATGCATATGGAACCACGAGCAATCCTTCTCTTCCTCCAGACACGCCAACGGAGCCTGATGGATACCCATGGAGTAGGGGAACGACACTTTGAAGAGATTGTCGTACTTTATTGTGAGCTTCTTGAGGATCTCTGCCAAGTCTAATTTGTGTTTTTCGTTGAAGTCATTTACAGATCTCAAGTGTTCCTTGGAAATAAGCAAAGTCTCGAAGGGCCACAAGGCCCAGTAGGGCACCACGACGATGAAGGAGTCGTTTTCCACCACCACGCGCTCCTTCTCCTCGCGCTCTACCTCGACGTAGTCCCCGAGCAAGTGGGTGTTGTTTGCATTCTTGTACCTGACCATGTTATCCAACTCATCGCGCACCTCGGTGGGGATGATGTCCAAACACCATGCCTGGCCGTGTGGGTGCGGATTCGAGCACCCCATCACGAACCCCTTATTCTCGAAAAATTGCACGTATTTGAAGGTCTTGTCCTGGACCGACTTCTCGAGAAGATCATGATACAACTCCTGCCATGCACCCACAACTCTCTTGATCTGGTCCAACTCCATAAGCGGCAACGATAAGTTATGGTCCGGGTTGAAGCAGATGACGAAGCAGCGGCCCTTCACGCCACTGGCCTGCAAGAGTCTTCCCTTCGCCGTCTTCTTGTCGTCCTTCCCCACGTACTCAGGCTGATCTGCCCGCAACGCTGGGTAGTCGTTATCGAATATATACGTCTCCTCGTACTTGGGGTTCGTATCTCCCGTCGCTCTTATGTTCCCCGGGCAGAGGTAGCACTTGGGATCGTACGTCACCACAGACGGCTTTTTCACCTCCTCCTTGGCTCCCTGCCACGGTCTCTTCGCTCTGTGCGGTGAGCAGAGCACATATCTATTGGTCAACGGGTTGAACCGGCGATGCGAATGATTGGTGAAATCAAATTGTTGTGTCATATCACGATAACTTTGTGTACTTGTCAATGGATTGAGCAAATGTTCCATCTTGTAGCCTTTGTTTCCGGTACCCATTAATCTCTTAAATACTTTGCATTTTGATATTCACCTTTCGACCATACCCTCAGAAAAATGTAACGTTGCATTTTTTCTCTTTCCCATTTTTGTTCTTTTTATGGAGTCATGCACGGCCGGTCGGTATGGATGCACGATGCCCTCGGCAAACGCTCTCCACTTTTCTCTAACCGGAACTCAAAAAATGCAACGTTGCATTTTATCGAGCCATCGAGATCTCACTCTGGATATGAACTCATTGCTTCTCATCGATGAGCTTGATACCACGGAAGACCAAAATGGCGGGTGAATATGATAAATTTGTGTTGGTGACTGGCGGAGCAGGGTTCATAGGGTCGCACTTCTTGGACTACGTGGTCAAGAAGTATCCCAGATACCACTTCTTGTGCATCGATAAGATCGGCTACGCAAGTGGGTACAGTACGCACAATCTCGATGGGGTGATGAATGAAGGAAATTTTGAATTTGCACAGCTAGACATGGCAGAGCAGTGGGATGAGTTGCACGAGTTGGTGGTAACGAGACACGCGGAGACAAGGGTGAGCTGTGTGGTGAACTTTGCGGCAGAGCTGAGTGTGGATCGGTCGTTCGAAGACCCCAGGTTTTTCACGGTGAACAACGTGCTTGGGACCCAGAACTTGCTCGAGTGCTTCCGCGAGCTACAGGAGAAGGGTGTGGACGGCTTGGAGTTTGTGCACATATCCACGGATGAGGTGTACGGCGAGCAGGCGGAAGGGGTTGCTGTGGACGAGACAGGGGCCCTCAATCCCACGAATCCGTACGCTGCGACCAAGGCGGCGATAGACTTGATCATCCAGTCGTATAGGTACTCGTACAATCTCCCCGTGACGATAATCAGGTCCAACAACGTTTACGGGCCCCGACAGTATCCGGAGAAGATAGTGGCACACACATTTGCTTCGTTGATGGAAAATCGCCCAGTGCATATCCACGGAGACGGGAGACATAGGAGGGTTTACTTACACGTCTCCGACTTGTCTACAGCAATTGACACTATATGGCATCATGATCGCTCGAAAGGTCAGACGTATAACGTGGGCGGTAACGAAGAGATAGACAATCTATCGATTGTGCTGCTTATATGTCGATTATTCTACGATGACGACACGGTCGATTTGAATCAACACATTACATTTGTCAAAGACAGGAACTATAACGATAATAGGTATTCGATAAACTTTCAGAAAGTTTCCGGCTTGGGATGGCATCCCAGTGTGAATCTCTATGATGGAATTAAAATGCTAGTGGAGTACACCAAAAGACTGAGCAGCGTCTAAAAATGCATAGGCGAATAGTTCAGGTAAGAACTTCTTTGATTTTGGCTTCAAATAGCGCACTCTTTATAGGCATGTCTAGCGAATAAAACGGATCCTTCATGACATAGTCCGAGTATATAATGTACACCTTGCGGAACAATTCGTTGGTCTGTTCAAACTGCTTTGTGAGTTCTCCAGAGGATGCTTTGCTTTCGTTGAGTGGCAGGAGATTATGCACAACGGGATTGGGTGACGTGATAATCACAAACTTGATCCCCGAAAGCGTCTGGAACATGTATAGATTGAACAAGTCCGTCTCTATGCTCTGAAGCCCCGACCTGTTGGTGTTAGAATTTTGGTACTTACCTGTTGCAATCAAATTGCTGTTGTTTGTGTTTGTTGCTGCCTTTCCAGCATCCTCGTGTGTCCCCATCACAGGTGACAATTTGGACATAATAGCGTGCATCCCGTGGAGCGTGCCCGCAAGCACCAAATACTCATTTGCCGACAACCGGTTCAACTCTGTATTGATTTCTGTCTGATATATGAGACCTCCAGCCTTGTTCAATACGTAAAGCGCAAAAACCTTCATCTTCACACTTATTCTCGACTCACCAGCAGTCTGATCTTGCTCTGCTTTTCGTCTCTCGACTTCAAACCTTCAAAATCCTATCGTGTAAAACCGTATCTAGCTTTACTAATCAGCCTTTCTCTGTCAACAGAGTCTTGTGGCTTCCGTTTCCGTCCTTCTGGAATACCTTAGATCGAGTTATTCTGATCGATGGTGCTTTCAACGATTAAAAAGTCCTCCCAAACTGCCTCAACTCGAAGAAAACTGAACCTCACTACGTTTCTCTGATTCCGCGTTCAGCAGACAACTAATATACGTTAAATACGCTACTATTCTACCCGATTTCAGAATGAATCGAACTGTTTCCAATAGATAAACGGAAGACTGTATCTACAATAAAGGTCGAAAAGGAAAGGTCGTGCGCTTAAGTATGCGATGTTCAAAAAAAGAAAGCTTCCCCACCAGGACTCGAACCTGGAATCTTCTGGTTCCAACCGAGAAGTGGATACGATAATCGTAGCCAGACGCCTTGACCATTGGGCCATGAGGAACAAAGCTTCACCTTTTTTCCCTATACTGGGCTTTTATAGGCTAGCGCGTTCTATGTGGTCTATGTGGTCTATGTGGTCTGTGTGGTCTGTGTGGTCTGTGTGGTTTAGCTATCACGTAGCCGGTGTGTTCACGTAGCAGGCCTAATCATTTATCGGGTGTTCCAATACGTAGATTTATGACTACTTACATCGAAAGGTGTGCCATTTACAGATAAGTTCAGATGGTGGTATGCGACTCTTGGTGAAATCGCTTCATAAGATAATGCGGGTCTATCGAGGTGCACTGATCTTGTCAAAAGCGCTGAGCGGAAATTTTATACAGATTGATATTTATGTATGCTTAAGCTAAATTCTGGTTAGATTATGGTTGGAAGTTGTGATTAGATCGTGATTAGAGTTGTGATTAGGCAAAGCTGTACTTTATCTTGGAGCCATACACAGTGTCTTTTGTTAGCACGACCTGGGGCTTCCATGGCTCGACGTTGACGGCATTGACGAAACGGCTAGGCTCGATGCAGAATCCGCAGCGGGACCCGTGGCCTTTGGTGTTGACGCCGTCTCCCGTGTAGAATTGGAACGCAGGTTCGGTGGTGGCAATCTTCAAGGTGAAGGGTGCGTTAGGATGCGATACCTCAAACACCTCCCTCAAGTTGTTTTCCCTCGTATCCAAATCACGAGCTTCCTCGTCGACCACAAAACAGTAGTCAAAGACGTCCAGATCCTTTAACTCGTATGGTTTAGTCATGTCTGCCTTCGTCTCGACGATCTTGGAGGTAGGCAACCTGGTTTGCTCATCCACTTCCAAGTATCTCTTTGTGGACGACTTTATAACGGAGCCGTCGATAGAGGGCGTTCCTGTGACGTTGAAGTAGGAGTGATTGGTGAGGTTCACAGCCGTAGCGCTGCTCTCGGAGTCCTCTGCGAGCTTCACTTCATATTCAATCTCCACTGCTTCGTTCAGGACCTTATAGTCGACATATGTCTCGATCTTACCTGGAAAGCCATTTGCACCCTCGTCATCGATAGCAACAAACAGAACGCTTGTGTACCCTTCTTTTTTCTGCAAAACAGGGCCCAAGAAATTCTTTTTATCGAGACCCATCTCACCTCCATGTAAAGTGTTTTTACCATTCTCGTTTTTGGTGGTCGAGTATTCTTTTCCGTCAATGACAAACGTGCCATTGGCAATTCTGTTGGCATACCTTCCCACGGTAGTACCGAAAAATGGGTTGGTGGGTAGTCTGTAGTCCTCGCCGTTCTCGAATTTGGAAACAACAGACTTACCCTTGAAAACAAGGTCTTGAACCAAGGCGCCGTAGTTTGCTATGGAGAGCTTCAAGTCCCCAGCCGTGATGGTGTGCAATCTGTTTTCAAATCCGTCCTCAAACTGCTTCCAGTTGTAGTTCTCGACCTTGTAACCGAAGGGGTTTTGGGTGGTCCATTTCCACAAATCCCTGCAAGCGTCTTCAATATTGAACTTTGCCTGCCACTTGAGCTCCGTGTTGGCACGAGTGGCGTTTGCAGTCAAATCGAGCACATCACCAGATCTTCTGCCAACCACTTCGTATGGTAACTCTCTGCCGACGGCTTTGCAGAATGCGTGATAAACATCAAACACAGTAGACCCCTTGCCGGTTCCCAAGTTCCACTCCCTCAACAATCCCTCGTTCTGGCCGAGACCGTTGAGGTACTTTAATGCAGCAATGTGACCTCTAGCCAAATCCACTACGTGTAAGTAGTCTCTAATAGGCGTTCCATCGTGACTGTTGTAGTCGCTCCCAAACACAGAGAGCTTTTCTCTTCTGCCTATGGCCACCTGTGCCAAGTACGGCAACAAGTTGTTAGGTATGCCCAACGGATCCTCGCCGATAAGACCAGAGGGATGGGCTCCGATCGGGTTGAAGTATCTCAAGATAGCCGATCTCCACTTATTGTCGCTCGTGTGAATGTCTTTCAAGATGTTTTCGATCATATACTTTGTCTTACCGTATGGGTTTGTGGGGTCGTTGGGACAGTGCTCGGGAATGGGGATCATATTCTCGAACCGCGTGGCGTCTCCGTACACCGTGGCAGAAGAGCTGAACACTATGGTCTTGACCTCGTGCTCCTTCATGATTTTCAACAAGCTCAATGTGCCTCCAATGTTGTTATCGTAGTATTCCAACGGTATCTGGGTGGACTCGCCAACGGCCTTCAACGCCGCAAAGTGGATCACCCCCGCTATCCTGTGCTCATCAAACACCCTGCTCAACCCCCTGTGATCACGAAGATCCACATTGAAAAATTTCACCGGCTTCTTTACAATGTACTCGATTCTGCCTATCGCATCGTAGCTCGAGTTCACCAAGCTGTCCACCACAATCACCTCGTACCCGTGGCTCACCAACTCAATCACAGTATGCGATCCAATGTATCCTGCACCGCCCGTCACCAAAATGTATTCCTTCTCAGCCATGTCGTATCAATATCTATGTATTTAGCTGCTAATTGTGGAATATCCACGCTGTGCTACAATAGTTATATAGTCTCACAGAGTGGATTTGAAAAATCTAAAAATGCAACGTTGCATCGAAATCTAGCCGTCCTGCACCGTGCATCGCGAATTCCGGCTGGGCTGCGCTCTATTGTGCGGAGTAGTTTCTCAGCGAACATAACGGCCACTCACACCACCAAATGCATGCCCAGTTCCGGGACAGCTCCCCAGGACCACGTTCCGGTCGCTCTTCATCGGCACAGTCATGTCCAACAACTGGCCCACTGGCTCCCACTGGCGCCCACTGGCGCCCACCGGCTCGGATTAACTGGTGCTCGCCTCCTTCGGCGTGTCCCTCGCTCACTTGGGCACTTCGTTCCAGAACATGCAGACACTCTTCCCGTTTGAGACAGCGCTATTGTAAACAAGGTTGGTGTTTGTATATCTCACATATATTTATTTTTGTCCTACCCCATACGTGACGACGCACTGCGAAGATACGAACTGACCGGATCTGCGTGGCTCGATTACCCCGCGGTAACGTGATATGAATTTTCGATGCAACGTTGCATTTTTTGTCCCAGGCCCGTGAGAACCTCATCGAGTATAAAGCAGTAGGTAGATGTCTATGTTGGGGACGTTGAAAAATTATCGACACTTTACGGGCATTTGATTTATTACGAAAGTTAGTGAGATGAGTGTAGTTCCCTCATTGAAAGACCTCTCGTTCTATGCGATCCGCGGGTCTAACGAGGAAAGGTTCAAGCTGTTGGTTAGCAGCTTCCAGAGATCGTTTGGCGCAGACCCCAGTTTTATCAGTAGGTCGCCGGGACGGGTGAACTTGATAGGAGACCACGTCGACTACAACCATCTTCCGGTGCTCCCCATGGCGTTGGACGTGGATGTGATTGCGGCTGTGGGCGTGCGGGACGACGCCAAGGCATGCTTGGTCAACCAGGACCCCAAGTTCAAGCCTGCGACGGTAGACTTGCCAGAGGACGGCAGCATCGTGCCCATCGACCACACATCATTCGAGTGGTCCAACTATTTTCGGTGTTCGTTGATTGTGGCGCACAAGTTTATTGCGGAGTCGTATCCCGAGCTAGTCGACGGAGGGAAGAAACCGTTGAAGGGTATGAACTTGGTGTTTGATGGGAATGTGCCCACGGGAGCAGGTTTGTCTTCGTCGGCCGCGTTCTGCGTTGTGTCGACTTTGGCGATTTTGAAGGCAAACGGCATTGCCGAGGTGACCAAGGCTGATCTAGCTAGGATCACTATTGTGTCGGAGCACTACGTGGGACTCAACAACGGTGGCATGGACCAAACGGCCTCGATCTACGGTGAGTTTTCGAAGGTGCTTTTCATTCTGTTCAAGCCCAAGTTGGAGTGCTTTACCTTTCCCGTTCCGGACTCAAAGGCCGACGGCTTGGTGTTTTTGATCAACAACAGTTTGGTCGAGTCCAACAAAATCGTGACGGGGCCCGTCAACTACAACCTCAGGGTCGTGGAGATGGCCGTCAGCTCTGAAATTTTGACCAAGGCTTTCAAATTGACACCTACCCAGGACTCCAACTTGGGCACATCCACATACAGAAATGTTCTTGACGAGTATTTCCCTCGGGTGCTTGGTGAAAAGGCATGGGATGGTATAGACGTGGACACTGGATGTGACAGGCTAACAAGATTCATTGAAAAACTCGACTCAGTGTTTACAGAAAAAGAAAAAGTGGGATTCACCACCGAACAGGCGGCTGCAAGGTTGGACTTGACTATTGAGCAGTTTACCGAAAAGTTTCTCAAAAAGTTTCCGGTGCGCTACGAGACACTCAAGCTCTACCAGAGAACAAAGCACGTCTACACAGAAACATTAAGGGTCATGAGGTGCTTGAAGCTGTTGCGTGACTCAGGAGACGACACCAATAAATTTTTAAAGAAATTTGGCGACTTGCTCAATGAGGCTCAGGTGTCCAACAACATAGATCTCAATTCCTCAACGCCTGAAATCGAGGAAATTTGCCAGATTGCCGCAGCAAATGGTGCATATGGCTCAAGAATCACAGGTGCCGGCTTTGGTGGGTCTGTCGTGCATTTGACCACCGTCCAGAAAGTGCCGGCAATAACCAACGCCCTCATCGACCAATACTACAAGAAACATTTCCCCGATATCACGGAAGAGAAATTGAAAGATGTCATCATCGCAAGCAAACCCTCTACTGGTTCTTGCACTGTGGAAGTAGACAACTTCATAAACTAAAATCCCGTTTTCTTCCGATGGCTTAGACAAACCAATCAAGTCCCACATATACTTATGAAAGGATCTCGTATAGATAGCCATTTGTATCATCCGTATCATTAGAATGACTGTATTTACACCGTTAGAGCGTTATCATGAAATTTGTAAAATGATGGACTGATTTTTGAGAAATTTTTTCGCAGTCACCCCATATCACTAAAAGGGTTCATGATCATGATCATGATGTTTGTAAATACATAAAAAGCGACCATATAATGAGAAAGTAATTAGTATAGTGTTGCTTTATTGGAATTATCTTACAGTTAACAGATACAGAATTCTAGAAACCACTTAGGCATCGCTGGACATCGCAGATAAAGGTTTCACTATGCATGTGCTACCTATATACGAAAATGCTGTGGAAGACACACAGAAACATAGACCGAACGCCACGACAGGTGGTAATCCAGGGGGCGAGCTTCCAGATATAATTGGCAAAACGCTCACTCCCGAGCTCAGTATCGTGAAAAAGATAGGTACGGGCACATATGGAATAATCTATTTGGTGGAGGATATCAAGCTGGGTCAGAAGTATGCGGCAAAGATTGTGATTGAGTCTCCTCCCGTTAGGCACAATTGCTGCAAGAGCATATCTGAGAACAAGGAGACGATGCAGAGGTCGATACAGGAGTATTTCATGGCACACTCATGTTTTGATACGGTCGAGTTGAGTTTGGACTGGATAAGGGACAACGGAGCCCTGTACGCCCGTTTTAAAGAAATTGCATTCAATCTCAGGGTCCAGGATAGCGCCAACATCGTGACGATACATAACGTGTATAAGCTTGGAAATTTTGCCACTGTCATCGTAATGGACTACTTCGAACAGGGTGACTTATTCAACAACATCATCAAGAGGCAGATCTTCTTGACGGCCCCCCTCGATGTAGATAGGCTTTTACTTATGAAAAACTGCATTCTCCAGATACTTGGGGCCATCCAGCATTGTGCGGCGAAGGGGGTGTACCATTGCGACTTGAAGCCTGAGAACGTCATGGTCGAGTTCGATGCCAACTACCGCAGAACTGACAGAACCCGTATTCTAGACTACGACGAGATTCGGGTGGTTCTCATAGACTTTGGCCTTGCGATGGACTCGTCCACCATCCCGAGTAATGTCTGCCGCGGCTCCAGCTTCTACATGGCGCCGGAGAGGGTCATGAATTACAACGCCAGTCCGCTCTTGCGGTCGCTCGTTGACATGAACCGGTTCGAATCCATGCACGACAGCAATTCCAACAGCGAGTCGAGCCCAAAGCTCCTCCCGACCCTTGCGGGCGATGTGTGGTCGCTCGGCGTTCTCCTCATCAACATTACCTGCGCGCGCAACCCGTGGCCAGTTGCATCTCTCTTGCAAGACGAGAACCAGGTCTTTCGCACCTACATCATGAGCGACCAGTCGCTCCTCCGCACCATCATACCCATCTCCAGGGGTTTCAACCGGCTCTTGAACCGCATCTTCACCCTCGATCCGCACGAGAGAATTACCCTCGACCAGCTCGAGGCGGCCATTACCGTCTGCGACTTCTTCCACGATAGAGAAGAGCGCCAGCTCAGGCTCGTCAAGCTGCACGAACCACCCACCGTCGCAGCCAACACTCAGCTCCACACTCCACCCGACACCTGTTCTCACAACGACTCCTTGTTCGGCTCGGCGTGCAGCAGCACCCTCAGTGCAATCCTGCTTCACTCGCACCCTCTGAGGCCGTCTCCAGCACCGCTTTTCGCCAAGTAGCCCTAGCATCACTTACTGCGAAAATCCCAAATTGTGCAAATGTCAAAAAATTTCCTCATCCAGACATCTGCCAAAGATCTCCTAGAGACTACACCTAATAAGCACATATATACGAAGACACGAATAACCGAATAGATGAAGAAGTAGACACCGCAACGACGGCATGTAGACAGAATTTAGGTTCGCAATGTACCCCTCAGAACTGGGGTAGATCTGTAAAATGGCGATATACAGATATGCCTGTCGAAGGCTCTCCAACCCCCAAAACTATAAGCCCTGTTTAAAATCGGCAACACCCAACACCTTACCGATACCATGTAACATTGCATTACTCTCCACTCACGATTTATCCGATTATGTCGTATTATTGACCTTCCCCAATAATTCCGCCAGTGCGGCAAGATGGTGACAACGCACCAGATGCCAGGCTGAGGGGTAGCCAAGCTTGCTGTGTTAGCCTAGGAGTGCAAAGTGTCACACAACCGCTCGCACGCTTGAAACTGGCGGTGCGGTTGGCACGCCTGTGTGGGCACGCCTGCGTGGGCACGCTTTCGTGGACTTCGGCCGAAGGTCATCGCGCCCAGAATCTGCCACCTTCCCAGTTTTTCCTCCGGCGGCCGAACTGCCTGCTGGAATACTCCGTTTCTCCGGCGTTTTTCTGGGCCGGTTAGGCGACGATCAGGGCATTGGTGAAACAAGATATCTTTGCCAAGGCACTGGCCTGATAATCTGACATGAGCCATGCAGTGTGGACTGATGTCATACGGTGTGTGATGATGTCGGCATCCCATACGGCGGGCGCTGGTTGGCGCCCGCATCTACCACGTATACGGTGAGCTTGCGGAGTGCGTTGTGCCAGCATCAAAGCAGATAGAGATCTGGAACATACGATGTGTGAGCAGCTTCCGGTCCTCGATAGGGAACATCGCCGGCTTGAACGCCGATATCCAGCGGACTTGGAAGCACGTCGACGGCGGTGACGTCGATGTGCTGTCCCAACAATAGGCGCCCAACTTCGTCGGCTGGAGCTTACGGCCGGAATGGTCGAGCCGCCGCACCCCACCATCGCTCTCACCAGAGCTACACCACGACCACACCCCAGGTCACCCCACCAGACCCTCACCCCAGCGCTCTGTGCTGGAGCCGTGCCCCCGCTCTGCGGTCATTTCCGGTCACAAAACCGACCATACAGCGCCGTGTCTCCCACCTGTGTGCACACCGTCACCAATCATACCTATGAGATCCCTCACTGTCCTGCCCTCCAGCATCACCGTCCTTCACAACCCCGCCATCCTCACCATTCTCACCATCTTCACCACCACCGCCACTACCAACCCTGAATCTCTTCCGGCCCCAGTCACGGAAATGCGCCCGCCACTGGCCCTCCCTACCCACTTCGTGCACCTCCGCATTACCCCGTGGAGAATCTCTGCAGTGTGCATCAAAGACAACGCGCGCCCGGAAAAGAGCCCCACATTTTCATGCGTCCACAATAGATCGGCTCATAGTGTCATGTAAATTCGAGTATTGGCTGGAACAAGACCAGGCCGCATATCTCCCAAAGGAAATACATGGAAAACACATAGAAAATTCGGAGAAGATACGAGATGCACAGCGTAGAGCCGGCAGTATATAAACCTGGGGAATGGCCTGGTAAAATTTTTAAATACAACTAGTAAAGTAAATAGTGTTAGGAGCGGAAGTGACTAACAGTGCTAAGCGATCGTATTACCAAAAACAGTAGTACAAGAATAGTATAAGATACTACAGGGATACTACAGAGATAACAATACAAGTGACAGAGCTATACTGAACACTAGTGTAGTATAGTCGTATTAGAGTACTTGAATTTTACAGCGTAAACTGAGCCGGTACTAGAAACAAGACCAGCCAGTGTTAGAAAAAGCTTTTGCCAGTTGCACGACCTTTAAACAGACAAGATGGGGTACGAAGAAAAGTTGGTTGCGCCAGCTTTGAAGTTCAGGAATTTCTTGGACAAGACACCCAATATTCACAATGTGTACATGGTGGCCGCCATCTCGTGTATAGCGGGATCTATGTTTGGTTTTGATATTGCTTCGATGTCGGCATTTGTGAGTACCACGCCATACCTCAACTTTTTCAATTCGCCCGACTCCACGTTGCAGGGATTTATCACTGCTTCGATGTCTTTGGGTTCGTTTTTTGGGTCGTTGGCCAGTACTTTTGTGTCTGAGCCATTTGGAAGAAGACTCTCGTTGATGTTGTGTGGGTTCTTCTGGGTTGTTGGAGCTGCCATCCAGTCCTCATCGCAGAACGTCGCACAGTTGATTATCGGCCGTATCATTGGTGGTTTCGGTGTTGGTTTTGGTTCCACTGTTGCTCCCGTCTACGGATCTGAGGTCTCTCCAAGACAGATTAGAGGTTTCATTGGTGGTCTTTTCCAGTTCACTGTCACCCTTGGTATCTTGATTATGTTCTTTATCGGTTACGGTTGTGGTAAGATCAACGGTGTTGCATCCTTCAGAATCGCATGGGGTATCCAGATAGTTCCGGGTCTTCTTTTGATTGCCGGTTGTTTCATCATTCCAGAATCTCCAAGATGGTTGGCCAAGCAAGGCTACTGGGAAGACGCTGAGATCATTGTGGCTAACATCCAGGCTAAGGGTAACAGAGAGGATCCCGACGTCTTGATTGAGATCTCCGAGATTAAAGAGCAAATCATGCTTGACCAGAACATCAGAAGCTTCACATACGCCAACTTGTTCACCAAGAAGTACATCAAGAGAACCACAGTCGCAGTGTTTGCTCAAATTTGGCAACAGCTTACCGGTATGAACGTCATGATGTACTACGTCGTTTACATTTTCGAAATGGCCGGATACTCTAACAATGCCAACACCACTTTGATTGCATCTTCTATTCAATACATTTTGAATACCTGTGTCACTGTGCCTTCTTTGTTCTTAATGGATAAAATCGGTAGAAGAAAGATTTTGCTTTGCGGAGCAATCGGTATGATGGCCTTCCAGTTCGCTGTTGCCGGTATTTTAGGTAAATACTCGAGTCCAATTCCAGGTGCTGAGAATGAAACTGTCAACATCAGAATTAACAACAACCCGGCAGCTGCTAAAGCATGTATCGCTATGTGCTACTTGTTTGTTTGTAGCTTCGCATCCAGTTGGGGTGTTGGTGTCTGGGTATACTGTGCTGAGGTTTGGGGTGACAGTGCATCTCGTCAAAGAGGTACTGCTCTCTCTACTGCTGCTAACTGGATTTTCAACTTTGCAATCGCCATGTTCTCACCATCTTCTTTCAGAAACATTTCTTGGAAGACATACTGTATCTATGCAACCTTCTGTGGCTGTATGTTCCTCCACTGCTTCTTCTTTTTCCCCGAAACCAGAGGTAAGCGTTTGGAAGAAATTGCACAGTTGTGGGACGAAAACGTTCCAGCTTGGAGATCTGCTTCGTGGCAACCTGCTGTTCCTATGTTGTCAGATGCTGAGTTGGGCGAAAAGCTTAGGGTCGACCACAGAGAAGACAGGGACAACTCTGACCCTATCTTGGAATCTGCTGGCTCTCACTCCACCGAGGAAAAGTCCAATTCTAGGGTTTAAGCATAATAATGAAGTTTGTAAATTTTATTCGCAAGTTACGAGTTTGAACGGAATCACAATAATACATCCAGTAAGTTCATTTATATCACACAGTCTTGAGTTAGAAATCACTCGTTGGGTTTCAATTTATGTGAATTTGTAGATTTGTAAATATAAAGAAATGGTAATAAATACTATAAATTTTTGAATGATGGTTTACTTCATCTCGAGTGACTTACGAGCCATCTCTAAAACTGCCTCCTTCGTGTCAGCTCCTCCGATAAAACCAGCTGCGTGAACAAAGACACACCCAGCGATACCGGCCTCTTTGCTCAACTCTTCGTCTCTCAATCCTCTCCAACTCTTTGGCAATCCAAAACGAAATTCGAACGATGCCAGAGAGACGGATACGGTAGATATTCTCCATTTGGCAGAGGAGTCCAGAAAAAGAACAAACTTAATCTTTCCCTGGGCCTCGGCGTCCTTCTCAATAGCGTAAAGGTGCTCCTTCCACGGACAGAACCGTTCCAAGACCATCACTTCCCCCGAAGGGTGGACGTCAAAACGGCTGTTGAACGCGTCCTCCACGAGAGACTTGGCAGGAAGCCAAGACTTACCGTATCCTGTAAGCAAGTGCATAAACGAGCTACCCATCAACTCACTACTCAACGCGAACTGCCTGTCGAAGTCGGCATCTTTGGGGTCTTCGACCCACAGTGGGTTCAAGTGAGAAACAAGAGAGGGCAAGGTGATGTTCTTATCATTGAACTTTCTGTTTGACTCTGCGTCTGCTCCAAAGTTGCTGATACCATTGTCGTTGGCATCCAAAGCCTCCACGAACTCCTTGTATACCTTGATGTACAACAAATCGATGTGTCTCTCGTCGCTTATCTCCAATACTTCCCCAATGATTTCCCGGCCAAAATGTTTATAAATTAGGCCAGCCGAGGAGAGTTTGGTCTGGAAGTCGCTGGAGAAAGTCTCAAAGAACTCCCTCTGGTGATGGTCAAAGAACTTCACCCCGTCGTATTTGCCTCCCACGTCAATTACAATATCGCTGACTTCCCAGTCCGCTGGATTTCTCGAACGAATAAGCTCTGCATCTTTGAATTTGGGAAGCAACCTTATCAAGTATACTGCCAAGGACTCGTCTGCATGAAACGATCCCGAATGAGTACAAATCTTCATCGCCTGAGAGTCTAGTTTGATCTTTTTACTGTCTGGCATGGAGATGGCGGAGAAAAATTTCACTTTTTTCGAGATGAGCTTTTTATCATGCCATGGACGAGAGCTGCTCCCACAAGACTAACAGGTTTAGTGTATCGATACAGAGCCATTCTGTTATCCGGGACACCATTGGCTTATTGAAAGTGTCTCCGAGGATCTTCGTTAAGAAAGGGAGCAAAACGGTGATCTGTAGGGCGTGCTGGAGGAGTGCATTTGGAGGATAGCCCATAATACTGAGGGTTCCAGGAAGTGCGTTCTTCCAGCGCTCACACAGCACCCACAAAACTCTCGCAAGGCACTCGCAAGTCACTCACAAAGCACTCACGAAGCATCCCAACGTCACCCGTAACCATGCTAGGCCCAGAGCGACGCTTACCGTACTTCCTACCAATTCTGGAAGTGATTTTTGCGTAGATTCTGTGTCATCGTGAAGTCGTCCTTATCGCTAATCTTTGTATCCTACTCTACACTAAGGATCGTCGCCACTTCCCAAGATACGACACCTGCACAACTGTCACTTCTATGCTCCTCTAGTTGTGCTTGTTGTCTGTGCCGAAGCTCTGTATTCCGCTTGGTCTTGGGAGCCCTTCTTGTATTCTCACTGCAGCATTTCGAACCGGGGAAAGGAACAAAACACCAGTCCAATATTGCACATAGCGGCTTGCGACCAACATTCGCTTCCGCTGCCTGCTAGATCGATTGGAAGGCTATTGATCGAGAATAGAGGCCTCAGTGGAGATATAGTCTGGTTGTAGCAAATTTCCTAATTGGGCAACTGAAGCCGGTGCTTATCGAGCTCCTCCTATATAACTGTCAAACTGCCCTCAAGTATGGCACAAATGAGAGTTATTCAGTACAATACTGCAATTGTATAAGCAGACATCGATATAAATACACTGAACTACCAATGGTCTCGTATCTGCAATTTTTAACCAAAGATCCTCTCGATAACTATGAGGATCCAGAAAAATTCAAGACATTTGTACCCAAGATCGAGAAATATAGAAAGGCTTTGGCAGATGGGATCAAGGATGAGTACAAGATAGAGCTTCCGAAACTGACGGAGGAATTGAGAAAAGATCAGTTCAACCCATTGGCTTTTTTGTACGAGAAGAAGCTCTTGGATGAAGGTGAGTTTGAGATTACGGACTCGACTGCTACAAAGATCGTGAAGAAGATTGCAGACGGCGAGTGGAGCTCGGTGAAAGTGTTCAACGCATTTGCCAAAAGAGCCACCATCGCGCACCAACTCACAAACTGTGCTTCTGAGTTGTTCATAGACGAGGGATTGAAGAGGGCCGAATATCTTGACGATTATCTCAAGAAGAATGGCAAGACTATTGGTCCACTACACGGATTGCCAATTTCGCTCAAGGAGCAGATGAGTTTGAAAGGTAAAATCACCCATGGTGGCTATGTTTCGATGATAGACAACATTCCCAAAGAACACGGGATCACCCCTGCGGTTTTGGAAAGGTTGGGTGCTGTTTTTTATGTCAGAACTACTCAACCCCAAACTTTGATGCATTTGGACTCCAACAACAACATCACCGGCGTGGCGATGAATCCTTACAATTCATCCTTATCACCGGGTGGATCATCATCAGGAGAAGGTGCCATTGTAGGCTTTGGTGGCTCTTCCATGGGGTTCGGTACTGATATTGGTGGTTCCATCAGAGCACCCTCTGCCTACTCTGGATGCTTTGGATTGAGGCCAACCACGAGAAGGATATCCACATTTGGAGGTGTCTCTAGTGGTGCTGGTCAAGAAAGTGTCCCAGCCGTTGCTGGCCCGATGACCAGATCCATCGATGACATCGAACTCGCTATGAAGGCGTATATCAATGAGGGTAAACCTTGGGAGCACGATGCTTGGACCTTTCCCTTCCCTTGGAGAGAATTGTCGAAGCCTTCTCCCAAGGACATTGTGATCGGTGTTCTTTACGATGATGGATTGGTTAGACCATCCCCACCAATCCAGAGAGCGTTGAAGTATACTGTTGATAAGTTGGTTGCAGCCGGTGCGAATGTCGTGGAGTTCAAACCCATCAAAACAGCAGAGGCCTACGAGACCGTGAACAAGATGTATGCATGCGACGGAAACTACATGCAAAGAAAGCTCCTTTCGGACTCAGGAGAGCCTTTGACCAAATTGACAAAGTGGAGCTTGAACTACGGCGAGGGCTCGAAGGAGTACACCGTGTCGGAAAATCGTAGGTTGAATATGACGAGAGATAGCCTTAGAACAGAGTACACCAAGTTCATGGTAGAGAATAAGATCGATTTCATCTTGAGTCCCACCTACAACAATGTTGCTCCTAAGATCGAGGAGGTGTACAACTGGTCTTACACTTCATTGTTCAATATCTTGGACTTCCCCACCTTGGTTTTCCAAACTGGCATCTACCAAGACCCTAAGATAGACAAATGGGACGATGCACCATATGAATATAGAAGCGACTTGGAAAAACTAGAGAACGAGAATTACAAGCCCGACGAGTTTATCGGTGCACCAGTTGGCCTCCAATTGTCAGGAAGAAGGTACTTCGACGAAGAGGTTGTTGCAGCTGGAAAGACTATTGTAGATATCTTGAATGTTGACTTGTTCAAGCATAAATAAACTATAATTATACTACAATTCTTCTGAATAAACTATGACATTGAAAAGATCATGACCTCAGTGTAGATAAATCTGGACTGTCGCCAGTCTCACCAGCTCTATGTGACCACTGCCATGGATCCTGAGATGCTCTCGACGGAGCTCCATACTAAATGCTCAAGCTCAATATGCAGAATTCAATATCAAGGTTTTACATACTGCTGACTTGATTTACTTTGGGTTCTACTGGAGAAGACATAATCATATATAAAATGGCTCAGTATGATGATGAAGATATAGACGACTATGGATCTGCTTCTGAGGAAGAAGAGTTTAACGAAGATAAGCTCAATAATGAGGAATACGATAAGTTGTATGACTCACTTCCAAAGCTTAAGCAAGCCTTATCGTCATATAACGACCAAATCGACGAGCTCTCATTGAAAGAAGCGTTATATTACAACTACTACAGCATAGAAGAGTCTGTGAGCGAGATTAAGGATAAATTTCCTCGCAAAAGTAAGTATTTTTTGGATCAATTCGATCAATGTTTCATTGCCATCAAACATTTCATAGTGCCTCAACGTTTGAAACAATGTATAGTGAATTTTTAACGAGATCTAGAGTTCTAATCTATGTCAGCATCTGGTAAACTATCATCTCTAGCGTCCGGTGCGTCGCAGCCTCAATCAAAATTGGCACAGTTGGCAAAGGCAAAGGTGGGTATCTCTCGCTCAGGAGGGGGATTGGCTTCCATTGCCAGTTCCAGGGGTTCGGGACTTGCTCTGATTAAGAGGGAAGGTAACAGCACCACCATTGGTGGTAGCGGTAGAGGTATACATTCGATTCAGCATAACAAAACAACAGATTTGCTCAGCAAAATACAAGGATCCAGACAAGCTTCGTCGATCAATGGCAAGCATCTGCCATTGACACGATTGGGATTTTCAACATCTAGTGACAGTTCAAGAACCAATATAGGAATACTCCTGGAGAACAAAGGCGAGAAGGAGCCGGTCCTGGGTACACCAGCTCATTTGATGCCTAAGCAGGAAAGCGAGAAACCAAAACAATCTGATTTGAATTTGGAAGTCACAGTGGATAGATCCAACTTGTCACCCATTCCCGATACCCGCTTGTCATTATTCCTATTTGAGAGAAGTAAAAAGAGATCAGATGAGGACGTTGCATCTGACGAAAACAAAAAGAAACAAAAGAAACATTGTCATGAATTATATCAACCTCTTACTAACATAGAAATCAATATAGAAGTCTTAAAAAAGGTTAAGGAAAATTTCGATGGGCCAAGCGCAGATGACATTGTGCTTAAAGCCCAAGAGAAAGCATTCAATAATGACCTCAAGGGCTTGAGTCTATCAGAATCCCAAAAGGAATCCCAAAAGGACGTTAAGATTTCTGACACTAGAGTTGAAGCTGTCATAAAAAAGACTAAGCCATTCAAGAAAATCGATTTGCAAAAGGAAGTCCAGAGAAGAAGAATCAAACCTCTCAAGTCTTTCGTTGTTATAGGACACGTAGATGCTGGCAAATCAACACTTTTAGGCCGATTACTCTATGGCTTAGAAGCTGTCGATGCAAAAACTGTAAATAAATTGGTAAGGGAATCCGAAAAAGCTGGTAAGGGCTCCTTTGCTCTAGCCTGGGTTATGGATCAAACTTCTGAAGAAAGAGCCAGAGGTGTCACGATAGATATTTGTGCAACACAATTTGAGACGGAGAAAATCCGATTCAATGCAATTGATGCCCCTGGTCACAAAGATTTTGTCCCACAAATGATAAATGGTGTCTCGCAAGCAGATTTTGCACTTTTGGTTGTTGATGCCATAACAGGTGAGTTTGAATCGGGATTCAAAGCCGACGGTCAAACAAGGGAACATACTATATTGGCCAAGAACTTGGGTATTGAAAGAATTTGCGTTGTGGTGAATAAGATGGACAAAGAGAATTGGTCGGAAGAGAGATTCAAGGACATAAAATTCCAAATGGAACAATATTTGACCAGCGATGAGATCTCGTTCCGCTCCGACCAGATAGACTACATTCCCATTTCTGGTTTGACCGGAAATAATGTAATCAAGCGTGATACGAAGATCAACCAACTTGATTGGTATGAGGGCGGTACTTTGATAAATTATTTGGAAAACGTTGACTTGTTGACTTCCAATAAAAATCTTATTACACACGTTGATGATCTCAAGGGCCGTGAATTTTCTCTATCTATCAACGATGTCTATGAAATTACCAGTTCCGAATTTGGCCTTAGCGGAAGGGTTAGTTCTGGGGTGATTCAACTGGGTGAATCGATTGTTATTCATCCGACTAAGGAAAATTTACAAATCCAAACGGTGAATGCCAATGACAAAAAAGTGGACTTTGCCATTGAAGGTGATTTCGTTCAATTAACTTTCAAGACTATACATTTGACCAATAAAACTATTGAAGACATATTGTTAGGAGATCTCGTTACCAGCGTCGACTCTTCTGTGCAATCCGTTAGTGTTTTCAGTGCTTCTTTGCACCTTTTCAACATTACTAAACCATTACTTGTTGGAACTCCTTTCGTTCTATTCAGAAACAATTGCCATACGCCAGCCAGGATTCTGAAGATTATTGCGATAGAAGGGTCAAAAAAGAAAAAAATGCATTTGGTTTCGAACCAAACAGCCATGGTTGAGATTGAGGTTTTGGGAGGAAGGTTGTTTCCCTTGACGACATTCGACGATAATCATTTATTCGGAAAGATTGTTATCAGAAGGGAAGGTTCGACTGTTGGAGCAGGTCAAATTAAGGGTGTATAGTCAACGACATAACTATCGAGTTATATAGTCAGCAAATAGAACGAGTATTCCTAATGTAACACACACGGCTATGATAGAGTTGGCCCCTTTCTTGTTTCTTTTGGTGGCCTTATTCAATGTTTTGTTACCTTCTGCGAGATCCATTTGAACTGTAGATTGATTATCAAGTAAATTCTCTATTTGATCTCCCTGAGTCTCGAGTTGAAACGATAATTCGGCTTGAAGATTTATGATGTCAACCATCGAAGTGTGAAGCTTTTCCACTTGCTTGAGTTGGTTAGTCTTCATTTCCAAGAACTCCTTGTTTTCCGTCTCTAGTTCCACGAGCTGTTGCTGGCTCAATTGTTGGGTTCCCTCGTTACTCTCTTCCACCGTAACATTTGCCATCAAGTCATCGCTTCCATCATCTATGGGAGCATAATTGAGGTCTTCCTCATCCTCTATGTTTTGAAAATTCAACAAACTCAACTGTTTTTCCCGTGCAATTCTACTCTTTTGTAAAGACTCAAAGTTTTTGTTGGTACAATTTATAGTGTTTGTCAAAAACCTTAGTACCTGGGTCCTAAACGAGCTGATAGACTCATTGAACATTTCTTCATCTGAAGGCTCTCCGTCACCGAACATGGATTCAATCCACCCACCCTTGGCCATCTTCTTTGTCCTTTCCTGCCTCTTTGTCTCATAAGACTGTAGGAACTTCAATTTTTCATACATGGAATGAAGCCTGTAGCTCAACTCTTGGTCAATCTCATTTTTTTTCTCTGCACTGAGCTTCCCGCTATCAGCCGGCAAGTTGCTCCTTTCATTCGTGGCTAAGTAGGGTACTCGTATTTCATTGAGGAACTTGTTCAAGTCTACTAACGCAGCATAAAAGTCTCCTGCTTCTTTGATGAATGTGTCTTTCAAGACAAATGAGGCATTCTTCTCCTTCACATCGCTATTACTTTTCCAATTTGAGTTAACTGACGTATCGACAAGCTCATCCTTCACTATCTCGATGCACTGCTGAAATAGAAGTGTTAAATCTGCCATTGTAGACCAAGGCTAGTTGATATGAAACCCAAATCAAGATCCAAGAGACATCAAATACATATAGAGAAACTATATGCACTACAATATAATGATTGCAAATTGTTAGCATTATAAAGCTATGTAATCCCGAGTAAATGAAGAGTAGCAAAGCTGTATGGAGAGGCGTGATCATGTCCGATCAGCTGTTGAGTATCTCAATACACTTTGTAATTTCAAGTCCATCCTCATAGCCAGTTTCCGAGTCTTTAATGTTGATAGTTTCTGATTCGTAGAGAATATTCCACCTACCCAGATATATTTTGGCATAAGGCGTATCGATGTACTTGATCATATCCCTTCTCTCCTGAGGGGAAGCCTGGACGTAATTCACGTACGGTATAGTGTCCTTCTTGCTCACATTGTCGGCCACTATCGTAGAGCCCTCTGAAATGACACACAATGATTCCAACAACCTAAAGTCATTGAGATACAAGTCTTTCCAATGGTCGATGAAGAAGAAGTCGATGTTGCCCTTAATCCCGTGCTTCCCCAAGTCGTCGGCGAACGGGACAAGTGTTTGGAAGGCGGGTCCAACTATAATCTCAACCACATTGCCTAGACCAGCAATGTCGATGATCTGTCTTGCTATGTTGGCAAAATCGGGATTGATTTCAAAGCTGACGTACTTGGCATCTGGGCCCACGAGTTCCTTGGAGAACTTGATGGCCGAGTATCCCATAAAACACCCCAATTCGATCATGTACTTGGGTTTCGATTCTCTCATGAGCTTGACGACTACATCACCCCTGGCTTTACCTACATTCATGATCATCTTCGTCTTGAGTATGTATTCATCAAATAAACCCAAAACCTTGTCGGGATTGTTCCTGATTCTTGCATCTTTCGAAGCACTGTCTCTAATAAAGGTTAGAAGTCCTTCTTCCATTTTTAAGTCAAGTTCTTGAGGCATTGTAGCTAATGTTCTTCTTATCCTTAATCAGAGCAATTGAGTATTTATGGCTTTTACTGAATATTTATTAATCGAATTGCAATTCCTCCGCAAATAAAGAAGATTGTACGATTTTCGGGGTTTGCTTGACGTGGAGGAGATTATTACAAAATCCAAACTAAGATTTTGACCGATATCGCTAATATAATTTGCCACACACGGAAAGAGCCCTTGTCAATATCGTACCTCTTAGCAGGGTGACAAATCCGCGTCGCCTAGCGGGTTGAGGCAAGCTGAAGAACGAAATTGTGGTTTTGGCACCAAGGCCGATAAAAATAGCATCAATTCAAAAGAAGCCTGATGCAATTTTCAACAAAAAACGGTTTTCCATCTCTCAAATCTCCACAGTAGATATTTTGTAAAAGGCCGTGGAAAATTCTCCGGAGTAGTCTAATAATGTGTGCCTTCGTTTCTTCTGCCTCCCTCTCGATTGCTGACGTCGATAAAGTGTTTGCAAAATGACTGGGAAGGCCATAAGTCGCGGAGATGACACCGGTGGACGCTCCAACATTACTATTGCACCTGTAGTTTGTAAATCCGAGAGTTTTGCCCGAGTCGTACCTGAAGTGTGTCCAAGCTGCACTCCAGGTTGTACCCAGCAGGATAACACAGTGATATTGACTTGAATCATCGAGAAGAGGTTCCGTGGGGGATCCTGCGTATTGTACAAATGTAAATAGTTCATCATCTTGCGTGGAATAGATGAGCCGGTAATCGAAAGAATGGCATCCGATGATGATACCGTGAAAGATTCCAAAGCTAGTACAGGAGCAATGAACTCCTCTCAGAGCAGGTCGGAGAGATTGAAGAAGCTCAAGGAAATGAAGTTGAAGAACAAGAAACTCAGTGATAAAGAACTTCAACAAGAGGAGCACAGGCAACGATCGCAAAAAGCGACATTGCAAGAGGCAAATCCAGGCGATGAAGAGGTGGTGGCGTACAATAAGCTCGAAACTGACGATAATACAGCTAAATGGAGCTGGACGTTGGAAGAATGCGAGGAATGGAACAAGAAGCAAAAGAAACACCGTTTGGTGTCTAAGTCCACAGAATACCAAAACTTCGCCCGAATCGCGGAAAACACGTACTACAAGTCAGTCGAGAACATGGAAATAGAGAAGGAGGCATACAAGCTGGCGAAACAGAAAGAGTCACAGAAAGCTCGGACGGAAATAACACATCTGGCATCTCCCCTGGTCAAATTGTACGACAAGCCAGAAAAAGCTGCACTTGATGCTCTTCTGAAACACATTAAGTCACACGGGCAGGAAGTCCAGCTGAAGAAACGACAAAGGAAAGACAATACAGAGGTGGACAGTTTTATAAATGAGAAGAATAGGCAATTCAACTTAAAACTCAACCGGCAGTTTGACGAGCGATGACTATCCTTTTGCCAGAGAAATCTCAGAACTTCCCGGAGGTGTCACCAATCGGATAATATATAGACGGGTCCTCTACACTCCCTCCATAACCTCTAACTCGTCGTCGTTGGTGGAGAATCTCAAGTGGTTACCCGGAAATCCAATACTTTCAAAGTTCGTCATGATAGATTGAAAAATCTCTATAGGTCAGACAGTTAGCATTAATCAATCAGTCTTTGTATAATAAAGCCTTGAATATCAGCAATATATTGTAAAATCTTCATCCCGGTGGCTGATTTGAGGTATTGATTGATTTCTTCCAGCGTGTTTTTTTTATTGGTGGATTTCAAAAGTTTTCACTATAGACATTGATTGACATCTCGAGGACGGTTTTTAAGAGGCATACAGCAATCACAGAAGATTGAATAGGAAACCAGTGATAGAATGTCTGCTGAGTCCAATGTTGAGGAGAAGGAGATTCGCGGTGATGTTGAGGACAAGGTGAACAGTTCTGACGAAGAAGGAGACGATGTTATGGATTCGTCGGAGGAAGAGGAGGAGGAAGACGAGGAAGCATTTCAAAAGGTTCGTGATGGGTTCATCGTGGACGATGACGAATCGGATGGCGAGAAACGTAGAAAGAAAAAGCATAAGAAAAGACGGAGGGAAAAGGAAAGAGCGGATGATGGAGCCTTGGATGAGGATGACTTGGAGTTGTTATTGGAAAACTCTGGAGCAAAACCAAGAGAAAAAGCAGCTAACAAATTCAAGCGTTTGAAGTCTGCTCAGGGTACTGCGGACGACGATGCAGATGAAACAGCAGGTCCGGGGGCAAAACAGACCAATCAAGGATTGAGAGATATGTTTTCTGACGATAACGAAGCTCTTGGAGATGAAGGTGGCTCACCAGCCGAGGCAGGTGCCAACATTTTGGACGAATTCGAAGACTTCATTGAGGAAGATGAGTTTTCTGATGAAGAAGAAGCAAGCAAGGCAAAAGCTGCTCGAGAACACGAAAGAACGAAAAGAAAGGGAGTCAGAATAGACACCATGAATCTATCAAACGTGGATAGAGAAAGTTTGCAACAATTATACGAAGTGTTTGGAAGTGGTGGTGAATACGAATGGGCATTGGAAGCACAGGAAATCGAGGATCAAGGTAATGGTGAGAACCTAGAGCCTACGTCGTTGGATGAGGTGTTCGAGCATGCAGAGTTGAAGGAACGAATGTTAACGGAAGAGGACAATTTAATTCGTATTATCGACATGCCCGAACGTTTTCAAACATACCGTGCAAATATGACATACATCGATTTGGAAGGCGAAGAGCTTACAAGTGAGAAGGATTGGATCGCCAATGTCTTGTTTTTGGAAAAGCATGGTGCTTTTGATGGCTTTTTAGAGGAGCCATTCAAAGAAGCAGTCGGAAAGGTAGTTGAGTTCATTTCCAAAGATTCATATGAAATTCCATTCATATGGACTCACCGAAGAGATTTTCTCCTTTTCTCGCAGGAGGTAGAAAACCCTGACGGCACAGTTACTAATGCGGTTCACAAGTTATTGTTTGAGGATGACTTATGGCGTATACTTCAATTGGATTTGGAGTATCATTCCTTGTACGAGAAAAGAATCAAGACATTGAAATTCGTGGAAAAATTAAACATCGATGATGATTTAGCTAAAGACATTAATACTTTGGACACGATGGTAGCTGTTCAAGATGTACACGATTACCTTCAATTCACATACTCTTCTGAAATAAGGCAATTGTCAGAGAGAGCCGAAAGCGAAGAAAAGACTGAAAATGTTGAAGACGAGGAGCCACAAACTGTTAACAAGAAGCATTCCAAATTTGCACTTTACGAAAGAATCAAAAGTAATGTTTTATATGACGCTGTAGCGGCGTTCGGAATTACTTCTAAACATTTTGGTGAAAATGTTCAAGATCAAAGCTCTAAGAATTTTCAAGTACCTTATAGAATTCACGCAACAGATGATCCACTTGAGTCACCAGAAGACTTGATCGAAAAGTTAGTAGAAGATGACGAAGTCTTGTATAAAGATTTGAAGAGTGCAGGGGATGCTGTAAGAAAGACATTTGCGGAGGAAATATTTCATAATCCAAAAATTAGATCAGAGGTGAGATCTACGTACAGTAATTTCTCATCTATCAGCGTTACCTTAACTGACAAAGGAAGGTCTATCGATAATTCAAGCCCTTATGCTGATATAAAGTACGCTATAAATAGGACTCCTGTTGAACTTGTCCGTAATCCTGAATTGTTCTTGAGAATGCTAGAGGCAGAAGAGCTAGGATTGCTCGTGGTAAGAGTCGAGACAAAAGATTTTCATAACTGGTTTCAATGTATCTTCAATTGTTTAAAGTCCGATGGTACTTCAGACATTGCTGACAGTTGGAACAGAGAAAGGGAGAGAGTTCTACAAATAGCTTTCAAAAGGTTGACGACTATGGTTTCTTCTAACACCAAAGAAGATTTGAGACGTGAATGCCAAAGATTGATTGCAGCAGAAGTTCGTAGAAGGTTCCTTGCTAAAATTGATCAAGCACCTTACACTCCTTATGGATTCGATAAGGGTACCAAACCAAATGTTTTGGCCTTGTCATTCGGAACAGGTGACCTAGACAATGCTGTTATAGGTTGCTTCTTGAGAGATAATGGGAAAGTAGATCAATACTTCAAATCTGATAACAATCCCATCAAAGATAGAGAGAGTGAAGAAAAGTTTTTCGGACAATTGAAGGAGTACTTCGATAAAAATCTAGACTATCAAAAGCCTGATGTAATTGTTATTTCAGGTTTCAATGCGCATACAAAGAGGTTTTTTGATTCGATGCAAACGTTTGTTCAAACCAATAACATAACTGTCAATACTGATGATTTAAATGATGTTGAGAATCCACCATTGCTACAAGTCATTTGGGGTCAAGATGAGACAGCAAGGCTCTATCAAAATTCAGAGAGAGCAAAATTGGAATATTCTGACAAGCCTTCTCTCGTGAAGTATTGTATTGCTTTAGGAAGATATGTCCAAAGTCCATTGTTGGAGTACGTATCACTTGGTGAAGACATTCTTTCGCTCAGCTTTTACGAGCATCAAAAATTAATTCCAAACGATTTGATATTGGAAGCAATTGAAAGTGCATATGTGGACATTGTCAATATGGTGGGAGTTGATATCAATGAAGCTGTTCGAGACTCTTACATTGCCCAACTTTTGCCTTATGTTGCAGGTCTTGGTAAGAGGAAAGCATCAGGTTTGATAAGAAACATAAATTCCAAATTAGGATCCATGTTATCTAACAGAAGTGATTTGATTGAAAGTGAGCTCACTACCGCTAATATTTTCATAAATTGCTCTTCATTCTTGAGCATCCCATACGACGAAAGTTCTTCTTTGAGAGACTCCTCCGTCGAACTTCTCGATGCGACAAGAATCCATCCAGAAGATTACGATCTTGCTAGAAAAATGGCCGCCGATGCGCTCGATTTGGACGAAGAGGATATGGCTCATGTTGAAGAAGAAGGAGGAATTATTTATCAATTGATGCAAGATGGTGTAAACAAAGTTGACGAATTAAACTTGACTGCTTACGGTAAAGAATTGGAAACGAAATTTGGTAAGAAAAAGTATGCCACATTGCAGAGCATCAAGGAAGAATTGGTGAACAATTTCGAGGAGTTAAGAAGATCATTCCATAATCTTGATAACTATGAGGTCTTTCATATGTTAACGGGTGAGACACCGAAAACCTTTGGGAAAAATACCATTGCTCCGGTAACTGCAAGCAAGGTTGGAAAGAACTTCAGAGAGTATCAGAATTCCAGAATAAGATTCGTGAAAGTCGTAACGACTTCCCTTATTCAAGGAAACATTGATGAGTCTCATATACCTCAAGATATCGATATTGATCAAGGTCAGGTTTTGCAAGCTGTCGTGTTGGACGTGGCTTATGACCAATTTAGCGCAACATTTAGTTTGTTGGATGCGGACTTGAAACGGGCAAATTCCCCCAAGTTTAACAAGGAGGTTTCCAAATGGGACTTCGAGGCTGAGGAATCTGATACACAGAGAGAATTAGCAAAAGAAAGAGCAAAGATGTCTAAGACAAGAAATATTCAGCATCCATTGTATCATAATTTCAGCTTCAAACAAGCTGAAGAGTTTTTGGCTCCACAAGCAGTTGGTGATTGTGTCATAAGACCATCATCCAAAGGGCCAAATTACTTGACGGTTACTTGGAAAGTCTCTAATAACTTGTTTCAGCACTTGTTAGTTCAAGAAAACAATTTTGGAAGGCGAAAAGAATACACAGTAGATCATAAGAAGTATGCAGATTTGGATCAGTTGATTTTCCAACATATCCAGGCAATAGCTAAGCGTGTTAATGAAATGACGCGTCATCCTAAGTTCAGAGAAGGAACATTAGCAGAGGTTAATGAGTGGTTGGAATCATACACCAAGGCCAACCCTAAAAACAGTGCTTATGTTTTCTGTTTTGATCATAAAACGCCAGGAAATTTCTTGCTCTTGTTTAAAGTCAATGTCAGCACTCCCATCAGCACATGGCATGTCAGAACAGAGGCGGATGGCTATACTTTGAAAGGATTTTCTTATCCAAATATGCTTCGTTTGTGTAATGGGTTTAAACAAACTTTCAAGAGTTATGTATCAAGCTCTTCAAAGTCTCGGGGTCCACAGAATGGGCAACAGGCCTCCTCTTATGGCAGCTATGGATACTAAGGAAGGCACTTATAATTAAACTTACACACTGGCTTCAATAACTTCTTCATTTGATGTATGTATTAACTAATTTATAACTCTTTCATTAACGTTTTCTATATGCCATTCTTAATCTAGAGCGGTAACTGTCGCCATCTACGTACGTCCCCATGAGCCATCTGTCACCACCATTGGTATCCGAAAACTCAAGACGAGAGTGCAAGACTCTTCTATTATCAAACAAAACGCAATCTCCTTCATTGAACTTGACCAAATATTGATTTTGAGGGTCTGAGATGAAGCTTTCGAATAATTGAAGACCCCTGTTGAAATCGGTGAAGAGACTATCATGAAGATTCTCTTTCATCGACCCGGTTAAGTCTTTGTCAAGGTCGGAAGGACCTTTCACGATCCCGAAATCAAACGGTGCTTGAAAAGGCGGAGAATAATTCACCTCCTTAATCTGGGGTAAGCTCGTTTTGGGGTCCCTCGTGAAATCATCTTCAACAACCAACGGTCGTGAGTAATAATAGTACTCGTCACCCTTGTCATAATGATACGAGATAGGAATTGTCTTCAAAGCGAAGTATGCTTGAGGATCCTTTTCTCTAACATGCATAGCGGCCAAGAACGAATCACAGAATATGTTCTCACCTCCTTCAGTTGAATTTCGTATGAAGTGAAGTAACTGTACACCTGGAGGTGATTCGTAGTATAGCAAATCCATATGGAGCGGCAAGAAGCTTTTAGTGTAAGCGATATTGATAGCTTCTTTAGTGTTTTTCACATCGAAAAGAGTTCCATAGAAGGTTTTCTTTATATATCCAAACTTTGTCGCTAGCTTTGCCACAGGCCACTCCAACGCATTGCTCTCGTTCATTTGGGTCATTTTAAAGGTCTCAACTGGATCTGGAATGTTATTTACTATTGTTATCCCGTATTCATTTAGATTCTTCACTGATTCATATAAACCCTTTTCACCGTTCAAATAAGTTTCATAATCCACCACTAATCTGTCCAACGCGGCCAAGATCTTCAGTCTGTCCCATTCGGTTCTGTCACTGTAGAAAAACCTATCCTTGAACCGGTTCTCAAATGTCATATATCTCTTCAAAAATGCCTTGGAATAATAAGATGTATGTACCTCTCCGTTCTGATGCCAGTCCAAGCACAATTGCTCTTCCTTGGTCACAGAGTCCCATTTTACAACAGGAGAACCAGGAATACTGATGTCTTTAGTTACTTGAGCCGTTGTGAAAAGCTTCTGTCCACTGTGGGGGTCAACTGATCCCTTTCCTTGACATGCATCTCTCAAGAAAGTCGTTCTGAACAGAACAGGTCGGCTTTCGTCCAAACTAACAGTGACAAATTCGTGGTTGAAATCATCCACCCTAATGCCCAGTAATCTTCTATAGCCCTTCACACGATATTTACCCTTTGAAGCAATCCTAAGACGTGGGAACATGTCCAAGACTGGTAGCGTATGATTCTTTCCCCACGATTTTATCGAAGTGAAAAATCTAAGCTTTATATACTGGTGTTTAGGGTTTTCTCTCGGCACTCGTATGATGTCCTTGGCCCATTAACCTCGGTGAATATTGGTGGTGTCTCTCGGTAGTCCCTAGCTCGGACGCTTTTTAAGCCATCGAGGGAGCTGGAGCGGGTGCAATTGGAGCCTTAGAAATGTTCAAAGAAAGTATCTGAGATTCCTCCATTATACAGCTTTCACAAACTGAAATCTACAGCCCGAGAAGCTACTCTTACGCTTTTAAAGTGAAATCGTGGGTCGGTAAACGGAGACATATATGGAGCTGTGCCACACACACTTCATTTTGTAGCAGTGATACTTGGTTAGCGGCAAGAGTATAAGACTGAAGAGGAACGGCGATGTAGAGGTAGTCCTCTATGCACCGGCCACTTGCTCTCATGTATGGACGTTTTGAGGTACTGGTACTTCTCCATGGTACTCAGAAACATAGAAGGGGATGTGAGTTGCTATTGTTGGACTGGAAATCTAACCTTGGGGCTTTTATAGATGTCTTGGGTGCAAAATAGCTGGGTCAAGGAATGTGACTCCATCATCGCAGATTCGCCACTCGTAGCGACGATTGGCCACTCAATATGTTCAAAGTCTTCCATACCAAACAGCCAAAAGAAAACGATATGCAAAATAGAAATTCCTGCTCTTCTGGTCGTCATGTACCCAACATATGTATTGCTCTAAGTCTCTGGTCAGATCGCAAGATGGTAGAGAACACTCCTTTCGCTAGTAAGCAACTCGTTTGCAGGTAACACCATAAACTGAGCAACTATATGCCATTCCCGCTGTACACACTTCGATAATTGTCTATGCCATACCGATATATGTGGAATGGAATAGCTTTTCACAGCTTTTGGCATTCAGCTTATAAGCGGTAAATTTTGCCATATGTTCAGGAATTGGGTACTCTGGCCGAGCTGGTCTAAGGCGCCAGGGTAAGGTCCTGGTCTCTTCGGAGGCGCGAGTTCGAATCTCGCGGGTATCATTATCATACCAGCAATTCCTTTCTCATATTTTTTTGCAACTACATACAGTATAATCTGGTTGGTGCAACGTAAATGGTACCTATACAGCCTACAATAGCCTTTCATGGTACATTAATAGTGCCTTAGTGACCCAAGGACTTCGATAAAGTGAATCACTATGATAGGTAGAAATTTTTCATGAAGTCTGACAATTTTTGTCAATGTGAAGCTTCTTTCTTGTATGTTCTCAAATTTGGCTCCAAATTTACACTGTACGCTAAAATGTTGAAAACACAGCGTCGGTCAGTTAATACGTGTATATATGCTTCTATAGCACTCAATGACTCTAGAAAGATTAAATAGCCTTGGTTTATAAGGTGAAAAGACCAGTCTTCTTCTTTCCCAAGGGGTAGACACACAAAGTGGCTGCAAACAATCCTACACTGATACCAATCGAGACTTCGACCATGGAAGAACCAAAACTGAGTGAAGAAGAACTGCTTGTTGTTGCAGAAGAATCCGAGGTATTAGTAATTCTGTCTGCCGACGATATTCCCGAAAGCAAGGAGCTTTGGGAGGCAATACCCGAAGGCACTTGCACAAAAATGGCGGGAAGCATAGCGCTGACAGCCATTCCCTTCCATATTCTCGAATAGAGGTTTCCTAAAATACCCACTATGAAAGCACCAATACAGGACGTGAACTCAGATACCTCCGAGAAGTGACGGCCTGCAAAGTAGGTACCTACATAACCAGTACTTGCAATAACAACCATGACCGGAATTTGACCGAACCTCGCCTGGTTGATCAAGGACAAGCAAACGGCAAAGGCAGGAACGAAAAAGATCCTAAACTTGTCGTTCACCGCATGTTTGGGGTTGCATTTTGTTTCTGAGGTACTGTTATGATCAACCCATCCATATAACGCTGCACCCAAGGTGATTCCGAAACCAAGGAAAAGAGAGTATATGATAGCATAAAACATTCTAACAGATCCAGCTACAAGATTTCTGGATTGTAGTTCCAATGAACCACAAAGAATGATATAACCGGGCAAGATCAACGCTAGCGAGCCTTGACAGATGGCAGAAAAACAGAATGTATCTCCCCCATTAATTGAACCTATTCCACGTGAAATGAACGCCACGACGATTGATGCAGTAACTTCGAAAACAGAGGAATACAAGTTGGATTTTGAGGAGACAAAAAATTGCAAATATCCCACACATAGACCCACACCGAAAGTGACTGGAACATCACGCCAGCCTCCTCCAAATGCAAAGGGACAAACGAAGGAAGACCCCAATCCATACAAAAGAACACTTATCCATGGCGAGTATCTGTTTGGTTCCTTTAAAAGGTCTTCGACCTTCTTTGCAGCGTCTTCCACATTAACCAAATCATGGATCACACTCTTATATATTTTATGCACATCTGATAATTTAGAAAGATTCAATCCCTGGTTACACCTAACCAAATGAACCTCTGAAGTCCTGGTAGATGCATCACCAAATGAGATGATCATACAACCAGGAAGATAGACGAATTGTCCATCTATTTCTAGCACCCTACTGGTCATGACCATATACTCCTCTAAACGATGTGTAGGTGCTCCATACAACATTAGCGCTTTACACATTCTAATGATGAATCTCTGCCTTTGGAGAATATCTGCAATGTGAACTGTTATCTTAAGTTGTCTTTCTTGTGCCTTCTTATGGTGCCTCAATTTATGCAACCTAGAGGGGATGTGCACATTGTTTTGTTTCTTGGGAGCTCTAGGTTTTGCGTTCTGAAACGAAGGTAACTGGTCCTCAGGGGCATCGATCTGCAACTCATTTTGAGTGGATGAGGGGGTTGGGGTTCGTGAAACTGTACTATGTAGTTTCTTTGTCATTTTATGAGGTCCTTTTAGTATATTAGACTTAAGCTTATTGAAATCCATGTTGCTTGCATTACGAGACCGCAGGTATCCGTCTGAGTTCAACATCGAATCCTGCTCATCCATCAAAGTGCTTGCACCAAGACTACTTGCGGATTTGCTTTCTTGTGGGTTCTGGTAAAGTTGCAAAAGAGACGACAACACACCGGCATGGACCTGCAGTGGAGCAGCGACTTCGTCCAAATCGCCGTCAACAACTAGGTCACGCTCATCATCAGAACCTCCTCTCAAGTATAAATCAGGATTGGGCGCATAAAAGGCATCCTCCTTGTATTGTTTGTCTGCCTCATCCTCACCTCTAATTCCATCATGTGAAGGCTCCCCATTCTCGTTTGTGTCATTGTGGTGCTCTTCATTCATGACTGACTTGGGCACAATAGGCTTGAATCCAGGCACATGGGCGGCGATCAAGTTGTGCGCGTGCTCATTCAACAGATCAACGTCTAACCTCCTCATCTCGATCCCTTCACCATCCTCACCATCCATGCCAACGTTTTTTTCCTCGTCAAAGTCCTTGGACTTCTCGCTTCTGGATCCCCCAGGTGCCAAACCACCTCCACTCAAACCACCGTTGCTGCCTCCGAGAATACGACCTATGAACGTGTCCGAATTGGAAACCTCACCTCCTCTTTCAAATGTAGTCTGCGTGCCGTCACGGTCGTGGTTGGATAGAGTCATCCTTCTGAGAATGCCCCTGAGTCCTCCCTGCGTCTCGTTCAAGCTGGCCTTTGAAGACGAAGATGTCGATGCCTTTCTTTGGTCTGCGATGTCAGTTTCCTGTCCAGGCAGTTTGTGAGATCTGGAGGATCCCTCGGATGCCTTGGAGTTCATGTCTTCGCTCCCCGAGATGTCGCTGAGATCTAAATGTTGCGGCATGTCATGTTCAGGCGACTGCAAATGGTCTACATCTTCCTCAGAATCGGTGTATTCGTCCACGTCCCTCCGATTCACGTCCATTGAAAAGCTCGGCAACCTGGGATCCACCTCAGTCTCCTCCAACATGTCATCTGAGTCCGAACTGTTGTTGGTGGAAGAGTTCGTGAACAAAGAATGCCTCGGCGAGTACAGATCAGGGAACCGTACCCCCTTGGTCGCCTTGTTCCCCATGAACTTCTTGCTGCCGGGTTCCGACTTCTTGCTCTTTTTCTTTTGGTTCCGTCTCATGTTAACGACGTTCATGCTAGGGATATTTAGCTGCGAGTGAAACCCCTGTTGTGCTTCCTCCTCGCTGCTGCTGTCAGACTCGTCTGATCGCCTGGACATTTTCTATCCTGAAACCGTTGGAAGCAAATTTTCCACTCTACTTTTACCAGTGTATGACTTCAATGTCCTCTGGGTCTTTTGTAACTATGCTCCGGACGACCCTGAGGTTGGCTATCTATGTATTATGTAACCTTTTCTGCCTTTAAGGGAGCGCTTTTCTTCCTGATTTGAAGAGCGTTAACGGTGCTGTTATAAAAGGTTATGATGCCTCGATAAGCTTGATCCAATATGCACACGGAAAGAATTTAATTGCTGCTAAAAAAAGACGAACTAATACCGTTCTTTGACGACAGTGCAAGGTTGTGGCACTCAGAAACTACACGTCTGCGATCAGATGGCACTGGATCTTCTATTCCGTTAAAAGAACGACGAAAATTGGTTGATTATTGGCCGAGTTCTGGGTGTTGAAATTTATGAAACTGCTGTGAGCAACGGAATGCGACGAGAACGCGACCAGGAGAGAATATGGCTTGGAAACCCCTTGGCCTTCGAGGTCTAGACAACATAGCAACGTTTGCGGTTTATCGGTCAGATCAGGGTATTTTTCTCTATTTTATAGAAACGATCTACACACTTTCTTCCCATTGGACCCCACACCATTCTTCTATGTAGGCGACTTTGTTGTGGTCGAACAGCAGGTCGGGGACGTAGTCCTCGACATCGGTGCACACGATGATGGTTCCCCACGACATGCCGTTCAATATGTCGTTGAACGAGAGATCACCCTCTGGGGAGGACTCCAAGTCCATGATGGCCTTGGGCATGAGCTGCAACTCGAAACGACGGAATGAGGATGGGTTGTAGGCTGGTCGCGGGACGAGAATGTCGCCGCTGGTGGGGAAGATGGTGGACACGTTATCCTTTCCACTGTACAAGAGAGGTCTGCCTCCTATGTCGTATCGCAAAACCTGGAGAGGGTTGTGCTTGACGGTATTCGTGAAAGCCTCGAAATGCTTGTCGCTGAGCATGTTGGCGATCTTGGCGTTTTGTGCGCTCTGCGCCATTTTGGACAGGCCCACATCGTCCTTGCCACTATGCATCGATTCGTTGTCTATGTCCTTATCGATCAAATGCTTGTACTTCTCCAACTCTGGATCCAAGTTGCTCTTTTTCATCTTTTCAGGCTCTACATATAGAAAGTATCCTGGATAGGCAGGAAGGTCAACTAGCTTGATGCTCTGTTCCTTCTTCTTGGTGGGTTTCGTGTCTGCTGGCTCCTTTCTTAACGTGTCTGCCAAGGTCGGCTTCTTGGGCACTTCTGAAGAGACTGTGTCTTTTGGGACAGGCTTCTGTGCAGAGAAAGGGCTACTTGAGGCAAACGGGTTCGCATTCAGATCGAAGGGGTTAGCCGGAGTGCCAGTGGATCCCTTACCGCTGTCTTTATTGCTAAAGAGATCCTTGGTCATCTCGATTTGCACTTTCTTCTTGTTCTCTATATTCAACTTCTTGTCCAAATCTTTCTTTATCTCTTCTTCCTGCTCAGCCTTAATCTGCGATATCCTCTCAGGGTTCTTCGAAATACCACGGATACATCTCACAGACCCTTTCTTCTTGGAGCACTGGTTCGTCTTCTTACATGCAAATATATAAATCACTCTATCGTACAATTTACCGTCAAGTGGAGAATAAGCCTGCAACAATAAAGCCATAGGCAGTCCACAGTTTTCACATGTAAGCATTTTATTGTCAGGAATGGAATCCTCTTCCAACCACACGGGCTTTCCACCTATGAAAGTATCCTCGATCATGGGCTCTTCATCGTTTGCTAGCTCATCGGCCACAGGTACGTCCACTAAACCAAGCAAAACATTCGATTTTTGTTGTTCGGCAAAAACTTCATCCTCGTCGGATGAATAGTTGTCGTAAGCAGACATTATTCACCTTCAATATCACTTTTGAACACTAGTAGTTGGTAGGTCTACACTGAAAAATTTCTTGAAGAGATGATATCGATATTAGATGGTTCCTGTATATTGTTGATACAGCTATGTACATGAGGAAGAGATCCAATGGTGGTGGTATTCAAGCTTTTATATACAATTAGAGGTACCTTTGATGCCTGATCTCTTCAAATACCTCTACCTTATCACCAGGCTCGAACTTGTCCCAGTTTTCAAAAGAAATTCCACACTCGGAGCCTTTTTTAGCTTCTGAAATATCGTCTTTTACATGTTTCAAGGAAGACAAAGAACCAGTGTAAACAAGTTTCTTGCCTCTGAGCACCTTGACATTTGAGGATCTCCTCAAAGTTCCATTGGAAACCTTGCATCCAGCGACCTTCATTTTAGATTTGTTTTTAGTCGTGATATTGAAGACGTCTTTGATGTCTATCTCGGCCAATGTTTGGATCTCAATTCTTGGTTTCAAAAGAGATGTGAGGTCCTGCGTGACATCTTCGATGAGCCTGTAGATGATGTTGTGCTCGACGATGGTCACCTTTTCCGTATGTGCCTTGTTGAGCATCTGTTTGGGGACTTTCACGTTGAAGCATAATATTTTTGCATCCAAAGCCTTGGCCAAATCGATGTCCGAGTCACTTGGTATACCCGCCTCATGAGAAATGACCACAGACTTTACTTCTTCATTTCCAAGGCCTGCAATACTTTCCTTGATTGCCTCGGCAGAACCGAAAACATCAGACTTGATAATGTATTTGACCTCTGTAACCTTATTTTCATCTTCCTGCTTCTCTAGGTGACTGGTATCCAAACCGGCAAGTTTTAGCTCATTGAGCTTCTCTTGTTTTTCCATCTCTTCCACTTCCTCTTGTCTTTTGAGATTAATGATCTCAATATCTCTCGTAGCTTGAATCTGTTTTAATCTATAGATTCTGGATTCAATGACCTTCTTGGCCAGCTGCTCGTTCTTGGTTTGAAGGATGTGGTCTCCACTTTCCGGTAGGTCTTTCCATCCCCATATTTGAACAGGAGTAGAGGGGCCAGCTGATTTCACAACCTTTCCGCTTTGGTCCTTCATACCTCTGACCTTGCAATATGTGGTTCCGGCAACCAACACGTCTCCTGCCTTGACGGTTCCTCTTCTGATAAGCACCGTTGCCATGTTTCCAACACCTTTAACAACTTGGGACTCTATAATCCAGGCTTCGCTTCTCACGTTGTTATACTCCGAACGAAGCTCTAACATCTCTCCTAAAGTAATAACTGATTCCTCCAACTTGTCCATGTTGAGACCCGTCTTTCCCGAAACCTTGACTGTCTGAGTCTCTCCTCCATAATCTTCCACATCAATGTCATGCGACGAAAGATCAGCGACAACTTTATCTATATTGACCCCCGGCTTATCACATTTATTTATAGCGACTATTATGGGAACACCAGACCTCTTGGCATGTTTGATAGCCTCAATTGTTTGCGGCATAACGGAGTCATCTGCTGCAACCACCAAAATCACTATATCGGTAATTATGGCACCCCTTTCCCTCATTTTTAGGAACGCTGCATGTCCAGGGGTATCAAGGAAACAGATTTGCTTCTTTGATATAGGAGTGATCACCGAGAAAGCACCAATGTGCTGAGTGATTCCGCCAAACTCACTTTTTACTACAGAAGTTTTTCTGAGGTAATCCAAAATTGTGGTCTTCCCATGATCAACATGTCCCATGATAGTCACCACGGGAGGTCTTTCTCTAAGCAAGCTTTCCTTCACTGCATCTGGGAACACATCGTCTTTAGTTTCGGAGTCGTTAAAATTGACCTCGAAGTTAAATTCATCTGCGATGAGCGCTGCGTTTTCCTTCTCCAAGATGTAGTTATACCTTACATTATCGAACCCCAACATCTCGAGCTTCTTGATAACATCATTTAAGGGAACGTGCATGATGTTGGAAATGTTTGAAACTGAGATAAATGACGGAATTTGTATTTTTATCTTGGGCCTATTCTTATCGGCCTTCTTCAGCTTCGTTACCTTCGCGTTCAGTTTTGGCTTCTCTTGCTTTGAATTCCAACCTTTCTCTTTCTCCTTGAGCTGCTCTCGTATCTCTTTGTATCTTTGAGCTCGTTTAACCTCCGAGTTCTCCACCTGAGCTACTTGAGCTACCCGTGGGGCCTCTTTGATATCTTTTTCATTTCTGACTCTGTTAGGTCTATGTCTATTAGAACCATTTGGCTTGGAATATCTCTCCGCAAATCGATTACTTTTAGTACTAGGTACCCCATTGGTTAGCGATAAAGACCCCAGACCCAGTGGACCACCCTTATAACCATTTTTCTGTCCTGCGTTGGCGTCCCTCTCATTTTTGGTGGATGTCCTGTTTCCATTTAATCCACTACCCACTCTGGGTAACCGTTTCAAAACATCTGAATAGTTTCTGCTGGGAATACGAGGATGGGACAAAAACACACCTATTCCAACGCTCCTTATAGATCTATACATAAAGAAAGACTTGAAGACTCGGGTACTAAAAGGTTTGAATTTTTTTTTTTTTGATCTATGTCTGAAAAATTTGTATATAAATTTCATTCTATGCAATTATGAACATGAAGAGATGATGTAGAGAAGCTATATAAACATGCAATGAAAGATGAAGTCAGTCTTAAGCGTACCTGTAGTCACCATTCGAAGTCACAAAACCCAAAGATTTGCTCTCATTCAAGACCTCAATCAATTTATCGATGTCTTTGAAGTTGCGGTTCTCGCAAGCAAAATTGCGATGTCTGTTAGAAGCAATGTGGTCATCGAAGTGGTCGTACTTCACTCGACAGTTCTCACAGTATCCCGGCTTGAAATCTTTCTCCTTGTCCGATTGGTGTGATTGCTTTTGCTTTTTAATAATAATTCTCCGCTTGAGGTTGTTGAGGTTTCTTGAGGGCACTTGCGACACCGAGGGACCCAACCCATTGCCTTGAAGGGCGTTGCTGTTCAAAGTAGAGTCCATAGAAAAATTAATAGCATTGGATGCACCGTTATACCCAGATGCGACGTCAAAGTACTTTGAATTTGATTGTTGTACACACGAAGAGTTCCTTAGCAACGGTATGGGTTTCTTGAAGTGGTACTTGGTGACCTTAGAGATCAATTTCGTGGTGTCTTCTTCGCAATTTTCTTTGTTCTCATCTGCAAAATCCTGCTCTGTCCTCTGGTGCCCTTCCAGTAAGTTTTCGTCTTGCGCGTTATGTGACTTTCTGGAGCTACTTGGAATCTCGCTGATGGTGACTTCATCATCGTTGGATTTCTGTGTACTGGCGCTGGCTTCTCCAAAGCTATCATCAGCGGGATGGGTGTCATTTTTGCTGATCTTGAGGATCTCGTGGGTGCATTTAGTCAACAATCTTCTGTACTCTTTTGTGGCTTCAAATTTCTGCAAGCGACGCAACTTTTTTCTATCGGTGTTTTCAGTGGCATCTGGGATGAATGGACATTTACCATCCAATGTAAGGTTCAAGCATGGGTATGCATCGTCATTCCATTCTCGTATGGCAATGGGACGCACCTTTTGAGATAAATCGTAGACATATAGGTAGTTCTTGTCCAAGTAGTGGAAATCGTCCCGCTTGGTATTGGGATCTCTGTCTGTAGCACCAAAGATTTTTTCTTCTTTCAAGAGGTTGTACAAATTACTGCTAGTATTGTTCTTAGTGTTGTTGATAATGGCATTGTCTTGATCAAGAACACCCAAGTACTTGAGAAACCTAAACACCTTATCATAGTCCCAGACCTTGGTCTTGAGACTTATTGCACTTGAAAAGATGTCATTGCTAGGAAACGTCTTATTAGGATTGAACAGTCGCCTGGAAATGATTATGGTGACGTTGTTATCGTAAAACGGCGTGATTCTGCATCCCACCTGCTTCAATGCCCGCGATGCCTTTTTGTATTCCGAATGCTGCACCGGGTTGTGTTCCTCGACTCCTTCAAAGTACACAACCGACTCCTTCATGATCTTCTTCCATGATTGCTGCCAATGGAATAGATCGGCCCCTGCGAGCCTCGATGTCTTGCTGGTGCTTTGAGACTGCTGAACTGCTGCCTGCGACTGTGTCTGCGACGGCGCCTGCGTCAAATTTGGCTTCGACGAGGCAGAAAGCACCGGCTTCTCGCTCGGCGGCTTGTTCAATTTGGCCTTCTTAAGCACAGGCGACGGCACGTTGTTGTTGGTCTCCCTCAACGGCACCCGCACACCCTGTCCCGCCTGCTCAAAGGCATGCGCCGTTCGTTTCTTCGCATTGCCGCTTCCCTCCATGGTATCGCTCACTTTACCGCCCTTGACTGGTCTTCTCGAGCTCGCTGCCCTGTTGATTCAGCTCCCAACTTGCCCACTCTTCCGCTCTCCGGCTGATACTTTGTGCAGACAACAATCTCACTTGTATCTACACCCAGATAGCTCCACAGCTCCCCTGTCGCTGTTTTTGTCTTCGACACTAGGTCTCTACCTTCTCAAGGAAAAAATGTAAACAAGTTCTGCCCGCTTGTTTTTCACTCAAATTCCTCGCAAACTTCTCCAATAACTTCAGCTATATGGAATTCGCCACCGTGAGATACCTTTTATACCTCTAGTTATGGATGAAGAACACTAATAGTGTTGATAAAGTTCTCCCTGTTTATACTATAGTAGTCTATTTTCTCTTACAATCAAAAGCTTTTTCGGATTCTACGCGTTTACTATGGGCGTGTATATAAAATCTTGACTTAGTATCGAAACTACTGTTCTTGATATTGGCGATACTTTGTAGGTATCAGAGAACTAGGATATCGCAGAGAGGAACATCACTGTTTGAGGATACCGAGACTGGCAACGACCTAGAAGATCAGAAGTTTTTTTTGGCAGAAATTTGAGGATTTTTAACCAGATTAAGAACATCGAGAGCTGGTGCGATAAGCAGATTGAACAGAGCAGGACGTAATGTTGAAGTCTAAGCAGATATCGAAGGTGTTGGCGCAGGGCATGCGGCAGGTGGACATGGGGGAGAAGTTGACGACCAGGAACGCTCCGTTGGGGTTGGCGATGTTGTCCAACGAGGGGCTTCCATTGAACTTGGTGTCGAACGATGTGCTTTTCGAGGGTCCGTACAAGGACTTCTCGGAGGACACGTTCAAGATATATTCGATGGTGGCGATGGCGTGTTTGACGCAGACGGCGCAGGGGCCCGAAGGGGGGTCTGAGGGCAGCGGTGGCGCAGACATGTGGACGAAGGTGGAGATAGACCCGACTTTCAGCGTCATGATACAGAAGCTCAACTACACGCAGCTGGAGGAAGACGTCGACAGGATTTTCGTTGTCATATTCTATGACAACGAACTTGGCGACGCTATTGCGAGACTCAAGTTGGAGAACGTGTGCACGACGTTGGCCGAGGGTCTCAAGGGATACAAGCGAAGTTTGGCCATTGCTGAGTGATCGCTGGGTGGAACAGGGTCCGGGGGCAGAGGTTAGCTTCTGTGGCCATTAGTGGAGTCTGATCATAGTGTTCAGCCTATGTAGACGAGTGAACAGCCGAAAGGATTGGTATTGACAGCAAAGAAAAGAAATCAGAAACAACATAAATCATTATAACTTGTCCCAGCATCCTCGAGTTTACGATGTACGATCAATTCCAGGTCTTACGAACGATCGCACGGCGGTATCTAACTGACTAATTATCGTGTATGTATGAAGATTAAGAATGCATCCGGCGGGATTTTATATATAAAGAAAAATAAACATGCAGCAACATTGAACTGTTCCGTAGTATGAGGTTCCCATCGCTCCTGAACTCACTACTAGGAAGTGAAATCTATTCCATTAAGATGATAAACGTCAGCGTTCCTACTTGCTGATCATCTCCACTTCGTCATCCTCCTCTTCCTCGTCGTCTTCGTCGTTATCATCCATGTCATCCATCAAGCTCTCTTCGTCAAAACTCTCCTCCTCTTCGCTGTCGTACCAGAAGTCCTCATCCACAGGATCCTCCATATCCTTCTGTGCCGAAGAGCTGTTTGCGTACGCAAACATCTCCGACTCTGGCATTATGAAATCCTCCGGTATGTCAGTTTTGGAGCGTCCCACCTCCTGCAACACCTTCTTCTTGTATGCCTCCGGGTTCTTTCTGAGCTCCACGGATGCATCGATGTTAGCGGGAGACGACACATTGGGATCCTCCAATAGAGAGATGATCGAAATCAACACAGACTCCACCGTTTGCGCTGGCGTCCAGGTCTCGCTGTCCGGTTCGTCGGACGTCGGATCGCCCCCTTGATGCAATATCGAAATACACAACCTGCCGTCCCTATACACGTTCGGGTGGTAAATGGCAGGCGTGAAACGGAATGTAGGTGGCAGAAAAGGAAAGTCGCTGGGAAACCTCATCTGCCCCTTGAAATAACCTCCATGGTACATAGAGTCCTTGTTCAACACCATGATGCCAATATTCCACAAAAAAATGTTGTCGTCGTCCAACTCGATGTGGAACGACGGAATGCCCTTCTTCGGGTCCGTCAAGTCCTTGAACTGCCGTTGTAAAATCGCTGCTGCCGACTTAGAACTCATTTTGACGCCCTGCTTCTGTTACTGCTCTAGTATCTCCTACCTCGTGTGCTTAATTTCCGCTTTTTTTTTCCCTATATATGGTCGTACCTCTGAAAGTGTTCTATGCTTCTCTTCAGATAATCTACCACTTGATTATATTTCTATTTATTTGCTGTTGATGCTATTTAGACGATTATTTATTGTAATAGCTATACTATTGAGAAGGAGTAACAGAAAAAAAAGAAACAGACACAGACTCTAAACTGCAAAAATTGGATTTTGGACATTTTGCAGGTTAGCACCACCAATCAATCTGGCAACAGATAATCAGGACGGGATTAGTTGGCGGCGGCAGCGATAAGACGACAGCTAGACACGAGAACTGCGGGTTTAGAGAGTCAGGACGCGATACAGACAGACACAGCAGGATAGAATAGCGGCTGGGGAAGATTTGCGAACGGAAAGGAGTAATTGACTAGCCACGGAGCCATCACATTAGCAACATGGATATCGAAGAACGATTAGAGGAGGCCGAGAGATCAGAGCTGCCCTCGTTGGTGGGCTCATCTATCCGCTCTGCGGACGATTCGCCACACCGCAACTACATTCACCCTGAGAAGTACAAGCAGGCGGGCCAGCGGGTGAGACCGAAGTCGTCGTTGAGCCACGTAACAGCGTCGCTCGACGAGTTGATCAACGAGGGTGCGTTGTTGGGGTCTGAGGAGGACTTTGACAAGTTTTTGGATGACGAGGGCCACGTCAAGGACGACATTAGGTCGCCGGAAAACGAGGAGGGTGCCGAGGCGCCTGCTGCGGAGGACGATTTGGCGGGGGATTCTGGCAAGACGGCAGATGCAGCCGGATCGGACGGTGATCTCAAGGCTGATGAGGCCCAGGATGCACCCCCGAAGGCGGGATTGGCCTCAAAAGAGTCTGAGGAAGCTTCTGCTGAGCCTGAAGACGCTCCTACTGGCAAGAAAGAGCAATTGGAGGGTGACACGACTGAAACGGCCGGTGCTGAAAGCAGCGTGGACTATAAGCCAAAATCGGATGCCGATGTGACTGCTACACCCATGGGCTTTTACAACCAAGGAGACTATTCTACTCCTAATCTCTCTGAGTATCAGCTTCAGAATGATATCAAGGATCACAACCAGCTATTGGAGAGCGTTAAGTCCCATGATTTTCACAAGCATCCGGGCGGACAGATTGCGGATCTTGGGACACCCGATGCAAGACAGGTTGTGCCACCTTCGAAGAAGAACGAGTTTTTAAATCTTATTGGAGACGGCGAAAGAGAGAGCACTTCATCTTTTGTTTCGGGAGATAGCATGCATGCACCATTCTTCCATACCGATAGTCGATCTAGATCTGAGTCCAGGTCAGGTCGCACGGAGAAGGAGAGGTCCAGATCTAGATCATCCGTGAGACCTCATCTTGCTAGAGGAGATTCTTACAAGAATACACACGATGAGGAGCCTTCGAAGTACGAATTACCACCTGAACTCGACTCTGCTGAATTGAGGGAGGAGCGAGAAGAGCAAGAGGAGCAAGAGGAACAAGAGAAGAAGGATTCTACTGCTGATGACAGAGTTTCTAGACAGGCAAAACCTACTATGGGAGAATCTGTTGCCGCAGCTGAGCAGAATGCAGAGTCCATTACCAAGGACCCCTCGTTGGTTACAGCCGGTGACTATACAAACTTCAATGTCGACACTCCTGAACCGGAATATAATGATAAAAATCTTTATGCAACAAGATCGTTGTCATCTGTCAACTATTTGAGGTCCATATCAAGATCTAGGTCCAGACACCCAGATCACCATGATAGCGAAAAAAATGATGCGGATGCGAGTGAGTTAGTCAGAGAAGGAGCGTTGGTCAGTGACGATCCTTATTCAACAATTCAGGAGTTAGATACGATGACCGAAGAGATATTGCATATAAATGAGGGTGGTGATGAAAGTAACTCTGGAAACTCTGCGCTGAAGGATATTCATGATGAGGATGCAAAGACTCAAATATCTCAAAAGCTGCTGGACACTCCGGACTCAAATGAAGACAAAACAACTGAAGGTGGAGCAAACATAATTGCTGCTGAAGACGACGTAGCTGAAGAGGCCAAGAAAGGCGAGGCCGAGAAGGAAGATAAGCTAGATACCGAGAAAGATGCTCAGGAGGTAGAAGAAGAAGATGCTGAGGTGTTGGATGTGAAGAATGAGAATATAGGAGAGGAAGAAAGTATCAAAGCAGCTTCCAAGGAAGTGGTTGATGACAAAGAGGTCGTCAAGGAGAAAGAGATTGTTGACGAAAAGGAGGTCGCTGAAAAGAAAGAGGAAGCTGATAAAAAGGAGATAGCTGATGAGAAAGAGGTCACCGATGAGAAAGAGGTAGCTGATGAGAAGGAGACAGCTGATGAGAAGGAGACAGCTGATGAGAAGGAGACAGCTGATGAGAAGGAGGCAGCTGACGACATAGGGGCGGCTGGCGGGAAGGAAGAAGCTGGAGAAAAAAAGGAGGAAGCTAAAGAGGAGGAACCCGTCGTCGAGCAAAAAGATGCTAGCGGGTCTGTGGCCTCCAAATCTATTCAAGACGATGAAATTGACGATTTGGATATTTCACCAGAAGAGCTCAAGCTTCATCTTGAATCACAACCAGTTTATATTTTCACCTCGTTGGCCGGAGGAATGCAAATTATGCAGAAGACGAATAGGTTGACGACCATAATGCAAGCAAATGGTATCAAATTTACGTATCGTGATTTGGGCACTGACGAAGAGGCCAAAAAGATCTGGAGAAGACAAGCTCAGGGTAAGCAGTTACCTGGTGTTGTGAGAGGAGATGACTTCATTGGTAACTGGCAAGAGATCGACGAGGCAAACGAAGAGTATCGTGTCAGAGAAATACTATATGAAACTTTATAGGCTCTACGTATGGTTTCTAATAGATCACCCTTTAAATGATAACCTGACCATTTGTAGTTCGCAGTTTACAACGTAGTCTTGCCTGAATGTTACATCTTATGTAATTAGTTCGAATATCAAAACATTCATTATGTACGTATAAATAAAGAGACTATCTAAGAGAGAGATACAAGAAGTGGGTCTTGAAGACACATTGTTAATTGCACATTCTTTGCTGGAGGATAAGGTTTGTCATCCCTATTGGCCAAGTTGGGGAACATCTGAACCAATCTGGTGATGACGTAACTGGCCTCAGTCAATGCAAATTGTTGACCCAAGCATATTCTTGGACCACCATTGAAAGGAACGAATCCCCAACCCACTCTCTTCAAGTCGGCCCATCTTTCTGGCTTGAACTCGAGCGCGTCTTTGCCGTAAATCTCCTGCAATCTGTGAGTAGCGAAGACAACATATGCCACTGTACGACCCTTACGAATAAATATAGGGGACTGTCCATCGGGACCCCCTCCTCTTGGCAAAGTTGTGTTTTTAGTTGCGACTCTAAAGTTTATGGGCACAGATGGATACAACCTCAAGGCTTCATTGATAACCCATTTTAAGTACTCGCACTTCTTTAAAGATTCGAAGGTGATATCTTCGATACGTGCGTCATCACCCTCACCGAAACACTCGTAAATCTCCTTCTTCAACTTCTCCCAGATGTCAGGGTTTCTGGCCAATTCGTAAAAAGTGAAGGACAACAAGCCGGCAGTGGTATCTCTACCAGCCAACAAAATGTTCAACAACTGATCTTGCAAAACCTTAGGATCTCTGGTCTGCTTGGCCAACTCATACAAGAACGTGTAGCCGCTCTGCGACTTCTTTTCGAGCTCTTCCGGAGAGGCCTCCAACGCCTTGTTGACATAGTATGATGCAAACTTGTGCACCCTCTTGTTTGACTCTCTGAACTCCTTGTTGTTCATGATGTAGTAGACGTTCTGCAAGTAAGCTCTGGTGGACAAGTAACTCTGCGACAAGTTGAACGACTCGCCGAAACCAGCCTTACCGTCGAAATCTAAGGGGACATTGTCACTGATGGTCTCATCCACCAACGAGTTGACCGATTCACCGAAAAGAAACTCAGTAGCCGTATCCACCGTCAACTTGAAGAACAACTCTTGAAGGTCGATTGTCTTTCCTCCAGCGTTTCTGATGTGCTTGCCCAATATCTGTACATGCGGCTCCAACTGCTTCACGTGCGCAACCTGGTCCCTGGCAAACTGGGGCCTCAACATGGCTCTGGACTGTCTCCAGCCCTCGCCATCCAACGTGAAGATACCGTCCCCCAATAACGGCTTGAACTGCGGGTGTCTCATACCCAACGCAAAGTCGTTGAACTGCGTGGCAATGAGCGCCTTGATGTTCTCTGGGTCCTGGGTAATGTGCACCGGAATCCGCAACACACGCACCAAGAACGTGTCGCCTGTGACGCTGAACACCTCCCGTGCAAACTCCATCAAACGGCCCTCGTTCTTCTTTCTGAGAGTTTTGAGAAGGAGTGGCACGCCCATGTACCGCGAGTTGGGCACTAAGGGGACACTTTTGCACCCATGTTTGCGCGCAAACATCATGCCCTGGATTATATATATCGCCCACAACCCGCCAAGAATGCCCACCAGGAGCAAAAAGGGGTGTGCCATGACGATCGCCACGATGTCTGCAACTTCGATTTGCGACATGCCGTGATTTGTGCTATCAAGTGAAGTTAACTTGTTAATTTGTTAACTAACGTTTAAATTTGCGTGTGTAAACTTGCGCACTGAACTTGCGTCCAGTCTGAAGCCTCTTGGGTTGCGCTCTAGTCTATTAAACACTAGACGCTCTGTAGGTTCTCCTACTCTCTTGCCCTGTTGCTGTGTGCGTTCGGACGTATTCCCGATGTACCGATGCGTCCTCGATGTTGTGCCAATTAGCCCAACAACGTATAAGATGCAGTCGTAAGTTCCCTCGTAGCGCGAACTCTGATCCAGCACAATAGCAATACTAGTGTGAGCTGTGTTGAATCTCGTCAATCCACGCAGTATTAATACCAAGTGGGTTACGCTGACACAAAATGAGTGGCTCTACCAACTCTCGATCTTGTCAATAAAGTGCTAACCGCTGTTACTGCTTCGCGCCAACTGCTTTTAACTGTTGATGCTTTTTAGTAAAACTGATACAGTAATGCCTGTAACTTGCAATTACCTGTACTAGAATACTTGTGCTGTTATAACGGTACTGTAATACTTATACTGTAATACTTATACTGTGATGCTTGCACTGTAATACCTGTAGATACTTGTGAATACTGGTACTGTTGCTGTTTTCGCTAACTCTACCGCACTACCTGGTGGCTCTGTGTGGTGAATATGTATTATTTTAATGCACTGTACTACCAAAAATTACGGATTGTCTATAAACATGGATAGAGTGAATCTTTTGCAGTCAATTATATACTTTGATGGAGATGTGACATTGGTGCCATGTGAAAAGTGGTTTCCCGTTTGCACCATATGATCCATCGCGCCCCAGGTTTGGGGGAGTAGGTGTGTGCAGGACCAGAATAAAGGGATGCGGGTGACGCTGGGCGGGGGCCCAGCGACACCTGAGGGGGGACGCTTGCTGGTCCACAGCGGGGGTTGGGGAGCCAGTGGGCAGTCCAGCGGCCAGCGTGGCCAGTATGTGCAGCAACGAAGACACGGCGGATATAATGCACGCTCAGGCGATATAGCTGCCATGTGCAGTGTCGCTCACTAGCACAGTTATGAAGGTGCCTTGTTTTCTATGCAAGCCAGGATTTGCGGTGTTGTTGTTCCAGTGAGGAGACGGAGAGGACGTGGTGGACGGAGTTTATATGGGGGGAAGGCTATAGGCAGGCAGCGGAGGAAAGCGCCAGCAGCGGAGGAAGGGCGCTAGCGACGGACGTGCCGGACGATACCCGGTGGGTGAGAGGGATGCGGTAGGCACGTCCGGAGGGTGAGCTGCACGTGTGGCAGTATATCTCGACGCCCGATACGGCTGAGTTGTCTGCAGGACGGCGGCAGGGTCGCGGTGTGTGTGGCGGTGGCTAGTAGCGATGTTGGCAGAGGCTTGGAGGGTTAGCGGGCGATCAGTCAGCGCGGCTGCCGCCTACGATCGCGCTGTAAACCTGGCGCAGATTGGGGTCGGCGAACTGGATGTCGAGGTCGCTGTCGCTGTTAGAGTCGAGATCACGAGGACCGGTGGTGCCACCAGCGCCCGCGCTGGTGGCAGCGTTCATACTGGCAACGACTGAATCAGGTTTGCCAGAATCACAGGCGCTCTGTGTTTTGCCTGTGATGACAGCAGACTTTGAGGCCTCGAGGCCGTTCTCATAGGTGCGAAGCTCAGCCATACACTTTTGAACCCGGCTTCGCTTGGAGTCTCTGTCCTCCTTGGAAGAAGACAAGGTTCTCTTCATTTTGCTGCTGATGTCATAGAGCTCCTTGAGAGGCTCTGGAAGCTTTCCGCGCTCCTTCGTGGTGAGTTTCTTGGGAGCACATGGTATTGGATTGAATCCGATCCGACCCAAGGTCCGCAGATCGAAAACTTTGGAATTGGGATTGGCAGGTGGGTTGTCCGTGCCTATAGTGGTGGGATCTCCGTCGGCGAAGGAAGAAACCACCCCTTGTGCCGATTCATTTTTGTTTTTTGTCTCTGCCTGCGAGATCTGTGTCGAGGTGTCCTTCGATGTACGGCCGTTCTTGATGAGTCCTAGCTTCCGCAAGGATGAGTTCTGCGAGAGGTTCATGAGCTTTTTCTCGAGAATAGAGTTGACTCGCTCGTTCCTGAGCTTTTTGCGCTTGCTCTGCAAGTTATCAAGGATTTTGGGGTTCTGGTAGAGCTTGGGGTCTCTGTGGCCGGAGTACCCGTACACTTTGGTCTCCTGGTTGATGCGCTCGTACGAAAAGTGGCCACCAGTGCCCGACGAGTTCATGTACACGGACAGCTTCGCGCCCTGTTTAGTGGGCGACTTGAGCTGCACTGAGCCATTGAGCTCCATACGCTTGTTCTGCGATTTCTTGTATTTTGCATCCAAGTGGTACGCACACAAACTTGCACGCAGCGTATTCACCACTGCGGTGCACGTAGTGTTATCGTTCTTGACTGCCGCACAATACCCAAAGTGCTTCACGGATCCGATTTCCACCAAGCAGTCGAGGCTATCGTCGAGTTTGAGATTGAACCCTTTGAAAGGCGCGGTGAATTTGTTGATCTGGGGATTCAAAATCACTATCAAGTCTCCGACTTTGAGCTTCCAGTGCTTCTGAAAGGCGGCTCCAAATAACATGAGATCCACGGCGTGATCGAACCCCCCGACGCTGAGTTTCATAAACTTCTTCTTGTCTTTTGCGGTCTTGGGCTCGGACTTTCTGGTGACAATACCCACAAATGCCCAATTTACGTAGTTCGGTTCCCCATACGATGGGGGAGCAACCTTGGCAAGCAACTTCTCAATGCGTAGCACCTTCACATCCTTCAAAATTCCCCTTATCGCAGCCACATCCACGTATCTCTTTCTCAAATGCTCGCGAGAGTACTCCTCCACCTCGTCGACCTCTTTGTCTATTCGCTCCGGAAGTGTCTCAAACTCGAATCGTCTATTGCTAAAGTCGAGGTTCATAGCCTTCGAGGTATTGGCCTCGTAGAGCTTCTCGATAAACAGCGACTGGGGCATTGGTTTGCGGTGTTCAATACTGGATTTCCCCAATTGCGTGGTGGACTTGCCGCTTTTCTGCACCTGTGGCTGGTCTTTCTGCCCAACAATCGTCCCTGGTAAGTGTGGTTCTTGTTTCGATATCTTCGAGGGCGACTTTTCAACCTGTTTCATGGTCTTCACCTCTTTCTTCTTGCGTTCCTGCTTCTCTTTCTTCTTTTCCATAAGTAGCTGGGCCTTCAACTCGTACTCTTTTTGCAAATCGGCCAACTCGTCCGACGAGCTCTCTGTCAACTCTTCCTCGTAGGTAGCACCACTATCTCTTGGATCATTCATGGCGAATATAAGAGTAAAAGAACCTATAGATCAACGCGTTGTTATTGAGTCCAGGATTTTGTGACATTGAAAAATTCAATACTGAACACCAAGGCAGAACAGACAAAGAAACGGTAACTCCATATACTTTGGGAAGAATGGCTCGTGATAGAAGCAAGTCTGTTGTAAAGACCATTGCTTCAGATTCACTTTCGTTGAGAGACGGTAAGTTCGAGGATTCGGGGGCCGTTTACTCGACGTCCCTAGCGTGCCCAACGTTGAAGCAGTCTAGATCGTATAATGATATTAGAATTATAGAGAAACAGATAAGGCCAGCTGGAGGGGAAGCACTCAAGACATATCCATTCACCAAGAAAGAGGCCATTGCATTGGATGAGTACGAAATGAGAAGCTATAACTACGGTGTGGTACCAGAAGCCGAGATTCTTGGTCGTATCAATGGGGTGAAAAACAGCCGGTACTTGGACTTCCAAACCAAGTGCAATTTAAATGTAGAGCATATTGACGATTTGGTGGGAGAGGTAGATTTGATCATGGAGAGCATGGGCAATCTCATGGTTAAGTACAATGCTATATCGCAGGAGACTCTTGAGTTCGATAAAGAGTCCAGCCAGTTATTGAACGTTCTGGTGCGTTACGAGGAATTGATCAACCAAATAGATGTGTATTTGAAGAAGTTTGAAAACTTGGAACCGATCACCAAGAGCTTGTCCAGCCCGGGACGGACTTTTATCAATAAGGAAGCCTTCAAGAGCATTTTGATCAAGTTGGATCAATCCTTGGAGTTTTTCGAAGCGCATCAGCATTTCAAGGACGCAGAGATATACTTGATCAAGTTCCGCCAGTGCATGACCCGGTCACTAACTTTGATCAGAAACTACTTGATCAAGGAGATCAGAAAATTAAGCTTGACCATAACCGAGAAAATGAGCAAAGACGTGAGTAGCGACTTGTTGATCTACAACGAGTTCAACGAATATATCCAAAATTCCAATTTCAACGAACAGGTGAACGAAATAATATCTAGAATTCCAGCACACACTGAGTACGAAGGATTGCTCGATGATGTGTTGAATCTGTACTACTCTGTGAGATTGAAGATGTTAGCTTTGAACACCAAGCAAGAACACACATTCGACAATGATGACTCCGTAAAGGCTTTCCAAAGGCAACTATCGGCTGCAACAAGGGTCATCGATAGGGAATACAAGCTACTCAAAAAGTTTTTTGTGAAGGACGAAATATCTCCGCTGTTATCATCGAGTGTCTATGAATATCTCAGAGATGCAATTGATCTTTTCTATGACGAACTCAGACTGATCGTTTTGAAGGAGGTAAGCATCTCCAAGCTTTGCCAAGTGACCGGTCTCCTTCAAAAGTACTATGAGTTTGAAGAGGTTCAGGGAGACATCAATTACGGGCTTCTCTTTCAACCCATATTGCATGATACACAATCAAGACTCATCTTCAGAACACAGAATTATGTCGATCAAAAGCTCACAAAGTACAAGCCCACCATAGAAGATTTGAGATTGGGCAATAAGAGAAATAGTAACGTGAAGCCCAACTCGCTAGACATAGAGTACGAGGAGAACCTTTTCGACGATACATACATTCCCTTGGCAAAGGCGTTGACGCTACTTTCCAACATCTATGAGTTGATTAACTCAGTAGTTTTTGATGACTTGGCTCATTATATCGTCCATTCATGTATTGCCTTACTCAAAGACGAATTCTATAAACTATCAATTAGTCACTTGGGGATAATTGGCACACAACTCAACTATATAAAGCACCTTGTGATTTTAAGGACCCAGATCAACAATTTCGATATCCAGTTCACGAGAAACGACTATTCGATCGATTTTTTGGGAGGCTTGAATGATATGTGGATCACTTTGAGAAGTGGAGAATTCACCTTCAACAACAATGGGTTGATCAACCTAGTGAGCAAGTCCGCACCGAAAATAGTGAACAACATGATCGATGCAAATTATGAAATCGAATTGGAGCTCAACAATGCAGTCAACGACTTTCTCCAGGAGGCTGTTAATGCAACGTGCGAGGTTATACTAGCGCAGGGAGGCACCAAGCACCCAACAGAAAACTGCGCGAAGTTCAAAAATGACCTCCCCATCAAAGTCACGGAGTTCTATGGCAAAATAAAAATGTACATCGATGACAGGAACATCTTGAAGTTCTTGATGAGCAGCATGAGCAACTTGATCATTGTGAGTTACGAATCCTTCTACAACAAAATCCAGGACCTCATAAGGGCACAGGAACTCCCCGCGGATGTCGAAGTAGCAGAGCTAGAGGAGATATCCATGCTTTTGAACAACACCACCGTACAACTATACGAAGCAGATGAGGTCGAAACTCACTTCAACGAAGACATTTTGAACGACGTAGACTCTTCTTCCTCCTAGTCGCATAACATACATCTTCAATATATCACCCATACTCATTACACCTCTTCGAACGGATTGTAGATGTTCTTGGATAATAACCTATTAAGCTCGCTCTTGACGTTCTGTACTTGGTCTGCTTTGATCAATAAATGCGTCTCGTCCAATTCCTCGAGAATTATGCCAGGACTGTTGTTATCGATCTGGACGATCAAAGCCCTGATAGAAGGATCACACTCGATAAGGGCCCCTTTGGAAGCTGTTGGCATTGCTTAGTATCAACAATTTTTCAAATTTATCTTTACTATAAGGTATCAAAATCTCATTTTTATGTTTTATACAGTTTATACTAAAGTTCCATAAGTTTCTTCTTCCCAAGACATGAATAGGCATGATAATAGCATGGAAGACATGGAATTGAGTGAGGAAGAGAACTCGCAATTACGAGAGAGAGAGAGCGGAGAGTCTGGGATGGATAATGAGACGATTGATGACTCCAAGACTGATAGTGTTGAGGAGAAGAGCGATAGTGTGGCAACAAAGATAGACATGGACGAGGGAACTCGCGGCACACAGGAGCCAGCGGACTCGGAGGAGTCTGGGGAGGAAGCGTTCAATACAATGGAGACGCTTTCGGAGAGCGAGGACGAGGAGGATCCTCCAATGCTCAAATACACCAGGCTAAACCAGCTTCCAGGGAGCTTTTTCGTCAAGGAACCAGTGTCTACAAGCTACTTCCACGAGAAGGTTTTTCTCTTTGCTACACATTCGGGGATAATACACATCACGCTGGAGGATTTCACGCCTATTCGAACGTTTAAGGCGCATAAGGCATCTGTGTTATCTCTCTACAGCGATGGGAAGTTCTTTGCGAGTGGATCCATGGATGGCACTATCGTAATAGGATCGATAACAGACGAAAAAGACATAATTGCATACGACTTCAAAAGACCCATTCACTCGGTGGTTTTGGAAAAGAACTTCAACAAAACTCGGGGCTTCATCAGTGGTGGCATGAGTGGAAAAGTGATATACTCAACCAAGAATTGGCTTGGCCAGAGATCGGACACAATTCTCGAAGAAAATGATGGACCCATAGTCTCGATACAGGCTGTTGATGATATGCTAATATGGATGAACGATAAAGGTATCACGGTTTTCAATTTCGTTACAAGACAGAAATTGCTTGTCGTTAGCAAACCGGAGGATTCGCCAAGAGGAGACTTATATTGGCCCCGCGTCAGTTTCCCAGAGACGGATAGAGTACTCATAGGCTGGGGGAATTACATATGGTCTTTGCGAATATCTGTGGAAAGGTCAGATACTCTGTCCAAGATCTTGCCATCTACAGCGACTATTTCTTTTAGATCGGTATATCGGGAAAAGAGTGTACATATTGAGCATGTTTATAAGTTGGACTGTCTCATAAGCGGAATTGCTGGTTTCAAGGATGACTTATGGATAGTTTTAGTGTATGACTCCAATCCCGCAGCAGGTTCGAATTCTGAGTCGAATAAGCCTGAACTACGGTTGATCAACTCCATAACCGGAGAATTTGAGTTTGAAGAGGTGCTAGGTTTGAAGGGTACAAAAGGCTTAGGATTAAATGATTACTCTTTGGGCTGTCATATTGGAAGGATCCCAAAATATTTCATAATTAGTGCTAAGGATGGTGTGATCGCAGAAGAATTGCTGTTGATGGATAGATTCAATTGGTTTATTGACGCAGAACGGTACCACGATGCCTGGGAGATAAGCGCTCATATAATTAATCCTGTTAAGAGATTGAACGTTGGGGTTCAACATGTCGACCATTTGATAGAATCAGACGACTGGAAGCTGGCGGCAGATTTTTTGAGTAGGCTTCTACATCTAGAGGATGCAGACCTTATAGTATCAGATGCTAAGAGTACAATAAACTCCAGTAACGGAACGGACGAGATCACGGAGCAGCCTGTGGAGGAAGTGTTAAAACAATGGGATACCTGGTGTAATATATTTATCGATACGCTGCATATTCTTGAATTGACCGATATTATACCATCCTCTTCGAGATATAACTTGAAGGAAAGCTTTTACAACAAAATACTTGAATACTGGCTAGGCACTGATAAGCAGAAGTTTTATTCTTTAATTAAGGAGTGGAGAACAGAATTATTCGATGCGAAGTACATCGAATCATTGTTGGAAGAAGTGCTCGAGTCTGATCCAACAGACCAGAGTATAAGGAGGTGTGTGACGGACCTATATGTCGCTTCCAACGAGCCTCAGAAAGCCGTATCACATTTGCTATATCTCAAAGATCCTAATACTGTTCAGTTCCTATCAACTTATCATTTGTTAACAACATTCTCTAAAGACTTGCCTGAAATCATACAATCATGTTCGATGGACGATGATATCAATAAATATCCAGTGGAAATAATAGAGGAAAGATTGCGGGGCCAGGTAAATATTCTTGTTGAAAACAGGCACGAGTTGATTCCGAAAGATATTCTTGACCTCTTTCATGAACACCAGCTAGACATTGTCAACTACATTTACATACAAGAATTGAATAGAGTAGACGATTTTTTGTTGTCTTCTTTTGGTAACGAAAGGGTAAGGCTTTATTCCCAATTCAATCGTTCTCTTCTTCTTCCTTTCTTGACCAAGAATAGTAACTATAACATTGATGAGGCGATCGATCTATGTGAGGCTAATGAATTCATTGAAGAGTCCGTTTATCTTTTCGGAAAAATCGGTGAAAATAAAAAAGCTTTATCTCTCATCATCAATCGATTAGATGATCCAGAGAAGGCAATCAAATTTGCAAAACATCAAAACGATAAAGACGCGTGGGACATTCTACTCGATTACTCTATGGAGAAACCGGCATTCATAAAGGCATTGATTGAATGCGCAGACGAACAATCTGATTCCTTTTACGATCCAATCACAATATTGAAGAGGATGCCCGAGAACATCACGATTGAGGGATTGACAATGTCGATTGTGAAATTTTCTTCAAACAACGAATTGAAGTTACTCGTCAATCAGCTTATATTAAAGATAATCTACAAGCAGTCGGATCAGCTCTCCAACCTTCACAGATTCAACAAGTTGAAAGGGTTCGAGGTTGCTATCAACGATTTCTTGGATAATCACAGAATTGATAAGTTCGCAGAAATCGCTTTGACCATGGATGACCTGAACCACCTCTCTTACAGTCAAACATAATGATTCACAATATAACTGATGGGCCAGGAAGTTTGCTATATAGGTGATGGTTGAATATACACTCAGCGATAAATATCGAAATAGAAGAATTCATAAGTTCTTCTTTTCATCGGATTCTATTTTGTCCAAATTTTTGTAGTAGTAGCTCTGCCCAAGTAATATGGAGTTGAACACTCCCGACACTACGTATCCAAATCGAAGTATAGGTCTCTCTTTATTCTGATTGGATGTAAATATCCTTGATAAAGAGCCTAATACATTTGCGGTTAAGGTAACCTGTGACAAATGGCCCGTAGATCTCAATTGATGGTTTTTCATGATTTGAAGTGACTTTCCATGTACTGAAATTGGTATACTTATGGCTTGCAATGCAAAAATAACTTTCATAGGTAATCCTTTGAACACCACGAGCAAAATGGCTAAATTGAAAATAACCTCCTTCAACATGGCATCGACCGATACCCTTTTCTTGTCCTTAATGCCTAGGTTTGTCTGCCTAAGATCGTCCTTCAATCGATAGAATGATATCAAGAACTTGATGATGACGTTCTGAATACCCAACAATACAGTTTCACCGTAATTGATGAACAGGTTTCCGATTCTTGCATTGTAGGTCATATGTATCAATTGGCTGATCAACTCCGAGTTGACACTACCTAAAGATAACCCCTTGGCGACCTTGATTCTTTCTTCAACTCTCTTGTTACCGAGAATCTTCTTAATCTGGGGTATTTTGATCATAGATGAGACCCCCACAATCGTCGAACTCAAAAGCGACGATAGAATCCTCGATAATCCAATGGCTGAGATTTGTCCATAAGCCACCTGCATTAGTACCTTGTTCGATACATCGGGATTGAGAAGGAGCTTTATGATTACTATCACCGGAGAAGTGCTCATCTTGAACTCAACAATATGATATTTCGATCGAAATTGCGTGAAAAACTGCTCTAAATCTCTAAGTAGATGTCAACTATCTCACTATCAAAGAGACTTCAACACGGTAGCACTTGTAGCAAAGAAGAAAAAGGTGAAAGCATAAGCCAGAGGCCGGAAACAAGTTGGGGTTTTCAAGATTCGTATAAAACTTTCATGTGTTTTTTTACTCCATCATATAACCGTAGTAGACGATGATTGCGATTATGATTATACATAAAACTACTATATACTTCAGTAATTAAACATTTTTACTGCGTTCTATCTTTGACAACTTCTCCTTCAATTTATCTTCGGAACTTTCAATATACTTGAGGTTCTCAAGATGGAAGTTCAACAATTTGACGATCTCTTCTATAGGATTGTCATTCGAAGAGCCGTTGATAGAAGCATCGTTGATGAGGTTTTTATTGAAGACGTCACTCACGGAGTTTATTTCACCTATCAAGGTGGAAAGGTTGCTTCCTAAATTATCTAACCTCTCATCTAGAAGCTCAGCATTATGGTATGCTTTTTCTCTCAATTTGTCTGTGACGCTCAAACCGTCGCTTGCCAGGCTCATATTTAGGAATGTGTTAGTTTCGCTGGAGGCATTAAACTCAATGTTATTCAAAAGAATGTCAGACTGTTGCTCGTAATTGTCCAAGAGTTGTTCGAGCTCATCCTGCTGGTTCTCTACAAACATTAGGTGCTGATCAATCTTGACCTGGAGCGCCTCTGCCTCGAGGGTATCTTGGTTCAACTTGAATATCTCATCCCCACTTGCCACCAACTGTTGATCCCACTCCTTCACTCGGGAGGTGTACGAATCAAAATTTTTTGAAGTTGAGTTCAACTGTTTGAGCCATTTGATTATCAAATCGTCCATCGTTTTGTTATCTATGGATTCTTCCTTGGGTTCTATCTTTGTGGGTTTGAGCGTTGGTGTGTCCTTTGTGGATGTGTGTAGGGTGGACGTCAATGGTTCACTTTTTGTTGCGTCTTTATTTTCACTAGGCTTTTGAGCATCGTTGGCGTCTTTCTTATCATTAAATGAAAAGCCCAGTGGTTTCTTCTCCTCTGTTTTTGATCCAAAAAGACCACTCCCTTGAGTAGACTCAGGTTTGTTGCCAAAAAGGCTCTGGGATGATGCAGTGGTTGATTCTTTGGCCTTATCTGTACCGAAGCTAAATGTACTTGGTGATGATTCATCCTTTTTCTCGTCAGGTTTTGCACCAAACGAAAATGACGTTTTTGGTTTCTCATCAGCTGCCTTCGAACCAAAAGAAAAAGTCAGGTCTTTGGCCTCCTTCTTCTCTCCTTCCTTGTTTCCGAAAGAGAAGCCAACCGAAGGAGCGCTTGTCTTACCATCGCCTGCCTCCAGCTTGTCGTCCTTCTTTGCTCCAAATGAAAAGCCCGAGGTCGATTGCGAGGGTTCGCTTGGCTTTGATCCAAAGGAAAATCCTCCTGTTGGTTTGGTGGCATTGTTGGTTTCCTTCTTTTCCCCGAAAGAGAATCCTCCAGCAGGCTTAGTGCTATCGCTTGGTTTGTCACTCAGAGCTTTAGCACCACCAAACGAGAAAGTAGAAGCAGGTGTCGACGAGCTTGCGGTATCTTTAACATCACTTGGTTTGGCACCAAAAGAAAATGATGGTTTGGCGGTCTCCGATGTAGGCTCTGGCGCTTTCGCAGCCAACGAAAATGCATTCAGATCAGCCTTGGAGTCATCGCTCTTCTTTTCTTCCGGTTTAGCGTTGAAAGAAAAAGATGGAGTGCTGGTTGTTTTACTATCTTGGTCGCTCTTGGGTCCAAACAAACCACCAGACGATTGCTGGGTGGAAGATGCCCCAAAAAGTCCTTGGGATGGGGTCTCGCTTGGCTTCTCTTTAGGTGCAGCTGAGCTGTTTCCAAAACTGAAAGACGGTTTGTTCAGAGATTGGGCACCAAAAAGACCACCGGGTGTTGCAGGTTTGTCCTGTGATAAGCTGCTCCCTGTATCAGTTGATTTAGCTCCGAATAATGGAGCATCGTTTTTCGCTTCCTTTTTCTCGGTGTTCGCGCCGAACAAAGAAGTGCTATTAGATGTGTTTGATGCAGCTCCAAACAAGGCAGGCTTTGAATCAGTAGTAGAATTCTCGGGTTTTGCAGAACCAAATAATGGCTTCGCACCACTATTGGTCGTATTGGCGCTACCAAACAACGATGATCCATTGGACGTTGTATTGTTCGATTGTCCAAAAGAAAATGATGGTTTGCTATCTGTTGATGTGGTGTTGTTGTTCGATGCCCCTCCAAAAAGTGATCCTCCTGGGGCATTCTGTGTTTTGCTGCCGAACAACGACCCTCCAGTAGATCCTGAAGCTCCCCCGAAAAGGCCACCGCCAGTAGATCCAGTAGATCCAGCAGTTCCTCCAGCTCCCAGTGCAGCTGCACCGAATAATGGCTTATTATTATCCTCTGGCTTGTTGAACCCAAACCCTGTACCAGTAGATGCCTTGTTCTGGTCCGGGCCGCTATTACCAAAACTGAAGCCCCCGAATGTGTTGCCCTCAGTCTTCTTCTCACCTCCGCTCTGGCCACCTAAGCCAGATCCAAAGCTGAAGGCAGGTTTGTTCTGAGCATCATTCCCACTGTTACTATTAGACGTCGACGAAAATTGAAATGACATCGTAGATCCAGTTAAAACCACTTTACTAAACAATCTCCTTGCGATAATGAATCAACTACTTTGTTCTGCGGTTGAATCCTTATAGTGGCACAATGTTTTACAGATCTGTCTATGAATATCTAACACAGTTGTTTATTGGAATAGATTTTTCTCAACATATACTGAGGGGGTTTTGTGTCACAAAATCAGAGGACTGCCAACGACAGCAACGACGGGAGAATCACAAGAGGCGAGGGACAGCATGGATAGAGGTGATGACAGCTCCACCCAGGAAGATAGTGGCTACGGGCAGGTGAAATTTGGGGACAGTAGAACGTCTTATTGATCTAAAAACTATAGTTCAGTGAAGACCTTACTTCTTTTGACCTTGGGCAGCGACGGCAGCAGCACCGGCAGCAGCAGCCTCAGGGTCCAAATAGTAGGCAGGCTTGGTTGGCTTCAACTTCTCGTCCAACTCGTAGACCAATGGGATACCAGTGGGGATGTTTAAGCCGGCGATGTCGTCATCGGAGATGTTGTCCAAGTGCTTGACCAAGGCTCTCAAGGAGTTACCGTGGGCAGCAACCATGACAGTCTTGCCTTGCAACAAGTCTCCGGCGATCTCGTCTTGCCAGTATGGCAACAATCTGTCGATGACCAATTTCAAGGACTCGGTTTTGGGCAACACCACAGGATCGACGTCGGAGTATCTGATGTCACCAGCCTGTGAGAACTCAGAATCGTCGCTGATCACTGGAGGTGGGATGTCGAACGATCTTCTCCATGTTTGAAACTTCTCCTTTCCGTACTGCTCCAACGTCTGGGCCTTGTCCTTACCCTGCAAGTCTCCGTAGTGTCTCTCGTTCAATCTCCATGATCTCTTGACTGGGACGTACAATTGGTCGGCCGCATCCAACGCAATGTTGGCTGTCTGGATGGCTCTGCTCAACTTGGAAGTGTACAAGATGTCGGCGGTGATCTTGGCCTCCTTCAACAACTCTCCGGCCTTCTGGGCCTCCTTCTTACCAACGTCTGATAAACGGCAATCCACCCATCCGGTGAACAAGTTTTTCTCGTTCCACTCAGATTGTCCGTGTCTTACTAAAACTAACTTAGGCATACTATACTGATATATACTGCTTTATCTATGGTATCTATCGATCTTCAGAAAAGAATAGCGATACTACTGTTATATATTTGGTGAAATTTCCCGGGTGACTGGTGATGTCTCGGACATTCGGACTTCTCTAGGCCATTGAAAAATTTTGACAGGGCAATTGCACGATTGGGGAGGGACCACGAGGTAGTTAGAGAGACACAGACACTATAGACAGTGTAGAAGGTAGCGATGTGTCGAGTGTAGAGTTTTTTCGGGGCCAGAGCGGGCATTTTTGGACGTATGAGCGATACTCGGTGAACAAGAGAACAGGCTATATAGAAAACGCGAGACATTTTGCACCCACCGAAGGCCGACAGATTGCAAACGGGCCTAGGAGGACTGTTGAGAGAGTGTAGACCCGGGAGTGCTGAATATGTACAGCTGGGTGCTCTGGGCGCTCTGGGTGCTGGAGCGGGTCTGATCAGTGTAGGCACTGGTGGGCTTGGGACGAGCCGAGCAGCAGGTAGCCAGATAGCTCAACTGCTGGCGGAAGCGAATGGCAGTGCAAGGTGCTAATGCTACTGCTACAAGCGTAGGGGTCGGCGTCGTGCTTGTGGGTGTGTGTTCCGGGCTGGATTCGAGGGAGTTCAGAGCTGGAAGTTCTGTGAGACTTTCAAACGTTCATTAGAATATATAGATTTTCAGGTTGCAGCGCAGCGTGGTCGCTAGTTGCCGATAGAATTGTGGAGCGTCTGCTCAAGTATGTTCTTGTGGTCGGCGGGGTTTGCGGCCAGCTCGTAGAGCGTGATCACCGGGTCCTTCGTGAGCTCGCTGGCCTCACCTCTTAGCTCGATGTAGTGGATGTGGCTCTCTTCCTCGTCTTCGCCGTGGATCTTTTCGATGAATAGCGTGAGGTGCTGTGTGCCCGCAAACTTGTGGCGGGGGAGATAGTGCTCCACAAAATCAGAGTCGTCCTCCAACACATCGGGCACCTCGTCTTCTCCGTCGTTGTACATTACGCCGACACGCGGGTTGTTTATCGTGAAGAGCGCCTTCTTGCTCTCCACGTTGTCGAAGTCGATGCCTCTGTCGTTCTTGAATAGCTTGATCACCTTTGGACAGTACTTATCTCCATTCGTCCTGATAATGACCGAAAACAACTTCACCGAGCTGTTGGTGAAAGGCACGTTGATTATCATCTGTTCGTCGCAATCTGACTTGACTACAGGCTTCAATTGGTACTTCTCTTCACTCAGACGAAATACCTTGCCTATGTCCTCTGGTGGATTAGACACATTTAGTGCGCTCACATGAGGTATATCGATTTTTCCCCACAAGCTTTGAGATTCGTTGGTAGCTATGGGCAATACGTGATCACCCTCATCATGACCATCGCCATGGCCGCCATGCTGGTGCTGGTGTTCACAAGACATGGCAAAGAAACTTGATCATCTCTTCTATTTTTCAGACTGCACATTTAACGGTTCCAAATACTTTGGTCCCAGAAATCGATCCTGGAGTCCACGGTCTCCAGACCACATCAGAAGGATGTACGGCCATATATCACAGTCCTATCTACACGGCCGTGTCTTCATTTTCTTGTCTATCGACAGTTTTCTGCCTCAATGGCTGCAGACGGCCAAATGACTGTCGATTATTGTACTGCTTATCGACGCATCAGCTCGTGTACAGCCAATCCTACGTGGAATGGATACGGAAAAAAAGACGCATAGTCAGGATCTATTGTACCCATCCATACTGCATTCTCCGCAATGCCTCTATGGAGGCTTGTCGGTCTCAACCATCCGCCCCCCAGCTTCATAGACTGGGGCAGAATTCAATATTATCACGTGAGCCGTATATCATCTTTGCTATAACTCTGCCTCTGTAGCCATACAAGATGCTACTTGAAAGGAAACGCAGAAGTGGAGAACGAACGTCAGCGATGGTATCCAAAAGACGGCCCACAAACACTTTAATCGTGACAAATGTGGACCAGGAGTTGTTGCAAACCCCGTACCCGTTCGTTGAATTTCTTACGCAGAATAAGATATTGATTGAGTTCGTATTATTGATGCGATTTCGCCGTTTCTTGGTCATTTGCAGAGACCCTGGCACAGCATCACATGTATATGATCTCATTCGGGGCTCGGAGGACTGGAAAAGCCTTGAAATCACATACAGCATGAGGGACAATCCCTTCTCAAATCTCGATGACGACGACTTTACAAACTACACCACGGAGAAGGACTACCTCGAACTACCCGCTGAAGTCATGACAAAGCGATTTCTCATATCTCCACCCCGGTCCCCGCCCTCAGAATGGGATCATTGGGACCGGGTGGAGGATCACCCACACAAGGACCCCATCTACTCGCATCAAGACCTTCTGCATCTTCTATGGGAAAGATTAGGCGGAGAAGACAGCAACAGCTATAGCAAGGTGCACGACACTGACGGTGCGGACGCGGAGTCCACGTATACCAAGGAAAAGCTTCTGGAAGTCTTATTCAAGGATATAGATAATGGTGTTCCCGCCATAGTTTTGGACTCCTTAGACGGCAAAATTGTACCGTCTAACGGCAACGGCACGCTCGGAAAGACTGCTCTACCTCCAACCTTCGACTGAGAGGCCCTCGACCGTTTCCCGCTTCCATATCGTAAGCTAGCACTAGGTCCATCATTTGCAATCCGTGTTTATATGCAGGATCTGACATCGAAAATTTTCTGAAGAAGTAATATTGAGATGAGATGAGATTAGTTATTTTTTCACTTCTATAACATATAGGGTCTATATCTCAAATACCATGGCAAGAACGAGAGGAATGGCCTCGCAGGCATCAAAGGCGAAAGATGCACCTAAAGTAATCAAGGGAAAGGGTGCATCCCACAAAAAAGACAGTGTGAAGGGGAAGAAAGAAAAGGTTGACAAAGCTACAGTCGATAAAACTACCAAGTCATCAAAAGTGGTACCGTCAAGCGAATCTGCATCTGTTGAAGTTCCAATAAATATTACAGAAAAGGCATTAGCAGAATTATACAAGTTCAACATCAATGACAAGAAGGAAAGCGATAAACCTGGGTTATTCGATGACGATGAAGAAGCCGGAAACGACTTGTACTTGCACATTCAGACGAAAAAGTTCAACGCATCTAAGCCGGAGTTCAAGCCTAAGGTTATTAAACTTGAGCACACACTTTACGACATCGAGAACCACAAGACCTGCCTCATAGTGAGAGATGACTTGGTCACCACCGAAACGCAGTTGGAGCAGATCGAGGACGCCAAAATACCCAGCTTGAGCCAAATATACACTCTCACTCAAGTGAAGAAGGAATTCAAGACATACGAGAAACGTCGTGAGTTGTATGCTAATTTCGATATGTTTGTCGTGGACGACGCTTTATTGAACACGCTCCCTACCGTTCTTGGAAAGGTATTCTACGGATACTCCCACAACAAGATCCCTCTTCCTATAAGGGTCACCACCTCATCTAACAAGAAGCAATTTTCCACGACCACCATCAAGAACCAGATTGAAAAGTGCTTGTTGAGTACCTATTATTTGCCTCCAGTTGGTGTGAACATCTCCGTCAAGGTAGGCACAGTGTCAGAGAATAACGAAAGCACTGTGTCGAATGTCTCCAAAGTTCTCACTGCTTTCGAGAAGGACAAGATCAGAAGCATAATGGTGAAAACTAAAACGTCCCCTTCATTACCCCTCTTCTACACTGAGAGTTTGTACAATGAAAACGAAGACGTCATTTCAGAGAAACAGACTACCAAGGAAGATGAAGCTAGTGATGAGCCAGTTGTCAAACTTTCTCAATTTGAGAAGGGATTGTTGGAGTTGGCTGACGTGGACGACGTGAACAAGATCATCCGCAAGAAAATGAAATCATCTAATAAAAAAAGGCACGGTGCCCCCAAGAGCAAGATTGTCAAGCCTAGCAAAGCCTAAGCCAACCTCGGTCTTTAGTTTATATCAGAATAGTCATTTTACATAACCTCTATTGCAAAAAAAAAACTGTAGTGGTAGTAGTAGTTAAGCTGTATACAGTATTCATGATATAACTTGGAACCCATTACTTATACTGATCCATTTTCTAGAGTATAATGTGGGTCTTAACAGTTGAGGATGGAGAATACATAGGTAAGTATGGGTGCTTCAAGGTCCAATTGATATGCAAATACTAACAGATTTGAAAGAAAGATACTTGAATACAGATTCCAACTATTCTTTCGGCAGGTATGAGCTGAACGATATAGTCTTGAAGAGCCAATCTGCATCCAGAGACCATTTCGAAATACGAACGGGAAAGTTAAGCCCGGTAGAAAGAGGCGATGTAAACCATATAACACTGTTGCTGGTAATCATCAAATCTAGAGCAAAGACCAATATCAATGGAGAAATATACAGACTCAAGAAAAATGACGATGCTCCAATACACCTTGACTTTACCAGCAATTTGTCCAACACCATATCAATCAGCAAAACAGCTGTGGATTCGAGAAAAGATGAGAGAGAGAAAGCCATTGTAAATATAACCGTGAAGTGGGTGCCAATGAACATACTCGTAGCAGACAAGCGTACATTCTTTTCAGAAAAGAGTCTTCTCGATACAGTTTTCAAAAGCAAAGTTGACTACAGAGTGACCGAGGACCCATTCATGGCTTCGGTCTACTGCATCAAAGAAGTCCTCGAAGATTACAAATTATGGATTAGTGTTCTGCGACTAATTCCAGTAATGGATTACAACTGGCTAATTAGGGTCCTTATAGATGCAGAGAAATTGTACGGGTGGATGAATAATCCGACGTACGAAGATTTTGTATCTTACGCTGGATCTCTGAAAGAGTCAAACGCGTACCTTCCAGACAAGCGTCGTCAGGATTTGTTCAAAAATATAGTCTTTTTGACTAATGATATTAGAGGAAGTTTATTCAAGGATTGGGTACAGTCCTTGAAGGGAGACACTTTTGATTTGCATGAGTACACACTGCTGAACGGAAGTTTTTCAGAATCCGCTGAAAGCGTGTTGAGAGATAAAGTGATTGCAGACCGTAATAAGAGATATGTAATTATCAAGTTGCAATCTGATTCAATTTCGGTTGAAGAGCAAATATCAATCAATAAAAGTCTTGCTGATTTTGCACAAAAGAATGGCTCAAGTCTCTTCGATGAGAAAGAGGTTTTCAATTCGGTTAAATATTGCGATGTCAGTCAATTGAAATCATTGGAACCGGCTGGCAAAAGAAAGCCAAGAAGGAGATACGAGAGAATTAATAAGTTTGATTTGTTGGACTTTTCCAGCCAAAAAGCGTCTCAGAATTCGAAATCCCCGGACAAGATTACTAGCCCCACTATCAGTTCTGAGGCTCTAGAGTACAAAACAATTAGTGGTATAGACTTGCGAGCTCCAAAGAATATAGAGACTATGGCTGATAAGACTGAAGGTTCAAATAATCACGAGCACATTGCTATCAAATCAGTGGATGATACCTCGAGGAATCAAAGGCGTAATGATTCTACAATTCTAGGAAAAGAAGACTCGGAAACAACAGAAAAGAATGAAGAGCAAAATGAGTTCATTTCGGCGACATCACACCATGATGATTCGTTTCCGATGTCTTTCGTTGAGGCCGTTAAATCCACAAAGAGTAAAGCGGTCGAATCTATAAATAATGAGCTAGGCATATCAACGCCTAGTCGTAACGATATCAATGATAAAAAAAATTATATTGCTGCACCAAGTATGACTAAAAATGTTGAAACAATACATATACCATTGAGGCAAAAGAGGAATAGAGAAGGTGCCGTTGACACCAGATATGACGATCTTAATAAACCCAACTTCAAAAGGTTCAAAAAAATTAGGGGTCCGGTTGTTTCTGAACTGATCACGCTAACGCTAAACCCTTCAGTAAACCGGCATTTCAAAGTCAACAGGAACGATTCTATCAATGATAACAGCACTGAACGGAAACTAGCAACGGACTTCAGCGAAGAGATGGAGAACATTAAAGGATACGCTGTTACCTTAAACGCAAGTCCCTTGAATGATATATCCCAAGAAAAGGAGGTGGAGGATTCCTTATTCGTACTTGAAGATAGCCAAAGCCAGAATCAACAAGAGGAAAAAGGTCCAGTCCACACCATTAGTACCCCAGAAGTAATAAGTAGAGCTTCGCTAGTAGCAGAAGTTAACAATGACGATGACGACGATGACGACGAAGAATATGATCAGTTGAAATTTGGGTTCCGTAAGCGGTAAAAGGAATTATTAGTCTTCATGCCCGAAGACGATTCCGTCACGTAGGCCCACCCCACAGAGACCCATTCTTCTAAAATATGTATTGTGAATCTCAAAATAATTCTTTTGCTTCACGCTGATTATGTTTGAGAAATCCTTTTGAATGCAATTGTCATTATCCCCGTATACGCAATCTAAGACCTCAGATCTAAGTGGCGATGTCAGAGAAGCAGAACTATTGATATAAATTTGATTATCGAATTGGTGGTATCGGGTTACAAGTCTATCTGACACCGGAAGAGTGGTTACAATGTCATCCCGATGGATCACTCTTAAGAATCTCCTGTCCGTACCAGTAAAATTTATGCTTGAAAGACTTCCCAATGCCTGATCCGCCCACTCGACGAAATTCTTATTCCCCACCAATGGTTGTCCCATGGTGATCAAGGTTATATTTTCATAACCTAACTCCATGTAATGGAGAGTGAGGAGAAGCGATATCGATCCACCCAAAGAATGGCCCAAAAATACCAACTCGTAACTCCCGTTTTTAAGTTCTTCTTCAAGAACACTATGCATGTTTGTTAGGGTGTTGTGGAAGTATTCGTCAAATCCCTTATGGATTCTGCAACCCTCGCAAGGTGGGAGCCGAAAATTCAGGTTCGAGTACTCAACCATGTTTACTCGCATGTCTGCAAGAGTGTCGAACACGGACTTAGTCCCACGAAGTGATACAACGATCGTCCTCCTCTCCAGTGGCTCTTGTTCTCCGAAAAGTCCGCAGTTGGTGGTCGCGATGTACCCACATACGGAGTCGTCGAAAAACCACTGATACACAAGGCTCATGTTGGGAAACAGCCCTGAACAGTCCAACCCACACTCAAACGGCTGGCCAATCCGGTTAATGTTTGACACACAGTACGCGATATCGATCAAGTGCGCATATGTGGGAAGCTTCTCATATACATCGATAGGCACCGGTTGCGGAGCGGGCGACCCATCTCTATCCAACACATACAATTCATCGGGCGCCGTTCTTTCTACAGCAACCCCCATCACCGAACCCAACATCACAATTACCAACACCACAACATGGCAACCGCCGCTAAATGACCCCGCCAACATCGCCATCATTCCAACTACACACCTCGAACTCTTAGCTGGCTCAAAGATACTCCAACTAAAAATACCAAGCTGCCCTTAGCTACACTATGTCTCTGCTATCAGCTCAAAATTACGCTTCTAGTCCGCTCGTTGACTCACACCTGCTTCACACTCAATCTTCGTTACACACACTATACACGGCTCAGAACCAGCACAAAACCAGTATAACTCCAGCACACAACTAGCACACTATCTCAACCGCCCTTGTCAGCTCCATCTACCCAAGAGTCGCCCTTTTTTTGCCGATGATCATCTCTTATCTGTTCCGGCACACAAACCCTTTTAGTGGCACGTGCCCAGGCACGTGCATAACACCCTAACACTTGTCGATGAATCTGGTTCGGATCTACTTCTGTGCCCGTTCCGTGTTTGCAGCTGTGCTCCCTGACTAGTGCGCCACTCGTCTCGCCAACATTGCCCCTATGTCGTCGATGTCAGCTATCGTCGGCCGCACGACATTCACCCTGCTCCAATCTCACTGCGCTGCAACAGGTACGTCACCTATAATGAGCAGAATGATGAGGGAAATAGCACCTACATAATCAACGGCCTAGTGGCATATTTCCGAGCCTGGCTCGCTCATTCAACCGCTGCGCTTATTCTACCGAGCTGCGCTCAGTTAAGCGCCCAACACTGATCAGATCATATCGAAGTTTCTGAAGAGTCCGCTATCTAGAGTAACGAACCAAGCCATGAGGCCGTGTCGCTAGCACCGCCCATTGCCAACTCATCCATTTGTATACGTAGAGACAAGGAATATTCTAGAGATATCGCTGATGTTCTATGTGCAGGTACATATCGGTGCTGTATCCAGTCGGAGTCATCCTAGTGAGGCCGAGAGCAAAGTGAAAGCGTCTTGGGGGTCAATTTTGTATACGGGAGAACGTGAATGGCCAGTGGCCCGCAGATGACACCGCTCCTATTGTTGTGAGCTCGAGCGATCGGGCATTTCGCTTTCTCGTCGATCCAGCAGAAGATGCCATCATATCCCGCTTGATATTGTGATCACGTGATCGTGGCTTGCTGTCTATTTTCTTGTATTCAATAATAGCTCCGGTTTCTGGCGGCTACTCTACGGGAGAGGAGTGCTGGTTTGTGCGACTAGTGGCAGATGGGCTGTTTTGCTTGCGGATAGCTCCGCTAAATCCGTTGCAGCCCCGTCTATCTCCTATTGCCACCACCACTCTAGCGGACGTCCACACAACTTATAGAGAGAATATGTCAGCCGGCATTTGATGAATTCCGGCGATACAGGCGATTCCTAGAGAGGTAAATCCAGTAAATCCGAGACAGCAGTCGGATTCGTCGCCAAGGGTGCTGCACAGTAGTTTCGCAATCTATAGTACGTTGCTAATGTGAGCGCCATTGGCAGCGCAAGCACACTCGGGAGAATATATAAGAGAGACATGGGATCCAAGTCGAAATTTTATGTCAATAGTTCTATTTTGATTAGCAAAGTTTCAGCACAAGCAGAAACAGATTCTCAAAGCAGCAATTAAATTGTACATCAAGCCCTAATAGTACTGAGTTAATTTTTTACACGATGTCTCCAGTCCCAGATAAGTTTAAGGGTTTCGTTACCGACGGTTCAGAGAACTGGAAGTCGCTCAAGCTTTCAGAGTTCGACCACAAGCCATTGACTCCCAGAGACGTTGTGATCAAGGTCGAATGTTGTGGTGTTTGCGGTAGCGATATACACACGGCCAGCAGTAATTGGGGACCTGTGCTCCGTAAGGATTTGGTTGTGGGTCATGAGATTGTGGGAAAAGCAGTTCACGTTGGAAAGGACGTCAAGTCAATCAAGGTTGGAGATAGAGTAGGTTTGGGAGCAGGAAGTGGCAGTTGTGAGGAATGTCCACGTTGTTTGGGTGGTGATGAAAACTACTGCCCCAAGCCAATCTTCACATACAACGGAAAGAGTTATAAGGCTGGCGACTATGTCACCCAGGGTGGATACGCCGATTATGCAATCGGTGAGGAACAGTTCATTTTCCCTATTCCAGAAAACCTTCCCTCTGAATATGCCGGACCTTTGTTATGTGGTGGCTTGACCGTCTACTCTCCTTTGGTTAGAGCTCTCGGAAATGATTTCACAGGTAAAACTATCGGTGTTATTGGTATCGGTGGATTAGGTCACTTGGCTGTCAAGTTTGCGTCTGCACTCGGAGGTGAGGTGGTTGCATTCTCGCGTACTACCGCAAAGAAGGCAGATGTTTTAGCAATGGGTGGCTCTGAGATTATCGGAACCCAAGAGGATAGTGAATGGGCTGGCAAGAACTGGAATAAATTTGACTTGATCCTTAACACAACTAGTATTTTCTCTGAGAATGCCGTTATCCCTTACCTTACCACTCTCAAGGTTGGAGGAACATTTGCCAATGTTTCAGCTCCACCAGCTGAGCAAACCATTAATGTCAGTCCTTTTATGCTTATAGGAACTGGAACCAAAATTTCTGGATCCGCTATTGGCTCGAAGAAGGAAGCATTAGAGATGCTCAAACTTTGTGCAGACAAGAAGATCTACCCGATCATCGAGAAGGTTCCGATCAACGAGAAAAACTGTAAGGAGGTTATGGCAAGAGCTGAGAAGTCCGATGTGAAATATAGATTTGTTTTCACTGATTACGATAAGGCCTTTGCTTAATTGATCTTAATGTGCAATTAACTGTTGAATAGTGTTTTGAATGTGTCTTCTATATAGCAATTAGATTCCTAACATATTTTTGGATTTTGTAGCTATTTGGATACATACAGCTCCAGCCGTAACCCCCAACACAAGGGTCGATATTATGGTGGTGACTTCTATCAAGGTGAACAATGTCCGCCATTTGACGTAATTTCTCGGCTGCGAAAGATTTGTGATGGGCAACTCGTTTTTTTTGCTTCGCTGCATAATCTTGCCAATCGTTAGAATGACGCAAAATGCAAGTGAGGTATACAACGAGATAGTTTCGAATACCTTCAGGATAGCTGATCTGATACCCGTAGAGAAATTAGACCACACATAAGCAACCAGGGAGCCTACGCCACTGAATAGCATGAAAATTTTGTTGTTGGTGAGAATGGATAATGATTCGGTCAAGAACATTGTGAAGTTGTTCATTTTCAAGACAAACTGCTCTATACCCACGTTCAATGTGGAGAGCTGATATTCAGCATGTGAGAGCTGGAATGCTATTCTGTGGACAGTATCATTCACGTAATCTTCCACCTGATCTAATCCCGCCATCAAGAGCTCGCTTTGAAGGTCCACACTATCGTACATTTTTTCCACAGAGCCGCCAATTAGGTCAACTACAAGGCCCGTTTCTCGTAAATCCTCTGTAAGCCGTTGCGTCTTCAAGGAGCTGTTTTGAACAATTGCATCCGTGGTTTCGAGTTTTGTCGCCATATTGGACATCCAGTCTTCTGTGCGGTTTGAAATGGAAGAAAAGGTCGATAAAATATCATATTTGAGGTGTTTGATGGAATCCGAAAAGTCTTCATCCTTCAATTCGTCCACCAAATTCCTGAGCTGGATATTTAAATAGCCTACGTGATCCAGAATTTGATCGAAGTTTTGATCCAAGTCGCCTCCTAGGTCACGAAGAATTCTCAGCGTATCGGAAACGACAAGGCTGACATTCTCTGTGAACCTAGAGTACTCCTTGTTCATTTCCTCTTGTTTTTCTGCATATTCATGTCTCTGTTGGCTTACTATCTTAGTTAAGGCTTCGATTATCTCGTCTGCTTTGTTTTTTAATTTGTCTTGAAACTGGTCTGTAGCTCTATGAGAATCTCTCAACTGGCGATATAGGCGGTTGTAGAGGCTAGTAATGTTGCTGTACAAGCTAATTATTTGATCCTTCTCATACGGCAACGACTCCTCAAAGCATATTTTCGTTATCTCTCTGTAGTTCCCACTAAAAGTTGTCCAGTATTGAGGTGAGTTCTTCAATTCGAAGACACACAGATCAACGTCCCTCTCCGTATCCAAAACTTGACAGTTCTGAGGATAATCGACTTTCGAGTTTTCAAACTCGCAAATAGATAGCTTGAGTGCCAGTTCTTTCCTCATCTCGGCACCAATGGAGTCAACACCCATCGCAATGCATCGGGGGATCACATCTTTGAGTGCCTCTTGCACACACTGGGATTTCAACTCCCTTCCAGAAATCTCAGAAAGCTCGTTCTGAACCTCACCATGCCTTTGAATGATCAGATTAATGAGGTATCTATCCTCATCCAACATCATACTCTGGGAAATAACTGTTGCAATGAACGTCTGCAATAAAATCATGAATATTAGCATCATCGTGCCAGTGTAGAGAGCCATCTTTAGAATTATGATGACTATTCTGATTTAACAAAATCTGGAGAAAATGAAAATGGTATCATGATTGTGACCATTGTTCTCATATTCAGCTGACGAACCCCCAGAGAACTCCTCTCTCATCCATACCACCCGAGTAGTTCAACACCAACACCAAACAAGTATGAAACAGCTCCTTTTGTGTTATAACTCGTATTTTGTGTATTATGTAATAGCTTATGTAAGACTTTGATTCTTTTCAAATTCATCACTGTGGAACTATGCTACATCTTCTGGATCAATTTGTTACAACCTTTTCGGGGTAGAGATGAGCAGCAGGATGGGTCTGACGACGCCTTGTAAAATTACAAGACTTTCGGGATTACACAGAAGATTCTACGCTTCAAAAACTAGTAACATGTTTTTGCCCAATGAACTAAAGTACGAATTTGAAGGTGAGAGGTTGACACCAGAGGAGAACAGAAGAGCGATTCCCAAGCGACCGGAGGTGAAAAATGTGAACAAGTATTTCCATGAGATAATAAGGCCAGATCAGGTGGCTGACTTGGTCGGCCGACCGCAATTAAATGAAGTTTTCGTGACTGCATTGGCGAAAGACTCACCCTACTCTGGAGATGAGAGATATAAGATAGTGCCTAAAGATGAGGAAATGGCACCCGAAGCAGTGAATCTATATTTTACTTCCCTTGTCACCCAGTGGATAGACGCTTTCAATGCAGAGGTACAAGAGCTTGCGGATGTAGAGTCAATAAGAGATGATTTGCATTATACAAATAGAGCCGTTAGGGAGACCATAGATGAAAAGTATAAGCCGAGGATCAATAGTGATTTTTTTGAGGAGTCCAATCTTCTAGCATTCTTTAAATCGTTTGGCGTTTATAAGTCTGATAATGATCTTTCAAAGGGAACACTTTTCAACTCAAAAAGTCCCACTATAAGCTTTGAAAATATAGCTCAATATTTATTGAGCACCAAAGAGTTACTAGATAATCCCGAACATTTCGACATCTTCTTGAAATTCATCGTGCGAGAGAGCGAGGGGATGTCCGTTTCCGTATGGAAGGACCTTATGACTGCCATCATCCATAATTTGTATGATTCCAAAGTATCTACAGTTGAAGCAAAATTGACTCTGTTTGAGAATTTCATGACATATAGTAATTTGGGAGACTTCTATATTCTTTGGAGCTCTCTTTCTCCTTCAGTGCTAGACAAAGCTGCATACTTATTGTCTATGTCATCGAGGCTAACATTGGCGGGGGATATATTGAAATTAATGATAAAAGAATACAAGGTATCGCCTTCCACCAATACTTTGGATTCATTTATGTTACACTATGAGAAAAGTTTGGACACATCTACCACTAAGGAGACCGTTTTAAGACAGTTATCTGATTTGAAACCAGCAATATATCACAATGGACTCTCGCACATTACCTTCAAAATAATTCTTAAGCATACCGTTGAAAATACCTTCGACCTCAACCAACTATTGAATTTGGCGGAAAATGGCACTAATAATATCCTCGCCCATTCATCGCCGCAAGTGATCGACAAGTTGATCCAGATTTTATCGAACTCCTCTGAATCTCACTTGATTAAATCACTTCACATGACACTGGTCATCGCAAGAATGATCCAAAAGAATAAAGCTGTACTTGAGTCTGATTCGGTGGATAAATTGGCCAACTTCTATGATAAGTTGGGCTTCAAAGAGAACATCAAATACTTCAAATCTCAAGTATAAAACTCTTACTTTGGATGCAGCATATATTATAAACTCCATAGATAGATTACACAAACTAGCATTCACCATGAATGCAATAAACCTTTAAATGATTCTACAATGTCCCAGTCCTAAAAAATTCCCAATGATTTTCAACATCCGATCGAAAAAATACATGCTACCCATATCATCAATCATTGAGTGGTGCTATTGTCCCTTCTGTTCATGGGGTTTGAAAATTCTCCAGCATTGGCATCAAATCCCCCCGTATAAACGTAAAATCCATCATCGCTGTCCGTATCGTGAAATCTATTAATCTCTCTTTTCCTTAATCTCATATCGTCGTTTTTATAGTAATTGTCATTTTGTAGATACCTCCTGGTGGAGACTAAACGCTTGATAAAGCAATAAGCGATTGTCGTCACAACCAGGGATATAATAGGGACAAGTTGTAACCATCCAAGATAGCTTAGGTTTGGAACAAATAACAATATGTCGATCAAGAACGCTAGTAAACTAGCAAGGAAATCGATAAGCACAAAAAACAAAATCAAATTCAAAAATGGCGTTATGTCTATCACCTTTGTCTCCGTCTCTGCCGACTTAGAAGCATTTGGCGCAGATAGATTGGGAATTTCACTACCGTCACCATGTACCTCCCGCCGCTTCATGACCGCCCTTTCCTTCTTTAGCCGCACTTTCGCTGCTGTGATCTTCATCGTGTGTAGTATCCCCTTGCTTGATTCCTTGAACCACAAATAGTCGAGGAGAGCCACATTAAGCAAAAAAACCAAACTTGAAAGACAGAAGGCTATGACATGAACAACCAAAAGCTTCGATATGGACAACGTCGCACCCGACGGAAGCTCGAAGTCATCGTGCGCATTATCGCTGTTCTCCCCTAGCTCATGAATGAGCGCATACTCGGACTTGTATCCTATCCTGGCTGACGAACAGGCTCCAGTATTTGTATCACATACACCAAAGACCCCATACTTGAAGTTCCTGAACTCTGACAAGTAAAGATTGCGAGCTGACACCGGTACACTCACCAAAGGCAAGAGCTGCAAAATTAGGCATACCGAACTCAATATAGCCAAGCCAACCAAGCCCTTATGTCTCATACTCTGTCTATGAACCCACCACTCTAATCTAATAGATGAATTTCAGAAGATAAATCATAGTCCAGATATAACGGGTGCTCCTTATAGAAAAGGTTTTCTGTATTCCCATCTGAAAGGGTATATTTTGTTTTAGGAGGGTTTATGAGGACTATTCAATAGACCAAATGGTATTCTCTCCTTGGACAGTATGAGACTGGAACAAGAAGCCTTGTGAATACAGAGTTCTTCATACCATATCTGTATCATCAGAGATCGTCATTATGTAGTCTATGGGCTCTATATCGTCGTTGTAGCTCAATGGTTCCGTGCACGTGATTTTATCCAATCTCATCTTGTCAGAGTTGGACATCTTTCAACGGTTGGTCTGGCTATGAAGCAACATATCCGCTTGCTTTACTCTATTTCAGCTATACTAGTGATTTCTTTATTGATAGCAAATCATCGTAGTGTTCTGCTTGTGTTTGTTACATCGTTTTCAAGAGGGATTACAAGAAGATATTCTGGCATGTCAAAAATCGCCCCAGATCACCCATATCGCAAAGAGTTGGAGATTGCTACACTTGCCGTGAAGAGAGCATCCGTTTTGACGAAGCAATTGAGTGATTCTATATCTTCTACTCAGGCTTCGGGAACGCAAGTCAAGGCAGACAAGTCGCCTGTGACGGTCGGAGACTATGCAGCTCAAGCCATCATTAACCATGCCATCAAGATAAATTTCCCCCAAGATGAGATTGTAGGGGAGGAAGACTCGAAGGACATCAACAACGATACTGAAGAGGCCAAGAGATTGAGCTCGAAGATTATGGCGCTTTTGGAAGAGGTACAGACTAGCACTGCGCAATACGACGATAAGATTGGAAGCTTATCGAGCTTAGGAAAGGTGTACGAAAGCATCGATTTCGGTAACTTTGAAGGAGGAAAAAAGGGCAGATTTTGGGCTTTGGATCCCATTGATGGAACAAAGGGTTTCTTGAGAGGAGACCAGTTTGCAGTTTGCTTGGCACTTATTGAAGATGGGAAAGTTGTGTTGGGAGTGATAGGATGTCCTAACTTGCCTGCAAACGTGATCTCTAATAGCGACAAACATGGTGAGAAAGGTGGCCTTTTCAGTGCCATCAGTGGACTAGGTTCCTTCTACGTTCCTCTTTTCGATTCAAAGTCATTTATTCCTTTGTCTGAGCAAGAGCGTATTCAAATGAAACAAAACACTTCTCCCGACTCATTAAAGGTTGTGGAAGGTGTTGAGAAGGGACATTCTTCCCACTCAACACAATCAAACATCAAAACGTTATTGGGATTCGACGAAACAAAAGTTGAGGGGCAAACTATCAATCTAGACTCACAGGTAAAGTACTGTGTGTTGGCTAAAGGTCAAGCGGATATCTATCTCAGGTTACCGGTCAGTGAGACATACAGAGAGAAAATTTGGGATCATGCAGCAGGAAACATCTTGGTTAAGGAGAGTGGTGGAGCTGTGGGAGACATTTATGGCAATGAGTTGGATTTTGGAAATGGAAGGCTTCTTGACTCCAAGGGTGTCATTGCGGGTAATAAATCTGTCTTTCCAAAGGTGGCAGAGGCTGTAGCTAAAGTCTTGAAATTATGATATATTCCGCAAATAGTTTTGGTGTAAACCAATTTAATATATGCTATATGTATGTACCGATCGTTGTCTGACGATCTTAGCGGGACTGTGGCACACCCCAGTTGCACATCACTTTGTCTTCAGACGATATACGTATCTTCATTGTCTTTCAAGCTCAATTCATGTGTCAAATCGCTCGGATGTTCCTATCAGCATAAGATTTTGCAGCCTGGTTTTCGAGAATGTAATCTTCCGCTCATAAGGGAAGCCGTAGACATAGTTTTCAAGAAAAGTGCTCTTCAAAAGCTGGGTTTGAGCTGAACGGTATTATTGGTAGGTATGGATATTTTTACTTATCAATTGGAAAGATCTATCAATAAGTTATTTAGTCTGTTTCTTCTATATTTATTTTAGCAGCCCCAAGAATATGAGGAGCAATTTCTTGCAACCAGTCCAATTGAATAACGGAACATGTCCTACCATATCCCTTAGTTGTGTAGACATATTCAATGTACATGATGCCATCCAAATTAACTTTGCCAAACAAATTGGACGATGGGTGTATACTTATCAATTGACCAGTATTCAACGTCCTATACGATCTGTCAGGCATTCCGATTGCTGTGTTGGTGACATATCCCTTGAGAAACGATTTCAAAATTGAAGGTATGTCTGTACCCCGATTTGACGGTGTTGAAGACACAGTATTGTACATATCGTCCTCGGTTGACAATTGTCCACTAATCGCTTTGATTTCTGCTTCTTTCTCAGACGGAGATATTGAACTATCTTGTCTAACGACACTCGTCATATATTCCTTGAGTTGACTTCTTATCTTCAATACATTTTTGAATCCCTTGAAACTTATGAACAAATCTTTACACAACGATTTGGCTTCATTGACATTTCCACTCGAGAAGAGTCCATTGAAGTGGTCGAATAACTCTTTGAGAGAGATCAAATCACCGTACTGGCATCCTTGGGGACAATACTGCCTCCTTTTGAAGTTGACCTCATCTCTCATTTCCCCCTCACCATTTCCAACATTAAGAATCAAGTTGTCCACTGAGAGACATGCAATAATATCTACAACTGATGACAATACGCCAAATTTCGCAGCTGTAATCAACACAACAGATAGTTGTGGAGGCAAAGGCAACACTGCCATTCTGTATCCAAGTGCAGTAATGTTTCCTCCGTCGTTCAATGCTCCTAAAGAGTAAAGAGTCTTTAGAGCATCTATGATAGACTCTTGTCCTGGATGCTCCAACCAATACCAATTGAGCAAATCATGAACTCCGATCTTCTTCAAGGTCAACACCGGTAAGATCAAATCATTTCTCACTATTTCAGGTTCTTGTTGCCTGGGGAACTGCTTTAGATACTTGCTTTCCGGGTATAGTCTGAACACTTTTCCAGCAGTCTCTCTTCCTGCTCTTCCAGCTCTTTGCTTTGCGGAAGATTGGGAGATTGATGTTGTAAGTAAGGTTGACAAACCCAACTGATGTTTCCACACCTTCACCTTTCGTAAGCCGGAATCAATGACATATTTGACTCCGCTTACCGTGATAGACGTTTCTGCAATGTTTGTTGCCAATATTACCTTCCGCTTTCTTCCCGAAAGTCTTTCGAACACTTTCGCTTGTTGTGCCGGTGACAAGGCCGCGTAAAGCGCACATGGTACTATTAGAGGAGCGTCTTTTGGCAACTGCCCTGCAAGATTTTGTAATGTGCTTACACAAGTATCAATCTCTTCTTGACCGGGAAGGAAACAAAGTATGTCTCCTTCCTCTTCCCCCATGTTTACCTGTATGATACTTGTGATCATCGTATCAACGATATCATCAGCTGTGTTTTGTAAGTATAAGCTTTGAACAGGGAAAGTTTTTCCCTCTATGTATAGTACTGGGGCACTCGAAAAGAAAGTACTGAATATCTTTGCATTCAATGTTGCAGACATAATGATCACCTTTAGATCCGGCCTTTTCTTGTTTACGACTATGTCCTTGAGAAACCCTATGATCAAGTCACTAAGAATCGTTCTCTCGTGCGCCTCATCGATGATTATTGTCGAGTATTTGTTCAAGTTGTTGTCCATCATGATCTCCCTGAGCAACATACCATCGGTAAGGTACTTGAGCTTGGTTTTGCGACTGGTTATGTTGGAGAATCTCACCTGATATCCCACATCCTCACCTAATTGACACCCATATTCCTCACTCACTCTAGCAGCCAAAGAAGCTGCGGCCACTCTACGAGGCTGCGTAATGGCTATCTGTTTGCGATTCGAGGACATCAATAGTTGGGGAATCTGAGTAGACTTACCAGAACCGGTTTCTCCAATGACCACCGTCACAGAGTTATCATTAACGTGTTTGAGTATTTCGTCCTTGTGCTGGTAAACCGGTAGGGTTTTTCTTGTAGTCAAAAGTTGTTCAGATCGCCTCATTAGGTGAGATCTGTTCATCGAGCCCTTGTTGCCAAACATATTGAAGCTATCGCCATCGTAGCTGTCCTCATCGTCATCATCATGAAACACGATCTCTTTCTTTCGGCTCGAACTAGGGCTCTTTGGGGCGAGAGATGTACTTTTTTCCTTGGATTTTATCAGCTCATCGCTTTCATGTGCTTCTATCTTACGATGAAGCTTCCTTATTTGATCCCCACTTTCAACAGACTTCGCTGTACCTTCAGACGTACTACTCTGTATGCTATTGTCGCTCTCAAACTTGATTTTCTTGTTTATTGACCCATTCTTTTCCAGGTCTTGCAATTTACTCTCATCTTCAAGAGGTGCATTGATTTCAACGCTATTCCTCGACTTGTTGCCTCTATTTCTTTTCCGCTTTTTCGATGCCTTGGGTATTTGGCCGCCAGAAGAACTACCAGCTGGTATCTGGCTCATCTTCTATACACCTATAACAAACGAATCAATACTGGTGAAAAAACCCAAAATGGAAAATTTATAATGGAAAACTTGACATTTGAGATGAAATAAAACTATAGCATCTTTATCAGTAGACCAATGAAACAAATAAGTGTCTTTTCGAGGCATTTGACTCCATTGTGTTCGAGGGGATCAATCTCCAGAGGATCCAGATTGTACTCAACTTCGAATCCCGAGTCTTCAATACCTGCTACGATATCTATCGTGCCTACAGTGGAAGAGTTGACCAAAAAAGAAAGCTATGAGCATGATCTCAAAAGCTCTTTGATAGGACATCTCCATTCCAGGTTTCTTGTCGAATCTGTGACAGACGAACGCTTACTCAACCATGAGGCAGATGATAGCAAACGGTTCACTGTATACTGTGGAGCTGACCCATCTGCGGATTCCTTGCACCTTGGCAATTTGCTACCTTTAATCGGATTGTTGCATTTTGTCTTGCGTGGACACGATGTGGTGGGTTTGGTAGGAGGCGCAACTGGTGCTGTTGGAGATCCAAGCGGACGGACGACAGAAAGAAGCCAAATTGCGAAGGAAGTTCGCATATCCAACATTAACAAGATAGAGAACCAGATGATGAGGTTTTTCACCAATGGAGTAGAGTATGCAAAATCCAGAAACTACCCTGTCAAGAACGAGGGGAAGTCAATTGTACATAATAACAATTCGTGGTGGGAGTCCATGACTATGTTGGATTTCCTCGAACAGTACGGAAGATATATTAGAGTGTCCTCGATGTTGGGGCGTGAATCTATTCAATCAAGACTAAAGTCTCAGAAGGGATTGGGGTTCAATGAGTTCGCATACCAGACTCTACAAGCGTACGATTTTTGGCATTTGTTCAAGACTCAGAAGGTCAACATGCAACTTGGTGGCAACGACCAATGGGGGAACATCACCGCAGGCATAGACTTGATTACGAGACTACAAAAGCACACCGTGAGCCAAGCGGAGCATAGAGAAGCATACGGTGTCACCGTGCCGTTGTTGACGACCCCGAGTGGCGAGAAATTTGGGAAGTCGGCCGGCAATGCTGTCTTCATAAGTGCCGAGAAAACCACACCGTACCAACTATACCAATACTTCATTAATACGCCAGACGAAATCGTTCGAAAGTTGTTGAAGGTATTCACTCTTTTGCCTCTAGCCACGATAGATAATGAGATATTATCTCTTCATGAGAAGGACCCAGGATCGAGGATCGCCCAGAGAGTGTTGGCCCGTGAGGTGGTAGACTTGATACATGGCGTGGGTTTGGGGGAAGAGATGGCCTACATTACCAGTTTCCTCTTCCCTACCCCCGAACAACCGTTCGACGATAACATACTGGCGGACAAGCTTATCACGAATTTCAAGAGATCTGGTATTCTCAAGCAGATTCATCTCGACAGTTTCAACAACATCCCCGATCTCAAGATGAGCACAGTGTTGGCCAAGGTGTTGGGTAAGTCGAAGACCGAAACCAAAAACCTCATCAAGAGTGGTGGCATCTACCTTGGCCTCGGCCGTGATAATTTCGAGGACCCAGAAGACATTGTGCTCTTCGACAAATCGCACCACACTGTCGACGACAAGTTGCTTTTGGTAAGAGTAGGCAAACAAAACTACCATGTTGTAGAGTTCTTGTGAATAGTTAAGTAGTGAAAGAGATTCTTGCACTCATCCTCGAGACATAAAATCAAGTCCGAAAATGTAAAAATCGATATCAAGACATGAAAACTGTGGAGATTCATGGATGAAAAGTCGTTCGGAGAACCACTACCTCTCATAAAGAGGCCAATTCCATACGATGAGAACATCAGGGATCCGAGCTTTACCTCGAGATTGAGGTTCTACGGGTATTTAATTTTGGTTTTCACCTGGTTTATATTTATTATCTCAGTGAATAGCTTCTTCAAGATCTGGAAAATGATCATATCTCCGATTTCAGCTAGCTCTCCTGAAGTGCATCAGAGGATATCAGCAGTGTGTACGTTGTTTGATAGCTACGTGTTGATCATCTGGAACATATATGTAGTGGTGTGGTTTTGGGCGGTGATATCATGGTGTGGTCTAAAGCTTTTCCGGCACTCGAAAGGTATACAGGGTTGACTATAATCGGTTAGAGTACTAGAGGAGCTAACTAATTGTATGGTGTGTGGGTCGGTGACTCAGCCGCCTTCTCCCCTCGCTGTGGTCCATTGTGCATCGCCTGTTTGTCTTCCTTTTGGCAAGGATGGCGAGACCTTCTCATTTATGTCTACCAGCAACTTCTCTCTGTTTTGAAGGACGTGGATTTCCTTATATATTTGCATCAATTTGTCGTTCTTACTCATGCTGGGGTTGGCAGAAATTTTGTTATAATAGTTCATCATCTTTATAGCATTTATACGCTTCAAGACAAATTCAATTAGCTTAGGGTTGGATATGACCGTCTTCTGATCAATCTGCTTCTCAGACTTGATATATTTTTTACTTAAATCGATCATGTAGCCGTCGCCTACCCCGAAAACATAACTCATTCTCTTACCCCAATTATCACAATAGAGAAAAGGTACATCGAAGACGCCTTCACAGGGATCCAAATGAATCCATCTTTTCATGGCATCGCTGTAGTACTCACACCAGACGTGGTCTTCGTAGTTCCAGACGTAGCGAACCTTGGAGTCGGGGCCTAGCATTGCCTTCAATATCAATAAGAAACAATTGACCCATTCTCCACATCTACCCTCTCTAGTCTCGAGAAGCTTGGACGCACTGTTATATCTGGGAAAACTGACAGAGACATTACATCTCTTACACCTGTAGTTCTCGATACGTGAAATTTCGTGCGGATTGTTCTCTGGTGGTCCCGACGCTCCCACAGACTCAACATTGTCCTTATCATCGCCACATTCCTGGCATCGAGGTTTCGTGATCCACGCAAAGAAATCGTTTTTAAAGTATCTCAAGAGCTCCATCACTATGAAGTCTTCGTATCCCCATCCGCCCGTGTTCTCCTGCTCTCTGCTATCGACTCCCGCGTATATTGCGCCTAGACTGACGGTCTCGAGTGCCTTATCTAGAGCCATCGAATCGTTATATTTCTCTAAAATCGAGGCCAACGAGACCAATTGCAACACAAATGACATGTCCCCCTCCTTAAGCGATCGGATCTTTCTCTCTAAACTTCTAGATTGAACCAACTCTTTGGATATGTTGAAGTGACGTCGGGCATACTCCAACATCAATTTGTCAGAGACGGCCTTAAAGTCGATTTTCGATATTGACATGATGGTATGCCTTTGGATTGGTTCAGTGGTGAATACAGATACTCCAGATGGTACAATTGACAGTAAAAACAACTATTCAAATGAGCTCAGCAAGATTCTCCCCAGAGTTGAATCGAGTCGAGATGCTCATTTGCATACTCGTTTTGGCATATTGAACAATGCCAAAATCCGATATCTATATTTCCAGCCATCGCACCAAGAGCTGCTGGTATATGCTAGGGTGGCTACATGGCGTGGAACTAGGTGCTCCAGCAATCGGAGCTGCGATAGCCGTGTTCTCAACATCTTGGCTAAAGCTGTTCCCAGTGTGAAACTACATCTATGCATGGTACTTACTCTCAGTCTAGCACTCATCCTCTCGCACTTACACTCTGGCACTCATACTCTGGCACTTACACTCTGGTGCTTACGCTCTGGCCCCACTCTAGCCTAGCATCCTAGCACCCTAGCGTTTGCAACACTGAGTCGTTTGCACAACACTTCTGCCCTCTCATGCTGACTTCAGATGGAACACGATTTCGCAACCACACGGTTTCACTTTACAGAGTCTTCGCTTTTATCTATATTATCGCAGCAAATTTAGACTGTATCGGAAGGCAACGGTAGTTATCTTGCTAGAGCATGTCACTTCACCTATCTACCTCTCCTATTAAACAGTATATGACTTCAATTAGCAAAAAGAAAACGACAACTGCAGGACTCGAACCTGCGCGGGCATAGCCCAAAAGATTTCAAGTCTTTCTCCTTAACCGCTCGGACAAGTTGCCTCAACTCAGGAAAGTTTTCTGTTAGTGGGAGGATATACTCTTCCCATAGTTGGTAGTGTTTATGAGACGTTGTGGACGGCATTGGGAGAGCTAGAGTATGGAGGGGTCTCCTTCTACATCATTCAGACGAAGAGAAAGGCTTTATCGTATTTCGGAGCAAGATCGCGGTGATTTTGGCGCTACTTCGATGGAGCGCTTTACATCATCCTCATATTCCTCAGGGTGTTTAGATACCTGGGAAGAGCAATATCGCATCTTCTATTCAATTGCATATGGTTATATAGATTTCACGTTTCAAACGGATTAGAGGTGGGCCTCGAAAGCTGCAATGAGCTTTTCTTCGGAATCGCCACTGGAGATGGAATTGTCTACGATACCGTCAACTGAGACCGTGGGCGTCACATGTACGCCGACACCTCTGAGATACTTGGTGAAGTACTTGATGTCGGCTTGGGCGCCATTGCTCGAGTTTGTGGCCTCCTTGGGGTCTTGCACCTTCTTAATCCGCAACTCCTTCAATACATCCTCTTTGGAAAATGGAAATTCCACCTCCTTGAAAACCACGTCGGCTATCTGCTCATAGATCTCATTGCGGGCTAGATCTGTGTTGGCTTCATCGTAGAATTGCACACCGTTCTTGAACACGGCCTCCGAAAATCGCCAGAACAACTCATTGGAGTTGGAAACCGGCTTCTCTCTGAGCAACTTTGAGGTCACCACGGAGAACTCGTGGAGCGGAATCGAGTTCGGGTGCCATGGCTGTACCACATTGACAAACACAAACTGAAACTGAGAAGGGTGCTTCTTCTCGAGCGACGGGATAACCGTATCTTTTAACTTCTTGAAGATCCTAGCTGAAAAGGGACAATTGTAGTCCAAAAACAAATTCACAACATGGAATGAAGAGCCCTTGAGCACCTTTTGAGAGTGGAAGTAGTGAGTTGACGAGTACTTGGGAGAAATCATCTTAATGGTATAGTGTATCCCTTATCAAGATTTGCGGAGTCTTACACATTTATATATAGTAGATTACATTATGTCACGAGCCATAAATATTGTGGGGAGGATCGCAACGGAGGAAATGACGAATGAATTCCGATGATTACTCTGGCAAAGATACTCTGGCACAGAGTAATTGTATATGCAGATGGTGTATTAAGTTTGGGCCCGAGAGCACGTTTATTCGCTGCTGGGAGGCCGTCGGTGTCGTCCTTCAAGCTGTTTTCTCTTGTAGCCCTCTTTCATGATTTCGGTCAAGGACCGACGAGGCTTGATCAGATCGTCAACGTCAGATCCACCTTGCAAAAGAGAGATCTCTGGTTTCGGTCTCCATTCTGGCGAGTGTGAGGCGTAGGTTGAGCTTTTTGCCGTAAATTGGGTTGCAGAGTCCGTTTTTTCTATCGGAGTTCCCTTTCTTGCGTCAAACTCGAACTGATTATCGTTGTTCAAGATGCGAGTCAACGGTATATCTGTGGATAGTTCCCGGCGCGATTTCTCTATAAGATATTCGGTGGAGTTGGCATCCGTCAGGTTGATGCGATTCATGACCTCGAGACAGCCACCATCGTGGGTGGTATCGGGCGAAGACGCCTCCTCGGCCAAGCAGTTAGCCATAGTTTTTATGTGTTCTTTGAATCTCATTTCTAGACTGGGACTGCTTATCTCCTTAGTGCTCGTATCTCTGTAGGGGGTCGTTGTCTCGTTCTCTATCTTCAAAGCAGTTTTGGTATTTGTTATGTGGTAAACGTCATGTATCTTGCGCTCGGGCAATTTGTGACTTTCCGTCGGCGTGGAACTATTTTCACTATTGTCCTTTGAAACAGTTTTTTTGGGAGACGACAAGTCCTCCGCCGCCTGTGCTTCTATTTTCTTGTTGGTCAGTCTGGTAATTCTCGGAGATCTGTTTGGCGGCCTGGCGGGTGCTCTCTTCCTCTTGGGCGCTGCTTTCTTGGCTGCTTTACTATCGGATGCTTTTTTGATATTAGTTACTGTGTTTTGGTCTATAGCCTTTGGTTCGTTTTCCTCGTTTTCTTCTGTTTCTGTTTCTGTGTTTATGTTTGTCTTTGAGGGCTTCATAAAGTTAGAGAGCGTGGTCAGATGCACAGATGCGTCACCCGGGTCTTGAGCAACCCTATGGACGTGTTCCCTTTCATAAGATTCCTGGTCTGTATCTGGATCTACTAACGGTAAGGATTCTGCCTCGCCGTTGGTACCTGTGGTCTTTGAAGAATCTGCGTCAGCTCTCGATTGCCGTAGAGCAGTGAGCGGGTGGTGATCTTCCAATTTTCCACCATTTTTCTCTGTGAACTCTGTCTGCGAATTGTCCTTGTATATCTTCCTGGTGGTTTGACCAATGGACGCACTCTGTGACGCCGTCTTGGCATCGTGCAAAGATTCCCGGAGACTTGGTTTGCGTCTCTTGATCGACTCATTGAAGTCAACTAGCTGATCATAGAGCGACGAGTTCAACGTATACGGGCATTCGTTGCTGCTGCGCGACGGTGTGTGGGAGGCCTCCTTCTTGACCTCTTCCCGCTGCCGCTTCAACTTCGACATCATCTTGCACGCATTCTTGTCGTCTATCTGAAGATACGGGCTGATATCTGGGCACCCTAGCTTCTCGAACCCCGTCAATCTCAAGGACCCTACATCTGGCCCTGTTGTTTTCATGTTCCCTAGCACCCTTCTGCACTCGTCCTCGCGGCTCAACACCCCACCCTCATTGACCGTTGCCCTTCTGTTGTCCTCTCCGCTGCCCTCTGTGTCTTTTTGGCCCTCCCCGCCGTCCTTAGCACCATCAGTCCGCGCTTCGGTCTCTTCCTCGCCACCACCTTCCGAAGCGACCACAACCTCACTTCTTATCCAGCTTAGCAAATAGTCAACGCATTTTCCCTTCCACAGTCGACCGACTGAATCGCCAGAACTGCTACTCATAGCTTCGAATGAACTCTAGTATACCAATACTCTCCTACTGTGAATGAATTATTAAACTAGAGGGACAAATAAATAAGATTTACTTTTTCGATTTAGTTTGGCGTGAGTCTTGACATTTTTATTAACCTAGAGCCTATTGCGATTGCTTATTAGATATATAGTACAAGTCCTGGAAGAAGATACATCATGACGGATAAGGAAGGTGTGTGGGAAGTTGCGTGTGAAAGGTGGGGCCCAAAGAAGCCGCAAACTCCAGAGCGAAAACGGCCACGACGGGGTCGGTGTGTGAATCTTTCGTGGCCATGGGCTCTTGCGGGCAGCAGAGCGGCTCAATCGACCATGATGACTAGCTTGCACTTGTCTATTAAAGCGGCCTGAAGTTTGTAGTCATCGTCGATTTCTATTGTTTTGAGCTTCAGCTTCAATTTATCACTGAAGTCGTCATTCACGATACTGTTATCGCTTATAAAATCATCATAATCATTTTTCAAGAATAGCTGGACGCCGTTATGCAGTTTGGATGCTCCGTAGAAGGAGTCGTTGCTGTCGAGTCGCTTGAACAACTTGGACTTGAGTTCCGCGAGACGGGTGTTGGATGGTATCAACAACACAAAGATGTCGTCGTCGTAGTAGAATTTGGCCTTCACCTTGGACTTGTTCTCAGAGGGGAGCGGCGCGCTGTTGGCGAAGCTGTTGATCAAGTTGGTTGACGAAGAGGATCGGGAGCGGTTGAGCACCAGGTCCGACGAGGTGGGGGTCGAGTTGCGGTTGGTGCCCGACGCAACAGCGGCTCCCGAGTATTGCGACAACCTGTCTTGGTGGTAGTTCGACTGGTGCCCGATGGGCTTCAGGCTTCGTCTTCGCTCCTCGCTGACCTCCTTGTCGAACCCGTTCTCCAAGACCTCGAATAATTTCAACACTTCCTCGCACCGCGAAATGTGTGATGGGAGTGCGATCAAATTGCGCAAATAGTGGTCTAGCTTCTCTCTTCTTAGTTTCGATATGCTGTCGTTTACGTTGATCAAGGGGCCGGGGATGGAAGGCATTATTCTTTTAGAGTTCTCTATTTTGCCAGCTTCGTATGGGAATAACTCCAAAAGCTTGACCTGCAAATCGTAAAAGTCTTGATAGTAACGGTACAAGTATCTCGTTTTTCCGTTCGACAACCTCGCAATGACCAAGTACTGGTACCTGCCGTGGTCTAGCTGGTAAGAGTCAACCCCTGCTTCTAGTATGCCTGTGTTTGTAGAACCCAATGATGACCTGTTGGATCGAGTGCTCATCTCAGACATGTGTGAGTAGGAGTTTATAGGAGTTTGGTAGGAAATCGTGCCTAGGGGTATGGTCGATGCTTGGTACTTTGCCGTCTGTTCCTTCCACTGCTCCACGGAGGGGATCTTAAAGGTATGGATAACCTTTGCCAAATCCTCGTCTTGAAGTCTAGTGGTATCGGGGTTGAGCAAATCTATAATCTTGACGTATGTAACGGGCACCAAGCCGGGGCCACCCAACCTGTTGATCGGCTTCGCTATAAACCACTCGTACTCATGGTGCGCGCATATGATCAAGTTCTCCCCCGGCACTATGTCCAATTCGTCTTCTCTTTCCGCCTTAAACTCGTAGAGTGTCACAGCGTAAAGCGTCTGGTTCGAGTTACGATGTGTAGACCCTGCCGTCAGCATCAGAGTCGCACTTGTCGTGCTGGTCGCCAGCGGCCTCGATCGGTTGAACACCTCAAAGTATGTGATCGGCACCATTCCCTTGGCGTTGGACATGGGATTCGTCGCCTCCACCCAGCCGTTCTCTACGTCGTCCTCCTCATTGCCATTCAACACATGGAAAAAATCGCCCTTGCTGAACCCTAGCTCCCCAGGCCCCTGCGGTTCGTAGTCGTAGAGCGCCTTGATCACCCGCTTGGGCGACTGCATTATGGTCTCTAGGCTCTCAAAGTTACCGTTAGTCTGGCTCGCGACCCTGGATATGTTTCGTTTCGGCGAATCCGCCGAGTTATTGGACAGCCTTTTATTCTTGATAAACGACTTCATGATTCTCTGGTACAATCGCCTCCTATACTACTTCTTCGACGTCTACGGATCAGACTGCAACACAATTAATGCTAGTAAAGAGTGTTAATTTAAATGAGAAGAAAAATTGTTTCGAGTGTTAGTGTACCGCGGCCAAAAATATTTAGGGGGGTTCTAGGGAGGATTATAGGGAGGGGTGGTAAAGGGGTCGCGGTAGGATACCGCGACTCCACTGCCCCCGAGGCAGTTCCGCAAACGCACCACTATCCACAGTAGTGGCTCCCGCCGGCCTGCCAAACAACAGTGCTGGAGCGTGGAAGGGGTTGTGCTTTCAAACACAACCTGAAATGGCCACCCCCTTCACCCCTTATCTGCGATTGCGTGCACTTCAGGGATCGGATGTTTCAGCATGAACATTCAACGAAGATGAAATTCGAGCAAGCGGACCATCGGTGCAATCTGGAGACGCCTACACCTGTGCACCAGTGGCGATAAGATGGCGCGCAGAACATGACGACTCTCGTACGGCCTACGCGAAGCCAGCGAAGCGTCTGCCATGTAGCAGAAATGTGCGATCCCGTGAGTCGAGCGCCAGTGGGCACCGCGGCCAGCGGCAACGCCAGTGTAGTCCTGCAATACGTCTGTGGAATGAGTGCCTACTGGGTGCCTAGGGCGTGTCTGCAAAGTGTCCCCGGAGCGCCCAAGGGATGTCTACGGCGTGTCGACGGAGTAGCAGGACGCTGTAAGGACACAGAGCGGTCTAGAAGCAGGCAGGTCTGCCATACAGTCGCAGTTGTTGCAGTTCGAGAGCATCAGCAGCAGCACGATAGCAGTTGCACCTGGATAATACGCGCAACGCTTTAGTCGCATATGTGGTCTGCCATCCAGTGGCATTGATACGTGCAGAGATGCAGCGGGGGCCTGCTGGCGAGCCAGCATGCCGGCCGGATTGCTGCGTAGCACGCACTGCGGCTGGCTGTGGCGGCACACAAGGCCCGCCAGCGTGGCGACATGTAGCGACCGCCTAGCGAGAACGAGCCAGTTTGCACAGACCTCGCGCATGGGCCAAACACACCATCGAACCCGCACAGGCAACAAGGTGGCCCTACAAGGAGCCGGCTGACGCGCATAAGTAACGCTCGTAGATGGCAGAAGAAGGGACATAATACATTAAAGAAACATAAATCTACATTGGTGGTGCTGATCTCGTTAGCTTGAAGCAGATCTAAATGGAAATACGCACTAAACCACAAAGTCTTCCAAGTCTTGTATATCGGGGGTGACTTCAGGGTCCGAGTTCTTCAGGCGTATGTTGGACTCTCTGTGGGCCGGGTCGACGGCATTCTGGTACTTGGACCCATCGACCCCGATGTTGTAGGCGTGGAAAGGGCTTTGTCTGTTGGTTAAATCTATCTGGTCGTTATAGGTGGAGTATGTTTGGTCGTTGAATTGGTAGCGAAAGTTGGGCTCGCCAGCAGGCTGGTCAGCAGTGTCTCCGTTGAGCTCGGGGTAGTCTGCGGCGGACCGAGAGCTCGTGGTGGAGCTTAGGTCGTCGGAGATCGAGTCCTCGGGGTTGGTGTAGTAGTCCGACATCTCTCTCTGCTTTCTTCTCTTCTTCTTGGGAGCTCGTCTTTCCGCTTCGAGAATTTCAAACTAGACGAATGTTAGTAAACAAAAGATTGGACACATTCTCTTTGATACATACCTCTCTATACTTAGCGAGATAGATCTTCAACGTCTCGGCGTAGTTTTCGAATCCTAGGGTGAACAAAGACCATAATATGTCTTCTCCGTTGAGAGTTTTTCTTTTTTCGATTTTGCACTTGTCGGCAGCCTGGCTCGTTATAAACGATATAAACTCAGAGACACACTCCTGAATGCACTCTTTAGACTCCTTAGACAACTTTGCGTGTTCTGGGAGAGCCTTCTTCATGACTCTTCCTACTATTGGGCTGTTAGTATAACAAAGGAGCTCGAATGTCGCTTTTATTTGCAGTCAACGTACCATTTGCTATGGGCAAAAACCGGTCTTGCTCCTTGATCTCGTAGTCTCCGTTCAGCCAACTGGAATCTAATGGCTCAGACTTCTCGGACATGGTGGTTGTGCGTTCTTTTATGTGGTCAACAAGAGAAAAGATCAGATCTTGTTGAAAGATACATCAAGGCTATTTTGATACCTGAAACTAATGCGAAGTCGGACTTTGCCTTTATCTTCATTAAGACATGTTCATTATTGATGAACAAGGCCGATCTAGTGGTCTGACGTGAGAACAAAGGATATCGAAAGAATTAGTTCATTAATATACACAGCTATGCTAATATAATCTTCAAAAGACAAATTCTAAAGATGCTCTAAAAACATTTTTATATAATCATAATACACCTGGCAGTCTTTGCTTTCATCTTTCCAATAATCAAAAACATCCTGAGTATGAAGCAAGTTAATTTTCACAGATTCCCTAGAGATAATCTTGTTCAACAGTTCTGATATTTCCTCTAGAGAGGATGCAGAGCCCAGACTGGCAAGCATTTGTTTAAACCCCTCATCCATGGCAGCACTAGCCATCATTTCCTCAAATTTCTTATAGAGGAGATACAAGTACATTGTGCCGATGAAAAGATTTCTGAGGTAGTACCACAGCCCAGGGTGTCTGTGTGTTCCCAAACTAGGAACATTGCTCTTTGGTATAGAGATCAAGTTTTGGATAAAAACCTTCAAGATTCTGTTCTTGACAGAACCCACGTCCCTCAACTTGATCTCGGCACCCGAGTCTTCAACCAAGTCACTGAAGTCCTCATTGGGGTTCTTCTGTTGGTAGATCGGAGGTGCTTGATCAATTTTGAAGTAATCGAGATCGAGATGGATGTCCAGGCTTATATTCGATTGAGTGAAACCTGAATGGGATTCAGAAGAGGACAGGGAATCGTCTAAAAGGTGTGATGTGCTTTCACGGTGAATATCTGACATGACAGAAGTCATTGCTAGCAAAAGCTCTTGAAATGAAATTTTGTCTTCTAAAATCAAGTAAACTATGGGACGGAAAAGGACCACTTTAGAACTTATAAGTCTAGTTTTGATGAACATAATCGATTCTGATTGTGCTCTCAAAAGTACATCTTCGTCTATCAAATAACTTTCTAAGTTATCGAAATCATCGGACGAATACATTTCGTCCTTGTTGCTCTTCTTCTTTAGTCGTTTCAGTTTCATACTCTTGTAAATTTGTTCGACGTTCACCTCTGATAAGACAAAATCACGAACCTTTGGGGTGAGAGAATTAACAATACCATTATATTGATCCAAGTATTTGATAAAAATTTTCCAAACTTCATCGCCAGCGAACTTTGGTTCATCCCAATTATTTTTGTTCCCCAGGTAAGAATACATCTCGTCGAACATTTTATTATCAACCTTTCTGACGGCAACTTCGGTCAAGAAATAGTACCAAGTATACTTATCATCATACTTTGCTGCCAACTTGACACATGTTCTACTCCTTTTCTCGTCGTCTATTTCGGGCTCCCCTTCAAACGACAGATCTAAAACCTTTGGAAAGGAGCTAGGAGGAATTATCGTATCTATACCAGACGGAGACACATATGGAGACAACTCGGCCTTCAATTCGCACTCGAGCTTTAAGCATGTCCAAAAGACCCTCTCGATCTTGATGCGCTTAGATTCCAGACCGAATTCTATTTTAAAGCAATCTGATGGCGATCTTTTCGTTTCGAGAAAGTATGTCATTTGGTTACCAGCGTCAACAATCCCTCTATAGGCTTTCAACGGACTCAAAGTGTGAAGACTGAATTGACTTAGTAATATGTGATAAACGATTGTGTATAATGCATTCTCCTTTGATGTGATTGGAAAAAATGAGGTGATGAACTTTGCATAGTTGATGAGAAGTATTGATAGAGCGTAACGACTTTTTGGCAATCCCTCGGGAACAGAACTGGGTTGAACGGGGCCAATTTTCAACGAATCTCTTTCCTCCAAAGAATTGCTATAACTGGAAATATTGTCTAATAAAATGGGCGTAGATATCAAACCTAGGGCACAAATCATTATCAAGAATGGAATAGAAGTACATAGTAAGCTGAATGCGTTTCTTCTGTACTCGACATCTTTCAAACCACCAAATTTCAAAGCTTGGTAATAAATATCGGGGAGCTCTGTATCTGTATTCTGATATTGTTCCATTAAGCTCATCAAGGTAATTTGTGGATCAAAGGAAGTGATCACTTCGTGTATTTCAATCACCTCCAATAATTCTACCATGTCCACAACGGGCGTCTTATAGTGGCAGTTTGTGAGGTAGGAGGTCACTAGATTTGAAAAATTCATTGATATGAACTTCTCCAATATCACGTTAGTTTCCACAGCCTTCGAAAGACTCATATTAATTGATGAGTTTTCATTGTCATAGCTCTTGATGAGTCTCCGAATTATATCATCAGTGAATTGATCAGACAACTCCAACACCTTATACAAGTATCGCCACTTAAGCAATGAAGTGACAGACATATGCCAGATGCAAGTATTCTTCTCAAGCTTCTGTATTTCAGTCCTTTCCGGAGGTGAGTCGTAGGAAGAGGCGTTTGGTGATCCAGATACAGTAGACGGTTGATCCTTCTTGAAATCTTGCACCTCTCTTATTATTAGATCTAACTTGGAAAGAATGTTCAATGATGCCGGATCATAACTTGAATAGTCTTTTTGCATATCATCTGTTCTATAGTGACAATTGGCATTTCCATTTTTAGCACAGGATCCGCACTGCGGTCGCACATTGTCACATTTGATCTTCTTAAGACGACATACGTCGCAAGCAGTCAATGCTCGCTTTCTTGGATAAACGCTTGTAATTCGCGATGATATCGAACCTGAAGCTCTTTTTCTTTTTTTATCATTACTTTGCAATGGATTTTGGTCCAGTTGCAACATCGTCGGCTGAAACTGGCTTTGATCGCCATTAAAATCAGTATTTTGGGGGTATGACGCGGTCCCATTGAATCCGGGTATCACGCCCTGCGGGTGTATTATCGGTGGCTGTGTAATCGAGCCCTTCGGAGGCACCTGTTGGTACATACCTTCACCAATGGACGGCTGACCACCATACATAGGTGGGCTTGGGCCAATAGGACCCTGCATTCTCTGTTGATAATACATAGGACTGACTCCATAGACATTCTGTGCGTCCATATACTTCCCTGGTTGAGCCATCGTTTGACTTGACACATGAGTTTGGCCTGACGGTGTGTAAGGTGGTTGTGTTGGAACGTGCCCTGCTATCGGAGCAGGTGGCGATGGGTGTACCGGGCCCTGGTTAGGTGCAATCGGTTGCTGATGCAGCTGCTCGGCCACCATCTTGTCTCTCTAGATATACTTGGGATCGTTGCTCTACGCAGAGTCCTTATCTAGTGCTTCAAGATTATAACCACAATAGTTATATTTGACAGGTTGAGACTACCGAGAGATTATTCTTTTCACTTAATTGTCTTTCTTCAACAAAATTATTTATTCCAGCTAAAATTTTGACTAGTACGGCTTCAATTGTGACGGAGTGTCCGCTACACCTCTTCTAACGTCGTGATTAAGTAGCTCGTAATCAGGATACGAACTTTTGTTGGTTTTGTAGATTGGCTTCATCTTGAATTCCATTTGGCGTATGCAGTCCTTGTGATGGAGCCGTGGGAGATGTAAATCAACGGCGACGCAGCGAGAGGTATCGAGTTATATCGAAAAGATATGGTAACTACTGCACCGCTAGGAAGCTACGAAAAAATGGGAAAATAATCAACGATAATGTCAATGATATTCAGCTATAAACAATATTATGTTCCGGTAGAAACAAAAATTCTAGGACGATATTATGTTCGACCAGAACTCAGCCAGGTGGCAATTGGGAAGCATCAACAATGTCATTCGCGTCTACTGCCTCATCCTCGGTGACAGAGGAAGCCAACGGGGTTCTTGGGAGGGCCATCATACCCGATCTTGCAATTTCCAAGATACCGAAAGGCTGCAACAATTGGATGAAGGACGAGATTCTGGAGGGCTTTGCGCTTAGTTCAAGCACTACGTTTCTGTCTGAGATGTCGACGACTTTTCCACCGAACTTCTCGGTGATAGTAGAAATATGTTCCAAATGGTTGTGCTTCTGTCTCAAAGCCTCGGAGGGTGCCAAATTGTTTGGATGGTACTGTGACTCTGCAGCGTCCAAATCGGGGATGGAAGAGGCATCGTTGATGTGGAGTTTGTGGCTGGCAATCAATTCCTGAAAGTACTCTGGTCCCAACAAAGAGACTCTGGCCAACAACAACTCTCTTTTTATAATTTCGGCGTTGGTGTAGTCCAAAACGGCGTAAACCGGCACCAAATCCTCGATTTGTCTCCTGGCTTGCTCTATTACAGCGTCCTGGCCCTTCAACACGATTGTCATACGCGACAAGTCCTTCACTTCGGTATTGCAAACGACTAACGAGTCGATGTTGAAGCCTCTGGCAGCTAAAGTTCCAGACACGGAACTCAACACACCAGGCTCATTTTGCACCAAGCAGTTCAAAACGTGTTGCTTCTTAGGTGCCTTCGACTGGACGGGTGTTTCGTACAAAATCGACGAAACGGCCGCATCTGCGGACCAAAGGGGAGCCTCGAAAGATGGTAATGGGGGTCTTCTTTGGTTACGATGCAAAGTCTTGTAGGCCAAAGCAGACGTTGAACTTGAGGATTTGGCTCTTGAGAACCTTCCAGCAATAGACGGAACAGCTCTCGCACGGTTCATGTATATTCCAACCATAGTTGCCTTTTGATAATGTAACTTCCTACTAGATTTTTTCAAAATGAATCATTACTGTGCGACATTTCTCGTAATATAAATGTCGCGATACTTGATGAAATGATGCGACATTTTGCTCGTTACTACTATGATGAGATAGTGGGAATCTTCCATTGAAGACTATTCTATCAGACTATTTTACGAGTCTATTCTATCTAGTTTCTTCTTCAACATCTGTTCTTGCCAGTTCTGATGCCAAAGCATTTTCGAATTCATTTTGTTTTCTCTCAGGGAAAGTGGCCCTTTCTCAAACCTATGTAGCCATCAGGTGCATCTTTAGCATCTAGCCATGCAGCGTGGCCATACGATCCTTCAATGCCCTGTTCACTTAAAGAATTTCCCCACCACCCTGGAGGTTCTGAGTTGTACAGAACGGTGAAGAAAATCACTAGGGCACTAAAGGCGACACCGGCCGACAAGGCGCTGGTGAGAATGTAGTTGTACTTCTCCCACCACAACAAGTAATGATTCTTGATGTAGTACATGAATATAAACGAGACGTACAAGCCACAAGTGTAGTACAGTAGGTTGTAGGGAGCGAAGAGCAAGAAACCGCCAATTACTATCGTGGGCTGGAAATAGCGAGTGAACTTCGGCGGCCCATGCTTCTTGAACCAGTAGCATGGAACGACCAAAACTGCACCCAAAAGGAAGTTCCATTTTAAAATTGGATACAAGCCGCTGAACACCTTGGCGGGACCAATCTCCCCGTACTGAACCGATGAGTAGAAATACGTATTGGCACCAGGACAGCTCAATTTGTTTCTCTGCAGAGACTCGCAGAGGTCTTTGACATTGTCAATTTGCCAATTTGCAATTAATAATGCTATCACGACGCTCATTAATGTTGAAATCGTTTGACCCTTGAAGATCGCCTTAGGAGGAACTTTGGCATAGTGCGCTAGCTTCTGATCTGTGATATAGCTGCTCGCCTGACTGTCAATATTATACCCATAGCTCTTGAGGGTTATAAGAGCCAAACCTGAATTGGGGATTGCGTAACCGACTATCAATTCTACCAAGACATTCAATCCAAATGAGAACCCAGTGACAGACGCAATCGAGGTGATAGGTATCAAGAATACGAAATTGATAGCGATCGTGAAGAAAATACCCCAAATGGGCGTCTCGGTGGGATAGAATCCAACGCAAATGAGAGCCAAGACAACGCTTACTAACAAAATAGAAATAAACCACCAATCTGGAACCTCATCGTATGCTGACATCATTTTACAATGCGGGTCGTCCTTGTATCTTCCAAACGTATCCTTCTTAGACTTGGGCGAGAACGCATCCTTGCATAGGTAATATATGTTGACGATAGCTGACCTTGTCGACTCCCACTCCGTTAGTACGTGATACAAAATTGCAAAGGGGTAGAGCGTGAAGTAAGCTGCATAAACCACCAAATTAGCGGCACTAAAGTATGGAGGTCCCACATCATTGTATTTCTGGGAATCAAACCCATTCTTGTCACCTAAAATATCGTGAATATTGTATACTTCTCCCTTATTATTAAAAAGTTTATTGGAGTTGATAGGTAGGTAGGCTGTCCATTTCATGTTAGAATAGTAAACTCCAACTATAGCCAAAAACCCTAATAACGTCCCGATGTATTGATTTGCATATGCGTAGAAAGGTAATGTCAAACACCCCAATGAATCAATGATGTTCCAATCAAACGTTGGTAGAGGATTGAGACCTAAACCAGAATTAGATCCGGCGATGTTCACCAAATGTATCAGATTCGAGTTAAACCATGTTGGCCAATTGAAGGTGGACAAAGTTGTGAACAAATAGGATGGTAACCAGTTGTAGCAAAAACTCCCAACAAAGACCACTATGAAGAATGAGTAGCGAGATATTTTCCATCCGTGCACCCTGTAATTAGGTTCCTCATCCATGAGTGCTCTATTTAGTGCTATGGTGGGCAAGACAGTGGGCCATATGGCCTTAGAGGGATAGATACATATTTTTCTCATCACCAATGCAAACCCGAAACCCAAGAACTGAGTCGACAACGTTAAAAGTAATTGGTAAGTCCAGCTTACCCATTTCAACCCGTAAAACTTATCCAACTTCATGACAACTACATTGTAAATCAGATACGGTGTGCCTGCCGAACAAGAATAGATGATCGTGCAAAGCATCATTTCCTTGTAAGTCCAAGGCCCCGGATTTAAATCAATCGCCACCCCCATTACTCTGACCTTCCTCTGCGGAACGAATCTTTCCCACAAACGTCCACTGGGTAGTAATAAAACCTGTATGGTGTGCGTATTCAATGAAATACTTGGAAGTCTATGCATGAAGAAGTTGTTGATAATCGACCCAATGATGGTCCAGAAGAAGCCTATCACATAAGCTCGCAACGTCTCGACTGGCACGTTGGGGTCATCCACCGGGTCTGTAATTGTCCTTATCTCGGGATAGGGAGAATGATAAGCGATCAAACTGGCTTCAATTCTAACATTGAGATCCCAGTTATCGATCACTGTTTCCAAATCATCCGCATAGCCATTATCTTTGTTTTCGTGTTTGATACCCTTTGAACTCTTCCTCAGTTCGAAATCGCCAGGAATTGTGGCTACCAATCTTTCAATGGTTCTGTAGTCCGATTGCAAGAAGTTAACATCGGATTTGTGCTCGACCAAAGTTTCTCTCAATATCCTAACTGCCTCTGCAATAGGTATTGAATCTATCTTGGTTATCATGTACTGGGCTTTCTTTGAAATGCAGTTGTTTACGTCCTCATCGTTGGTAAGTTCATTCTCTCCAATCAACCCCAATCTGTCAAGAATATGTTTGATCTCCGTAGGTGAGAGCGTCCAACCGAAATCGTCCTTGTTCCTTGATCCCTCGGAGTAATTGGCTAGCTCAATGTACTCTACTTCAGGTGCCATGAGGTGCTGTACAGTCAAAATAATGACATTCAAAGATAATCTACAATATACTCTGTTGAGATTTTTCATATCTCATATAGAGGACTATCGATCTTCGTTGATGTAAAATTTGGGTATAGATATTAATTTCCTATGAATAGAATGCTAGAAAGCGAACAGACTGTATGTCCCAATGAGAGTATACGTCTCTGTTGATATTGCTGTTGGAAAAAGCAAGTTTGTAGAATTAAATAGCCCTGAAATAGGCTGACATTATTCATTCATGATTTAGGGACGCTTAGAACGATCTTTTAGAACCCAAAGTGTTCGTGGCAGATACATTCATGGCCGCACTTGCCACAAAATACTGTGCAAAAATATCACTGTGGCCAGTATCTCGCTTGAAACTTAACGAGGCTACGTGATACCCTGCTTAGCGTTTTCCGCTAGCCAAGTGTGTTTTTCGTCATCTTCGTCAGCTATCCAGCAGGAAGCATCAGCCTCTGATTTTGCAATGAAGTTGTTCTCTTTGTTGGAAAAGTTTGCCCAATGAAACACGCCACATTCTTTCTTCTGGTAAACGTTTTCACAACTCCAAAAATATGTTCCTCTGGATTCCACCGTCTTGTGGGATCTCCTGAGAAGCATCCGTTTGTCACATTTGCATCTGGGAGCAGCATCGATGAAGTCTTGTGAATAGTGCCTGAACGTGATGTTGAATCGCAGGACCCCACATATCTCGTTGACCTGTTTTGTCTTCAATTGGGCGTTGACACCGTGTTTGTACTCCTCCTGGCACCCCGGGTGCATCACCAACAACGTGTTGTGTGGGAGATCAATGGAGTAGATGTGGGTCGAGCTTCCATAGACTTTTCTCATTCTGAATTCTCTCGTACTGCCGAGTGAGAGCGATCCTATGTAATTGTGAGGTCCGATATCGTTGAGTCTGTCAGAGTGCATATCCAAGTGGCTGCTCAAGGTTTCGAAGTAATTGACAGCACAGGTGTTGGGTATCCACGGGCCCTTGTGTTGGAAGGGAAGCCGCTTCGACTTGGCCATAAGGGACCCGTTGATGAACCCTTTGGTCGCGTCTGCAGCGCTCTGAAGCTCACTGTGGAAAAATCGTCGTTTTCCCAACAGCTCGCCGTTGTAGTACAACGTCCCATACGTCCCAGCGTCCACGGCTTGCTCCTTGGACACGAAAAATCCACTCGAGTGGCTCGATCGGCAAAAATTGTCGAAAAGATAGAACTCCTTGTGGCTCAACTCGTGTTTCCGCTGCATCAACGTCCTCAAGAGCAGGTTCGCCAACTCCGCCAGGAGAAAGTTGCGGTGGAACGACACGTATGGCCCCAAACACGCCTCCACCTCCTCGCTGGTGTGGAGATGTACCACCTTCCGGTGCACACTGGGCTTGATCCTCTTCATCGAAAACGCCGACGCGATCGACGACTGGTACAACGCGCGCTTGTGGCCTCTTTCCGTCACTTTTGCGTTGCCTCCACGTCCTGATTTACCTCGTCCTGCTCCTCCATCGCCTGCGATCAACCCTTTAACCCGCTCCACCGACCCGTCACACGACACCAAGAGCTCTCGAAAGAACCCGCTATCCACCTCGGGGTAGTAAAGTCCTAGCAACCTCACCTTCTCCTCAAGAAGCTCCATATTTCCTGCTGCTTGCCCCATATTCCAACATCATCGCATCACAAATTCTCGAATCCATATATAGCCATTTTGATATCACCATTATTAATCAGGAACAGCCTAACACCAACACCATCGGCCTCGCGTCGTGCTTTGTGCACTGTGTATAGCTCCAGGACTTCTCAGGTACGCTTCGGCTTTGTGGCCCTTTTGGCCCTGCCATTCTAGCTCCGGCTGAAGCCAGAACTGAAACCACCGAGCCTAGAGCAAGCAACTCCCACAGCAGGCCCGGCCACGTACAGGTTCTTGGAACTGAAGGGGCCGCCGGCCCCTTCAATAGCAGCAGAAGCTATCCGTTTCAAGTTGCCTGCTGGCCCAAAACGTCGCCCGCTGTACTGTGTGTTCCATCTGCCTCTTGTATGCCGACCTACACTATCTCCTGCCCTACCGGCGTCCGTCCTCTGCCCTCTCCCTGGCACTGAGGCCAAGCAGTCGTGCATGCCATGCTGACGGCCTCTGCACCACGTCTGCTCGTTGCGGAAGCTACTCTTCTCCAGCTGCTTCCATTTCAAGGTTATTCTGTAGCAGACCTGAATCTGGAAGAATTTTTCATCCACGATAAAAAGACTCGGTTCAGGTCATCTTGGGAGGGAAAAACTCTCGCAAGCCCCTAAGCAAGAGATATTCAACGGCCACAGATCCATTGTGTTCACAGCGGTCTACACAGGCACATATCACCCATTACACATTATATCCTTGCTACCTTTGTCGCAAGTTGTCGCAGTAGTTAAGAAGCGAGCCTGGATTTTTTTTCTCGGTCCTTGTTCATAGATCATCTGAGAGTTCCTGAGTTCCAGATAGCAAGCTGAGCATCGAACCAGGAAAAGAGGCTTTAAAAATACGCTACAGCAGTATAACAGTGCTTTAATACATAGATAAGACACAGAGACTGTCAGAGCAGGGATTTGAAGACTGAAAAATTAGCACAGCATGTCTCAACCGCAATTCACAGTGACGGAACCCACTCCGCAGGTGGAAAAGGCTAACTTCGTGAGCAACGCAGACGAGAAGGCCATCACCGAACAGCCCAGCCGGAAGGAGGAGATGACGATGAACAGCAACGACGATAACTTATCGGTTCGCCGCGACTCAAACGGGGAGCTGAACGACAGCGAGAGCGACTATAGATCGGGGTACGAACGGGAGCAGAACGAGTGCACGGAGTTCTGTTTGGACTGTATGTCGTGCTTCGGGCTCTTCGACGTGTGCTGCCCCGACGACGGCGAGGGCTGCTTGACGTCGTTTGCCGTTTTCTGGGGAAACATCTTCGTCTCGTGCTGCAAGTGTTGAAACGCTTGCTCATGGATTGGGTGCTCACTATATATATTTCCATCGAACTCACCACAATTTCTCTATTTACTCTGCTACAATATACGAACGTCGACCATGGCAGTGGGTTCTGCAGTAGGTGCTGGCGCTGGCGCCAGCTTTTCCGGGCTTCTGGGTCGCCTTGAGAGTCTACAACGCTAACCGGCTCAGCTTCTTAGGGAGATGGATGGGTCGGTGTCGAGTCCTGCATATATGTTTGTGGATGGAGGCCGGTCCTATTTGCAACTTGATGGACACAACCTGCTAGTAAAGGGTCAGTTTCCTCTATTAGCTGTTACTTTAAGCGCAAGATGAACGATCCCCACGGTGAGTCCAGAGATGGTATATATGGGGTTGCTGAGAGAAACGTGAACAGACATCAGACGGTCGGACACACGACGGCTGCAAATCGCAGCACAGACAGCGCAGTCTTGGGACAGCCTGGGTACAAGGCGCTCAACCGAACGAAGATCGCCAGGTCGAAGTCGTTATCGAGCCCCTTCACCAACGACTACTACAACAACAACATGAAGATGGATGGGGTGGAGCTCCCGTACAGCACACTTGCCGAGGCGTCAGATGTGACCAAGGACTCTCCCACATTCGCCTCGTCAGGACAGACACCGAGCATATTCAACGAGACGTTGCTTCTGACTGCGTCACCGACGCAGACGTCGCGCCATCCGACGGTTATCAAACACAAGAAGAACGCCAACAGTGAGCCGGTGTACGACCTCGATAATTTGCTCGACTCCGGCACCACGGGAGAGATGTTCAACATCAACGCAAACAAGCCCTCATTAATGAAATTTGAGGACCTAAGGATCAACGCGGTGTCTCCGTTGACCAACGAGAAATCGCCGCTTTCCTATGAGGGCAACGCAGAGCGTAGCATGGTGAATTCGAACTGTTCGGATAATAATGTAGGTGTCGTGTCGCAGGATGGAACACAAGTGACTAGTGGTCGCAATATGTCAGAACCTAACAAGGACACCACAGAACAGCAGTTATCAAGAGATGAAGAATACAAGAAGCCCTTGAGCTCTGGTATATTGAATCCCATACGGAACAAGAAGAGCGAATCTAAAGTCAATAGCAATTCAATCTTCCAAGAGCCAAGTACCTGCTATGCCGAAAGTCTAAGCAAGAAGCAATCAGAAAGCTACAGCTTCGGTTCCGTGAAAAGCACCGATGTGGAGAGCAAGAAACACACTCCTATTTTCACAAAGCGAAACTTGGTGTACTTTTGTTTAATATTGGTGATTGTACTGCTCATAAGTGGCTTTACACCAGCAGTAGTGATTTTGGCCAACGGAACAGAGAAAACTGTACGCAACTATTTCAATTCTCATAATGAAAGTGATTTAAAGCTGTTACTTACTGACTTGAATCTTGAATATGCACGGAAGACCTCTCCTCTGGAGAGAAAGGGTCTCAATAAATCAAGAGTTGCAGGTAATTTTGGTGAAGGATTAAACGCTTCCAGCACCATCGAAGGATCTAATTTGAGAGGTTACAATACTCTCCATGGGATACCAGACAAATACAAGAACGACGAAGAAGTGGTATCGGCAATGTCCAATCCTAAATTCAAGTCTTCTGTGTTCTATGGACTTGCATACTCTCCAAAAAATGCTATGGAGCCAAAGTGTGGAGTAACTAAAAGGGATGTGTTGCTTGATGTGTCTTTCCTTTCAAGAACAACTACGAGGTTACGGAATTATGGGATGCAATGTAACCAATCTGATTTCATTATTTCAGCCTTCCAAGAATTAAACTTGAATATGTCTTTGGCGATGGGTGTTTGGATTGGAAATAACGACGAGATTAATCGTCAACAATTGGACAGTATGAAATATGTTTTGAACAAATATCCAAGGAAATACTTCGAATCTATCTTCATTGGGAACGAGGTTTTGTTTAGGCAGGATAAGACGCTGAAAGAATTGATAAGCTACATCAAAGACACCAAAGCATACTTGAAGAAATTGGGCTATGGTGATATCCCAGTGGGAACTTCCGAAATCGGATCATTGATAGACACAGACATATTGAAAGGTTGTGATATTATAGGTGCTAACGTACATCCTTTCTTCGGAGGTGAAAAAGTAGAAAAAGGTAGTGACTGGACGTTTGATTTTCTCAAATATCAAATCGAGCCTTTGAAGAAAGATATACCCACAAAGATTGTCATTACAGAAGTCGGGTGGCCATCTGGCGGTGGAACGTACCAGAACTCTGTATCAAGCTTACCGAATCAACAAAAATTCATGGACAAATACATATGTGATGCTTATAAGAATGACTATGCATGGTACTACTTCGAAGCCTTCGATGAACCATGGAAGAAGGTATTTTATGAGGATGGTAACACATGGGAAACTCAATGGGGAGTCTTTACCTCCGACAGGAAATTTAAAGATGGCATCAAATTGACAGACTGTTAGTCAGAGCTCGGTGATCCTATATAATAACCACACCCAAAATGTTCCAAAGCAGCCAAACGATAAGGTTGCGTTTATAATTACCCATAAATCGGGATAAGCTGATGGAGGATCATAAAAGGTTTCAGTGATGTGGAATACAACCATTGCTAAGTATGAAGTCAATATTATTGCTCTCCAGAATATATTCTTTTTGGTAAATACCAATGAGTATTTCACATTGAATCCACTGATCAACCAATTAGATAAAAAAACCGTGATACAGTATTGTAGCATCAAACCATCTTTCTTTAGTAACGGGTACATGCTGAAGACTGCAACATTATTTATCCACTGAATTATGGCTACATGATGCCGATCATTCGAGCAGAATAATAAAGTGCTAGGCAATAGTGGAACTAATACAGATTTCTCATGTACCTGAAATGAAAAAAGATAGAAACTCCACGATGTTGCAGCAAATCCATAGATAATAGATAGATATCTTTTTTTCTCGTCCATGTTCTTTTGAGATATATATTTGAAGAACAAGACCAAATTGGAAGGTATCAAAGAAAGCAAAGTTGCCGCCAAAGACAACCTCGTAAGAGACTGGAGATCAAATATCAGTCTGTACTTAATGACGATGTTTGAAATGCACCAGAAGTTGGCAACCTTATCTTCAAACAACCCTCTTTGGAAGGGAAATACTCTGAAAACTATTTGTTTCAAGACATTCATCTTGTCAGATAAGTTTATCGAAGGAATAATCAAGAAGGGTAATATAATGCTAAATTGTGTGATGATTACTGTTATACCTAACTGGATGAGTTTCCTAATATCAAACCCCTTCATCAAATCTTTCAATGTACCTTTCTTTTTAAATACTCTGGCAACCATGTATGTGAAGATGAATGGTGCGTAGTAAAGTCCCATTTGTTTGAAATTGATGCAAAACATGAACCAAATAGACGATGTTATCAAATTATCTTGCAAAAGTTCATTGAAGGATATCAAGAACAAGCCTAACATGACAGAGTTATACTGGAAATGACCATGATCAATTAAGTTGAGTGCTGGGAGGTAAAAGAAGATCGATAAAATTATGATCTGGTCCATCCGACTCAAATTGAATCTCTTTCCACACAATGATACAGTTCCCATCAAGGCTGGGATGTATATAATAAGTTCACTGATCAAACTTGTCAACCTCATAAAGTTCTTCAAGTTTGGAGTCTCTAGCTTTCTTGAGCCATATAAAGCAAACCAAGAAGGATCGAAAAGGGAACCTATCAATCCACAAATGTACAGGTGGAATGCAGTCAATGGAGGGTAATCTAGCCCCCAATATTCCAAATCATAAAAGTACCAATTCTCGATAGGTAAATTTATTGTCAACTCCATCCAGTGTCTTTGAGCTTCGAAATCTCCCCTAATTGGATCCAGACCTTCGCCCAGATATGACCCAAGGCCAATCGCGCTTCTAAGTATAATAGCAGTCACCACGACTATATACCTCGAAGCCCATTGATTGGGTGCCTTTTCGAAATTCCTCAACAAATCATATATGGGTGCAGATTGAAACAAGCTTTTACGGATCTGCTTTTGCACGGTCTTCTTCGAATTCTGGCCCCTAGTCTTTCTAGACTTAGTCTTTGATCCAGCTGGCCTCTTTTCCAGGCTCTTAGAGTCTGGTTTCGTTTGTGGACTGCTCATGTAATGACTCAGCCTAAGAAAGAGTATAATTTTAGATGTTGATATATTTCGAGTATATGATTTTTTCAATTCTGCCTATTCTTAGGTGTTTTGAAAAAAAGTAAAAGAACAGGTCAATTGACCCCTAGTCGATCGGTCAATACCACAGGCCTGATCTCTGTTCATCCATGTCTTGCTACATCATTTTCGCTAGATCCCTGATAGAATAATTAATCTTTTCAAGCTTATCCTAACCCTACTCTGAACATCACTTCTCTTCATATCATGGATTTTTTATTGCAAACGGTAATTTCAGTGAAGAGCTTGCAGAAAACACATCATATGTATCTCTATATACAAATTACTAGCCACATTATTCACTGTCTTACACATATGATACTCACACCACTACGAAGACATGGAGAGAGATGTGCTACCTGTGAAGGTGATGAGATGTATATAGTATTCGCTTGGTAAATAGTATTTCAGTAACAAGGCAACTTGTCCGAGTGGTTAAGGAGAAAGATTAGAAATCTTTTGGGCTTTGCCCGCGCAGGTTCGAATCCTGCAGTTGTCGCCATTTTTTTTCGCATTCACAGTTCCCATATTTGCGCCCGGAAAGAACTAGAACTTAGGTGTGATAACAATCATCCTCTAATAGTATGTTATACAGCAGTTATTATATGGGTCTATGAGTCTATTACGATAATAGTGGAGATACTCCTCTATAAAGTTGTATGGAATAATAAATATAGTGATTTTGAAAATCAGTAAAGGAAGGATTTGGATTGGTTCACAGAACCCTTTGTGGTCAAATGAGTCAAAAAATCTTTCCAGAGTTCGTTTCCCTCACTCAAGCATTTGTAGTCACCTATCAAGATGAGACCATATTGGGCTCTTGTCAAAGCAACGTTCAATCTTCTTTCATCACCCAAAAATCCAATCAGATTTTCTGCGTTAGATCTCACACAAGACATGACAATGAATTTCTTCTCACGGCCTTGAAAGGCGTCAATAGATGCTACCATGATGTCTGAAACGGTATGAATTGTAATTGGCTTGGACTCGTTAAAGAAGTCATCTCTGTCGATCTCTATGTGCATCTTTTCCTTTGTAGGGTTGATCATATCATTCTTCTCCAATATCGACGAAATCAAGTCCCTTTGTCCTCTATATGGAGTAATCACACCGATGTCCGATCTCTTAATCTGCTTTTCATATATCAACTTGATGAGCACATCGATAATCAAATTCACTTCTCCGCTGTTCTGATAGGTGAAACCTCTGTCCTCGCTGAACCTGATTTTAACCCTACTCTCAGGTACCTCCCTGTTTGTGTCCCAGAAATATACTGGATTGGCTGGAATTTCTGGATACTGTCTGTCTATCTCGGATATTCCATCTTTCAATTTGTCATCGTAAAATCTATGACGCAGGAATCCGCTAATAGCTGGATGCATACGGTACTGAGTATCCAACATGTGAGGCGTCTTGTAACACCCATTCAATAGCACTCTCTCAAATAATGACAAGGACAAACTGGGGACTTGGGAATAACTACTCAATTGTTTGTGATCTCCAACAAACACGAATTTATCTACGCCTTGCATTGAAAGGGGAATCAATGTCGTAGCTTCCGACGACTGAGTTGCTTCGTCCATAATGATAACGGGAAGCTTCTTGATGGGCTTCAATTGATTTCCTCCTGCAACCACAGTGGTAGTGAAAATTACTCTCGCCTGAGCAATCAATGTATCGGATATTCTTATCTGTTCTGTGAGCAACTTTTTGAATTGATTCTGACTAACGGCTGGAGCGGTAGGATTCCTCATGTTTTGAATAGTTTCTTTCATGGAGAGTGGCAATGAATCATACACCTTGTGATGCAAGCAAACACGAGACAATGGATGAGATCTGTTATACTCGCTTTCCTTTTCCTTTGACACAATTCTTAAAATTGAATTTGCATACTTCTCCAGGAATTTTTCAGCCAAATTGTCGATAGCGATATTTGATGCAGCCACAACCAATATTGGATACGTATTCAAATTGTCAAGCAACTGCAAGATGATTTCATAAATCGTCGAAGTCTTTCCTGTTCCAGGGGGACCTTGTAATACTGTGATGGAGTTATTCATAACAGATTGAATTGCAACCTTTTGGGATTCGTTGAGAGAATCTCTAGTGAACTTTAGGTAATTCTTGAAGAATATCTGTCGTATTGGTTCTTTGCCCATGAGCATCAGGATGAATCTAGGATTCTCTATTCTTGACATTGCGGTGAAAACCCTGCTCACCGGAACAGAAGCAGGTAGCAATCTCAAATTCTTAATGTTGGCAGATAGAGGCAAATTCTGATAATTCCAATCGAATAATGAGACGACAAAATCCATTACCTGAGGACCATTCTTTCTACCTCTTTGTAAGCTTCGTGTATCAACAGTGCTAATCTCACCGTACCAAGGTATATCGTCACCCAACACCAAAAAAATGGCTTGATTCATGCTTAATGGGGTCCTTTTTATTGCTTGCATCTTTTTAGATACAAATCTGTTGAGAAATTCCGGGGTCAATAATATGCTAACCTTATACTGTTTATGTTTTTTGTCATGGTCGGAATACCATTCAATGGACATTTCATCATGACCAATATACATATTCGAACCTGATTCATTAGTGATTTTCTCCTCCTTGAACAAATTATAGCTCAATTCCATACAATAACTAGTCAAACTCTCATGCTGAAGCTTCGCTGTGGGAGATGGTGTGTAGTTCTTGATACCTGGAGGAAGTGGATCACTATGTCTAGCTGGCTTAACTGAGTCCTTCCCTTCACCCATGCGGCTATCCCTATTTTTGTCCTCTCTATTCTGTACTTGTTTTGAGGGGGTTGGGTTACCCTTCTTAGCAGGTAATTTGGCTTCACTACTCAGTTTAGAGTCTCTTCTGTGATCTTTCTTGCCATTCTCGCCTGCCTTCTTGTTACCATTACCGTTTTTCACTTGATTGTGACTTTTAGATTTACCATTTGAGTGCGATTCATTTTGATTCATCCGTTGTACTTTAGGGTCACTTTTTCTGTCATCTGAAGGCTTCTTAACGGTGTGTTTCTTGGATGTCATTTTCTCCAACTTTTGTATATCTGTATGATCCCTCGTGTTCTTTTGTTGAACGTGAGCACTTTCATCTTTGTTTCCCTTCTTGTTGACCTGGGGAATAGATTTGAAATCATTTTTCTTTTGGGGTCTTTGATCTCTATCTTTTGATTTCCTGTCCGAGCTACCCTTTCCAGTAGCTCTTCTGTTCGTTGAGCCAGGATTGGAATTTCCCGACTTACTTGAGCCTTGGTGTTTAACAGCTTTTGGGTTGTCGGCGCCGACTGCAAGAACAGTGGAACCTGCTTTAATTGCAGATGCACTGGCCTTCATAGTGTTGTAGTGGGCCCTTCGTTCATCCGCATTTGGATCAACCTTCTTGGGGGCTCTTGCGACACCCCCCTTACCTTTTTTGCCACCCTTTTTTCCTGACTTTCTAGTTCTTCCTTTCCCATTAGATTTGGAATTCTTGGGAGGCACAAACTCTTTGATATGAAGCAATTCAAACAAAAAGTTGTCGTCTCTTTCGCTGACAAACTTTGAGTTTGCACCCTCCAATTCCTTGAGACATTTTCCACAGAATATCTGCTGACCCTTCCCCTTATCGTTGCTGACAAAAAGGTTCACATCAGATCCACAACCCTGGCACTCGATATCTCTGAACTGATAGTACTGTCGAATTTTCTTGAACAAAGACCCGTTGGAGTTGCTATACTGTGTCGATGGTTTCTCTTCCTTGTTGAGACACATTTGGCACATGAGAGCCATATCAGAAAGCCCAAACCGCACCACCGAGATTTGGTGGATGTTATTGTCTTCGCACTGCTCACACTCGATAACCTCATCGAGAGGACAATATTTTACATTTTTATGTCTAGTGGAAGACAAGTGCTTGCCAATCTCGTTCTCGTCGAACAACAGAGAGCACGTAAGGCACTCAAATCTCTCCATTTCTCTTGTCTTCTCTATAATAGCCGGTGACTAGCGTTATCGCTGAGTCTGAAATATTTTCATATCAACCTCGGTATGTATGCAGGAACAGTTCCTCCATCGCATCTGATGTCCTCAACATGGCTGCGACGACACTCGATGGGACGGTGCCCGAGCAATCAAGACCGATGGCTCGAGTCAACACACGTTCATCTGAGTAGACCGAACTCAGACACAAAAGACAAGTTTGGAAAGTTTCGAATTTGCGTGAAAGAGTGAACAATTCTACAAAAATACACCAACACATCTAGTTCCAACATCTTACCGTGTCTGTGGTGCAATCTCCCAACAGCAACATACACGGGCTCTGTACAACAGAGTGCAAAGCATTCTGCTTTGCACTCTAACTTATCTTCTGCAATACAGTCCGTGTAAAGTGTGCAGCTCACCCGCAAGCGACGACCCCTGTTTGCAATTGCAACCACAGAACCACGTTAGGCGTCTTGTATAAATATACAACAGCGAGACTCTGCCTTTGAAAACTGGAGGGTTGGCCGAGTGGTCTAAGGCGGCAGACTTAAGATCTGCTGGACGTACGTCCGCGCGAGTTCGAACCTCGCATCCTTCACTATTTTTCTTTTTGCCATGCGCTCGTTCAAGTGACACTACTGTCTCCACATGCAAAGTCCAGACTGCCCGAGACACGCCTTGCGTGTGCACGCTGGCAGGTGCACATCGACATGGTGTGCTGGCGCGCTACAGGCTAACTGGTGTCTTCTCATGCTGACACGTAACCGCCCTAACAATAGAGCGATTTTGTTTCTCCATGCTGAACGGTGCGGACGTACTGGGACACGTTGAGTAGGTGAGCAGGTGAATAACTCCAGGTGAACAGGTGAACGCGCTAAACATGCTATACACGCGAAATATCTTCCCTCGATCGTATCCTATTCCTTGTGTCCTCATATCTCTTTTCTTTCCGTTGAAATCTTGAATACTGTCTCGTAATCAGCTCATCACGTATTGCTTTTCTTGTGCTTAGCGCTGTCTCGTAATCTCGAATTCGTGTTGTGCACCCTAAAGACCGCCAAAGCTCACGTTTGTCCTTTGGCCGCCGACCCACTCCATCTGCATTCAGCATATGCCTCGCCCTATTGGACGGCCTTCGCGCTCCAGCACGCTTCAATCTTCTCCGCCATTTCCGCCGTGCCACGCGCGTCTTTCATCAGCTGCTAAGAACCTCATCACCCATATGTACTCCCCTTGTCTTTTGTCGCTTCGTGCCCATAATGCGGTGTGCTCCATTGTGCCGAATGCTAAACAACTCTCTCAACGCTGTAGCGGCTACATCCTTGTACGTCATAATGAAATTGTTGTCGAGCGGTCCTGCTGCGAAACGCAGCAGGACCGCCAGCGCTGTAGCGGTTGTGGTCGTCGGATCGTACGATTTCAGACGCTCACTACGTGGCAAAAAGCGTCTTCTTCGGACTCTCTACCAGAACGCTGCGCGCACTCTGGTTTAGCCGCCACAGCACATATGCTCCTGGCTTCTGCCATTCACCGCAGCTGCTCTGGCCCGGGGCGACGCGAAGCCCGCTGGTGCCTCCAGCACCATCTACATCACCTACGGTGTCTGTGTGCCAGCTGAGCTACAGAACACCCGGCGCAAACAGGCGCGTGCGAGCCCACTACATGCGATTGCGAACGCTTCGCAGCAGCCAATCTATACGCTGGAGTAATTCAAAGTGCACGTCTTAATTATGAGCTACTAATTCCTGTTGTAATAAATGAGCATTAATTGAGTATTAGTCGATTATTAGCGGATTATTAGCGGAATATTAAAAGAATATATAATTTCTTCTTCGTGCCTAATAGAATTGACAGTAAATAAGGGCATTGAGACACTCTTTATATAAGAGTAGAGAGTGGTAGTGAGTAAAGGGCAGTAGATAGCAGCGCAGAAAAATTCAGCAGCGTATTAGTGTCGGCGGTAAAAAAGAACGCCAGACAACGCGGACAACGAGAGTAGCTAGAGGTAGCTAGAGGTAGCTGGAGAGCGGCAGTTCGACGACAGACGCTCTAACTGAAGACAGGTTCAGGGATTACACGGTAGCATTCACCACACAAACGGGTCGAGAAAGAATTTGGGCGGTGCAGCTGGCCAGAGTTGAGACGTTTGAAAAGTGAATTAGAAGGGCTCGGATCGAAACTGCGGAAAGAAGGGTATTCGGCGAGCGAGACAAGAATAACAGCACTCCAAGGGGATACGGCGAGTTTTGCAGGCGCTATAGCAGGAATACAACGTGTTTCGAGGCATTTGAAGCCGGACTAGGATCAGGAGCAGTCGTACGAAGATGAGAGGATTCACAGAGACGTATAAGGTGCCTCCTCATCTTGCGAACAGCGGGGCCAATGGAGAATACGGAAGGCACTACAGCACGTCTTCCAGCAAGTATTCGATGCTGGTGTCGGAGTTCGACGCCAGCGAGGCAGATCATCAGGAAAATGGGCGAAAGCAGTCGGCGGACGGCTCGTATGCGTCGTCCTTTGACAGTTTTGAGACGTCAGAATCGCATCACTCAGAGAGAATGCCAGGGGCGCCCTCTAACCTGACTTTCCACACATACATGACAGCAAATGGAAGCACAAACCCTAGTTTCAGTTCCATCAACAACTCAATACTTCGGAATCCGAGCGCAGAGAGCATTGATTCAGTATCAAGGGATCAAAGAAGATTCGACCAAGACATAACACCGAAGATGCCGCAGGGAAGTCAGCTTTCCTCCGACAATGTGGACGATAAAACACCAATAATAGGACAATCTGAAGGGTTCAACCAAGAAATGAATGGCTCCAACTCGCAACAAGGCAATGGTGGTCATGATCATAGATTGTCTAGATTGTCGGCCCAAAACCTACCGCAGCATGAACTTAGCGCTAAATTTCAGAGATTATCCATGACGTTACAGCTGTCAGTAATGAATATGTCGGGAGAATCGCAAGAATTCATGTCCTCATTTCAACAGAATGTTGATCGGGCAAACAAGCAAGCCCCCACTGAGCGTCGGGGCCGTACAAGTCTGTATTACCAAAAGATAAAGGAACCAGATCATCTGAACAACGACGAGGATGTCGATGAACATAAAACAGACGTCATGGAATCTTCAGTCGTCAACCATGATCAGTTCTCCGAAGTCAGTACTGTCAGCAACAGATCAAGCATACAAAGTGAAAAGGCAGATGGATTTTCGCACTCAGTCGGAGAAAGACTTCGACCCGCATTATCTTCGGCCGATGATGATGATGGATACAGAACAGTCTCAAACAAGTCAAGTTTCAACTTCGAGAACGATACACCAAGGCAATCCCCAGACAAGAGAAATCTCCATAACATTCGTGGGTCAAGGATCTTCAAATCATCGACGTCCCCCGAGATTCCTCCTATGAGCAGAGAACATCTAGCTAATAGACTTGAAAAGTTGAGTGCCAGCGATAAAGAAAGTGCCTCTGAGTTAAATGAATATGCTGCGGGACGTGATATAAACAACGAAATGCATGCCAAATATCCACAAGGCTTGAATATCTCTTACACATCGTCAGGCCTTGACCCCAAGAGCTCAAACAATGCCTATCAAACGACGGATACTGCTACTATCAGAAATGAGGTTGAAAGCACGAAATCAGTTGAACCAGAGAGATGGTCAGCGCAACCTACAAATACGGAAGAAGAAGAAGACTTGTCTTCTCTTTTCATCAGGGCTTTGCATCCATTTGAGTCTGCATCTCTCCAGTCTGAATCCGATATCTCAATATGTCTTTCTTTCAATAAGAATGATATTGCATTTGTACATACTATCGATGACTCAGGATGGGGAGAGGTCACATTGTTAGACTCCTTAGAGAGAGGTTGGATCCCAATGAATTATTTCACAATGGCGATTTCCGAGAACGATGATGGCGACGATACTGTAGATGACGATGATGATGAGGATGACGGAAAGATTTCTAATAGTGACTATCTCAAGGTACTTTTCCATGCTTGCGGAAGGTTCCTTATCAATCCTTTGAGCCATAAGAACCGCAGGGGAAGATTTACATTCTCTATTAGAGTCATCAACGCGATTAGAGATGGGGTTCGAGTTTTATTGCAACTGACTGATTGTTTGTCAAGGTCTAACGAAATAGTGACCAAGAGACCAGCTGTTAGAAGAGCGAGAAAATCACTTTTAGCTGATTGGTATGACTTGATGGTAAAAGCCAACGAATTTAAAGGTACCGCGAACTATAATAAAATAGAGGTTTTGACATTGATGGTATACCGGGTTTCAAGAAAGGCGATTGATTTTTTGCAGGCTTGGTCTATAGAAAGTCTGCAAATTGTGAAACGCGAGAACGAGAAGAAGTTGCAAAATGATATGAATCATTACCCTCTTTTGTCAACAGCACCTTTAGCAAAACATCGTCTTATCGAGATAAACGGGATTTTATATTACTATCTTGGTCTTATAATTGGACGCTTGGATTTGGTGGAACATAATCCTGCTGGTTGCGATATAATTGAGACTATTACTCACCAAATCATATTACTCTTGAGAGAATTATTATTTATCTCAAAGACCGGGTCTGATTTTTCTTCTCAAAAGCCGAGCAATTTGGACGGTGCATTGGACGCATTGCTCTCACTTGTAAGTGATTTAGTTTCTTCGGTGAAAAACTTGGTGGTCAGAACGTTGAGCGAAACCGAGGAGGACAAAAATTATTCTCTCAAGGAAACAAGCGGACAGAAAAACTACCAGTACACCCAAGAAGGTGCAACTTTGATTCAAACAGCCTCCAAAATGATCAAAGCAATAAGCGTCACAATCCACTCGATTCGGAAATTGCTCAATGTTACTGGTGACTTCAAATTAAATTCTGAACGGGCATACCCGGATTATTCGAAAATAAAAATTGAAGCAGATGAATTTATTAGAAAATGTTCTATTGGAATTGTTCAGGGTCAATCCATAAAAAACAGAGACCTTAGAAAGTTGGGTCCTCGACAGAATAAAAATGTCAATAGATTCTCTGTGATTAGGTCTGGAATGACTGGGTCATTAGCGTTAACCAAAGGTGGAGTGGATATGCTTCATGATGCATTGCTCGATTTAGATAGTTCATCACCATTCAGCATATCAAATGCTGAGTTTGAACCATTCAGCAATACGGATCCAACTTCCGATATACTGACTGACATTTCAAAGGAATTGTTGGTGGATGCGAATGGAAATTTGTTGGGAGCGTCGTTTAGAGGATTGGTATACACCTTAACAAATGAAAGATCACCACCCGAATACTTTTTCATTTCCACTTTCTTTCTCTGCTTCCGTGATTTTGCGAGTGGTATAGACTTGGTTGAAGAACTCATTACCAGATTTGATATCGCTAACAACGCATCAGCCGATAAAAATGATTTAAGTCTTGAACTCAATTTGAAAAATAGAAGAAAATTGGTGGTCAAGACTTTCCAGTACTGGTTGGAATCATACTGGAACCATGAGACTGATTATGCTCTTTTGACGACTTTGATTAATTTCTTCAATGAAATTATTTGCCAGGTACTCCCACTAGAGGGTATGAGACTTTTAGAAATATGTGCAAGACTTTCATCTCGCCCGTTGGTAGAGAATCAAAAGGAAAATCTACCACAAAAGAATATCAGACAGCTAATCAATCGTTCCATAACAGTTAATGGTCAACAGAAGAAGAATTCTGTATCTGGAGATATACCTGTGAGGTTCTCTATGGTTGATAGCTACGAATTATCCAAGATAAATACCAATTCATCGACCACAAGCTCGATTAAGTCAATGGCTATGCCCTTACCGTTGGGTGTGGGCAATCAAACATCTTCCGCGAGCTCGATAATCACGAGGAGTCAAATGACCACAATCGAGAAGGTTGTGTATACTTACAGAACTATATTAGGGGAGAACTGGTGTGCTTCGATTTACATAGAGGCAAAGAAGTTCATACCTATATCGATATCTATGCTTCTTCCCAATTGGTTCAATATCTGTGAGCAAAGTTGGGCGTTGTCCAACTATAGGCCGAATCTTCTAGATTTCAATGGTCTTGAACTTGCTAAACAGTTCACTTTGGTGGAGTCGCATATTTTTTGCTCCATCAAGTCTAGCGAATTGTTGAACGAGAATTTTACAGTCAAGAAAGCCCACTTGAACTTGGCTCTCAATGTGCGCAGGTCTTTATTGTTCACTAACTGCTTATCAGGGTATGTATTGGAATCGATTTTGCAGCCCAATATCAGTTACAAGAAGAGAGTGAATTTCGTTAAAACATGGCTCAAGGTAGCCATTTCGTGTTTGTACTTGCGAAACTTCAATTCGCTTGCTGCAATCATAACCACGTTACAATCACATCTAGTTACCAGGCTTAACAAATTGTGGGCCGATCTTTCAGACAAGTACAAGGATTTATATGAGTATTTGGTGGGTATCATCCATCCAAACAAGAACTACAGTGTTTATCGTGATAAACTCAAAAACTTTTTGGTTTCGAATGACTACAATATTCCAATAGTCCCGTATTTCTCTTTGTTCCTACTGGATTTAACATTCATAGTCGAGGGAAACCCCAGCTTCAGGAAGGCTAATACGTTCTTGAATCAAAAGCTCATCAACATTGATAAGTACCTCAAGATGGCCAGGGTAATTGCCCAAGTCGAGAGGTTGCAAGTTCCGTATACAGACCCTTCCAATGCAAGCGAAAAAGACCACAGGGAATCGTTCGGTCTTTTGACCCCAGGGGGCAAGTCAGTCAACAAAGAAAATCTCCACATTATTGCTGTTCCAGCTCTTCAAGAGTTGATATTACTCGAATTATGGAAGGTTTCGCAATTGAACAAGGCGGAAGAGGATAGAGCTTGGAAGCTCAGTTGTGAAATTCAACCTAGAGATTTAAATTGAAATAACATTGGTGTATATAATTGACCCAATTGTATTATAGGACGTATCGACTTCTTCTAGTTGTCGATTCAAATGTATATTGTTATTTCGGTACTATAGAGCTAAACAAAGTGAATTCATTCGATATCAAATTTTGCGTTCACCATAAGCTGCACGGATCGACCAAACTACCCAATCGCTGTAGAATACCGTCTGGTGACCGTTCACTATCGGCATACATACCATCATGCTTGTTATTTCGAAATCCGTCAAGGTGTTTTTGCACCGCTCATCGAGATTTGATCTTCAATACCGCGTTAATTTTCAAATCAACAAATCAAAACATACATCATCTCTCTTTCAAGGCGATATACTTAGTTATGAACGTAGAGGCAGTCACACGGGAGGTGGATTCAGCTCGCCAGTACTTGTCGGCACGTACATCTGAAGCCAAGGAATTCTTTGAGCAATCTAGAAGTAAACTAGATAACCCGTTATCTGTCGATGAAGAGCTTACTTACCAAAGAGAGATCTTCTCGAAATTGAAGTTCCAGTATTTGGAGCAGGAGACCCGAGACAAGTTCTTGAGGGAAATATCGGAGTCGAAGGTTCGAGATATTACACACGGCGATGTGGAAGAAGCGGGACTTGAAAGCATCGAGAAAAAGGAGCATCTCAAGACACTCAAAAGTCAACTATACGATAAGATAGCGCAGTTGAAGAAGACGACCGACAGCCATTTGGCTCTCCAGAAGGAGTTGGAGGACGACTGCAATACGACAAACAGCCTCTTGGACGAAACATGGCATATGCAAGAGGAGATCGACAGATTGATAAATCTGCATTCCGGCGCAGCACAGGAGTTGATCGCCTCCATAGATTTGGGGCAGGAGAGCGACACCAAACTGGTGGTATCCCGCGCGCAGAAGCAATTGAATGACGAAGAGACGGCATTGAGCAATATCGAAAGTGACATAAATGCAAAAGAGCGATCCATCGGCACGGAACGGAAGGACATAGTCCACTTGGAGCAGGAACTCCAGAAGCTCACTAGTGCCCTCAACAACCTCAATCCCCTCGACAAGCCCAGCAGGTCACAGCTCTTCGCAAAATGGTGCAAGGAACTAAATGATATACTACTAAAGTTTTCTCCGGCGTCGAACCTCGAGCTATACAAAACTAAAACCAACGATCACTTCACCCTATCCCTCACCTTGCATGACAACACGTTCGAGTTCATCTTTGACAATATCTTCACCCTCAAGTCGGTCAAGGACACCACAGGGAATATATTCTTCCCCACAAAAGAGTTAACTACCGACAAAGTGACGCTCAAAGCCCCTGTGGACGAGGAACTAAAACTGGTCATCGATTCCTTCCACAGAATTGACTTCCGAACAACAAGGGTCGCCTTGTAGGCCTTCCAGGGCATCACAGCTCGTCGTCGTTGGTTTTGGCTCTTGTCTCGATTACATAATCATTCATCCTCGGCCTTAATAGTGATATAAGAGTATTAAATTAATAGCACTTAGCTAGTGCTGGCAGTAATATAATGGTTGTTCCTACAACAGACTTCAAGGATAGTAGTACTGGTGAATTGAAAAGGCAAGAAATTGTAGACAGAATACTAAAAATTGCTAGAGAGGAGAAGAAAAAAGGAAATACAACAGTAGCGGAAGATAAGCTCAAGCACTTGGAGACATACTACAAGGCTTTGGAGAAGAAGAAAGCATCAGCACAAGAGACACCGAGGCACGCCGACAAGGACTACAACAAGTTACCAGAGATACCCAAGCCGGTATACTCACCTTTTTTTGATAAATTCAACGTAGATCAAGCAGGAGCAACAAGTAAACGCAGGTCCAAACGTGGGATAAAGTTGCATAATAGGCTGGCGTTTTCACTTAAAAACATAGAGGAGTCGTTTGTGCTGGCGTTGGAAGTGGTAGCCAATCTTCTAGATAATTTACATTTGTTTTCGAAATTTCCGATGTTTCCCCAGAGATTGAGTTTGTTGTTGAAACACACCAACAAGTTGTGGGTGTTGATTTTGGTGTTTCTCATCCGCAAGACCGTTTCGCAGTTGCTTAACGTGATTCGGAAGGAGAAGAAGGTGAACGTGGAGTTGGCCGTTTTGAAGCAGAACCAAAGCTCCAAGGTCTTGAACCAGGGACCCGACGGTAACAACGTGTTCAAGAGGTACCAGAAGTTCTTGAAAGACTTGAAGTTTGACAAAATGATGCTCATGATTGAGTTGGTGGGCAACTTTATGGACTTAGCCTTCAATGTGATCGAGCTATACGGCATCCCCGCTCCAGATTGGTTCATGGGCTGCTTGAATTTCGCTAGCATGTCCATGACAATCTACAGAATGAACAAAGATGATGAATATCTCGATGACGATATAACCGAAGACATAATATAATGAGACATGATCCATGACTAGCTTGTGTGCTTTGATCGCCAGACGTCCCATATTACTTTAACTATGGCTCAAAGAATCAACCAAAATCAACGAATTCTGGATACCTTTGATTTCCCGACGTACATAGCTATATAAGCATTGTTAGGTATATTTATTAACTTATAATTTGAATTGTAAAACCGTCAAAACTGTTTGGCTTAGTCTCCAAGTGAAAGACTAAATAGAAATTGATACCGACTTCTAAATGAAGAATTGAAAAAAAGGGCCAGGAAGCCATTTCTGCATTGGTATCATATGTCGTTATCAGACTCGTTGAGCATATGCCAAAGGAACGAGAAAGAGTTGACCGATAAGCTTGGTGCTGTATGTGGAGCCTTGTCTGCTATCGATTTAGCTCTGGATCCGAGCTTCAAAGTTGAACCACGTAATGAAGATGATATAAAGGATCTAACAAAATTAAGTTTATCACACTTGCATAGGGAGATAGAGGGAGCGGACTTGACATTGAGATACCTCGACGAGCTCTGGTACATTCGGGGCTACAGCCACGAGATAGACAGTGTGTTGAGCTTCGAACGGGAAGAGATCAGTGAAAGTGATTTGGACTCGATAGCAAAGAATCTTATAAAGTTAAAGACGGCAATTGAGGCTTTGGACGATGCTTTGATAATAAAACAGAAACTATTCAAGCAGTTGAACGAATTCTCTGCCCAATTCCAGGCTTTGTTGAAATATTTCTTCGACGCCGTGTTCGAAACTTCGTATACCTTCAAACCATTTTTGGAACGTTCAAATCTTCATTTCATAGATTTGGTGAAGATTCTGGAGAACTTCGAGTCGAAAGTCAATGTGACCTATGGTATCAAGCAATGGATACACGAAAAGCAATCTTCCTGGGACGATTTGTTGGGACTGATTTTGTCCAATCGCAAATACGTTCAACTTGAGGACACTGGCGCTTCACATAGATTGATTGTGAGTAACGCGGGCAGTTTTGACAAAGCATACTTCCAATCTGTTACAGATTTCATGAATTTCGTCAACCTCATTGAAAATCAGTCAGTGAAGAATTTCTATACTTCAAGAATATCGAAAAAGCTTGTGGAAACAATATCGAATCACATCGAATACATAAAAGATGAGTCCAACAACGATATAGTGGATGAGCTACTTAACCTTTTCAATACAGCGAAGAGAACAGGCTGGCACCTTTCGTTGACATTGGACTCTAAAGAAAAGATAACTGAGAGATTGAACAGCTTGTACTTGGATTGGATTGTTGAAAAGTATGTAGGAATTTTGAAGACCTACTTCACCGAGCAATTTCAAGCTGACCTGGGGGATACAAAACTGGTAGATGTTTCCACTGACACTGCAAAGAAGGACGCTCAAGCGAAATCGTCCACAGATGATGCCGATGATTGGAACAATGAATGGGACGATGGTGACGATGGCTGGGGAGATGAGATTAAGCTAGACGATGCTGATTTGGATCTCGAAGATGAATCCAAAGGTGCAAAAATTGTTGTTTCCAAAATACCAGGCGCATTGAGTGCCATATTGAAGAGCTTTTCGGAGGAGAGTTCGACCGCTCCAAACGACTATCTAGCGCATGCCATAAATGCCCTTGCGTTCTCTTCTTATCCCACTTTGAGAGAGTCCTTCACCGTCTATAACGATCTTTTGTACCTTTCGGACATCACTGGTATAGACAAGTTTGAAAACTTTGCGAAGGAAATATGCCTGCAATTTGTTCAAGAGATAGAGGATGAGTTCAAGCTTATAGTGTTCTCTTTGAATGTGCTGCATGACGATACATACGAATCGCTCGATGAGTATGATCTCGACGATTACAATTTGAATAAGCTCAGTCTATTATATCAGGCGGTGAATAAATTGATGGACTCGGACCTTGCGTACACGAACAAAAGCAAGGTGAAAGAGATTCTTGTAGATGTGATCGACAGAATAAACTACACATTCATAAGTTTGGTTGTTAAATTGGATGAGATCACAGAGTTCCAATCGGTAAAACTCAACAACATAATTGGACGGTTGAATGACATTACGGTGCCGTTGTTGTACAACATCGACGAACCCAAGTCCAACGTCAAGTCTTTCAATAAGCTTGACAATCTATCTTTCCTCTTGAACAGTCACTTGAAGGAGATAATGGACCGGTTCTACGAAGCTGAGTTGTACGACTTCAAGACAGACGAATTGGTGGCCGTAATCCAGAGCATCTTCATCAAGAGCGACTTAAGAGACAGCTACATAAGCGAAATCATCGAGGTCAGAAGTCAAAGTTGATCCTGCAATTTACCTTAGTAACCTATATAGCTATTATTAAAGATGTACTATAAGCGATGCCATAGACTTTTTCCCACAGGACAATCTCACTTTGAACCTATTATCTCCTCACCCTATGTCTCTATTGGACCACCTCTCCACTGTTGATTTTCTTGCCTGTTTTCTCGATAGCCAGATACACTGTAGAGTAGTCCACAGAGTTCGCCGTCTCCACATCCACAGTTTGGTTCTCAAGCGATATGTCAATCTTAGAGACTCCGTCTAATTTGTTTAAGACCCGATTCACTGCGCCGGAGCACCCGGAGCAGCTCATAGTTACATTGAAGTGATAAAGATGGCTAGACATGATGTAAACGTCTGAAGTTTTGAGGATTAGTAAATGATAAAATGAAATATCGATATTCGTTTTCTTGATATTTGAAAAGCCGATATTTCAAATATGCTGAAATCACAAGAAAGAGATTTGGCCGCAGTTGTTGCTATTGTTTTCTATGTAGAATAGCCTGTTAGGATCCTCTCAACCCGTAGTGATATGCAAGCCGATTTTATTGAGAGAAAATGGGCCTCTCCATCGACCAGGAGGTATAACAGTCTATCGAAATCGCTGAATTTCTTACCTGAAGCTCAATTCGGTGGTCATGAAATAGTGAAGGGAGGTAAAACCTAGGTGAGACAGGGTTTGTAGCTATTTGAATAGATTCACACAAATTCGAGCCAGTTGAAGGTCCAATGGGGTGAGTTGGGTGCTTGTTAAGATGATGTTGCACAGATTTGCATCCAAAATATGCCATACCAGCTTCTGTATGTCTCTCTCCAAGCGGAAAAAAGTTGCACTGTAGTCAGGAAGAGCAGGAGTTACTCTTGGATACAACAAGAAAGATCAATCTCTGTATAGGGGCATGAAATCTCGAATTTAAATAAATGAAGTCGTTTCTTCATCGCACACATCTCGATATGATTTTTGAATAAGTTGATTATCGCTGTAACAAGTCTTCTTTCCCCATAAAGCATGGGCTTATCTTCAAAAGCACTTGATACGTTGAAGGGAGAGCTCCCATGTAGGGATGATGAGATAAGTATCCTTGACTCTTTCCTAGACAAGGATCTTGATATGTTGGCACCATCTCTCGTAGTACATGGTTATAAATCTGTTGGTAAGAGCTACACGGTGGACAAATATTTAAGAGCTATGGACATCAACCGAAGCGTCATTAGTTGCGATGAGTGCGTTTCTAAAAAACTATTGCTACAGAGATGCTTGAAGAAGATAATTGTGGATAGCGGTGTGGATATCGACAGCTTTGATCAAAACTTCAACTATAAAGGTACAGAGGTGTCAAAGATTGGAGCTCTATGTGAAAATTTTGCTAGCTTTGCCTCCTCGTTGAGATCCTTTGTATCCAACCTGGGATATAGGGAGCCTCATATTCTTGTTCTAGAGCGATTCTCCCAGTGTATGGAGGACGTGGGCGAGCTTATACCGGCATTTTCAAGACTCCGTGAGCTTTCGGGGATTCGTAACATATCTGTGATATTCATATTGAACGATGAACCAATCGAATTGTCAAACTCTCTAGTTCCAAGAATATACTTTCGACCCTATACTCAAAATGAGGCAGTAGAAATCCTCCAGGCCACATTGCTTGAGACGTTCATTGACGATGGATTCGTTGGTTCGCAAAAAGCGGTTGACTTCTTGAAGATGTATGCAAAGTTGATAGTTGATCTATACTTTGCATATTCAGGTCCAGATATAAGTTTGCTCAAAGACATTAGCTTCAAGTTGTGGCCTCTGTTCATTTCACCAGTTGTACAAGGAAAATTCAGTCTCGATCACTTCATCAAAATTTATCGTGAAAAGAGAGATCTCTTTACCAATATGAACGTCGTTATCAATTCAAACACGATAGATTTCGAAGAGATGGGAGAGGCAACCAATGCCTCAGTCGAGATGGTGGTTGACAAGAGTGAGAAAGACAATGTCACCGATCTACCCGTCCATTCAAAATTCATATTAATTGCATCATACTTAGCATCGTACAACGAACCCAAGAATGATCTCTACTTTTTCTCAAAGCTTAAGACCATCAAAGAGAAAAAGAAAAAAGAGAATCTATATTATAAGGCCAAAAAAAGTTTGCTAGTGAAGAGCGATGTCGATTCAAGACTACTCAGTCCAAATTATTTTGACCTAGAAAGGTTGCAGGCTATTTTATCGGTGATTTACAGGAACGAATCTCAACTACTTAATATTAACGCTGAAAAGAACCCGTATCATTTTTTGACAGAGAAGGAGATAACATTGAGGGAACAGGAAGTTTCGAATTTTTCACTAAACAGAAACATAGATGTCAACAGTCAAATATCCGCATTGGTGTCTTTGGGATTGCTTAACAGAACATCTGCGTCCGACATCTTGAGCGCGAAAGTAAGATGGAAGTGTAACATCACTTGGCCGATGGTCGAAAGTCTTGCTAAAGAATTGAACTTTCCTATTTTAAATTACATAGCCAAATAAGTCGTAAGTCGTTGATTCTTATGCTATTTAAATGAAACTGTCTCTACGGGATCAAAATGATCGCTGCCTAGTTTTCTGACAAATACTTCGTTGTTGAAGTAGTTATGCTTCCAATGTTCCATTTCGTAGGCAGAGTAAGGGCCATGAACCGCATCATCATCTTTCCACCTAAATTCCCAGGTCTTTTCTCCGTAATCCGTGTTTGAGAAATGCTCCTGATCGTTATCTTCGTTCACAGAGTCGTCCGCATCTAATTTCCTCTTGACTCCTCTCTGTTCAGGTATAAAGTCATGTCCGGTCTCAGATTTGAATATTCTCATGAGCTCTTCTTTACTCATTAACGAGGCATCCTCAATTGCTTTTACATTCATCAATTCATTACATATTTCTGTTATCCTTATGACCAATTCTTTCAGCGAGTGATTCGAATTTTGCTTATCTTGAACATTTTTCTTCCTCTTCCTCCTAGGAGAGATCCTAGCAATTGCTTCTATAGGAGTTTCAGCGGGTTCCAATAAGGCTATTAAATCATTCAAGAGCTCTTCGGTCGTTTTGCTGTTCTTGTCCATTTGCAGTATTTTCTTCTCTAGTTTACGCTCTCTTTCTCTCTCTGCTTTTTTTGCTTTCTCTATGTCTTCCCACTTGTAATCATTCAACCATTCCTCTCCATCTTTGGTGTCTTCTCCATCTTTATTTCTCACGTAAGTGCCATCCTTATAGAATACACCCTCGTTCACTTCTTCCCTCAAGTCAAAAGCTTCTAGTTTTGCATCCGGCTTTTTTATCGAGACTCCACCTCCACTATCTAGATTCTCTATATTGTTGTAATAGTCATTTGCGTTGATTTGGCTGTCCTCTGTGCCGTCAGGATATTCAACTTCCTTTCTGTAATCAGCGATGCCTTCACTTATTTCGAATTCTCTCATGTCTAGAATATCTTCACCCTTGGAGTTCTTTACAGGGTCTTGCTTCTTCTTCTCCTCTTCATCACTAGCAAACATGTCATCATCGGATTCGTCATGACTATGATCTTCCTCCTCCTTTACGTAGTCCTCATCAGAGGAATCCGATTCATAGTTCATGATAACTTGCCGTTTTGCAATTTTCTTGACTTTCCTGTCATTGCCCGGTATATCTTCGTTTAAGAATTCGTCCTCATTATCATCCTGGCTCATCTTGTGAGGCTTCTATTGACTTTGATTGCCCTGTATTCTGTCAATTAGCTTGAAGGTTAGGTCTGAAAAATTGAAAAATATCGACTTTTCATATCCGAGCTCATCTCTTCTTTACATGTTTGATGATTCCCAATATAAGAGACGTAAAACAGACCTAATGGAGGATGTCAAGATAGACACCGATGAGGTTTTGAATTTGGAAGAAGAATACTATAAAAAAGGATATGCGGAAGGTAAAGAACAATCTACTAGAGATCAATTGTTGGAAGGGAAGGAATTTGGATACCAGACTGGTTTTCAAAGATTTCTTATCATTGGGTTCATAAAAGGGTTGATTCAACATTGGGAGACAGAAAAGGATTCGTTGAGTCCGACAATTCGTGGGCATATAGCAAAATTGAAGGATATTGTTGATGGTATACCGACTACTAACGGAGATGAGGAGGTCGCAAAATACGACCAGTTGGTATCCAAAGCACGGAATAAGCTACGTGTGATTGCAACATTGACGAAAAGTTCATGGATGATAAACAAGCTTGATGACATAGTCAAAGAGGTTGGCGGTCAACTACAAGTTAGCGAAAAGCTAGACGACATGTGGTAATTGTATCTATTCAAACCTCAAAAAACGAAATCAAAATCTAGAGATTTCGTTTTGCTTTCAAGATCGTATGTAAGTATTCCTCCTAGAGGATTGTCATTAACTCCAATGATGAGTTGCTCTCCTAATCCATCATCTATTGGACAGAAGCTCATTCCTATGCATTTTCCAACGAACTCTATAGATTGGATCCGATCCAAATTGATATCCGAGTGCTTTAAGTCATCTGTTTCCAATATTCCTACGTGATCGAGACTTTCTGCCCAACTGATGTAATCTCCAGTGTTACTGAACTTACAGTTTCGCACTGGACCTTCAATCGGAACGGATGATCCAAGAGACCCGTCCCATGAATACAAACTTTGATTGTGTTTTCTCCTATCCCATAGGCTTACACAGCCATCTTGGTTCCCTGTTAGTAATAAATTCTCCTCCCTGGGTGACCAGTCACAACTAAATCCAAAATCTTTATGACCTTTGAATGGATTTACTCGATCGATATCAACATTTTGTCGGAGATCCAAGATGAATGAAGAAATATTATCACCAGTGATGAATATTTCGTTTTTATTCCATGGGTTTACACTGGCACAATTAACTGCAAATGGAAGTGTTTTGGTGTCTGTGACATTTGTGGATATGTCGATGATTCTTATACTTTTATCATTGGAGGATAAAATGAGATCTGTTTCATCTCTAATAATTATATGGTTAGTTATTCCGTCGGTGTTGTTCGTAATTTTGTGTTCGCCTAGAAGCTGTGGCTCGTTCGGGTTCTCGATATTTTCTAAAATGTATCCACCTTCGAACGTCCCACAAGCAAGAAACTTGTTAGAGCATGCTAATGTCGATATTCGATTATTTGTATTTTTCATCAAATATCTAGAGTCAATGAGACAGTCGAGTTTCATAGGTCGTGAGTTTTCCGTGATCAAATCATCGGGCATGAGACGGTTAATTTTGAAATATGACGGTGTAGCGTCGCTCAGAGTGAAAAGGTAGTCCAATCCGTAATCCACACAGTGACTCAGTGGATAGAATATACCATTCAACGCATTAGGCCCACTGCACACCAAGTTTCGGAGTTGAAAATGGGTCATATGTAGCTTTAGCTTGCCATAAAACTTCCTGAACGAAAAGAAGTCTGTGGCTAGGTTGTAATCCCGTACGTTTACTCTCTGTCAAAAGGTTAGTATTTGAGCCTGATGCTAGCCCAATCAGTTAACTTACTTTTATTGCATCCTCTCTGGAACCAGGCATATTTCGAAACCAGTTTTTGGTCCCCACTCTTAACCTGTCCTGATAGAATTTCTTTTTAAGCCCTCTTGGCCACACAACTCCCTGTGTATCGGTGTATGAGTCCAGATCAATCGAAAATGTCAATTTATCCTCTCTACGCTTCAAACAGTTCAATATCTTCAAAATGTCCGACTTCGTAAGATAGCTGTTCTCATCGTAGAGAAGATTGTAGAGAAAGGAAAGCGACTCGGATATTGAAAGCTCATACTCATGTGGCGTGTGGTCCTGTGAGTCTCCTGGTATTATCTCTCTTTCGTCATAAAGTAAATCAGCACTAACCACCTCACTACGCAAATCATTGTTTCGCAAAGTGTCTGCGGTTATTCTGATTTGTTCTTGAGTTAGTTCGATCGCCATATCCGGTTGAATAGCAGACAGTCAAACCCTCTCTAACACTTTAAATATAGTATTTTTTTAATGTCTCCTTCTATATAGAAATTATCAACTCTTCTGAATCGAAAATATTTAGAATACATCTAATGATGATCGAATATTACACAAATTCTTATCGTTGCAATATTGATATAGTATTTATAAATATATGATTGTTTGCTAGGTAGCACTGATGAGTAAGGAGTTATGCGTACTCATTCGCCATGCTTTTGAGCATTTCCAAGTTGAGAAATTCACCAACTCTAAGGAATAGCTTTTGACGCTTTTCAACATCAACATGACTGATAGTTTCTTCCCACTTACCTGAGCACTTGCAGAATTCGCTCAAATTGTCACTTTTGATTTTGTTGCATTTTGCACAGCGGTAATCCTGACTATGGTAGTGGGCTAGAATCTTGAAGAATTGAGCAATCAATTCTTCTTCTAGTGCTACTCTATTATATGCCTTTCTGCACTTGTAGCAGTTCCAAATGATGTCTTCAGAGTCACGGCAGAAGTCGATATCTCTAATGTAGTTACAGTAGTCGCAGATCACATGTGGTATTTTTAGAGACATGCTAGGACTCTTGAAGGTGGCCTCGCTGCTGAATTCCTTGATATCGAATATGGCGAGGATTTCCTTTCTTACCACCCTCACCTCTATAGTTCTCTTCTTGGACAAGCCGAAAACGGCAAAGAGAAACTTCACTAGTTCTAAAGTAGGATTCTTCAAGGTCAAATGAGACCCTGGAAGTTTGGGAAACTCGTATTCGTGCTTGAGTTCCGGATTTATGATAGACTCGTTTTGCCTTGAGTAAAGTTTTTGGATTCGCTTTTGCAATGGCCTGCGGAAGATCTCCATCACTCCTTCGAAAACGTTGTCATCGTTCAACTCATTTGAGTCCAATTTCTTCTGGCCCTTCAATATATGTGTTATCTGGGTGACTCTTGGTGTTCCAGATTGGGTGCCAATCAATGTGTCATTTTTGAACTTCGTCAAAGCGTCCAAGAATATAACTAACCAATCCTCAAACTCATCTTGATACAACTTGGGCAAGAAGCTCTTGATATGCCAGTTGTTGATGGGTATGAGATCCTGGATCTCATCATTCGTTATTTGAGTACAACACCTACCTCCAAAGTTATATTCGTCCATCCATATAAGGATATCCCAGTAACGTACTATTCTCAAGTCCAAGAAGTTGAAAAGCTGTTTCGATCTTATAGATTTCATGATATACTGGCCGTATGCATAAGAATTTTCGACTGAAACCTTAGAGGTCTGGATCATAATCTTGTTTCTGTTAGCAAAGATGACGTTTGCATTCATCTTTCTTATTTCTCCACTCAATTGGAGTAATGCCTTGGTAGTCAAGTTGTGAATATGATAATGCAAAGAATACTCATAGAGACACGAATCTTTTCTTTGTACCCAAGTTACAAGATTATTGATCATCGAATCAGCATTAATACTACCCTTTAAAGCATCATCCCACCAATCCTTCACCATGCTTCTTAGAATGCTTAAAGCAGGAGCAGAGAAAGTATCTTCGGCTATCGTGGAGGCCCCATTATTTTTATCAAATGTTACAACTTCATCAGCCAAGTCAGCGCCCTCCGCTTCATTGATCATTGAGCTAGTCAAAATAGTATTGATAGTGAGAGTTCCTATCTCGACTTCCAAACATGCGCTTTCGTATATCTCTGGGTTGTTGATCATTGGAAAATCCATATTTTCAAAACTTGGAGTCTTATCCATTTCAAACCCACCATGGTCAGATAGTGGATTCGATGACCACCAGAGAACAATGTTATTCGATGTGAGTCTTCTGGCATACTCAATATCGATTAAGTAACCCATATTTTCGATCTCTAGATTACAGAGTGGAACATTACCATAATTAGATAACGAAATGAGATTCTTGATCCAAGATGCGAGGACAAAATAGTGATTTATCACTCTTTTGGCAATCAATGACTGCCACCCTATTGCTGGTAATGATAATTCACCGATCGTCATCTTTATCACAGGGAAATCTGATGTGGCACTCAACATCTTCAATAGCTTTTGGTGATATGGGGATTGGACTGCCAATAGGGCTCTATTGCTTCTGGTTTGGTGAATCTTACCTATTCTCTGATTGAGTTTCTTGAACAATTTACCATTATCGTTGAAATACTCTACCTCAAAGTTCATCTCGGGTTGATATTCGATGATGTTATACATCTTGCCCAACTTGTCTTTTTTGGCTTCAAATAAGGACTCATATATCTTACTCATGTTTGAAGGTAATTCTTGAGCCGATGAAGATGGCTTCAAAACAAAAATTGACGTTGTGCTGTCCCAGGAATTGAATATGGTATAGAAGGAGTAGTTGTTGGCAACGATATGCAAGAGATACACAACATCCATTTTAAACCTTTTCAAGTATGGATAGTTCTTAAGCCTCATTAAGTCCTTCGTGTTGAATCCGTTTTTAAGACCTTTGCCCAAAGCTTGGACTTTGGTGTCATCAAATTTGACTACATTACCCAATTCAATGATCGCCCTTTCAGTTGCATCAACCTGCGTTTCGTATAAGCCTAAACGTTGAGGATCTTGTAAGACACTATCAACTTTATTAATCTCTTCATCGAAAACGCCTTCAGGCATTGTCATTCTGTATAGGTTGGTTCCATCATGACCATTTGGAAGAATTGAGGATGATTTTTCAATTATGCATTCCTTGATGGTCTTCTTATCGGATAAAGGTGTTTTGAAGGACGCATATATCTTTTTAGGAACATGAAACGTGAAAGTGTGAACCTTGTCTTCCGCAGAAATGTACACTTTCAAATCACCTGGCTTCATCGGATCAGCTTTGAACTCCAATATCTCCCAGTCTGAACCCGCAACATTCTCGGCTTGCTTCCTTATCATGCCTGAAACAGTAGACCTGTGAGAAGCATCAGTATTAGAGCCAAACAATCTTCTTCTCCTTTCCTTATTCTTTGCCTGTATCTTCCACTTTGCTTGTTGATACTGCAAAAAGCCAGAGTAATCTTCGAACATCGACGGGCATGTACTATTCAAAATGGCCTTGTTTCTTTCTTCCTCTTCCTCTTCTTCTATTGTTTTATTGACTCTTCCCATTTTTCTTTTACGTGAAGTAACTTTTCCAACTATAGATCTGGAGACACCATTATCTAGCTCTCCAAAGTCTTCGATGTCTTTGATTTTCTTTATCAGTTCAATCCTTGCATCACTTTTAGAGGTTGCTTTGAAGAAAGTAGAAATTGATGACTGCTGTTTGGAATCTTCTTTCAGGTTGACTTTTCTTTGCAACCATTCAGGGTGCGGAACTCGTGGTACCGGATTTTTTACATCCTGAAGTGCTGCTGGAATAGAGATAATCTTTTGAACAACCGAAGCTAGTCTCTCGTAGTAGTAGTTCCAATCGATTACGGTTCTGGGGTCGAAATCTTCTAATGACGGATCTTTTAACCACTTCTTTAAGAAAAATTTTTTCTTATCAGAGGAGAATATTGAAACGGGTATTGCTCTTTCAGTCACCGGAGTGCCAATAGGCTTCGCACTTATAATATATTTACATGCCAATCCAGCATCCTTGATCATTTCTTCACCCAAAAACTCGCCTAGCCTTTTTGCCGTTGTTATAGATGTGGATTTCTGATTCCCATATTCTGCCAAACTCTTCGACATACTTCTGTTCTCACAGATAAGCTCGATCAAATCCTCATCCTCCAACATACCACCTTTTGTGTCAAGCACATCTAACCAATTATTGGCCACAGTTGCAACAGATTTGTAACATTCCTCCAATGTATTTCCCTCCAAGAAGAGTTTGAAAATATCAGATTGAAAATTCTTGATAAGCTGCAACTCACCTCTTCTTTTCAATTCGAATCCCTTAAGTTCAGCCAAACTACCGTCCTCATTGAATACCGCGTATCTCTTTTTCAAACCCTTTCCCTCTTCTTTCGAAGTTGGCAAAACCATAGCTCTATAAGGACCATCAACCTCGAAAAAAATTGAATTCTCTGATCTAGTCTTGTATTTGAAGGTGTCTGGGTCAACCAAGTCTTGATATTGATGGTTTGTGAATTTCTCGTGCACCCTGTAGTTCAACATGGAACAAGGGTATTCCAAGAAGATTTTCTTTCCATCTTTACACTTTAAGTTGAAATTCTCAGGGAAAGACTTTGGCAAAATACACCAAATACCATCGGTGTCGAGTTCCAATGGACGTCCTAATCTTTCGACCACAGTACGTGCCATTTGAATGATCGTTGCACCTGTTAAGCAAGTTATACCAGCCATTTCCATGGAATACCAACGAGAACCCTTCCGCATAACATAACCATAGAAAGAATTTAAGATGACTTTATGTGCTAACTGAAGAGAGTCATACAAGATGACCATTTTCTTGGCTTCATCTTTTGCGGAAGCATCATTGCTGTCGATATTAGATGTTTTATTTTTCCAAACCTTTGCCAAAGTCTTGAACTCGTATCTCCGATCTCTGAAATCTCTGACGGTATTGACATAGAAAGGATTCTCTCGTTGACACACAATTGATTCTCTTGTAATTGTCTTGGTTTGTTTTATCCTGTGATAAACTTTTCTAGAATAGTCACTCAAACGCTTCTTGATCAACGATGCTTGTTCAGGATATGCAAGGTCGTCAAATGATTTTGGAGGCAACCATGGTTTGCTGTTTGGGAATACCTCATTTTGAAGTGTTCTTTTTATCATGCTGTATTCATTCATCTCCGCAGGATAAAATTCACCCCTCCAAGACCAGGGCAATCTTCTATCGCAATCTTTGCCGGGTCTATTAAAATCACACGCGGCACAATCTTCTTCTGTCTTCATTGAATCTGGTTGCAATCTGTTAGACGCCATAATATTAGGATACATCGATGCGACATCAACATGATAAATCAATGGGTTTTCTTCCCTATTGGGGTTATTTTTCAATTCTAACAATTGTGCCTCGATCTCCTTATACACTTCATCATAATTTGTTACATCCTCCATCTTTTTACCATTTTCTACTTCAATGCAAAATTTGATTGAATTATGGAGCTCGCTCAATAGTTCATCAATAGCACTAGGGTCAACATTGAACTTACTGGGTAAATCGCTTCTGAACACACCTGCTTCTAATGACTCAACATGACCTCCAACGTAGGTTTCTGACTCCAATAAATGACCCTCGTAAAACCTTTCGATGGGATCCGAATGTTTGTTTGGAAGCACAATATTATTTTGATATGCTTGAACCTGCAAAAGCATCTCACATAGGGTACCAGTACCCTTTCTCAACACTTCGTCTGGGTTTAAAGGAATGATAGTGCACAACGAGAAGACAAAGGGGTGTACATATTTATAGTATAGGTAATATGTTGCAACTGCATCTGAGACTGAATATTCGGATAACAATTGAGGCTTTTCGTAGGCATACGGTGTCATCAATTCAGGATCAAGCTCCGTTGGATTATATCCAAGTTTCGCAGTTGTTACAGCTTTCAAACCCTGAGATCCCTGTGGCAAATAAGAATCTCTCTTGACCCATCTAAAACAATCCATGTGAACACAGTATTTAGACTTGTATTCTCCTTCGTTGTCTTTCGCGAAACCAATCTCTTCAAACATGTCAAGATCATGAAAACGGGATCTTGCCTCAACAAAAGGCCAGTCAAAAAAGTCACCATTAAACGTGGCTATCACGGTTGGTCTCACGTCTCTGATATGCTCGTAAAATTTTTCGAGTACTCCCTTTTCATCAGCTTCGTTGAATATAGTAAATTCACCTGGATACTCAGGTTTTGGCGTGTACTCGAAATCTTCGATGTCTTCGGAAATTATTTCTCTATTGGTGATCAAAAAACCCTCGCCATCAATCATGTATGAAATCATCATTATCTGGTCAACCTGAGAATCAGGAAATTTTAGTGGCGCTTTCGTTGTTTCTATATCGAATGCCAAAATAACGGGATCTGCAAATGCTATTAATTCCTTGTCTTCCTCAATGGTAATTTGTGAATGTCTTGCAAAAACTTTATACCATTTTCCTATTCTTATGTCATTATCAATCGATACTCTTACGTGATACGGCACGTCGTATTCTCTTATGTCATCAATCAATGTAGAGGGGTCTTGATTCTGATCTATGCCATTACTCGAAAAATCCAAGTGTATTTCTTTGTAGCCACTTATGTTGTTGCTGTTGTTAAAGTTCATTACTTTATACATATCTCTACTATCCCTTTTTATTTGATTGTCTTTGATTATAGGGGTTAGCAACCTTCTTGCCGCAAGGAAATCGGACACGTTGTGAAACGAGAGTTTCAAAAGCATTTTCTTCAAACCTACCAAATGGTTGGGTAACGTCAAGTCTTCTCTCTGGACTTTACCAACAGTTTTCAAATTTGCAGGCTCCAAAAACTTTTTGAGCCATTCTTCCACAAGAGATTCTGCTCCAGGAAGCACCACCAAATAGAAGTAAGGATCAAGTCTCACGGTAGACTTGAACGAGCCACCTTCCTCGTCAAGAAAATAGTAGTCCACTCCAGCATATCCTGCCAAGTAGTCGTCAGAGGGAATGGTCGTCGAATGCATGTTTATCAACCACCCCCGTCTATACTTGTGTCCGTCATTTTCGCCATGCTCAAACCGATCGAAACCCATCATAGCATCGATCTTGTCAATCTGTTCCACGTTTTCTCTTCGTTGGACGAAATCACTGGAAGTGTTCCCCATGTTCGACTCTCGCGTCGGGCCCCGCATCCTCGGTGCCTCTGGCTTTCTAACGTTCCTCATGAACCTTCCCGACGATGGCACTCTGCCGCCTCTGCTTGAAACTCGGGCCGCCATTTATGTCTATGGTCATATATCTGACTAGAATGCAATTTTCAATGCTTCTACACTAGTGTCTTATTATTCGGTTTCCAATTATCTCCTTTGATAATCCACTAAGATGCAAAAAAGCTAACGACTGGACTGCGCCTTCTTCCGATGTACTGAGGCTCTTTTCGCTTTACAACGATAAGGTTCTTCTTAAACTAAGAGTCCTTAAACTTCACTCTTGAAGCATTATATCCTAGGAAAAGATTCATCTCAGACGCGTATAGATTTTGAAGCGCGTTAAGACTCTCACGTGACACGTCATATGACCGGAAGTTGGTGATATTCGATACTATGTTTGTAATGTACATATAGACTATTTAGATGGCCGTGAAATCAGTTGCCTCAGCATGGTGAAGTGACCCCTTTTATATAATCATGGCAGATGTAGTATTCTTAGTAGTTACTGTGTTTGGTAGTCGTTGTTACACGATAGTGTCAACGGCTAAGAGAGGCAGAGACTATGCAAATGGACTTCAGCATCTCCGTCAGTCTCACTTGCTCATGAATAATATTAATAGACCTTGTAGAACAACCGAGTAAAGAAACAAGAACTGTATTCTGATTCTGCGCTGGTTGATCGAGATGCTGTTTGTTGCCGAGCCGATGTTGTTGGGCAATACGAGAAACTTGAGCGAGCGCATGAGGAACACGGACAAGTTGGTGATTAGGATGAAGACCACCGGGTAGTAGACGAACCATCCGTCGCCCACTAGGTTTTTGTAGAAGAGCAAGACGATCACCGACACGTACTTGTAGCCGGAGAAACTGACGAGGTCCCACAACGAGCTCTGGGTGGAGCAGTTGAGTAAGTAGAGCCCGATCTTGAACAAAAAGACGTCGAGGATGGAGCACGCGAGCGTTTGCGAAGCAAGATACCCAAAAAGTTGAGGATGGAACTCGCCCTTGATGCCCTGGAAAGACGCCCACGACAAGATGTACGTGATGAATGCCATCAGGGGTATGTAAAGGTCGGGGGCATTCACGTCGTAGACCGGCGGCGCGAATTGTACGCTCGGCGTGGCCGCAGTGACGTCCACGCCCATGTCGCGGCTAGTCTGCCTGCCCCAGTTTTTGTTATAGTACGGGAATAGTATAATGGCGATCTTGTTCAACACGTACCTGTTGCTCACTTTAAAGTAGTACTTGAGGTCATTGCCCGTACCGTTGATGAACTGCCCGAAGTTCTGCTGTATGTACTGGTTGGAGTTGTCAAACCCATTCTTGGCAAACTGTGATGCAAGCATCGACGCCGGATCGTGTAGAAAGTTGCTGAATTGCGGCTGTCCTGCCCCCTCTGCCTGACCCTGCCTTGGTCCACCATACTGTCCCTGTTGGTACATGGGGTGAGTCGGTTGGGGGTGCTGCAAATGTTGCTGTCCCTGGAACTGAGGCGGCACATTGTAGCCCTCCGCGTTTCCATATGGGTTATACATCGTAATACTATTTCCACTAGATGTGTCCACTGATGAATACTAACACTTGGAATACTGTCTATTCAGTTTGATTTCCCAATTTCTAGACTTCCATATTGGGTAATATATGAAAAACGAGATTGCTTGCGGTTTTGGTAGCGATTTTTTCAAAGAAGCGTTACATGTTTCTAGAAATTCCAGGCTTTATTACTGATTACACTATATAGTGCCATTGAAGTTCGCATAAACTGCCATTTTCTCTGGATATAAGCATAGACAAAGTGCTCGAGTATCTATTGTATCAAGCACAGGTTGCAATTGTGAATTAATAAGTAAGTTCGACCTTGTTCTCAGTGACCGCAACAGAGTATCGATAAGAGGTAGCAAAGATGGTAGAGGGAAAAGTTTTAGTTGTATCGAATCGGTTGCCTGTGACGATCAAAAGGTCACCGGACGGATCGTACGACTACGCAATGTCATCGGGAGGGCTCGTGACAGCTCTTCAGGGGTTGAAGAAGTCGACTGAGTTTCAATGGCTTGGGTGGCCTGGGCTAGAATTGCCCGAGAACGAGCAAAAACGGGTGAATCAGGACTTGATGGACAAATTCAGCTGCACAGCTATCTTCTTGAGTGATGCTGTGGCCGAGCTACACTATAATGGGTTCTCAAACAGTATATTGTGGCCATTGTTTCATTACCACCCGGGAGAGATGAATTTCGATGAGAATGCGTGGGCTGCTTATATCGAGGCCAATCGACATTTTGCAACGACCGTTGCTAGTCAGGTGGAAGACAACGACATGGTTTGGGTTCACGATTACCACTTGATGCTTCTCCCTCAGATGTTGAGGGAGCAGATTGGAGACAAGAAGAAGAATGTGAGAATTGGATATTTCCTCCACACCCCATTCCCCTCGTCAGAGATCTATAGGATTTTACCCGTGAGACGAGAGATTTTGAAGGGTGTTTTGAGCTGTGACTTGGTGGGTTTTCATACGTATGATTATGCTAGGCACTTCTTGTCGTCAGTGTCTCATATCGTATCCAATGCCAAGACGCTTCCAAATGGAATCATTTACGAAGGAAGGTCAATTAAAATAGGTGCTTTCCCTATTGGTATAGACGTCGACAAATTCACCGACGGGTTAAAGAAGCCTTCTGTGGTTGACAGAATCCAACAATTCAAGTCGAAGTTCAAGGATACGAAGGTTATTGTTGGTGTTGATAGACTAGACTACATCAAAGGAGTTCCTCACAAGTTGCATGCTTTTGAAATATTTCTCACAGAGAATCCAGAATGGATAGGAAAAGTGGTGTTAGTCCAGGTGGCAGTGCCTTCAAGAGGAGATGTCGAAGAGTATCAAAGCTTACGTGCTACGGTAAATGAACTCGTTGGACGAATCAACGGTAAGTTTGGAACTGTGGAGTTTGTTCCTATTCATTACATGCACAAGTCTATTCCTTTCGACGAGTTGATAAGCTTGTACAGCGTATCTGACGTATGTTTAGTAAGCTCAACCAGAGATGGTATGAACCTTGTCTGCTATGAGTATATTGCCTGTCAGGACGAGAAAAAAGGTGCCTTGATTTTATCAGAGTTTGCGGGAGCTGCTCAGTCTCTCAACGGTGCTCTCATAGTAAATCCTTGGAACACTGAAGAGCTTAGCGAATCTATCAAGGAGAGTTTGACGTTGCCAGCTGAAAAGAAGAACATTAACTTCAACAAATTGTTCGACTATATATCTAAGTACACCTCTAAATTCTGGGGTGAAAGTTTCGTCAAGGAGTTATATCAATGTCACAGCACCCAGGATGTTCTGGGTCAAACATAATCTTTACAAAGGTCTTTTTTTTATAGGACGCCATACTATATAACTTACAAATTTATGAAGTCGAATATATGATAATTTGGATGAAGTATGCTAAACTATGCAACGTGCAATCTTGAATCTCAATTTTAATCTATATCGTCGTACATGGGGCTCGTAGACAACTTAGTAAAATTATGAACGCTTAAATTTTCTTGTGTCAATGGTATGCCTATTAGTTTGTTTTCTTTATGATCTGTTTCTTTGTCTTTGATCGACTTGTTCAACTTTTGTTTCGATAGTGAGCCCACGTTCTCCTTGTGTGATACGCCAAGCTCCTTCCTAGATAGGTTCGTAGAAATAACTTGGGGTCTGATACCCATTCGGCTCAAAAATGAATCATTGGAATACATGTACGATCCGTTGAGAGATGCTTCTTTCTCCTTCACTTGGGATAACAAGTTGCTTGATGAATATAGTAAACTGTCGGGTAGAGTTGATCTATGAATGAAATGATGCTTCTCTTTTTGTTTAGCCTCTTCGGCATACTCTTTTTTGGTCTTTTTCTCTGTTGGCTTCTTATGCTCTTCTTGTTTGAAATGACTTACGTCTTCCTCGAAGACTTTAGCTGAATTGAATGCTGTCATTAAATAAGGTAATTCGTCAGAAAGTGTAGTCTTTGCTAGTATAGGGGTCGAATTCATGCTCGACAAAGAATCTCTTCTTCCTCTGACCGAATGTTCCGATCGCGTTATGGAATGTAATTGAGGAGGCTGTGACACACTGGAAGAGTAGAAAGAGTTCAAACCAATATCTGAATCATAATCGTCTATGTCATCTGAATCTGATGTTTCTGCATGCGTTGAATGGTGTAGTTTATTATATGGTGGTTTCAAGAAATCTCGTTGATTGGCACCTCTCCGGTCTTTTTCCACAACGACAAATTGGTCAGCCTCTTCATTGTTGTCCTCCTCGTCCGACGTGTTATCCTGCTCAAATTTCGCAAGTGCCATTTCTCTCATTTTCTCTAGTTTGAATGCCTCGAACATTTTCTCCATATCATTTATGACAGCCAAACATTCAGAATTACTCTCCAGATCTTCCATCTCTATTGAGTTGTTCAACTGCTTCATTAGATTGGATATGAAAGATTGGTATGTGAGTACAGTGGAATCCTCGTTGCCTCCTAGCATTTCCAGCAACTCCTTCCCTATCATTATGAGCTTCGCCTTAGAGTGGGCCACTGTTAGGGTTTCCGTATTTCGGTTCTTCAACTTGATATTGCGTAACGTTAGGGAAGTCAACGTCGTCCCGCTATCTGACATGTATTCTATGGGGGTCAATGTTCTCGATGCACGCGTGACAAGGTCCAATTCATGCGAAATCTTGACTAGCTTGTAGTTCAACTCTTTGCAACTCTCAAGAATTTTCACGGCAATTCCTTGCGTGAAGTCCTTTATATTGACATCGTCGTTTTCAAAATGACTGTCACTATTGAATTCAAGCGACATAAACTCCCAGCTCTTCAAATTCAAGGATATTTTCTCCAAGTTTTGAAGGATGGTGAAGCTTGTTTGGCACAACTTAGACACCTTTCTTTCTGTCGGAGGAAACCCATTGATAAGCCGTATTAGTTGGTTTGTTTTCGACTTCTGCTTGTTTAAATCAGGGTCTTGGGTCAAAATGATTATGGGATCCTCGTTCATTGATGCTAAGTAGTGTCACCCTATATTTCATGAAAATTTGATGGAGTTAAGAGAAAGATGAATCAGTTTATAGATCCTGTATATAAAAATATACCTATGTGCAGGCTTACTATCCTATCCTGACCCTCTAGTATACCCATAAGCTGTAGAGCACAACGTAGTGATACCTGTGGATTCTCGTCGAGGATATACGGTTTGATTTCTTCTTGGACTAGTTCATTATTTAATAATCTAGCTCATCCTTTGGCATTTTTGTTTTGTTTGTTTTGTTTACATTGTCTTTGCTATTCGCACTAAGTAGTCTGATTGCGCAAATGATGCTATGAAGGGCACATTTGATATCATTAGCTCTCTGTCAAGGGCTGTCTGTCACGGAATGTTTATCGTGGATTATGCGTCCTCTATTACAAAGATACCAATAGGTGAGACTGTGATAATGGGGAGATGCTACTGATGTGCGTATCATCAAGTTGTGACACTCGCACAGGAAGATGAATTTTTCAAATAGAACTATTAAGATGAGAGGTGAATTTGAGGAGATAAATGGGTGTGATAGAGTTGTCATATAGTAGTCAATTCACCTGGGGTGTTCTGCACTCCTATGCAATCCAGTAAAAGTTGGTCATCGACACCAGCAATAGAATTCAAGATCAGGGTGAAGGCTGCAAATAGATTTTGCACCTACACTCCAGTTGTAGAAAAACGCAATAGTGCGCTATCGTTACACACATTGCCCATTCGACTACGGGCCGCCACGACGACTGTTTTTAGATGTGATTCCCTTCCAACGTGTCGCTGTCTTTTTTGGTGAACAATGGGTCTGATTCGGTAAAGATTATTCACGAACATATCGGTGATGTTGCATTTGGCCCTAGAGGGGCTAAAATTAAGGGTAGTCGTGAATTCACATTCGGATAACAGGGTGGGAAAATTAGGGATCTTGACGTGGTCGATCCAAAAGAGAGCTAGTTATATGGCATATAAGGCATGTTATTTGTATGTTTATTAACGTTTGTTGTCTATCCCACATATGATAGCAACAAATCTGGATACCGGGCGCAAACTACGCCGTGGCTTGCAAGTTCCCATGAACTTAATAAATATAGAAAAGAAACGAAGAGAGTGTTATTCATGAAAGCAAGCCTTTTTCTTTCAAAATTTTCAGCCTCATCATATCGTACCACTCATCAAGATTATTATTTTTGTGAATAGCAACGATTATGAGAGTCATATTATCGAAGCCTATACCGGTATAATTATTGGCCATAAGGAGACAATCGTTGAGAACGAACTCTACTATCTTGTTGAGTTTCCAGTCCAAAGCCAATTTGTTACGAATCAAAGTTATTAGTTGGTTGTTTTTATAACAGTCCCATATTCCATCACAAGCTATTACGGCAAATTCGGGCGTCGCGTTTTCGAGGTCAAAAATCATGATTTCGGGCTCTACTGTGACTTGGAAAAGCTCTGGTGGTAGATGAAGCATGCCGTTTTTGAAAAATTTCTTGTTTTTGTTGATATACTTGTTTTGCGAGCTCTCTATGTATGGATATTTGAACTTGAAGTCGCCAAAAGCCCTAGATAATGCAAGAATTTCGTTTATCCTATTGTTCATAATGTATCCGTTGCTATTCTCTATTCTTATACGTTCGTTCATTATAACCGGTTTATGATCATAAGAGAGGGTTTTAGCCTGACCCTCTACAGATAATATGCATCTTGAGTCTCCTGTGTTTGCAACCATGATATATCGATCCTTCAATATCGCTGCCACAATTCCCGTTGATCCGCAGTTTGTGAAATTGGCCATCCTTGATAAGTCATGATCCATTTTGAAAAATGAATTCTTCATTATCCCCATGTGAGTCTTCACACTCTCATCTTTTTTCTGCAAAAACAACTTGAAAATCAACTTGATTAAATGCTCACTCAAGTACTCGGCACATTGCCCTCCTCCGTGGCCATCAAACACACCGAACACAGCTACTGACTCGTCTTCATTGATTTTAATGTCGTGTGCGTCCTCCATTGTCATTCGATATCCCTGCATCGAACCTATGCAAAAACTTATTGATTCATGAGACTCAAATTCAATAGTCTTGTCCTCGATGGGGTGTGATAAAAGCTGTCCCATTGCTGTCGTCTAAGTGCTTCCACTCGTTCATATTGTTGTTCATTTCTTAATATAATTCCCTAAACGACATTTGTCAAATGTCGTTCATCTCGATTAATGTCGCGCTTTCTCCATTAGTACTCAAATCTGGAGATAGTGCCTCTTTAGCAAGATATGAAGATACCGGTTATAAATAAGGATTCGAAGGTCGGGTGTAGCAATTATGTTGCCCCCAAGTCTTTCCCGATAGGGCCCTTCAAAAAATATGCAAAAAATCCCATTTTGAGGCCAGATCCCAATGTGGAGTTCGAGAGCACGTACTTATACAATGCTACAGCAATAGTCATCGATGACAAGGTCTACCTTCTTTATCGTGCTCAAAACAAACAGCTAGTTTCATCCGTCGGTCTAGCGTGGTCAAGTGATGGTGTAAACTTTGAAAAAATGGCTGTTCCCATCATCACCCCAACGGAACCGTGGGAACAGGGCGGTGGCTGCGAGGACCCACGTATCACCAGAGATCCCGACTCAAAGCTATTCATTGTGACATACACCGCGTACGATCTGAAGACGGCACGTTTGTGTATAGCCACGTCAGAAAACCTACTCCATTGGAGAAAGTATCCTCCTTTTGTCGATCCATCTTGGAGGGACATTGCTATCAAATCGGATGGAAGCCAGTTAATTCGGAATGAATGGCTGAAATCAGGCTCAATTTTTCCCGAAAAGAATAAGGACGGCAAGTACTACATGGTGTGGGGCGACTGTGCGTTGCACTTAGCAAAATCTGATGATATGATAAATTGGAAGATCTTGTCCGCTGAGTATGACCAGAATATATTTAGTGGCCGCAGGTTGGACCATGAAAGTAAGCTTATAGAGGTTGGTCCTGCTCCAATAAAACTCGACAATGGGAGAAATCAGTGGATCTTATTCTACAATGCTTCGACTGTGGGTGAGGGCAGATTACTTTATGACAGCTATTCCATAAGTCAAATGCTAGTGGATTATGATCACATCGAAAATGGTCCCATAGCCAGGCTTGATCATCCTATTCTAGTACCTGACCTGTCAAACGAAATAGACGGCCAGGTCAACAAGGTTGTATTCTGTGAAGGTATGGTACAGTTCAAAGGCAAGTGGCTCCTCTACTTTGGCCAGGGCGATTCTGATCTTGGTGTTGCTTTTGCAGACATTTAAATGTCGTCGCAATCTGAACTGTATCTATATATACCCCAAAAACCTTTTGACGTTTCCACATATGTCATACTTAGCTAAAAATTATACAACTGTTTGATTTTCTTCCATTCAATTGCTGATGCTTGTAAGCACTCTCGAGCACAACCTTGCTACTGTCTGTATCAACGTAGGATATGCCCGAGACACTTATCTGATAGATTCACTGTATACAGTATATATGAGAGTAATATTTTTTCATTTCTAGGCTCCATCAAATTTGATTCAGCAACACTTCAATGGCCTCGTTATTGAAGAAGGGCTACTCTCAGAACCAGCAAGATGTGGAGGAACCATTGAACAAGAGCAATCCTATCCGTTTAGCGTTTCTAGGCGGATCCAAATCCGGTAAAACTTCAATCATTTCGAAGCTAACATTAGGAAATTTTTCAGACACTTACTACCCCACGCATAAGATAAGTCCAATCTTATTTCAATTTACACCCCAAAGCTATTTGTCGAGGCTATTGCTTGATGAGTACTCAGTTGAAGGTACCATTGGATATCTATCAAGAGTCAGCCATATTATTTTGAGTCCAGTGTTGTACAAGTCTTGCACTAAACAAAGGAAGAAAAGAGCAAGCAATTCCATGGAAACGGTGATTAACTTCAGAAACGAGTATTATGCAGCTTACAACCACCAAAGTGAGCTATCAGGTGAGTACGTCCCACCTCACATAAGTCCAATCTTGGTGGAGTTGATTGACTCTCCCAGTTTCAATCCTGATCAGGTTGTTCCCTTTTTGGAGGCATCTTTATACATAAAGTTGGGCGAGAATGTGTTAAAAAACCTTGCGAGTGAACCCCGTCGTCCAGTTTCCACGAACCCTTTGCTTGTCGCAAGCGGTGCGAGTGAGTTGAACGGAAACGTTGATGGTTATTTTTTCGTTTACAGTGCAGTACCTGCTTACAACCCACCATCTTACTCCGATGCTGTGAGCAGTGACGTCTCAAAGGAGAGCGATGAAGAGAAAAAGAAGGACACAAAAACGGCTGAAGGATCTAATGTTTCCTTGTTACATGATATACCCGGTGATGTAACGTTCAAATTACTTTCAATAATGAAATCTGCCTTGGACGAAGCATGGAAGGAGTACAACACCTTCCGTAAGAAATGGGAACAAGGAAAGGAGAATGATTTCTTTTCATTGAAGAGTGCGTTCAAGGTGTTGTGGAAGGAGCAGAATTTGGCCGAATCAGAGCAAATGCGACGAGAACTTAGGAAAGACATCAAGCTCATAGACAACTCCGTCGATCCTTCAAGTCCCGATTGTCCTCCGCCGATATGGATCGTCTGTACACACGCTGATAGTGCTTTGAAATCTCCTCTTCTAATAGAGAATGGCATAAAACTTTCAAAGTTCTGGAAGTGTGGATTTATTGCAATTGACAGCACTCAAGACAATATAGACGAAATTGTCTCATTAATGATCAAAGAAGTCACCGTTCGCAAAAATTTGCAAAGAGGTGTCAAGTATGTTCAATGATTTCGAAGGTGATTGAGAATCTCGACACTGTGGGTATTATGGCCACTAGAGGTAAACTTTATCAGTTTCACTTCAGTCGTTTTTAAAACCTTAGCACAATATATATTACAATTATTATGATGTACTGAATTCACATTTCTCCGTATACTAAGACTAAGTATCATCCAGTACTCATACTCTATTATAGGAGTGAATAGTGTTAACGGGTGTGACATGTTGTAGACTCGAGTGTGTATATTGGAAAATTTATAGTATCTTTATCAATTCTCTTGATAATCGATAATCCGATAGTCTTAGTTATGGGACATGCACAAGGGAATCATAGAATGTCATCTTTGCAACAAGAGAAAGCCATTGGCAGAATTCAGTAGTTGCTACTGCCAAACATGCAGAGACGATCGAAGAGATATACGGAAAAAGATTCAGAAGGAGGAGATGACCAAGAGGCAAAGTGAAGAAGAAGTTAATAAAATATTCAGAGCATTCGAGCAATTAAAACACCAGGAGCTGGTCTCCTTCGACAAAGTAAATCTTCACTCCGAAGTGCCTTCAGTTCAATTAAACTCCATAAAAGCATTCTCCATCCAAATGTTAAAATTAGACAACATGAATTTGAAGATCAAATCGAATTACTTGAAGAAAGCAGTAGACAGAACCCAGCAGAGAATTGACAGTATAGTGACAAAGGTTGGGCAATCCAAGGTGGACTTGGAGAAGAAGAAAGAGATGTCTGAAGAAGAGATGCAGATGCTTGTTGAAAAGTCGCTAGATATAACGGATCACCTAGACAAAAGTATTGAAGAGCTCGAGGTCAATAAAATAGACCAAGTAAGGAAGCAGGCCATAAGGCTACAACAAAAGAATTTTGCCATTTTCAAAGATATGAGTCTCGTGCAATCAAATGGGAGACTTCTTCTAATGAATCAGAGTATATTAAAATTGGAGGATTTTCTAGGAAGTAATATGCTTGTGATCAATCAATTTCTAGAGAACCTTATAGTGTTTCAATCGCACTTGGCAAGCATTTTCAGCTTCGAACTTCCATTTTTAGCCGATCTATTGAGTCTTCTTCCCAATACGAGCTTCTTCAACTTGATCAAAGACAGAGGGAATTTGATAACGGGCACGGAGTCGGATGCCTTGGACGTGGAGGAAACTGACAAAGATCAGGACCCTACTTCGGGCAACATCAATACGACAGATATCGAAGAAAGGGTAATCAAACTAGGAAACACCATCAAGTTGCCCCTTTCATCTAAGACCATAAATAACCAGCGACGTGCCTCACTTACAAAGACACCAGAGACGGAGGAAACAGTTCCACAACTAGACGAAAAGCAAGGATCCCCACTCAAATCTATAGGAAACAAAAAGCTCATCATCGTCCCCCACAAGCTTTTGGTGAAACCGTTTACTAAGTTGAGCATCAAAGAGTTTCTCCGTTTCTTAGGCGTATTGGTGAAAATAGTCACAAACTTCAAAGTCTTCATCCTACTCGCAGGCGGCCATGGCACTGAAGAATCCATCGAGGACTACATCTACGACTTCGGCAAAACCCTAGAGAAGGTGTCTCTGTCCGATGCGTATTACGAAAGCATGCTCGATGACCTCTCCTCAAATCCAGGGTCTTCGGCGTCCGCCGCACTCAGTTCGGATATCAACAGTCTGGCTCTATATTCGCCTGGTGATGTTCTCGAATTGAAAATGACTATGGACAAGATCTACCAATTGATGCTCAAGGGCTCAAGTAAAGACAGCTTTCATAATGCCACGAATGCCGGTGCACCGTCTATATTCCACGATCTCAACTTAAGCGATCTTATAGCAAACCAAGCCAAATTTCATTTGGACGATTGGGATATAGTCAGTAAAATATTTTAATTTCGCGTAACTATATGTGCGTATTTCTCAGACCACATGGCGTAAATATCAACACTAAAGTTCTCACCCTTATCGAGAGGGCTTGAATTAATAAAAATCTGACCAACATTCGTTGTGTAGAGCTAAAATTGGGCTACTTCAATTGAAAACATTGACATATCCAACGGAATATATAAAGTATGTTGTCTGACAAGGAATTATTTGAGTTGAACAAAAAGGCAGTTACCGAGGGTTTCAAGATTAAGCCTAGAATCAACTACAATACGGTTGAAGGTGTTAACGGACCATTGGTCATTTTGGACAACGTCAAATTTCCTCGTTACAATGAAATTGTGAATTTGACTTTACCAGATGGAACTGTCAGACAGGGACAAGTGTTGGAGGTCAGAGGAACGAAGGCCATTGTCCAAGTTTTCGAAGGTACCTCAGGAATCGATGTGAAAAAGACGAGAGTCGAATTCACGGGAGAAAACTTGAAAATTGCTGTTTCCGAAGACATGCTTGGTAGAATATTCGATGGATCTGGAAGGCCCATCGATAAGGGTCCTAAGATTTTCGCAGAGGATTACTTGGATATCAATGGATCTCCTATCAATCCTTTCGCTCGTATTTACCCAGAAGAAATGATTTCCACAGGTGTTTCTGCTATAGACACTATGAATTCTATCGCTAGAGGACAAAAGATTCCCATTTTCTCGGCTTCTGGTTTACCTCATAACGAAATTGCCGCACAAATCTGTAGACAAGCAGGTTTGGTGAGACCAACTAAGGATGTTCATGATGGTCATGAAGAAAATTTCTCGATTGTTTTCGCTGCTATGGGTGTTAACCTAGAGACGTCTAGATTCTTCAAGCAAGACTTCGAAGAAAATGGATCATTAGAAAGAACATCTTTGTTCTTAAATTTGGCAAATGACCCAACGATCGAAAGAATTATCACCCCCCGTTTGGCATTGACGACGGCCGAGTACCTTGCTTACCAAACAGAAAGACACGTTTTGACTATCTTGACTGATATGTCATCATACGCAGATGCATTGAGAGAAGTCTCCGCTGCTAGAGAAGAAGTCCCAGGTAGAAGAGGTTATCCCGGTTATATGTACACAGATTTGTCGACCATTTATGAGAGAGCAGGTAGAGTCGAAGGAAGAAATGGATCGATTACCCAGGTCCCAATTTTAACAATGCCTAATGATGATATCACTCATCCTATTCCTGATTTGACCGGTTATATCACTGAGGGACAAATTTCAATTGATAGGCAATTGCACAACAGAGGTATTTACCCACCTATTAATGTTTTGCCATCTTTGAGTCGTTTGATGAAGTCCGCCATCGGTGAAGGTATGACAAGGAAAGATCATGGTGATGTCTCCAATCAACTATATGCTAAGTATGCTATAGGTAGAGATGCAGCCGCTATGAAAGCCGTTGTTGGAGAAGAAGCATTGTCAACCGAAGACAAACTTTCTTTGGAATTTTTGGAAAAGTTCGAAAAGAATTTTATCGCACAAGGAGCTTATGAAGATAGAAGCATTTTCGAATCTTTAGATCTTGCATGGTCTTTGTTGAGAATTTATCCAAAGGAGTTGTTGAACAGAATCTCTCCCAAGATTTTGACTGAGTTTTATGAAAGAGAGAGACAACAAGACGATGATGAAGAGGAGGAGGAAGATCAAGATAAATCCCATGATTTAATTGATGCTTAGATTGGTTACGCTGCATACTGTAACAACGCTGAGTTACGAATTGCCTAATTTTTTCCTCTTCTAGATTATCAAAAAGTTTGACCCGTTCAACTATTTTTATTTCTTGTATTTAATTGTACATCAATTAAGTCAACTGAACGAATACACTTTGTTCTGTATAGAATCTAAGTCACAATACACTTCACTTTAAGTTCAATAAATATCAGTTCATGTATTTTCAAGTATCAATAGTTCTATTTAACTGATGCAAGATGCAATTTTTATTTCTATCTATTCAGCGCTCTTTTTCAAGTTACCGATATGGTTGATTGCGGAACCTGCTTTGAAGAATTCGACTTGATCCTTCGACATGGTGTGTTTACACAAAATGTCTACTTTAGAGCCATCTCTCTTCGTTAACTCCACTGTAATAGTTCCTCCATTATCACCATCCTTGGCCACCATTTCTCTCAAATTTTTAGTGGTTAAAAGGTCACCCGCAGAAATGAGATCATAATCATCTTCATTTGCAAATGTCAAAGGTAACATTCCTTGTTTCTTCAAGTTTGTCTCATGAATTCTAGCAAAGGACTTAACCAATATGATTGATCCACCCAAGAAACGTGGAGATAAGGCCGCGTGCTCTCTTGCCGACCCTTCACCATAGTTGTGCTCGGCCACCACTACCCACGGTCTTTGTTCTTCTTTCCACTTCATCATCAACTCTGGGATCCCATATTTATCGCCATTGAAATCATATGCTATATTAACTTCTCCTGTCTCTTTATTGACAGCTCCGATCAAAGTGTTGTAGGAAATATTTTCCAAGTGACCCTTGTATTTTAACCAAGCACCGGCAGCTGAAATATGATCGGTTGTGCATTTACCTTCAACCTTTAACAAAACATTGGTACTTAATTCTTCTCCTGACCATGGCTCAAATGGATCAAGCAATTGTAATCTATCTGAATCTGGAGACACATTAACCTCAACTTCTGGTTTAGGTTGTGGGTTAGATTCGGGATAAAATTCAGCTCGGCCCTTTCTGAATCCAGAACCTGGTAATTCGTCACCCTTTGGAGGTTCAAACTTGAAGCTCTCACCATTTTCCAATTTGAACGAATCCTTCATGGGGTTATAGTTCATATCACCTGAATATATCATTGCAGTTACAACATCGGGGGAGGTCAAGAAGTTCATGGTGTTTCTGTTTCCATCGTTTCTTGCTCTGAAATTTCTATTGAATGAGGTGAATATTGCATTAAAATCAGTCGAGTCTTTGGCAACATCAGATCTGTCCCATTGACCAATACAAGGACCACAAGCGTTAGCTAAGACAATGGCACCGTTTCTTTCAAATGTTTCTATCAAGCCATCTCTCTCGATGGTCGCTCTAATTTGTTCCGATCCTGGTGTGACAAAGAATGGAATTTTGGGTTTCAAACCAACCTTCTCCGCCTGTCTGATTATAGAGATTGCACGAGACATGTCCTGATAAGATGAGTTAGTACAAGAACCAATCAAACCAGCAGATACAGTAGACGGCCATCCTTCTTCTTTGGCTCTCGTTCCGAAATCAGAGATAGATGTTGACAAATCGGGAGTAAAAGGACCGTTTATATGTGGCTCTAACTCGTTCAAATTTATCTCGACCACCTTGTCATACTCAGCACCTTCATCAGCTCTTAAGAAGCTGAAATCATCATTGGCAATCTGTGCTGCTCTCGCGACAGGCTCTCTATTGGTCAGTATCAAATACCTACGGTGTGCATCTTGGTATGGGAATGTGGAAGTGGTAGCACCAATCTCTGCACCCATATTGCAAATTGTCGCCATACCGGTACAACTCAAGGATGACACACCTTCACCAAAGTATTCCACAATAAATCCTGTTCCACCCCTGACGGTTAAAATACCAGCGAGGTGAGTGATCACATCCTTTGGTGACGACCATCCACTTAACTGACCAGTAAGCTTAACTCCCAATATCTTAGGTGCTTTCAATTCCCATGGAGTTCCTGTCAATGCATCGACTGCGTCGGCACCTCCAACACCAATTGCAATGGCACCCAATCCACCAGCATTTGGCGTGTGAGAATCCGTTCCCAACATCATCAATCCAGGAACAGAGAAGTTCTCCAACACGATCTGGTGAATGATACCAGATCCAGGTCCCCAGAACTGTATTCCATATCTCTCTCCGCAACTCTGCAAGAAATCGAAGACCTCTTTATTGGTGGAAATGGACTTGATCAAGTCTTCCTCAGCACCTTCCTTTCCAACGATTAGATGATCACAATGAATGGATGCGGGAACCTCTGTTGACATCATACCACAAGTCATGAACTGCAACAAAGCCATCTGGGCAGACGCATCTTGCATGGCGACTCTGTCAGGATTCAATTTCAAGTATTCCAAACCCCTGATGTTCTCAACTCTACCTTTACTGTTTGCCAAACTCTCCTCAGGATTCACCAAGTGAGAGTACAAGATCTTTTCTGCCAAGGTTAATGGTTTACCATCGAAAATTTTCTTGACCGTATTCAAACGGTTGATCAACTTGGCATAAGGTGGAGTTCTGCTCTGATATTCATCTGGCACCTGAAAGGTATATTCTTTTGCCTGTGTCGCTAGCCCTCTTGTCTTATACAATGAGCGACTTAGACTGGTCGCATTTCTAGCACTAAGCATCGTATATCTATAATTGAAAGACTGAAAAATTTCTTATTGGTTTTTCAAGATCTCTTCCCAAGAGATTATCTCGTATGCGAATTCTCCAAACAGGCTGATCCTATTAACAATACAACGTCTAGCCAGTGGGTGAATGTCTGTGCTTGAAGATTTACGTCTTCTGCTACTTTGAAAAATCTAGGTCTATTATTGTGGTTGAAAATTTTTTAGATCGTCCAATCGATTGTAACTTAGTTCTGATTATGACTCACGATATCATCATCGCCGTTCTTTTTATCTTCACGTGAATATCTTCAAAATGCTTCGAGGATCGCAAAGTGCTCCATGACGAGAGAAGAGAAGCGAAGAAGAGATCAGATACGCCATGGCCCTATCTGCTATCACTCCTTGGTCACCATGCGGTCAAACTCTGGATTTTAAAGCAGAGAAGCTGAAAAAATCATTCGAGTGGGCATTAAATACAGAGAACCTAAATTCAAGGCTGTCAACTACTTTTGCATTTAAGTCTTGTGAAGCTCAGCATCCCGGCCACCTCTGTTGGTACTGGTCATTCTTGAAGTAGCACGGGAATACTCTCTATGGATCTATGTACACTTAGTAAACACTGTAGCAAAAAGACTCGAGTTGTAGAGCTTGCTCGGGCTCAACTCTACGGCTGAAGTCGAAGAGGTAGGAGCGTAGCACGTCATTGCGCGCCGCTCCTTGATCATATGGCGCATAGTTGTTTGACAGCTTTACACGCATTCATGGGGAAGTCCTGGTATGGACTATCCCAGTTGCACATTTCCAACGCGGCAGCTGTTTCATGGCATCATGAAGTGTCGATCGCGGCCTTCGCCATCAAACGTCGCCCTTCCAAGCTCTTAAAACCCATCCGCAGTCTCGTATATTGTCATCTTTGGCGTCCACCTTCCAATTCGTGCTCGGGTCATCGTACTTCGAGCTGATCTCGCCGGCCGGTTTCGAAATACATATGTATCTTCCATCGGGCAAGAAGCATCTAAGCTGCGAACTGGGGTATGGACAAGGACAGAATTTGGGAGCGTCTACGCATTTCAATGTGTCTGGACACAAGTACTTGGAACACTCGTTGTTCAATACTGACGCTTCGAACTCGAATGGCGACTGTCTTTGTTGCTGACCCCCGGCAGTAAACTGATTGTTGATGAAGTCAAATAAACTTGCATATGTGATGGTAGCGAACGCTAAGATAGCTATTATTTGGCTAAACATGTCACCGCTTTATGACAAAAGGTGTAGCTAGAGAGAATTCTTTACACGTATATGTGTTTATAATTCCGGGTAACCTGTGTTCCACAGATTGCTGATGATGATATGGAACCGCCGGTGACGTTACAGGCCCTACAAACCTCGAAACATGGCTCGATCATTGTGTCATGAGATTTGATGAGTCCATGGCCAGAGATCGGATCAAAAATAATAGCAGGGTGTTCGTAGTCACCTTCCTTTATTGAATTATATCTCAAGTGTTGAACCACTTATGAAGTGCTTCAAGACAACATGTATTAGCTGTTGCATTACCTATAGTCTCGGCACTAGCAATATTCCCTTCTATCTAGTTCTATCAATGTCGTTGTTTTCAAAACATATCATATGAAGCCGGGTTTGACGGAGATTTTGCACCAATGGTCATATTGCGAAAAAGTCAATCTTAGGAGATGGAAGCACCAGAAAGATACTCCATCACTATGAGCTTTTCAGCCTCCGTTAATTGGAGGTAGTCCGAAATGAGGCATTTCACTGCCTCTCCAGATGTTCTATAGGTTAGTCAAACGCATATTGTTATGTACATACGTAATACTCACTCTTTTGCCTGTGGCTGCGACTCAGAGAAGAAAAGGTTGAATATCATTATCAAAATGACGATGCTGAGGATCAAAATGATGGTATGAAGAAGCTCTAGTATATCGAAAGACCCGTCAAGTGTAGGGTCGATGTTCGGCTCTGGGTTTCGGGACATTGCTAGCCAGTAGGGATTGTGCTTGTCGCCCATATCATCTTCCATAGTGACTGACGAAATAGCGCTTAATGATGTGGAGGGAGAGAGGCATGAGTCTCGGTCGAATGACTCCAAGTCAGGGTCGGTGACCTTGTTTACAGTCACTTGTACTTCCTTCTTTTCCATGGTGACAGATTGTTGTTTATATTTGATCTTGATTAATTATAAACTAGTGGTACAGCATTCGCAAAACAATTTGTTTAGCAGTAAAGACGTATTTGTGGACTAAGCATTTTAGCCCCAATTAATATACAGATCCAGCCGTATTGCTCTGTAACCATATGATGTCAGCCATCAAGCTACACGGTCTGACTAGTTACAAAGCAATTCATGGTGGAATCATGACTATCCCATATGTGAGAAGGTGTGCCGAAGGCAAGAGACACGCAACTCCCAGGAAGTATGGAACAACATAAGACCGCTTCTTTCGGTACGTAAATGCATTGGATCATCGAACAGATCTGGGCCTCCCATAGTGAGCATTGATATCCTCATAGAAGCTTCTTGAATGAGTTTCTGGTATGTTTGAGAAAAATCACAAAATTCTGTTCTTGATTGAAGTCATCTTGGAGTCTATCGCATGTATCTGTGCCGAGTTCTGGAAACGAATTCACGATGGTAAGCCCATTTTCCTTGAGGCTTATCTCGATCGAAAACTCCCTGTCGAACTTGCTTGGGTCGACATTCGTGAAGACAAATTTGAGCATGTCAATGTCCAAGACATCCACCCTAAGTCCAAGATACGTCTCAAACTTCATCAACTCGGGATAGTCCTTTTTCACCTCGTTGGCCAAATTTTCTCTATTTCGCGTAATCTCCGTGCTGACCTCCTCGATCTCCTTGTTGAGCTCGTCTATGTCGTTCTGTAGCTTGTTCTTCTGTCCCACCATTGACTGCTGTTTCTCGCGCAATTCGTCAACCTTGAGCTGTTGCACCTGGAGCGACTCCAATGAATCCTTGATCGTGTGTTTTATCCTACTCTCTTTCTGATGCTGCACGCTCAACTCCTGTTGTAGTTGTGATTCCTGGTTTTTCAACTCATTCAACCTCACGTAGTGATTCTGTTTTCCACTGATTAAATCCGCTCTTTTTTCCGTAAGTCTTTTCTCCAAGCTCAACGAAAACTCATTCATCTGAGTCTGTAGCTCCTCGAACTCCTCTAGCGCAGTCCTATTCATATCGTTATGCTGTCGTTAGAGTATATAGTGGTCCGTTGATGATGGTATCAATTCCTTTAAATCTTTTGTTTACTATTTCGCATTTATATGATTTAACGATATTTATATCCTGGATATCAATTTTCTTTGGTAGCTGGAAGACTTTTTTAGCATGAATGAAGTGGCAAAAGTTGACGAGTTGGATTCGCAGACAGGGGGGAGAATAAAGCTTCTCACGTTCAATGTTTGGGGGCTCAAGTACGTTTCTTCACTTCGAATTGAGCGGTTGAAGGCAATCGCAGAGAGACTATCGGATGTGAAAGAAGACTACGATATAGTGGTGCTCCAAGAAGTGTGGTGCGAGGAGGACTGGTTGTACATTGAAAACAGATGCAAGAAGTTGTATCCGTATCGAAGAAGATTCAAGGCAGGCATTATTGCAGGTCCAGGGTTGTGCATTCTCTCGAAGATACCCATTGCCGAATCGTTTTTGTATCGGTTTCCCATCAACGGGAGACCGTCAGCATTTTTCAGAGGAGATTGGTTTGTCGGCAAGAGCATTGCTGTGACTTTGTTGAAAAGCCGTACACCTGGAGCCCTTCCCGTGGCCATTTTAAACTCGCATATGCATGCTCCATATGGCAAAGGTGATAGCAGCTACGCTTGCCACAGAGCGTGCCAAGCTTGGGATTTTGCAAAATTGATCAGAATGTTGAAGAAGGCCGGCTACTCGGTGATTCAGGTTGGAGACTTGAACTCTTCTCCTGGGTCTTTACCCTATAAACTATTTACGGTGGAAGGCGGTTTGTCTGATTCGTGGGAGTTGTGTTGTGATAAGCACTACAGCATTCAGGAAGTTGCTCGCATGGAACCGGCGGACCAAGTCGAATTAGCTGGTATCACTGCCGGATCGCCGATGAATTCCTGGAACGCACACAAGAATAAAAACCAAGCCTCTCGTTTGGATTTTGCTATGGTTGACTCCGAAAGAGTGCGTGTTTTAAACACTGACGTCAGATTCACGGAAAGACTTCCACCACCATACGACTGCTCTTACTCTGACCATTTTGCATACTTTGTTGAATTTGACGTGTTATCGTCAACATCCCCAACAATTAATAAGGTCAGCCAACTGGAGAGAATCGATGTGTACCGCGAGTTGCTCTCCGAAATTGAGCAATACCTTTCGGTGACAATCCCCTACCAGTCTTTTTGGAGAAAGTGGCATTTTATTCTCTCAATATTGGCTGTTGTAATATGCCATGTTGTGATCATTTTTGCTAGCATAGTAGCGCCTTTTTCGTGTATTCTCATCTCACTATTTTCTACGGTGGTCGGAATTACTGGTGTTATGAACGGTTTGATCTGGTACTTGGGGGTCAGGTCAGAACTGAGGGCAATCCAAGAAGTGAAACTAGAGGTAGAAGATATGTTTTCCGATGTGAAAGGAAAGTGATATGCGATAGTTTTGGAGAGAAGTGTTCATTTAACGGATTACATTATTAACTTATATTCCATTGTCACATTTTGATAGATCGTTTCTTCGTTGAAGAATTGGAAGTTGAACCGTCAGCATGTAATTATAGTAAAGATGCCATCGTGTGCTGGAATTCCCCATAACACATCACAAACCACCTTATCAGTAGATTTTGCTCGTCTTGCTTAAAATTGATCGTCCCACCTTGATCGATTGCTTATTGGAGTACACACTTCTGCTCAAAGTGTACATGATCTTCGGAAGCCTCAAGTTGATACGTTGCAAGATTGACACGAAAATATAGAAGAGCATTTTTGAGTGGTCTTGTATCACATAAAACATAAACAGACCCTGAAAGAAGAAGTCGAGGCTCACTCTCGATCACCATTTGTTCATTTATAGTGGTCGATAATTTTCTAATCAATGAACAACACAATAACCTAGCTAAAATATTTCATTTTAGCACAAATGTAGCTACCTTCGAATTATTTCTCTTGTCTTTCTGAATGGTTCCAACTGTGTGGATGCAAAACTAAACTACTAGAGTTGCTACAATTATCACTACTTGAATCGTCCTCTAAAATTGGAATCTTACAAGTATGGAGACGTCTCTTTCATCATTTGACGTAAATCTAGGGTTGATCTGTGGAGAAATTCAAGTCTTGCCAGATCTCTATTCTACCGTCCAGATTTGTTAATGAGTAGCATACTGGACATTCTCCTACCACGCTCAATTAGGTACATAGCCAGGGTTGTGATTTGACTTGGGTTCTTCGTGCTATTCAAGTCAAAAGAGAAAAGTATGAGTCTCTTACTGAGCACTCGGATGTGATTTATTGTTGAACAAATCAGATGCCAAATTCTTTGCAATGAAATTTCGTGAAGTCCGATGATATTTAATTTAAACCCCACGCTTGTAAAGAGTCTTAAGAGTTTATCAACTATGGCGGAAGCGAAAAGCAGAATTATACATCACATGAATCATGCCCATCAATTGGCATTGAAGGATTATCTTGTGGCTTATGGTAAAAGAGACTTGTCAAGCATTTCCGAGGAATCAATTGGCATATCAGATGTTACCGACAAATCGTTGACGATAGGTTACCAAACGGTCGATGGCACCAATAGCACGTTTGAAATCTATTGGGACGATGCAATTGAAGATCAAAGATTGGAGGTTTCCTCCTACAGCGATATAAAACCCAAATTGGTAGCCATGGCTAAGTACGCTGCCAAGGTGCAAGGGTTCTCTCACGTTAGAATCACTACGGCAACACCGCCAGGAAAAGTGGCCCTTCCAATGTATCTCATGTTTATAGTCTTGACGATGGAAGTTCTTGCAAAGGGAAGCGTGAGGAGTCTAGTCAACTCAGTCCAGCTCCTCTCTTATTTGGCTTCATTGGCACCTTCGGCTTCGCTCAAAACCTTCGAGTTTCTCGAACAGTATGCCACATTGCTCTTCTCTTTAGTCTACACTATACACATTGGTGAGGTTGTTTTTGTGACTTTGCCTAATGTTCACAAGTATAGGGTGCCTTTCAAGCAAGGGTTGATTTGGGTACTTATGAACTTTGTGGAAGGGTTCTTTGTGTTCTGGAGATTCAACGAATTGAAGCAGTGAGAGGCTTGAAAAGCTTGAGTATGACAGACATATTTCAATCTGGAACTTGCTCGACTCTTTGTCTCTTGGTTCAGTCAACAACTTGCCAAATTTGAAGTTTGTATACTAAGTAGGACATATAAGACAGTCTTAAACCGACAGTCACAAGCAAATTTGATGTAGTAACTTTCTACCTCAACACCCACCAGGTAATATTTGATGCTCATTGATCGATATCAACGGGAATTGGCCTCGGGTTTGAAGACAGTCTAATCTTTATTTTGCAAAGTATTGAGATTGTTCCAAATCTCTAGCATTTTGCAACCTAACAAAATGCAACATCTAACCCCCAGCCATCACCAGAGAAATCTTCAACCTCGAAACGAGACGCTTCTACGCTTCAGTGTATAAACTCTCATCTTAAGCCACTGTTCAAGTCATCATTTGTTGTATTCCGGTGAAAACTCCCATCATGGTGCTGTTGCTCAAGCTAGTTGAATAGTCCCATTGTTTGTACGATGTCGAATTTAAAGCTACCGTGATGTTCCTCTTCTTCAAACTAACTATAAAAGCGTTTACAACACCCTAGACATACAATATTCACCAGCACCTTGCTCTTGTAGGTTAAGAGATGTCTATATCGAAGTGAAGTCTTGAATTTAGTTCAGTTCTAGTGTACAGTACTTGTCTTCGTCGTATTTGAAAACGACGACTTGATGTAGTTTACCATATCGGCTTAGAAATCAAAGACAATCAGTAATGTCGTTGATCAGAGACTCAAGGGTTGCTCTCATAACTGGAACCAACTCCAATTTGGGTATCAACATTGCTTTTAGGTTGATAGAACTGCTTTCCAATAACGATAATCTCACATTGATAGTCACATCGAGAACCTTACCGAGAGCCAGAGAAGTCATTGACGACATCAATGACTACTATAAGAAGAATTTTGCTTCAAGTAAGTACAGCTTAGAGTTCGACTTCATACTAGTCGATTTCGGCGACATGGTATCAGTCTTGTCTATGTATTATGAACTCGACAAGAGGTACCAAAAGATTGATTATTTGTTTGTCAATGCTGCTCAGGGTGTTTATGGCGGAATTGACTGGCCTGCTGCCTTCAAGGAGATAATAAAGAACCCAGTGGAAGGCGTCACCAATCCTCAATACAAAATACAAAAAATTGGTATAAAATCTAATGACAATTTAGGTTTGGTCTTCCAAGCGAATGTCTTCGGCCCTTACTATTTGATACACAAGATCAAACATATCTTGAAAGGAGGCAAGATAATCTGGATATCTTCTCTTGCTGCAGCACCGAAATTCTTGTCCTTCAATGACCTTCAGCTATTAAAATCACCATCGCTGTACGAAGGCTCCAAAAGGTTGGTGGATTTGATGCATTTTGGGACCTACAAGAAATTGAAGACAGATCATATGATAACACAATACCTTGTTCATCCTGGAATTTTCACAAGCTTTTCATTCTTTCAATATTTGAATTTCTTTACTTATTATGGGATGTTATTCCTATTTTATGCGGCACGAATACTTGGTTCTCCGTTTCATAATATATCTGGAAGAAAAGCATCCAATGCTCCAATCAAATGTGCGTTGAAGGATGAAAGGCAGGATAAGAAGATTGCCTCGGCAACCAACATCTCTGGTGAGGAATACTTGGTATATGAAGATGTTGATTTCACTGGAAAGGAGGATGTAGTTCACTACTTCGAATCACTTTGCAAAGAATGGGATGAAAAGTTCAAAAATCAAATCGTCGACACACGCAAAGCTTGAATAACTCACTATATATGCAAAATTAAATACTCTTGAATTGTTTACACTCGCATCCACATCCACTGGGACAGAAAAGGTTGAATTCGTTATCCTCATCCTGAGACCACCATTGAATGGCACAGTTTAGGTGCAACACATGTTCGCAATCGAAGCAGATAACCACATTCTTCGTCACGCAAAGATTGCAAAGGCTGCAGGATTTTAACGGTTTCGATTTTTGAGTTTTGTCTTTCACTGTAGCCTTAATGGGTTGTATATCCTGGCCCATTGTTGGCTTGCTGACTCCAAATGCACATTCGTGGAATTTGAAGGTCGAACCTTTCAAAAAGGCTTCATTGGTCCCTTCCGGATGGTTGAATTTGAGGATTTTTATTCTATTAATTGGAAGACCCCAGACATATAACATTTCGGCATATTGTTCTCTGTAATTTCTTATCTCTAGCTCATCTTTGGGATCTAGTAAAGAATGTGTGTAGAGGTTTTCAAATAAATCCAATTCCTCCACGTTATTCAATTCCAAAGTGATTTCAGGCTCATTTCTTTGCTCTTTATACGAATTGAATCTTTCGACTGATGGTATTATCCTTCTTCTGTCTATCGTTCTTTGCTTGGGTGACCAATACTTGGCTGGCTTTTGTTTCATTAAAGACGCGCTAGATTCTGTTCTCGTTATATCATTGAGCGAGTACGATTCGTTGGAGTTGTGATTGAGGGAAGATCCTTTCCTTTTGAAAAAACTGAACTTTTCAGGCGATATTGCTTTCACTCCTATACTGTCCAGGGGATAACCATTTGATTTTTGGTGAATACCGTCTGTTAACAGATCGTTATCCAGCCTATTGTATGAAAAGCTTTCTCTACCGTTATTCCACGATGAAATCGCATTTGAAGATAACTCGTTAAATGAAGAACCTGGTTCGTATTGAGATAGTCTATTTTGATGTAAAATTTTCATCATGGGTGCAGAAGGCGGTGGAGGTAAAGGCTGTGTCGTATATGGTGTGTGAACAGGCGCCTTAAGAGTGTCAAATTCACCATTTATAATGTTTTTCTTATTCTCATATAGAATACAAGATAACATGGCAAGCATTTGTATGTTTCCTTCCAACTTAAAATAGTTCATTATTCCTTTAATCAACCACGTATAACCAAAAGGATGATTTCCCCAATAATAGCTATTTTGATTAACCGACTCGAAAGGGATAGTCTGATTTTCTTGTATTGTGTCGTGATGTCCCATCGTCCTCCCGTGATTCATTGTGAAATCGAGTATGTCGGGTGCCACGGCTGTACTCTTTACAAGAATCATTTCTACCACTTTCCAAGCTTGACTTACATCTCTCAATCCATACTTTAAAGCAACACTGCTATTGTATCTCGCCAAATTTTCAGGTGAATCGCCGAGAACTCTATACTCCCTTGCCAATTGAAGCTTGGAGGGAATGAGATGGTCGAAATTAAATATTCCTACGATATTTAAATTCCTTTTTGATCGTTCTCTTCTTTTTTTCGACTTTGTCGTTTCTTCCGGGGCTGATGATTTGTAATTCGAAGTAGTACCGCCCTGACTATCATATTTTTTGTAAGACTGTTGCATATTTTCATGCGCTAAAAACCTTCCTCCTAGTCCAACGGATAATTTGAATAGCCCCGGGATTCTTGAACGCGATGGTATATCGTTTTGATTCATTTCACTCCATTCTTCTGAAAAGCTATCATCCGATGAATCGGATGTAGAGGAATTAAGATCACCATCCTCACTCGAGTTGCTCCCGTCATCACTGTTATTTAGTTCTTCTTCTATCGAACCCGAACCTAAAGAGGGCTTCTTTTCGTGATGATGGCTGTGGTTGCTACCGTTTGTCTTCAAACTAAAACCGCCATCAGTGAATTTGAAAATGTTGAACTTCTGTAAGTCCTTGTTTTCCGACTCATTGCTTTTAGGAATGAAGAAGCAAACCAACTGGCCCGTATTTGACCAAACTGCACCACACCCTTTTGGTATTGGAGTCGAGTCCATCAATTTCTGATTTGCTGGTATATGTGACTTATCTCTCACATCCAGCACATTATTCGACACTTCTTCATCTTTCATATTTTCATTCATAGTTTGCAAGTCAGAATTAAAAAGAGAATCATCAATGTCGGGTATTAAATCATCATCCTCATCGGCATCATCGTCACCCGAAAAATATTCTGGCATCTTTTCAAAATCTGGCTGCTGTCTTATCAAGTCATCAGCCCAACCTTCTGTGCCCACTTCTTCTATGGGATTTTCCGGTAAGATCTCATTGCGTTTATCATTTGCATCCTCTATCAACGATGCATCGAGGTCCACTTTATCTCCCATCAAATATCGCAAGCAAGGTTCAAGACAAAACCTGTCAAACGTATTGGAGTAAAAGTGAGCTATTTCATTCAAGTTTTTTTGCATCTCTTGTTTTATGGAATTAGTTAACTCATGGGTTTCTTCTATATTGAAGCTAATGAGCTTTTGTTTCTTGTTCTTGGCGACCTTTCTTTCGTTGCCTTCCTGTGAGTTCCTTTCACTTAAACACGGGTATCCGTCCGGCAACTTTATCTGAACACGAATGAAAATCAACTTTTGTTCCTGAGTCAGGTCTTCTACTGTAGCAGAAGAAGGAAGCTTAGGAATGTTTGTGCTCTCTAACTCTTTTGAATCATTTGATACGGTACCCATCACATTAGAAATAATTCCGTTGTTGACGTTTGATGAACGTATGAACTTTTCCGATTTCTTTGAATCCCTATTTACACTTGCCTCGCTAGTATTCTTACTATTATTATCACTTTTGTCAGGTTTGTCATCCACGGGTACGTCTTTATCCTCTGAAATAGAGTCATTCCCCTTATCATTCACGACTTGCTCCGTGACTGCAGCAGTTTCTGAATTATTGGGAATATCTGGAATTGGCCCTCTTAGACTAAGAATTAAGTCCCCGGTTGAGACAGAAATCTTTTCAAAATGAACTTTGGGAAATTTATGACCCACTATACTCACTTCTTCTCCCAAGTTGGTGGGACCGTCATCTGCATCAGCACCATCGCTTCCTGATTCAATTCTTTGACCATGGCTTGATTTTCCCATTCTTACACCAGATATCCAATGTAAATGGTTCAACTGGCTTGCGTATCCCCTATGACGATTCTTCGCAATATGATATAAGACTAGAGATGATAAAACATCACCATTCTGTCTTTTTTGTATATCCTCTAGAGTTACAGTTGGTTCCATCCTGTACGTATTGTAGCGATAATTTACCGGCGTTGGTATTTTGTACTTCTTTTTCTCCAGGGTAAGGACACTGTCACCTACATTGAGTTCCTTTTTATCAGTTGCCTCTTCTTCTTCAAAGGTACCTACGATATTCTTATACGATGGATTGTAATTAACACAATCGTATAATTCGTCCTTGTGATTCCACAATTTCAAGTCGTAGTCTTGGGATGACCAAGTAACAAGTTGATATTCAGTCCAGTCCCTCTTGCTTTCAACATTTTCGTAATTACTGGGCCTTTGTCTCCAAAGAAAGTCTTTGATTGGTCCATTGTGGCCTTTGAAAGAATATATAGGGTCTGCATTGATGTGCTGGGTTTCATTAGTTCGTATGGCGTCCTCATATGCCTTATTGTAGTTCACAACATTGATGGCATCACTCCCACCTCTCAATGGCATTATACCGCATGATTTATCTGCACCAAAAGGCAAAGATCTAGCTCTTGCAATTGGATAGTCGCAATTTATTATGATACTGGGTAATAAATCGGTGGTGATCCCCTTTTTCGAATCAAAATAGTGAGTGCCATTGGACATAGGTCTATTATCTGCATTCAAAAGATTCCAAAGCTTGATAGTTTTATCGTTAGAGCAGGTTATGATATTCGAAAGCCCTCTACTGAAATCAATTCCATTTATTTTACCATTATGTGCCTTATCGACCTTTATTAGCGGTAGCGAACCTTTTCGGGTGTCCCATACATAGAGATTGTTATCATGACTAGATGCAATCTCAAAGGGATTTTTGTGATTCCACTTCACTTGTGTAGCTCCTGCTCTCCATTCAGCCCACTGATTTACAGGTCGTCTTGGTGTTCTCATATCCCAGCCAAGAACAAACATGTCTACCGAGCACGTAGCCAACAACTCGGGATCAAACGGATGAAAGTTGATGTCCGTAATTGCCCTGCTGTGCTCATGTAGTACGTTTACGATAGCATTATTCGAGGGTCGGGCCAAATCCCATAGAAGCGCTTTCTGGTTAGATGTCGAAATACACCACGACGGTTTCACTGAATGATGTGGAGACCATTGAACATCCGCAACCTCCCACGAAGTTATATGGTGAAGCCATCTAGGAGGAGCAAAAGGATCGTCCAAGTCGATGATAAATAACCCTCTCCTACCAGCTAGAACAGCATCTCTCCCATTGGGAGAAAGTGACATGGCCCCAATAGCGCCATCAACACGTAACAGAAGCGCATTTCCGAATGTTGAAGACTCGTATGGGTTCTTTTGTCTGCGACTCATCTATGTCGTATCATGTGTCTCTCAGAAGCTTGTCCTTTTATGAGGCAGATTTCTATCGGTTCAATTCTAAATAATCTAATTATCAAAATTCATAAAACGAAAATTGAATTGTTCACCGTATGGAAGCATCACACTGACTATTGATCAATAATGAATGGAGATAACAGTGGATTCACCCAGGAAATCGGTATGGAGGATGAAAGACTTGATGAAGAGTTCAATGATGTAGATAATGAAGAAACACAAGATACCCAAAAAGTACAAGAGGCTAATGGAGACCTGAAGACAGATGGTAAGAGTTCTACGGTGCCACCCATTATTCCAGACATTCCCGAGCTTTCAAGGAAAGATAAGACATTGAAGGAGGTCCTTGACTTGATGGAAGATCAATATGCTCCAATAATACCAGATGCGGTGACAGATTATTACTTGGCAAAGAATGGGTTCGAAAGTTCAGATATAAAGATCAAAAGACTTATAGCACTAGCGACACAGAAGTTCGTTCTGGACATAGCTCAAGATGCATACGAGTATTCAAGGATCAGGAACGCTTCCTCCGTGTACAACTCTTCCAATCCTCAGGTCAGAGCAAAACAGCTTTTACAAGGTCAACAGTACGCTAATCAGCATCTGATCACAGGTGCGAATGGTTCATCAGGGATGGAAGGTGACCAACAACAACCTTCGTATAGCACCAATAACTCCGGACACCAACAGGGTAAAATAGTCTTGACAATGGACGATTTGAGTAGTGCTTTGAGCGAGTACGGATTGAATACTTCTCGACCAGATTTCTACCGTTGAGTTCGATAGAAGCCGCTACGGTTTTTTTTACAATTAAGCGAAGCCTTTAAGTTCAGTCTCCGTTTTTATGTGAACGACAAGACACTTGTACTTTATTATATACTAACTCCAATACATGCCTGCTTTCAGAAGTTATTTCGTACTTACTTTCAGAATTAGAAACCTCCCATGCCTGATCCAAATTGACTCATCATCTTTTGCATCATACCAGGATTCTGCATCATTTGTTGCGCTTGCTGCATCATTCCAGGATTTTGCCTCATCATCTGCTGAGCTTGCTGTATCATCAGTGGATTATTCATCATCGAACCCATGTCGGGCATACCACCTCCACCTCCACCTCCATTGAGCATTCCCATAGCTTGTTGCATGAAGTTGGGATTCAGTTGTGCCTGTTGCATCATTCTTTGCATGCCTGGATTGCTCATTGCAGGATTTCCGCCCATATTCTTAGCATTCAGAGCCATGGAACTCATCATTCTTTGTTGCTGTAAAACCATCTCTACCTCAACAGCGGCGCACCCGGACCCTCTTGCAACTCGTACAATCCTTTCAGGTTCCTTGACGAAGATTATCCCATCTCCATCCAATTCCCTGGTTGTCATGGAATCCATTATAGAAATCATATTTTTGATTTTTTTTGATGTCTCCTCCTCACCTACCTGTGACATAATATTTGACATTCCTGGAATCATGGATGCAATGTTCGTTAAAGGTCCCATTTTTAAGAAATTGTTCATTTGTGTCTGGAAATCCCTCAAGGTGAACTTTCCCTCTTTGAAGTTCTCAATGGTTTTCTTGTGAGATTCATCGTTTTGTAGATTCAAAGACTGGACATGTTCGATCAAAGATTGAATATCACCAATTCCCAATAACTTAGAAATGAATGAAGATGGCTTGAATATTTCCAAATCACTCATATGCTCTCCAGTTCCCATGAAAACGATGGGCGTCTTTGTAGCTGCAACAGCAGAGATTGCACCACCCCCCTTAGCATGACCATCCATCTTTGTTAAGATGATGGAACCAAAATTGGAACTTTCTTTGAATGCCTTTGCCTGTGTTTCGGCTGCCTGACCTATTGAACCATCCATAACCATGATTGTTTGGGTGGGTTGTACGACTTCGGATATTTGAACCATTTCTGTGAAAAGAGACTCTTCTTGTTTATGTCTACCAGATGTGTCGACGATGATGATATCGAATTTCTCTTGCTTGAATTTTTGCACACCATCATATGCTACCTGGACTGGATCTGTTTCGGTGTATGAACCGTAATAGGGGATAGAAGATTTTATTGCGTTTTGCTTTAACTGGTCAAACGCACCAGCTCTGAAAGTATCAGCACAAACTAAGCCCACCTTGTATCCTCTTTTCTTATAGTAAACTGATAGCTTGGAACAAGATGTAGTCTTACCAGCACCCTGTAATCCAACGAACATAATAATGTAAGAGCTATCGCTGTTGCTTAATACCTTCTTCTTTCCCTTTACAGTTTTGGTCTTCTGTTGAGATATCTTGATGGGTTTAGGAGGCTCCTCATGAGAGTCAACTAAAGCACAAAGCTCATCGAAAACTATCTTCTGTAGCTTTTTTCGTTTATTCGATACGGTATCCGAACTCGTTATCTCCACATCAACCTTATTCTTGATACTATCTCTCAACTTGGCCACTAATTTGATATTGACATCTGATTCGAGTAATGCTGTACATATGTCCTTTATCATAGATTGGATCTCACCTTCAGACCCTGACTCGACACTGAAAAGGGCTCCCCTGAGACGGGTCCCCAAATCTGCTAAAACCATTGCTACTCTCTGCGCTATGTGAGTGGACGATTCGTAGATGTCGTTGAACAGTTAAGATAAATTTTTAAATCACGTGACTCATTTTCCTCCTACAGCAACATCCATTAGTCGTAGTGCTGGGTTTTGAGATTGATCTGTTCACCTTCTATGCAATTGACCTCGTGAAGTACATTGCCAGAGTCTTTTTTCAAGCTGAATGGAAGATTGCATTGAAATCTAAGCTGCACCAACATTTCGTTGTTGTTTGTTTCATCATTATCGTCAAATTGCATGTTCTGCTGCTCACGATTTTTACATTTTGAGGCAAGACAACTACGCATCTACGCTGTTGTGTAAAATAGTTATAAATTCATCGGAACATGTACTATAAAACAAATATCACATTGAGGGGCAATCTACAGCATGTAGTAACTCAATCCTCATCGCTATACCACTCCTTTGCTTCTCTCGAAATATCCTTCCGAAGAATAGCGATCTCATCGGTAGTGATATTGTCTTCTGAAAGGTCCTCGTCGCTTTCAGAGTCTGAAGGTATTATAAAGGTATCATCTTCTTCGTCATCAGTGTTCCCAAATTCATATATAATTTGATCAGGCGTCCCCTCTTCGCCCAGTCTCTTGAGTTCCACTAAAGCTTCCCATTCATCATAGGAATAGTCAGGCTCTTGATAATTATACTCCTCATCAGTATCGTCGATCTCTGTCTCCTCAGACAGTGAGCTTTCGTACTTTTTCTCATCGAAATCTTCAATGGAATCTGAAAAGTTCCAGAGCTCTTTGAATTCTCCTCTGACCAAGCTGACAAACGTCACAGTGAACAACATGGAAGGCACAATATAGAAGAGCGCTGGTTGGCCTACCTTGTAAATGTTAAGTGCAGCAATGGTGACTATCACTCCAGCAGAGTAAGATAAGATTGCCGAATAAAAATACGGTTTTTTAAAGCTCTCGAGGTGGTGGAAAGCTTTTTTATTCTTATAATGATTGTGTAAATCCAATTTCAAGCAACAAGCCACCAAAACACCAGGAACGACTATGTCTCCTAACCCTATCAAGCTCATTGGAGTCTCGTAGTAGTTATCAGAAATAGGCTTGAGGGGTATGCTTAGCTTTATTGGTATATCCAACCCAGTCGCAACAGTAGTCATAACCTTGGTTTTGAATACAAAATAAATATCGTAAAAGAACAAACCCAGGAGTAGCATGTAAGCAACCTTAAAGGTCGATATTTTGATATTCTTGATTCCAAATATTGCCAAGTTGATTCCCAGTATGTTCAGAGCAATCCAGTTGGTATTTTGGAAAGGATAAGATGAATTAAGTACTGGATTGGTGTGATAAAACTGATACGAGAGCAACAAACTTATTGGAAGCACATAGAGAAATTTGAAGTCAAAAATCAAGTTGAAAAGTTGGTTCTTTGTCTTGACATCAGTTGGTTTGATGTAAGACACGTTGTTGCTTCTTAAATGTTGTTTGAATCTCTTCACCCTCAATTTCTCTTCGTTTGACTCTATTCTATCCGAGCCTTCTGCGGGGCCCAATGGAAACATATCGGTATCTTCCGCAAATGTTATCCTGTAACGAGGAAAAGCCCATAACGAGTTTTTACCGAACCAATGCGTCAATCTTCTAACTATGGTTATCATAAAATACTCTGTACTGCTAAAGTTGGAGGTAATGCTCAAAACAAGCACGTAATAGTTCAATATAAGCAGCAACCTTTCAACAACGAAGTTCTTCATCGCGTAATTCAAGAACAAAAGAGTACAACCTCCAACTACAGGCGCAAGAACGGCCTGTTTCATACCAAGCACGTCCCCGTTCAAATCCTCAAGATCAATAGTGGACGTGATGAAATTTGATCGATCGTTGTCGGTAGGATCCCAAAGACTCCCTATATCCTCGTTCGGGTTGAGAGCATTTCTAGGCTTGCCAATCGTAGACTTCGATCCAAAGTTGACGCAAAAAAGTGCCAATCCCAAAATCAATGCCCCTGTGATGATTCTGGGGTCTATATCCAGTGCATACAAATAGTACGGCAATTTAAAGGCTACCTTATCAAGAATATACAAGTCCTCAAAAGGAACGTCTGTGGCATTCTGCATTGTGCCTCCACTGTAAGATAAAAAGATCACTTCAGGAGCTCTAGTAAATTTTTGTTTCAAGATCACTTTAGGCATAAGTGATGTGTTTACACAATAATGTCGTAATTTACGCGACACATTCTGTAGCAACCTGAGCAAGAAAAGAACTTCAAAAGATTTCAGTCCGACAGGTAGGCTTTCTGCAACGGCTCTGATGCATATAGACGGGTTAACGAGTCCTGGGCATGCTGTATCTTGTGTCCTTGCGTTGGCCCCTTGGTCATTGACGATGGATCAGGGATGACTCGATATTGTAATAATCAGATCACCAAAATTTATTGATCGATAGATTGTGTCATCGAATACGCTCCACAGGCAATTCTATACCAGTCACGCAACTTTGTCTAGGTGCATCGTATTCCCACATACTTGTCACAAGAATAATTCGCTTAATTAGCCCACACGAAAAAACTGGTGATTGCAAAATCTCATCACCTGCAGTTCGCAGCTCGAGTTACGAGATACCTTGTCACTATATATTTTAATCGAAACGGTTTCTCAGCCTGGTCGCCAAGCCAAATGAACAACTACTATAAAGATCATCACTCGTTTGCCCAGATGTGCTTCTCACATTCAGACGCAGACATAAATGACATATTCGAAAGAGCGGTTGAACGGTATGGCAAGCACCTTTCGCCCGACTTTGTGTACCATACCGCAATCAACGCGGCCAGTCCACTGTTTTCGCTAGACGACATGATCGAGACGGCGGCCTCAAGGACCCTCTCGATGGGAGAGATCTCGTTGGTGTCGACATCATCGGACCCGGAGGCTGGCTCTGTCAAGAGCCAGCTTGCCGGGTGTCTCGCTTAGTTTCCTGCAGGTCGCTTCAATCACACACATGATGTTGCCTTATCGTAGGGGTGTAGGGCATATCGTCTCTGCAACACTTCATCCACCTTCACGTATCCCATATGTTGTTCCATGAGACCCTTCTACAGACGGCTTGCCGTCTTCCATTTCGTGTCCCTTATCCCCGCTGCACGACCAGTATCTGCCAACCTACATGTCTGACATGTTGTCTATATAGTCCCTTGTGTCAAAGGATCTCTACAGTCCTACATCTCGAACACGTTGCAGACAATCTGTGATTGCCAAACGCTTCGTCTTAATCGTTACCTGATTGTCCCCTCCATAAAAATTACATAATCACCGAAAATTTTCTAATTGTCCAAAAATTCATTAGTTATCAGAATAGGTCTGTTGAAATTAACAGCAGAATATACAATCCAAAGCCGCAATCATATCCATGACAGAATCATTGTTTGATACCAATTTCACGTCCGAGCCTTCTTCAGCCAATCCGGGGTTGATTGAGAACGACCAGGGGGTTGCAAGTGAACGTAGCAGCAACTTGCCCGCGATAAACGATAACACGAATGGGTCAGCGTTGATAAATTATCGGGTGCTCATAAGTTCCAAGGAGTCGGGGTGTCTCATTGGTCAAAACGGACAAGTGATAGACTCTATCAGAGAGGAAACAAATACGAAGGCAGGGATATCTAAGCTCTTGCCAGGCTCCCATGAGCGGATATTGACTGTTAGTGGAACACTTGATGATAGTGCACGAGCCTTAAGTTATTTTGCGCAGGCACTTTGCAATACTAGTGTGGAACCATACAGCTACTTTCCTTTGAAGCAATTGTCGCCGAATCCGTGTGTCGAGGGAGAGAGCACGATTTTGCGTCTTTTGATACCCAATAGTCAAATGGGCACGTTGATCGGGGCAAAGGGTGCAAGAATACAACAAATCCAGGCTGTTTACAATATATCGATGATAGCCTCGAAGTCCTTCTTACCTGGATCCAATGAGAGGTTGGTGGAGATACAGGGGACTGTCGACAGTCTCTACAATGCTTTGAGAGTTATTTCAAGATGCTTGCTCGAAGACTTTTCCAGTATAGTGGGTACCAACTACTACATTCCAAAAGCACACAACAACAAAACTGTCAAGAAGACAAACGTCTCCACCACATCAATCAGCTTTCCCAATGATATCGTGGGCGCGTTAATAGGAAAGAATGGCTCTAGAATCCAGGGCGTTAGAAAAGTCAGTGGAGCTACAATCGCGATCAGCGACGAAGCAGAGGGTAAAACGGAGAGAGTTTTTACAATTTCTGGCTCTTCGCATGCCATTGATAAAGCAAAGGATTTATTGTATCATAATTTGGATAGAGAAGAGCAGAGAAGGTCCGAGATTAACTCCTCATAATAAATTATGATAACGTCAGTAAACCAGCTGTTATGAACCAACCTATTTCTTGATTCTTATATTACTTCTAGTTCTCTTCTTTGTTGTATTGTTTACTTCACTTGGTCTTCTCTTCTTCTCACTGTGCTTTATATTTTCAATCCATGTAAAATAAGTATTTTAATCCTAAAAATCACACGTTTCTACTATGGCTTTTGCTAATTCCAGTAAATACTTTTTGTCAACCTCATCGAATCCGTTCAACTCGAGGCAGTCAATGTCTATCACCCCTATCACTCTGTCACCATTGACTATCGGTACAACTATCTCACTTTTTGTCTCCCCATCGCAGGCTATATGACCGGGGAACTGCTCCACATCTGGCACAACCTGCACTTCTTTCGTGCTAGCAGCAGTTCCACATACACCTTTTCCGACTTTTATCTGCTGGCAAGCCACCTTCCCCTGAAAGGGACCTAAGATCAAACTCTCCTCACTCTCATTCAAGTAGAAGCCTGTCCAATTAACTGGTATTTTCAACGAATGATAGGCGTACCATAGAAGCGAAGAACAATTAGAAAGATTTGATGTCCAGTTCCGGGTATCAGATGCCAATGCCTTGTAAGATTCCAAAACTTCAACTAATACATCCTCTTTGGAGCTGCCTCCTTTATAGTTGGTATAGCTTGCGTGGTGTTCGTCTTCACCCATTGTTTTTCTTGATTTGACTTAGAAAGCGTTTCTTCACGATAATGAATCAAATCAATTCTCATTTTTGGGCCTTCAAATTTCTAATCGGGAATTTTTGACTTATGGTTCTCTAACCCCAGTTATGGATCGGATAGACTCACATGAAGCTTTCGTGGATAATTTCCAAGACTTCATCAGGTACAGGGGGGTGAGACGAGTGAAAAAAGTAGAGCTAGCGGATGAAGCAGAACGAAGGAGAGCAAACCAGAGAACGAATGGCTTATTTACTAGTGACGGTGAGCCAGCGGCAGGTTCAGAGTCCGTATCAGATTCCGATTCATATTTAGCAATATTCAATGAAAACGATGCGTTCGAACACTCCGACTATTTCAGGCTAACCCGCAATGATGACAACCTGGACGCAGATGCGTTTTACACAACAAGGTTACAAAGCTTTGGATCTGCAGGCATGTGTGATGAAGACATCGACAGTATTTCAGAACTGATCGACAAGGATTATGAGTATCTTGAAACAGATTCTCCAATTACTCCAAATGTTCTCCCCTCCGGTGAAGAGCTGCATTTGCCTGATATTGACGATAAGAGAGAGCTACCCAGATCTAGTCAGGAAGCATATTTGAGATGGGAACTTCATAGCTCTAAAACAAAACAAGAGATATGCCCGACCGAAGGTGATTCTTCTGGAGGACTATATGATCCCTATAGTGCTGATTATAGCACTGTCGATTCCTCTGATCCTTTGAAAATTGTGAAGAGCGCCCCTGGCAACAAATTCAGGGATCAAGTGAGAATGAGATACTTAGGCAACAAAAGGCTCATGAATCTAGACTCCATGAGGAAGTACAAAAACAATCTTTGTTGTGTCATAACTGATTCAAAGGGCAATGATTCCATGGTTATCGCTGCAAATTCAGAGATAAGTATTTTCGGATTCAACCCATCAACGGGATTGCCAAATAAATGGGAGTCCTTGAGGTTCGATACCCGTCCAAGTTTTACTTCCACGACAGACAGACTAATTTCCACATGGCCTTACTTTCCTCATACTGTTAATTTTTTAAAGACATGCGATGATTTTTTGGGAAGGCAAGTATTGGGGGCCTGTCTTGATGATGGAACATTAATGATATGGTTTGCTGACACAATTTTCAAGAATGTTTCTTCACATGGGAATGACAAGCTACAAAGTAAGAAAACAGATGAAACTTATCTAGCAAGGAATTATCAAAGTTTGAAGGTGAAACCTGATTTCCGCATAAAAATGGAGGCGTCGTTGTGGGGTTTGGATTTTAGCGGCTACACTGATCCATTAGGTAATAAACACTATTTAATAGCAGCTTCCGATAATTCCCAAAGTGCTACTTTATTGTACTATCATCAACAAGATAGAAGATTTTGTCATATCAAAACACACCAGGTTTTGCATAACATTCCCGAAGTAAGTTTTATTCATGCTTCATGCGGTGCTGACGGAATCCACACGGTAAAAGTCTCTTGCGCATCGATATCAGGAGAGCTTTTGGTATTCAAGTTTAATTTCAGAATAAATCATGGCCCTATAAATGAAGACGAATATAACTTTTTCAAAGATTCTGCAACATACTACATTGACTCCACAATAGAACAACTTGAGAATAGAAATGAGGAAGGCGAAAAGTTTAACCTAAAGAAATTCAAGAGAATTTCCTTTTCAACTCCATTTGTAATATCAAGAGTGTTGCTTGGTGAAGATTGCTGGACAACTAAACCACTCAACTCTAAATACTTCAAAGAAGTCCAATCCATCAGGGCCATGGTAGGAAATCCATGGATAAACGAGGCGAAAGAGGCACATAAAATCTCAAAAGAATCGCAAATACTCCAACTTTTGTTTGATCCTGTCAAGACAAGTTGCTTCGGTTTGGGCGCATCTTGGCGATACTTTGAAACACCCACCGTGAGTTTGGCGAACTGTTCGCTTGATCATCAGACATCTATGTTTGATTCTGCCAAACTAACTACTTTGGATGACGATTATAGGCGAATTCACAAAGAATTGCGAAGAATGCATGAGCTACGAAGTAACAACAGAAAGCCGAAACAATCGAAAGGAGGGAGCACCTATCAATTATCCTTGACCGAACTTCAAACCGACGACTTTTTGCTAGTGTCCACTGGCAAGAGGATTGCGATGTTCAGAGCAAACTCCCTCTTTTGCTGCTCCTCAACTAGAAGATTATTCGATCTCGCGATTCCCTTCAACAGCGAGAGTAAGTTTTCCAATAGAATTTCCATCACGCACATAATTCCCGAACTCCTGTGCTTCATTGCTGTATCCCAACAAGGATTATTGACAATAATGCGCTTGTGTCAATACAGAGGATTGTATGGGATGAGACAAGAGCATATATTTCCAAATGCCTTGAGTCTTGCTCTCGGCTACCAGGGCTATAGAACAATTGCAGGCGTTTCAATAAGAAACATGTCAATGGGAGCTGAGTTCCCTCGCTTCTACATCTACACACTTTATACCGATGGTATAATATTAACCTACGAATTGACGTCCGATCAGAATCATGATTTACTACTCACAAATTTATAGTCTTGTATCATAAGTAGTTGAATAGAAATATTCGCGTTTTTGTGTCACAAAAGTGTTTATTTGTTTAGAAAATGATGATCATATATCTTTTGATGTAATAATCATCAGCTATGGACTTACTTTTGCTAGGAGCTGAGTCAAGAAAGACTCACTTGCGGCCTAAGAAAAACTTAGCCAAAGACAAATATGACATGGAAGACATAGATGAATTCTTCGAAGATGATAATGAAACTTTAGTTGAAAAAGAAGATCAAGGGGAGGGAGATATACCGAAAGACAATTTCAACAATGTGGCTCGGAAGATCAACTTCACAGATGCTGAAGCAGAGTCGTTCAATTTGTCTCCTATATCTATTTCATCTAAATTCACTTCTAAGAATAAAAAATCACCACTTCGATCACCTTTGCTCGAACATGACAAAAGGGAGAAGTCGCAAGGAAACAACTCGAACGTCAGCAATGACAACACCTCAAGCTTTGAGAATGTAGGAGAAGGGAGCTATAATGATGATTTCGGTAATAACTTCGATGACTACAATAATATAGAGGATAACATAATACAAGATGACGAAACGGCTGCAAGAGAATTAATAGATGACGATTATAAAACGCAACTGCCTGATAGCCTCCGCGACAGGCAAGGTTCGTCGCTCACGAAGAAAATGGCATCAGTCTCGGTCAAAAACTCATCAAGGGGAAGATGGAGACGAAGACCTGCAATAATTGATGATGAAGATGAAAGTCTTGATGAAGGTAATGAGTCTCCATTTCAGGATGAAACAACTGACTTAGTTTCTCCTCCCCCTAGTACCAAAAAATCAGATGGATCCTATAATAATACACCCAGGGAAATAATATATAAACCCAATGCATTGCCCTCGCCACCTCCCGATGGATTACGTAGGTCAAAGAGAACAAGGGTGGCGCCACTTGCTTACTGGAGAAATGAGAGAATCGTTTACTCTCGCGTCAATGAGAGTAACGGTGAAGATCCCGATACAACGTTGGCGAGTGATATCAAGAAGGTTCCTTTGCAAGAGATAAAAGAGGTTGTCCATATACCTGAGATACATGAAATTACCAACCAACCCAAACGAAGAATAAAGAATAGAGCAAGAGGCTCTCCGCCGAAGCGTACAAAGAAGGAAATCTACGATTACGAGTCTGATCCTGAAATTGAAGGTTCTGAATGGTTCAAACTGAAATCTTTAAATCTTGAGGTCTTTGAAAACTTGGATGAGGAAATAAAAGGTGAAAGGACTGTTGCATGGACTCCTGATGGAGCAGTGTTCGAAAAGCCTCCTCCCAATGATGATGATTCATCGCCAGCTGAAAATTTCGAAGTGGCCACCTTATTCAATCACAATAAGGATTTCTCCGCTAGTGGACTTCTCAATTTTCCTTTTGAGGGATCCAAAAGTTTGCGTAATTCTGGTGATTGCGTTTTCACCTTTCATGTTGTGAAAGGACTAATTGAAGTCTCCTTGAACAATGAAATCTTTATTGTGACCAGGGGCTGCTCGTTCGAAATTCCAAATAATAATATTTATGGCTTCAAAAATATTGGGCAAGGCAATGCTAGACTATTCTTTGTTCAAAGCCGAGTTCCATCTACAAATAGAGGAGATGATGACACTTGGTAATTATGTATTATATCAATTGTACTTATAACATAAACTTATAATAATATTTTTGTGAAAGGTACTTCCAAACTTAAGTGACTATAATACAAGAAAGTAAGGAAATGCTATTGGTGATCCTTCAAATTATGCAAGGTGTTTTTTTTTTTACGTTTCCGGTCGTCTTTAGTCAAACTTGCTAACTTCAGACTTCGAGCCATCGTAAGAAGCAATGAGCTTGATTCTAAATTCCGATGCAGCCACTCCAAATTGTTTCAATAACAATGCTTGTCTTACATCTAGAATATCGCCTTTGCTGCACACCTTATAAGGCTCGTCAAGAATGATCTTACCAGATTTTATCTTAGTTGGCACCCTCAATTTATTCCTCAATGTCTCTTCTACTGAATGTGACATTGGAACATCCTCCTCAATTGCAATTTGACCTGCTCTTGAATAGACTATTCCTTCTGGGATCGTGAAGTCTAAAGGAGCGACAGATTTTGCTCTAGAGTAATCTTGTTTAACAAATGCATCAAAATAACCCTTGACGGTTTCAGGAGTCTCATTAGTAAATAGTAAACCAGAAACACCGGTGCACAATTTAGAAAACTTATGCAAATTATCTTTATACTCTTCTTCCGGTGTATCTCCCAAAGCCTTCTCTAATACTCTTCTCTTACCTAATAAAATCTTCGATCCTGTCCAGTCAGATCTTAAATCTTGTAAAACAGGTGTTCTGACATCGTCCAATTTTAATATCCAAACGTATTGAAAAGTATCCAACGCTTCTCTGACCTCATCAAAAATTCTATTCTTATTCTCCCTACCTTTCTTATCGGTTTGGGCCAAAGTTACGATCTTTGAACGCTTAGACCTGGGCATTTCCTTTCTATATCAAAATATATACCTCCTGCCAGATATAAAACTTGAAAATTTATTTCTATCTCTGCAACTCATCTTGAAAAAAAATTTAATTCCCATCTTTGTCACGTGATGGTGGCATCAACTCCTTCATCTGAGGTGGTTCAAGAATTGTCGTTTTGTTATCTGCAACTTGACTGATCATGTTGTACATACTAGTAATATCATTCGTGAGGAGCTCGTACTGTATCGAAGGCGATATTTCACTGGTGTTGATAAAAATATCCACAATGATTAAAAACACATCGATCAACTCTTCCAAGAGCGGATGAATGTGGGTTGCATATTCTGGTCTTTTAGAATGCTCAGTAATACTCTCGTACAACGGTTTAGACACTTCTATTATACGAGGAATCATTCTCTCTATACACTTTATTAGTTTTGAACCGTTGCAATGAACTTTAGACTCAAAAGGATTGACAATAAATTCACCGATTATCGATTCCCTGTTGAAGCATATATAAAACTTGATACACTTCAACAAGAGCGTTTGCTTTTCGGGTTCTGCTTGCTCCAAAAGTTCTTCCAATATTTCGTACAAAGTTTTCTCTATCATGGGTAAGTCGAGAGCTATGCTCATCGAGATTAAACACTTCGATAAAAGCAAGTCTATTTCATAGTTTGAACCAATCTTTGAGACAAGTTTTTGAAAGCACGCTTTGTAGGTCGCAATAGATACTTCCTGAGACACCGAGAATGACATATAATCCTCTATTAAGAGCACCACTGCTTTTGCATTCTCTATATCGTCACTTGAAAGCAAATCTATAATCTTCAAAAGATTTTTCCCAACCAGGATCTTATATTGGCTGATCAAGCTCTTCAATACATTATCATCCCCATCGAAATCATAGGAAAGAAGAGCTCTCAATTTCCTTATTTGGTTGGTAATATCCGACGTTATATTTCTGAAAATAGTTTCGTTGAGTTGCATTTCAACCCATTTCTTTGGTGGCAAAGTCATTGTCTTGCTCTCTTCGATGAGTTCCTCGAGATATACGCTTCTATCGAACTCAGTCGAATCCTTCACACTGAAGAAATCAAATGATATATTATTATCCGCCATCAATATCCTTCTCGATAACTCTTGTATGCGATAGAAGCACCTATTTTCATTTGCACTATCAATCGGTACATCATATATCTCGTTTTTCTGTTTCGATAATACGTCAAGCTGTCTATGTCTTCGATATCTGCCTTTGACTAAATCTTCATTCAATTCACTAATTTGACCATTCTTGTGCTGTTTATGTTTCATATAGCTGGGCGTTGTCTGGATTGATACTATCAGATCATCTTCCATTCTATTTCCTTGAGATCCAGGTCTGCTACTACGAAATAATATCTTGTTTGGTGTCAAAGGTGTTGCTGCAAAATTTTTGCTCTTTTTCGCAGTAATCTCGGTACTCGATTCAGCTGGGTTGGTGATAAGTGAATCATGGATAGAACTACGTTCAAAATTGGACAAGGAAGGATCACTGACACTACCCGAAGTAGTTCTATGGTCTGATACGTTGCTCATGTCTAGAAGAGGGGTACGATTACCTTTCCTTCTTGTATCGGGGGGCGAAGGTGTTACATAACCCAATGGCAAATTCTCATCTTCTGACTGTCTGAATAGATTCAACCTCTTCAAATGGATAACATCAACCCCTGACAGGGTTTGAATGGCTGTTGGAGTCATATCTCTCTTTACCTCAGTTGAGCTATCTTCTTCTCTCCAATATGATTCATTTCGAAACTTTTGGTCATCTTTGAAGCCCCTTCTTCTACTTCTCTCTCTGATAACTCTCTGTGCTTTGGGTCTTTTATCTGCCTTTGAATGATTCTTGAGTTTGTAATATTCCAATACACTTGATAGTATATCAATTAAGGGCGGTTCCTGTTCCAGTTGATCTGTTGTTTGGCGAACCTCCCTTTTACTATCCAGAAGTGCTTCTATGCTATCAGAATCCACCGGCCGCAAAAACAGATTGTCATCCCTTGATGAGACAGATGACGCTTCTCTGTGTTCAATCTGGATATCGTATCCTAAACTCTCCAACCTCTCGAATAACGAGTGGAAGCTAACCTCCGTTTCTAAGTCGCTTATCAATTCCTTCAGTATGTCAAATTTATTATTGTGATTATTCTTGTTTCTCGTTGCATTCAGAGCCTCGAAATGGCTCATGAATAAATAAAGTAGCCATCCCGCTACCAACGATATTAAAAGTGTTGCTATTGCTGCAAGAACATTAACTAAAAAATCATGAGGTAAGTGTTCTACGAGATTCATGGTCAGTCCGATATGTCCAGTATCATGCATCACGCTCAATGTAGAACGGCTTCCAGAGTGCAGATCAGCGAAGAAGACTGACAGTCTGCTAGGAAGACAAACACCCTGTCCATTCTCTTCAACATCATACTGTTTTTCTTTCAAGTATCCTCTGGCATTCCGTATCCTTCTTGGTCCTCTATTTGTTGCAGCTATTGTTTGTATGTGCTTCCCCAGATCGTTGAGCATTCGAAAAATTCTCATCAAGACCCTGATTCTTCTAAGAAGGGAATCGTGTATCACTTTTATTGCATTGAGAAGTCTCATGTTTGTTTGAGAAGGCTTTAATCGTAGAAAGAGATTAAAATTAACGGGTCTTGAAATGTTGCAAATAAAGCAAAATTTGTTATCAGTACTGGAAAAATGATTATATTCACTATCCGCTTTTGAGACTATTGCCAACAATCAACGAACTACACCGAGACAATACCCACTTCGAGACACATTTGATCAGTCTCATGTACTAAAGTAGCCTGGTGATGATACATTTTTATATATTGTATATACCCCTCTGAATAAACGAAATGATTGAAATGTATTGATGTGGATATCGAAACTATCTAAAGTATTCGGATCTTTCTTTGCCTAATATATAGGATGTACCTGGGCCTTCTCGCGGTTCGTTGATCACAAGATTGACATACGAGCAAAGTTCGAACCGTGAACCAGAAATCCTAAAACTAAAGTCCCAGTATACGGGCCGGTATGCAGTTACTACCCTTCGAATACGTTTCATCTCTTTTGAAGCGCTAAGCCGATGCAAACGTGCTCTGTGAAAGTACTCTAATATGAGCCAGACTTACCAATCACCAGGAACAACATGTTCCTTTGCCAAAGGAATATTTCTCTGGTACTTTGTACCACCTGGTCTGCATGGTGGAATATAGGGATCCGGATGCTTCCATTCTGCCAACTTAACTTTTGCTTGGGCAATAACCTGTTCCAACTCAACTGGGTCTGAGATATGTTTATTAGCTTCAAATTGTTGTCTAATCTTCAAAGTTTCCTTTCTGTAAGCATCGAATTTCAAGGAACTGTCAAACGCAGTTCTCAATGCCGCTCTAAAGAGAGAGCCAACTCTCTTCGTGTTAGCCTCTGTGAATGGTAGAATATGACTAGTCATGGATGCTTCTCTACGCAGTGAAATCAAATACTGTAGTATAATTGAGGTTTTCAATAATCATTTTTTTATTGGTTGAATAATTTATTTACTCTGCATACAAATACAATTTACGAAGAGATTGATACTTCAGTATAAAACATTCAAAGCTAATCATTGGCAACACACATCAAACTACCAACGAATGACAATATCAATCTGCTTCTAACCTCATTAATATCCTCCGGTACTAGCCAAATCAAAGCACCCAATTTTCTTGCAATAGAAATTGCCAATCTTGCATTTGCATACTTCTCTTCTTCGGACAAATTATGACCTTGATGAACTAAATCGTAATCGACGTAGCCGGGCTTCAATCCGTTCAACAAGTCCAAAAAGAACACACCAGACGAAATGCTTTGGTCTTTGAATGACCTAACAGTGCTGGATTTGCCACCTTTGGTGACCTGGCTATTGGCCCATTTCAACATATCTGCATCGGACAAATTGGTATTTGTATCACTCAAAGATGCTAATGTGTTGGTAATGTTCCTTCTCATGAGTTGCCAAACAAGGCCCAATGTTAACAATTTATTACCGTCGACAATATCAGATCCTTCAATTCCAACTAAAGAAAACTTATTTGCCTTGCCGATTTCAACCGCATAGTTTGTGTTTTCTAAAGCTTTGAAACGAGAGAGCTCTTGGCCGGTAGTAGGCTTCTTATTGATATGCTTGAAAGATACACTTCCTGGCATAACCTTGTCGAAAGCTTGCAATAATGCCAACCCGTCCTTCAAATCCTCGAATAAAGAGATGATAGGCGGTTCGACATCTAACGAATTCAACCACAATGTGAAAACCCTGGCTTCCCTCTCTCCCTCGGCATCGAACTCCTCAATTTCGGGCTTCTCGCTTTCTTCAACTGGATCCAAACCAGGATATGTATTGAACAAATGTGCAACGAAGGCCAAATTTAATTTTGGATTTCCAGCAACCAATGAGTTGGGTGTCAAATATTTCCTGCAACCAATCTTATCTGCATTGTTTAAAACCTTTTCGGCACGACTCAACAAGTCTTTAGTTTGTAAAGGGCTCAAATCACAATACTCTGGTTGCAATTGATTCAATAAAACAGTGTAGTTCTCACCATCATTTATGTCTTTGGAGAAGTTTGACACTCTTCTAGAAGACCCTGCGTTTTTCAAGTGGTAATTGAACCAACGAAGCAATATCTGCTCAGGTGGCAATCTCAAAAACTGCTCTAATGTTTCATCGTCCTCCAAAAGTCTGTATAATTCAGGATGATATTTGATATCGACCTTGGATAACAAACCTCTTCTGATGATTTGCCATATCAAACCCAAAATCAAATGTTCCTTTCCATCGATAATATCTTCTGAATGAACATTGATAACAACACACCCAATTGCTTTCGCAGAGTTGATCACTATATTTGCATTCTCACTCATTTGGAAATTGTTCAAGGTCTTCTTAGTTGGCATATTCAATACTCTCGTATCAATTGTATCAGGCACAGAGTCATTAATCAACTTTGACAAAACCAAACCATCTCTGCATTCGTCGAATATCTGGAACGTCTCGGTATCGAAGGGCAACCTTGATCCAATATCAGAATCCCCTGATAAAACCGAATTGATGTGCCTCGTGAACTCTGTTCTTTCTTCATCATTCACAGTATGTGTCGTTCCAGATGTCTTTCCCGTGATATAGGTCTTGTGTGCGGTGTTAGCTGTTGGAACCGGTGCACTTCCTAAATTTCTTGGAGAGGTTGGCAAAGCTGCAGGAGTAGAGCCAGAGTCATCTCCTTTCAATTTCGCCATCAACTCAACATAATCATCTAACTCAACGTGACCGGATGCGTCCACATCAACTTGTTTCAATGTTTCTCTTGCTTGATCGTATGAGTATGGTCCCTTCTTCGATACCGAATTGATAACATCCTTCTTTTCAACCCAGCCTTTATCGTCTAAATCAATACCCCTGAAATCTTCAATGATATTGAAAAGCTCATTCTGTTCCAACACAGGAAACTTCTTTTGAAGCTTGATAACATTCATTTTTATTGCACTAAAGAAAATATGTATCCGTAGTCTTCCATCCGTCTTGTCTTTCAGTTGAGGAAAAGCGAATTTCGATGTCTATATACTGTATATAAATTTACCGTGACTACAGTCTAAGCCAGCACCGCTGGACCAAAGTAATCTGAATCTAGCGTCCACGAAGTAGCGTAGCATAGTTCATTACCGTCCCACTGCAGAACACATGGGAAACTGAATGTCACCCTTCGGTCTGTCGATAGCAACACCATCTTTTAAGCTTATTATTGTATTTATATGCAGTATTGTGATATTGATAATAGCTGATTCTTATGCTAACAATTAAATTACCCTAACGTAGTTATACTTGACCCATGGAGTTCAATGGATCGTCCAATAGCCAAAACGGGCTAAATGGTGGACAAGGCTTGTCACTTGATGGTTCGATGAACCAGGAGCCTAAGTTTGAGGTCGAATCTGTCCAACTTCAGTTTAGTTTGAACAACTCGCTTAAGAAGGTGATAGTTCAGAGTAACAAAATGGCATTAATTTTGGAGCAGAGTGTCATTAGGATAGATCTAGAGAATCCCTCAAATACCAAGAGGGCGGAAATTGATATAGGGGTAGACGCCATTGTAGATGCTTGGATGCATCCAAATGGGCACCACTTGATCATAAAGACTAGAAATAACTTCTACTATTATTTGCATTACTTTTATAAGAGCTTCAAGCATTTATCGAAACTTAAAGGTAAAGACTTCAATGACATTTTCTTCATCGAAGACAGGCAAAGTGAGACGACTGGTATGTTTTTGTTAGCAACGGCGGACTCAGTTTATCTACTGATGTTGAAATATCACAATCCTGATACACATGCTAATAAGAGAGATGATAAATATTTGAGCTTACTCTATAAAAGCACATCGAGAATATGTGGTGTCTACTATTCGATATCTGAATCTTCGATTGAGGTGTTTTGTGATGGCAAGGTATTTTCTTGGCCTTGTTTCGAATTAACATCCAATGAAATATTAAAATGTTTCAATCAGCAACCGAATATTGTAGAAGTGTTTAACGACAAGGGACTAGACATCTTTTATTCCAATTCTGATAGCTATGCCTATATCTCATCAAAGAGTAAAGAAATTTATTCCAACGATAAGGAAATCTTGTTGTCTCGAATGGAGACTATCCCCATCACCGATTCAACTTTGGAACACTTCATGCTAAGTAGTCATCATTTGATACTATTAAACAGCAATGGTGATCAATTAATAACGATAAATAAATTGACTAAGGCAAGAAAAGAAATCTCTCTAAAAGGAATCCTTATGCCTAATGATAAAATTGTTGGTATATCTGCGGATTACCCCAAACAAACATATTGGTTGTATTCAAGGAATAGGATTTATGAACTTGTGATAATCAATGAATCTGTATCAGTGTGGTTCAATTATTATAAGATGGGCAAGTATGAGGAGGCTCTCGAGTGTATTGGAAATGAGTCAACTTTCAAGAAGAATATAGTCTCAATCAAGCAAGGCTATGATTACTTACAAAAGGGAGGGTTCGGGGTGGAATTCCCAGACCTAGAAAACATCAACCGAGAATCACTTGAACTCCAAATCAAAGGAATCAAAATATTAGCAAACCTGACTGAACCCTTTGAAAAGATCTGCTTAATGCTTCTCAACTTACAGGGCAACTCAGAGTCTGCTCTTGGTACTAATTATTTGCTCACAAGGCTACTCATTGAGTATCTTTTAGTAAAGTATGAGCATGCTAAACTTATTGACAAAAACAAAATACGGCTTATAATTTTATCGAGTTGGTTATTAGATTCCATGCTTAGAACAATGTATGGTTTAAAGAAAGAGTTGAACGCTTTATCAACTAGCAATACTAAAAATAGTACCTTGGAGTTTTTTCAAACTCTTGAAAACTTGTTCAACACATTTGTGGAGAAAAATTACAAGCACTTTGATACCCCCACTGTATACCAAATCATAAAGGATATGCACTTTCCAGAGAAGTTGATCCGCTATGCTGAATTGATTCAAGATTATCAATATATAATCAATTATCATATTAATACAGAGAATTGGCTGGATGCTCTCAAGATTCTTCTCAGAGCATACCTTCACGGTGATTTTAAGGAAGTAATTTACAACACGTCTTCTGTGCTACTACTCAATGCACCAAGGGAAACAACTGCAACGTGGTTGAAGCTTCCCGACTTGCAGTATGATAAACTTCTACCTTCGATCTTATCTTACAACCGAAACAACAAACACATTCCGTACTTAGAAAACCAGTCAGTCGTGTTCCTACAGAAGGTCATGTATGATAAATCTCATAAATCGAAGTCCATCAATAATTGCTATCTTTCTTTATTGATCACATATCCAATTGAGAACGATGAGACAAAGATTCAACTAGAGAGAGCTATTGTCAAACACATAAATCATTTGAAAACTGATGGGACGAGAAATGGCCAGTATGATCCAAACTTCATTCTTCGCCTCTGTCTTTCCCATCAGAAGTACCAAGCTGCAATATTGATATTAATAAGTGACATGAATTTGTATGAACAAGCCTTGAAATTGGCACTAAATAATAATCTCACAAGGCTAGCCAATCTTGTTTTATTGGAATATGAGAGTAGTGGTGATTACGTTCCTGAACCCGGTAACACTTTGAAGGAAAGAATCAAGCTTGATGATTCAAGATTTAGCAGGAAGAAAAAGTTGTGGTTATTATTCGCCAAGTATTTGATCGATGGTGTGTTGAATGGTAAGAATTTTGACATACTCGATAAAAATTTGCATTATGAGAAAGGCAGGTTTGAAGATCTGAAAAGGCCAAGAGAGCTCAAGACCAACTTTCTATCTGACTTGCTGGAAATACCTAAAAGCATAGTCAATAATGATTCGGTGAACAAGGAATCCACAAGCGATCTTGATCATACTCGGCTCAATAAAGCTTTGCAATACCTACTATCGTTCTCAGAAATCAACAATTTGACTTTGAAAGATCTTTTACCTTTGTTTCCAGAAAATATCAATATTAACAAGTTCAAAGATGAAATAATTGGTAGTCTAAATCAATACAATAGCAAAATAAGTCAGCTCACCAGCGAAATGAACGACTCACTTGATATTTCAAGAAAATTAAAGGATCTGATAAGACAAACTGAGGTGAAAGAAGAGCAAGGTAAAGTACATACAGTGATTCAGCCTGGTGATTATTGTAGAATATGCAAGGAGCTTCTTGTCAGCAAAGTCTTTATTTGCTTCCCCGTTTGCAAACATAATTACCACAAAGAGTGTCTAATAAAGCACTATTTGAAAGTGAACTATAAGTTCAAGAAGGTTTTCGACAACTTCAAGAGATCCTCCATTGGAATAAATAGAGAAGAATTGGAAAATGTTCTTTTAAAGGAATGCATTCTATGTAATGAGACAAATGTGAATACCATTGATGACAACATCATAGATATTTCCGATAAGAACGGACACGGAGAATGGAAAATATAGATTTTTTATACTTTTTAAATTTTCATGTAATTTTGCAATGATTAGCAATTGATTCATTTTTACTATACCAGTAATGGTGTGAAAATATATTTTTACAATTGTCACTAGTAACCAATGTTACTATTATTTAGAATTGAAGTATGAATATGTATGAGACAAACTACGTGTAAGATACACACTATTGGAAGTTGTATAGCTCACCATCATTTGATACCGTACTATCCACCGATTGGTATCAGTTTATCACCTGCATATAATAACAAATTTTTTAGCTCATCTCAATAAGCATCCATGTAAGTAAGAATTATCAGTATACTGCTATTCCTGAAAGCAATGGGTAAAACACAGAAAAAGAACAGTAAGGGTCGTTTAGATCGATACTACTACTTAGCGAAGGAGAAGGGATATAGAGCTAGGTCTTCATTCAAGATAATCCAGATAAATGAAAAGTTTGGTCATTTTTTGGAGAAATCAAAAGTGGTGGTAGATTTATGTGCTGCACCAGGATCGTGGTGTCAAGTCGCATCTCAGCTATGTCCCATCAACTCGTTGATTATAGGTGTTGACATTGTTCCGATCAAGCCACTTCCTAATTGTATAACCTTCCAATCGGATATCACGACCGAAGATTGCAGATCCAAGCTTCGTGGTCATATGAAGACATGGAAAGCAGACACATTCTTACATGATGGTGCTCCGAATGTTGGTTTGGGTTGGGTCCAGGATGCTTTCACTCAGTCACAATTGACCTTGCAGGCTTTGAAGTTAGCTGTAGAGCATTTATCAAACGGAGGAACATTTGTCACAAAAATTTTCAGGTCGAGAGATTACAATAACTTAATGTGGGTTTTCCAACAGTTGTTTGACAAAGTGGAGGCAACGAAGCCTCCAGCTTCTCGTAACGTGTCTGCTGAAATATTCGTTGTATGTAAAGGATTTAAAGCTCCCAAGAAGTTAGATCCCAGACTTCTTGACCCTAGGGAAGTTTTCGAGGAATTATCTACAAAGAAAGACAACATGCAAGAAAAGGTTTTCAATCCAGAAAGGAAAGTGAGACAAAGACAGGGTTATGAAGAGGGTGATTACTTGTTGTATCATGAGACATCCTTGATGGACTTCATCCAAGATGAGGATCCTATAACCATATTGGGTTCAACTAATAAGATCACTCTTCCAGACAAGGATAACACCGATTGGAAGATACTAAAGAATCTCAAGTCATACTCAAATGAGTTGTTAGAGTGTTTCAAAGATTTAAAGGTCTTGGGAAGAAAGGAGTTCAAGGCTATTTTAAAGTTTCGAAAACAAGCAAGAGAGATTTTACAACTTGATGAAAATGAAGATGATCAAGAAAAGGTTGAGGTTGAACCATTAACTGAAGAGCAACAAATAGAGAAAGAATTACAAGATTTGACTGAAAGACAACAGCAGAAGTCAAAGAGGGAGAAGAAACGTACAAATGAGTTGAAGCAGAAAGAAATCTACAGGAATCAAATGAATATGGTGACAGATATGAGCTTGGGTATAGATGCTGCCCAGATAGGTGCAGAGTCTCTTTTCAACTTGCAAATGGCAAAGAAGAGTGGACAACTTGAAAAGTTGGAAAAAGGCAAGAAGAGAATGATTTTCAACGATGAGGAATTACTGAAGGACAATGAAATCCATATCGACAAAGACGAAGACATGAATTCGGAGGAAGAAGTTGACGAGTTGGAAGACCAGCTCGATCTCATGTATCAACAATACCGGAACAAAATGGCTGAGAAGAATGCAAATTTGGAAGCCAAAAGGTTGCGCGGAGATGCGGAGGATGAAAAATGGGAGGGCATCAAGTCTGACAATGAATCAGATGACACCAAAGACTATGAAATGGAGCAATCAGACGATGAATCTGACTCCGGCTCGTCAACTTCACCTCCACAACATTCCAAAAATGAAGGCGAGCTTTCCAAGAATGCTGCTGCCTTTTTCGCTGACAGCATCTTCAAAGACGTCAATGACGAAGACCTCATAAATAGTGTCCAAACTAAGCTTTCCACTTCCGTAGCTAATTCATCCAAAGCAGACGCAAACAATAGCAAAGCAGGAACTAATTTAAGTCATGTGTCAAATGCGGAATCTATGTCAATGTCGGATTCGGAAATTAGCTCGAATTCGGATTCGGACGATTCTGATTTTGAGATTGTCCCAGCAGAGAAGGAGATGGCGATATCAAACACCTCAGATAGTGAAGACGACAATAATGTCTCATCTTATGCAAGAGCCAAAACTCAAAAGCAGAAGGTGGATATCGCGACGGTGGAGGCTATGACACTAGCGCATCAGGTTGCTCTCGGCAGAATGAACAAGAATAATCTAATCGATGAAGGTATAAACAGATATTCTTTCAGAGATAAGGAGGACTTACCAGAATGGTTCATAGATGACGAGAAGAGCCACTCTAAGTTGGTCAAGCCTATCACTAAGGAGGCTGCGCTAGCCATTAAGGAGAAGCAAAAAGAGCTCAATTCTAGGCCTATCAAGAAGGTGTTAGAAGCTCAGGGTAGAAAGAAAATGAGGGCCTTGAAGAGACTTGAAAAGTTAAAGAAGAAGTCGGATTTAATTAACGAAGATGGTGCTAAGAGCGAGAAGGATAAGGCAGAAGAGATCTCTCAATTGATGAGAAAGCTCACCAAGAAACAGAAGCAGAAACCCAAGGTCACCTTGGTCACAGCCAGGGGTTCAAATAGGGGTCTATCAGGAAGACCCAAGGGTGTCAAAGGTAAATACAAAATGGTGGATGGTGTATTGAAGAATGAACAAAGAGCTCTCAAACGGATCGCGAAAAAGCACCATAAATGAGAGAATAATTGAGCTCAAAAGATCTCCTTTAACTGCTCTCCTTTAACTGCTCTTCAGAATAGTTCATTTTTGTTGGTTGCAACTTGCCCAAAGATATGCATGCTCCATTCAAACTAATTGCCCTACATTATCTGTATTATAAGTAGGCTCTTTGCGTGATCAGTGGTTTGTATGTACCTTGTCACCCTATTATTACTCGTACTTAATGGAATGACGTACAAAGGGTGACTCCTATTGTTCGTCCCTTTTAGTGAGCAGCATAAAAAAAAATTTGGTTTATTCTTCTCGTCAATCTATAAGTAGGTACGAATGTGTAAACACAAGGTCGTTTTAGGGAGGACATTCATCTCTATTTACTTTATCGATAAAACGTTGTCCGTCTTCCTGCCCATTCTATTATACAGGTAATGTATGTGATCTTAATTAATCTCAAATAGGAAATTAAGTAGAAGTCACAAACTTAACGCGTAGCCACACACACTAGAATTTTGAATATATGTTCATGAAATTGACATCAAAGTTATACGTTATACGATTATATAGAGAAACTCGCAGAGAACTGAAGCAAACGACTGGTCTCCTTTTTTTTTGACTCGTGTATGGAAGGCAAATAAAGTTGAAGGATTCGCAGAAAAGCTTATTTTTGTCGTTCGCATTAAAGCAATCTATGGCGTAGACAGAAAAAAAAACCCACTCAAAATTTAAGGATTCTTTTATTATCGATTTGGTTTGACTACGATTTCGAAACATACACGGTTACTTTCTAGAGGACAGGCTGAAAGGACCGGATACTTCATCATCATTGTGCTGCAAGAAACTTGTTAGCGTCCACTCATTATTGCATTTAACAACCTAACACATTTTCATAATCTATAGCCTTAGGTTACTCGTTATCCCCTTGATAATACCAGCGGTCAAACGTTATCAAATCACTTTATAGGGGAGAAGCAAAATGACGTCCCTACCTAATGCATTTTATTTATCTTCGTCCCCCCATGTTGGAGGAAGGCACAGGCATAGGAGGTCTGCCGCTATTTCTGGAGATTTCGATGCTTTGGGGCTAGGTCTTTTTTCACCGCCAGCAACGTCTGGGTCATCCAACTCAAATAATGACAAACAGACTGAACTAGACCAACATTTCAAATTCAACAACAAAGATGATTTCACCAATAAACCTGAAGCTGAGGACTTTTCTTTTCCCGGAAGATTCGATGATATACCAACAGACACCCCACCAAGAAGCATATCATCTCCCACAAGGTATGGGTTCTCTCCCCACAGCTTGCATTCACCTATAAAGCTCAATCACAAGAAGTCATACTCGAACTCCAACACTCCCAAGTCCAAATTATTCTTGACCGAGCCAACCACAGTCAATGATGATAATGTTCCAGATGCAATAATAGATCTTGATGAAATATTGAACATGAATCTTCATATAGGTCCGCCTATTCCAAAAGGAAATGGTGTTAATAACTGCTTCCATAAAAGGACAGAACTGGCCCCTGCAACTACTCCTGGATTGGAGGTTTTAGCTTCGCCTTTCGTTAAACCTCATACAAGTCCTTTTGTTTCATCTCCCTTGTCGTCAAATTCTAATGTGATGTTTCAACAACCTATAAAAGAGCAAACAAGCGAAGCTATAGAGGAGGACGAGGAGGAGGCCGATGATCTTGATTTGATTCTCGATAATGATGAAAGAGATTTTCCAATTCCCAATGGATTACAAGGTGGACTATATTCAAACTCATCTGCAAATTCGTCCAGCTCAAGTTTGCGAAGTGTTCAGATCAAGGGGAGTATTGCGATAGAGAAAATTCTTTCAAACTCCTCTAAAGAATCTAACAATTCAACGAATAATACACAATGTACAAGCAATGCCTCAAATACATCACAATCGAAGAGGTCAGGGGCACATGCAAAGCGGTATCAATCCTTCTACGTTCAGAGTTATAAGATTTCAAACGCATTGAAGATCTCCAGCTCGGAGAGCATAAATGTGGTCAAGCCGAGTTCAGGCAATGGTAGTCTAAACGGAGTTAAAGATATACGATTGTTAGGGCATTCATCGAGTTTACCTAGTCTCAAGTCGAATCTGAAACGACTTTTCATGCATCCATCAGCGCTAGGTGATAAGAAAATCAATTTGAACGATAAAAAGAAATCTCCTCCTAATAAATTTTTGGTTGATGATCCAGTGAAACAAATACGTAATGACACACTTGTTTCTGAATATGAAAATCAGTCAGATATGAACTCTTTATGCTCTCCACAATACGTTATCAGTGGGTCAAAAAATTCTACAACCAACGCTATGTCAACTTCAAACACCCTGCCTAACAATATGGTATCGTTGAACGTACAACCACAGACACAACAGAAATCTCTTTACGAAACTGGTATTTTCACAAAGAATGTTTCAAACAGCCCCATCAGTACCAATTCAGATTACTCGTCTACAATGACCTCAACGAACGATACCTTACAATCAACTGATCGCTCATCCTTAATCTCTCAAACTGATCAGCGTCCGAGTCTTCTGCTCAAGGACAAAACCTCCATCATCAACCGAGAAGAAAATGTCACACCGTCAATTGTGATAAACGCTGATTATGATGAAGGCTCTTCTCCTTCAACAAACTCAACTTTCAAGCAAGATGATTTTGACGAAAAAGTCGAGTTAAGAAATTCTATGAATGAAATTACTCCCACTTCAAATGGTATTGAGTTTTCTAAACCCCTGGATCTGTTGCATACGAGTAAGATTCCCAGGAATCCGTCCCCATCGGAAGAAATGATTTTGAAGACATTTCAAGTTCCAATGTTCAAACTGTCGGCAGTAAACAAGAATAAGACAGAATTCTCTGGAGAATATAAGAGCAATCATATCAATTATCCCTCCAAAACAACCTCAGCATATTCACTAGCACCGCAAAATGTTAATCTGAGCGAGAATAGTGATACTGACTCAATCGGTAGAAAAAAAGATAACAAAATACTAAATTGGCTTAAACGCAAGTGATAACTCATATCGTGATATAAATATATACTTGAAAATTTTTAATCATACATACACATATTTAGTCATAACTATTTAATGTCATTAAATCTTCCAGAGGAATTTTATCAGCTGTTGTCCAGAAAGTTTGAACAGTCCGCCAAGTCTGGTTATCTCCAGTTCAATGGTGGATCGGCAACTAACGAGTTCATTCAGATCACAGCAGGCAACAGTAAAATCGATTTTCAACTCACGCTGTTGGAATCATTGAGTAAAAGACCCGACAAAGGTTCAATAGAAAAGGATCCCTTCGCAAATCCAGAGCCTGAACTCACGATTGTCGAGGATTTCGGTAGGGATAGTGAGTTCCGCATTGTTTTCAATAAATTCCCCGTCGTCCCCAACCATTTCATGTTGATCACGAAGGAATTCAAATCTCAAAATTCTCCATTAGCTCCCTCAGAATTGGATGCAACTTTAAGTATACTAAAGAATTTGAAGAGGAATGATTCTAGTAACAAGTGGTTTGCGTTTTATAACTGTGGTTCGCTGAGCGGTGCATCGCAACCTCACAAACATATTCAGTTTATGACTTTACCGAGAGACGGCTTCACCCCTTATGCTGAAAGGTTGTCCCAGAAATCAGAAGTTAGTAGCGTCGACAAGAATCCTGAACCGCTACAAAGCAAGGATATTCCTTTCTCCCATTTTATTGCCAACCTTCCCGAGGATGTTGATCAGGATACCCTCTCGATGTATTTTGCCTGGCTACTTCAAAGAGTTCTTAATGTATGTAAGGAGAACAATGGTAAGGACATTTCTTATAATTTCATCTTAACTACTGAGTATATGATGTTGGTTCCACGGTCTAAAAGCAAGTACAATAATTTGGGGATCAATTCTTGTGGAACGATGGGACTCATACTTTGCAAGGACAAAGATCTTTTACTGATGGTCAAGGACAAGGGCCCGCTCGAAGTCGTATCTGACTGTTGTTATCCCAATAGTCAGGGTAGGACTTATGATGAATACGACTATTAAGCCTATCGAAAAAAATACATGTAACTTCCATATAAGGAAGTCTAGAAATCATCCAATAGAATTTCGCGCAAGTACAATTTTCAATTCAATAAATGTAAAATATCATTCTATATAGAATAGTTGATTCATATCTCTAGCGATCATGGCCTCAGTCACTTCAATAGTCAAAGCAGCTGATTTCATATTGTCCAGACCTACTCTAGCAAAGGTTGTAACACCTGTTGCTAAGGTGTTTGTGAGTTATGCTGGATACAGGGAAATGGGAATGAAGTAAGTTTTAATCAATAGCTGTCAATTCAAAGGTTATAAGACCTTACCAGCAAACAAATAGTCAAAGTCTATTTTGATACTAACATAACTAGGTTCAATGATCTTCTCTTAGAAGAGACACCTGTCATGCAAAAAGCGCTCTCAAGATTGCCAGAAAATGAAAGTTACGCTAGGAACTTCAGAATGTTGACCGGTCACCAGTGTGCACTTTCTCATCACCTCTTGCCACCCAACAAAGCTGTTAAGCCTGAAGAGGACAGTCACTACTTGATTCCATATATATTGGAAGCAGAAAAGGAGGCATTCGAAAAGGCTGAATTAGACAACATTCAAGTTTAAGAGAGAAAGACACCAGAAAGGTCGGTGTCTGTGTCGACTTGCTCCAATAAGTTGTATTTATGATGCACAAATCTACATAGCACATTGTTAAAAATATACGTAATTCATCAAGATCTCGATGCTGATTGTAATGTCTAAAAGTTTCAATTTTACATACCGATCTTGAATTTTCTCAACTGTTCAAGAGCCAAGAAGGTGACGATTGTGTGGGGACCCAACCTTATGAATGAAGGTAACCAACCTCTAAACATGAAGCCGATTCCTTCGTTCTTAACTGCATTCTGTAAAATAGAAAATGCGCCAGATCCACTCGAATCCTTAGCATTCATGATTCTAGTCTTCACGACATCAGCAGGAGAGCAAACTGTGGTGGCCACAAGCCCTGCCATTAAGGAAGCACTAAAATGTGTTGACTTTTTAGAGGGATCAAGCTTAAAAGAGTCTACTAGCAAAGATTTGGCTATATCGTACGTGACCACTTGCGAAGCAGTCATCAAGACACCTCTTATAAGATTTGGAGAAAGACCCCTGAACAACGAAGAAACACTCTCCTCTCTCACCATTCTATAAATTCCATGAAGCGCATTTCTATAATGTCTTCTTTGTTCCAAGGGAAGAGAGGAATCATTTTGCATTCTTATGTTGACAACATCAGATGGGTTTCCTACTAAACCACCTAAAGCCCCTGCTAGCATCGACATTGGTAACAAAATGCCAGTGGTTGGCTGCTTATGAGAAGATTCCGTATAGGAATCCTTCAAGAACTCATATATACCAAATCTAGCAGTCGAATATGTCGCTTGTCGGAGTAAAGATGCGGTGAGACCTGAATATATTTTTAAAAAACCCTCCTTCGTTACTATTTGGTAGATCATAGATGTCAAGGATTGACCCGGTTTTGAAGCTGTCTGTAACCTCACCTTAGCCAAATCCAAAGGGTGTGTCACCAAACATGCACACATACTGGCTGCACCACCGTACCAAAATCTAAAAGGTTAGTAAAGCTTATCGAGAATCTATGGGTTTACCTATCGAACATACGGAAATTTGATCTTTTTAGAATCTGACATTTTGTTCTTCACAACTCTTCAGGCTTGATGTGTTAATCTCGGAGAAGGAATTATTAAGAGTATAAATAAGTTGATCCTCATCAGCAAAATCCCGTAATACTTTTCGAGAACGCACCTCCTCGATAAAAAAAAAAAAACAAAAAAAAAAAAAAAAAATCGCTATTCAACTCAACATCTACAAGGATTTATAAGCATGAACCATATTCGCCATATAACCGCTAGGGATAAGTAGCCTACAAAATTGAAAACACAAATTATAGAGCCAATAAGCTCACTCTTGTCGGTGGCGTCGAAAAATTAGCGTGCGATATGATCAACGCAGCGTGGGGTGAAACGAAGGCCATCCATGTCTACCGCTTCGAATAAAACTAGTTAATCGCTACTCCGGACTATCAGTTGGACCCATATCTCGGAAAAATACGGATTCCTGTATGAACTAAGTAAGATAATTCCGGGAAGATAAACATTATATACACAACCATATATTTTTCATACTGAGACATGCGAATCAACGGGAAAATTCAACATCTGTACGCCTCAACAACATAAACTCAAAAACTGATCTCAGAAGGTCAATCTAAATAGATCAAAGCCCTCAAGAAAGCCAATATCACACCCATCAAACTAAGGCCTTCTTTAGTCTCTAGATTAACAGCATCGTATCTCAATAAAATTACCATATCAATATACCCACTTACCCTCTCTAAATGAATATTGCACCATCAGTCACCTTGCTAAATCCCAAGGGAGGTCTCACCCATAATTCAGTAACGTAACTACACTATAAAGACAATCACCAGATGAAAAATGTAAGCTCCATGAATAGTATCTAATCCATCAAAATCACCTTAACATGCTGTCTTGCTCTCTACGAGATTCATGAAACGAAAAGAAGAGTACATTGCTCATCAACACCAACAGATGCAAATAAATCGGATAACACATAATTGCTAGACAAACAAGACTCATGATACAAACTGAAGACTACAATATTTGTCCGAATCTACCATTATCCACACCTCAATGAAGCCTAAGGAAAACGATATGAAATTGCAAACTACATTTCAATGGCATTTTATTGATTAGTAGAGGTGAAGAATGCAGCCGTCGAATATAGAACAGGATAAATTTGATAACCTAGATGTTGTATTCTCCTACTAGCTATCGAAATCAGTAGCACCTCATAAGTATTGGTGGCGGTTGTAGCTATCTATTGTATTGATATCACGGCAGATAGAAGAAGTTGTTGAACAGAAACATCTATCTTGTTGAAAGAAGCTGTAGATGTAAGCGATCCCATAATCACACATGTCTCTTAGGTGGATTTATTATTCGTGATCAATCCGTTTGGGGCCAACCGTTGAAGAAGTATCGCAGAATAGCTTTCTTGTTGGAGTTATTGTATATGATCTGTTGATTGTAAATGGTTTTTCCTTCGAATAATGCTTCATCGCCGTAAAGTTAACGACGTTATGGTTTGGAATTCATAAATGAGTACCGTATTATAGTTGTCCCGCAAACTTTTCAATTAAACCGTTACTGGATACTTGAAGCGGAGATCGGTTAACTACAATTTGCTTTTGTTGTATTAACGGGGTGGGTGGCAAGCAATATGAATGGGTTGATTCTTATTCACTTAATTACTATAATAATGTAGTGTTTTTAATCCATAATGGATTTGAGGGGTTGTGAATCGTAAGGCGTAGTTGACAGTGTAGAATGTGATGTTTTCGTATCATCATAATGATGAACGATTGGTAATAAAATTTGTTTCTGTTTTGCATTACAGGTTGTTTTAAGTAGTTAGTACGTTGCTTTGTTGAAACAACCGTCTGTAATAGTTTAGAAATTGATGTGACAAGTGCATTATAATGATTGAGATATATGTGAAGCAGTGATGGAGATCCTGTAATCATCACTTGTAAAAGAGATTGGGCTGCAGTCGATGAGCTCAAGTGTAGTTTGATAGTATGAATGATGATTGGTATAGAAAGTAGAGTGATGCTCATCCATAAAATATTGTGGAAGTGTGAAGTCAGTTACAAGTTGACATTTTCAAGAGTTTATATTACTACGGATGGACCGTTCGTTAAAGGTGGAAACAGCTGAACAGTATGGGATTTGTAGTGTGAGCTGGTGTGAGGATAATTGATGTTGCAATATTTGTTGTAAAGGGAGACGAGAGTTTATTAGATCGTGAGGCTAGGCTTAATACATTTCACCGGAAGGTTGAGATGTATTTAGCATTTTAGATGGTGTTATCGATTGTGATGTGATACAATAATGTTGGTGTTTCGCATAAGGTTGGACGTTTTCAATTTGATGGAGTTAGGGGGTAGTTGATTCGTAATAGTCGTGTCTATTTGAGTTTCAAGATAAAGTTTATTTGTATTATTTAATCGAAATAGTTATCTGACGTATTTAGCTGGAGTGGGTTCACAGCGTCAAGCCCTATATATTTGAGGTATAGTTGAACATCATGATTTGGAGTTGTGGTTTGCATAGTTTGATTGAGATTATGAGATTGAATGAAATCAGTGTTACTTTTACAATGGCTTTCCTGTAAGTATGATTTGTACAATTGTTCATCAACCTCGTTTGTTTGAAAACTTTGTAGCGTGGGTTCCGATGTGTTGCTCTTTTGACTTTCAGTTGAGGAAAGTGATGGCAAATATTCTTGCTGTCTATACATGTTGTGATCTTTTTCACTTACCGCAATGTGTAATGGGTGATGACGGATGTTAAGTTGGTTTTGGTAGGTCGCAGTGGTATTATATGATACTATTTCTGACACATTGTCCCTCGCAAAAGAACTCATTTCACTGGATAGTTTTGTATGTTTCTTGCTGTTATATCCTAACATTTCAATTTTATGTGCCAAAAACGTTTTGATTTTGTAAGGGTTAGTTAACTGCAAGTAATTCAAAGATTGTGCACTATTGGCTGTAAAGTCGGTATTAATATGTGGTATGCTCCGATCGACAAATGGTAAATTGGGTAGCTTCCTCAGTATAGATTCACTTTTTTCATGTGTCGCATTGGTTAAATTGGTTCGTGAGGTGTTGGATGATGCATGGAGCGATGTGTTTGGACTATCTGAAGTATTGTTCTCTACAATATCAGGATTCTGTTTCGTAGGGGAGTTGGTTATAGGTTTTCTTGTCAAAAATGGACTGTAATCAAACGTGTTTCCGAAGTCGCTGGATATGGTTGGAAAATATCTAGCGTTAGAGTTCATGTTAAACTGAAATAATTCGTAAAGCGATTGAAATTTCCTGGGAACATAACACTCATTGTACCAGTTGTCATTGTAGTCTGGATAGGGCTCTAATCTGTAGACTGAGATACTCGTTGAAGTTGATGGCTCGACTTTCGATGTCATTAGCAATTTTTCGTTTTTAATGATGCGTGAATTGAACCAGTGTGTATAACTTGGCTTACGTCTGATATCCTTTATGTCAACTTCGTTATGCAAGTAGTAATCATTTTGTAGTTCCCAAAGCTTGGGCTTGGTTGCATCGTACATATAATTACCCAAAAACAAGTTTATGGCCTCTTGTCTTATCAGATCCATAAAAGAGTTTGAGTAAATTCTCTTGATGCTGTTAAGAATATCTCTAGTGTGCGACGACCATTGATTTATTCTGCGATAAGAATCCATTGTATTCACCAAATTGGAACCCCCGTATTGAACAGCTATAGTATCTCCATGATCGTGAAAGATCTCTGTTAATATGTTGATCAAATCGGAATCATATGATAGACTAGTAGACGGAGGAATCAAATGTAGACTGGTTAATTGGTGAGATAACGCTTCCTTGCAGATGATAAACTGGGCAGCATTTGTTCGATCTAGACAATCAATACAATTGGTTCGGATTATACCCTTTTGAATTTGCATTGACGCAAGATCAACCCCATTATGGAAAAACCCTATTCTCTCTATTGCAGACGATGCGATGCTTTGAATTGGGCCTATGACATCTTGATTCTTTCTGGAGTGTTTCGACATATCAAAACAATGATAATCTATTTTATGATCGTCCGGTAAAAACTGATTCAAATAGGTTATACAATCAGTGAAATGTTGATTTAACTTCAGTTCTCGTGGTTGCTTCTCTTTGGTCTTTATCAAGTTGAGGACAACAACAGGAGACCCATACCTTTCAAACAAATTATTGAAATGTATTGCTGAACTTTGATAATATGGATCTTTTAAGTTTATCTCTATTGGTGGCTTGGGCAATCGATTGAGATCTTGCGTCCAATATAATGGAATTGAACCTCTATGTTGAACAAAACTAGTGTATCTCGAATTGTTAAAAAATCCATATTTGGGATCATGGAAAGGAGTGACTAGCATATCCGACACAATCTGCTCTGTCTCTACTTCATTTGCAACATTTCCCTTGTCGTTTACCCCTCTTTTCAAAAATCTGGCTCCTGCAAAGTGATGCGACCTTCGAGCTATAATCGTGATATAGATTTTCTTACCATAAATTGAGATACTTGCCTGGTCTATAAAACCATGTATTATGGGTTGGAACCATTCATAAGTCAAAATATCCGAATTTTGCAATACCGGCTTCAAAAGTAGTTTGTTCCATACGAATCTTTCGTTGGGCTCAAACTTGAAATCGCGAACTGTTCTGTAATAGTCATGATCTTTTCTTCCACTTTCTTTGTATTCAGTAGCCAACTTCTTACTGCTTATGAAATTCCTCTGTAAGGTATTGGTGATGTCGTATGAATAACTGAAATAAAATGTCTTGCCAAGATCAAGGTATTTGAATATAGAGAGAAGCCTTTCTTCGTCACTGTACTTACTGGGCCGCTTATAGTTTATATCAAGAGGAACTAGTTTTGTTTCATCAATGTGATAAACAAAATGACCTCCCAAAATTGCAACTTGGCTGCATTTGGTGATAAGACTCAAGTAGTAGCCCTTTGTAAATTTTATAAATCCTAGGAGGCCATATCCCTGGGCTATCTTGAATATTCCCCCTTCAATCGACTCATTCAATCCATTAATCAATTCCACCATATCCTTCCGCGTGTAAAAGTAGCTTTTGTCTTCGATTATTGTCAAGAAATCATCTTTGGATTCATCCTTTCCTATTTCCAAAACTCTGAACAAATTCTCCTTCGCGTTACTGCCTACAATGTACATAGTCGAACGAGCATTGTAGATCGTGAATCTTTGTAAAATAATCCTTTTATTACTGAACTCAGGAGAGTTCGATTCCTCGTTGTCCTCTAATTCCTCATGACTGTTGTGGGGATCTTCCCCAAACTCAGTTGCGTCTCCAAGATGATCCAATTGTTTTGTGTTGTCGCTAGGAGGATTATCTTCATTCGCAAATACGTTACTGTATTTTAAATCACTTTGTCCAGATATTACGTTGTCAACTAGTTTGTAGTCATCATCACCTTTATTCAGCCTCGATTCTTTGTTGACGCTCTCATTGATAGTAGGTAGTTTATGGGATTTATCTCTTGATGCTTTAGAAGAATACATCCCTTTCACGAAAAGAGTAATGAAAGAAATCTCTTTTCTTATTGAACTTCTTCAATGAATAAGTCAGGGATGCTGCTGATTTATTGATGAGAATACAAAAATAGTCCAGAGACCTATGATGGATAGTTGAATTTTGATATCAATATATGTAGTGTTACTATACAGGATTTCGTTTTTATCAAGCTTAGAGCACCGGGCTCGTAATATATTGAATATGGAGATCAGTTTTGTAGGTTGTCTTAAAGCTCACCTAGTATGGGAATTTTCCATTTAAGACCTTGTGAGTCGTATGTACATGCTTTCTGTGTTGTTCTTGTATTAGTAGTGTTTCCAGGCCCATCACTGTGCTTCCAATCTAAATCAAAATCACCGAAACGGTTTATAAACTGACGTCTTTGATATATTGTATTGAACTTAAAAGATCGTTCCAATAACAACACGTTGAAGTAATGGTCTGAATATTGCATCAAATCACTCTCTTGTGATTCCACATTTGGTAATATCATATCCCTTGGCATTTGTGAAATGTATTTTGTATCAATGAACTCCCAATCATACTGCTCTGGTGCTTTCATGGGATCACCGGTACCATAACTCCCTGTTGCTTCATCCTCCAAACAATCAGTAAAATATTTCCCCGACTGTACAGCATTCAACGCTTTGTAGAAATTCTTGAGAGGCATGTGTATGAAATATTTGAAATCGGTCTCTTTAATAGTATAAAACAAAAGATCGTATTCGTTAAAAAGTAGCGAAGGTTGCGCTATATCAATGAAAAATATTCGAAAGCCTGACTTCAAATATAGCCCAATTTCTTCCATAGTCAACACCACTTTATGTAGTTTATCTTTAGGGTCATGCTTAGTTGGCAACAGAAATTCACCAACTTTCAACAAACAGAATTGCTGTTTTGGTAGAATGTCATTTATGTTTGAAGGAGGAAATATGATTTGAGAAATTACCTTTCCTTCGTCGTTCTTGTACTGTATTTCAAACTTTGTTGAGCCTAAACCACTTCCATGTCTCACAACGAGACCGACATTAAGGTTGTAAACTCCTGATGGCAACCAAAGAACTTTCTGATATGACAACAAGTACGTCCGGTTTATTTCAACGAAATGATTAAATACATAGTTTGAGGGTTGATCAATTTTGTAGTCAGCGTACTCTGCAAATAGCCTCTTGTTTCTCAACACTGAATAAATATATCTCCATGAATCTTTTATGAATATAGAATGTAAGGGGTTGTTAGTATTCAAATTCACATCGGTGGGTTGAGAATAGGATGCAGTTGTATCTAGCAAGTTGAGTCTAGATGCTATGATGTTTCTCGAGACATATCTGAATACATCAAGCGATTTGATATATGTCTTTAACCATGGTAAAATCCTTATTATAATGTCTATGATAGTCTCTCCAAACACCGATACGATTTTATCGAAGAACAAATCATTGTATAGAATGTAAAAATGTGAACTGACGTGCTTCAAAGAACTCGTTGGATCCTGATGAAGTATTCTGACCTGCAATTCTAGTGGAAGTTGTGACAACATCAGTATTTGAAGGATTTAAAATGACTTTAATAAATGTGATCCTGTCTTTTAGCTTTTTGCTTTCGGTCTTTGATAATTTGGTCGTGATCATGACCGACAAAGATCACCATGATGACACTGTGGTAGATGCATCAGAAACAGCAAGAGGACAGTATAGAATTATATATATACAATATTATTCTTTATGAGAGACAACTAGAACACATATCTACATTCTTGATGGTATGTGTTGCTCTAGCTTGAAATTATCATTAGTCGATTATGTGGGGATGAAAGACTGAATATCAAGATTTGAGCATCTTAAAAACGAAAAAGGGTCATGTTGTGACACCTAGAAGACAATGGAGCCCATATCTTAGTTTCACGAACTTATCGAGCCAACTATCCAATTTTGCTTGACATCTCATGTAGGTAAAAGTACAAAATATAAGACCATCGGTTGTAAGACCTAATAAGAAAGATTGACCAGAGAAATGTGCTCAATCTGAAATCCATAAAACGCACAATTCTTCTTGTAATTTTGCTCAGCGCAGAGTGAATGGATCACGTAGTATGTGTTGTCCATCGATCGATTTGACCCCATATTTTGGTCAAGTGGAGGAAATAACGTAACAGTTTTATCACGTGATCGTACATAGAAACTTCCAGAATAGAGCATATAAATATATTTGATGAAGTATTTTCCACTTTTTATTAACCATTACATCAAACGAAATGACAACTGTAACACCGGTAGTTAAGTGGGCACAGCGTTCCAATGCTGACGATGCGTCAAAAAATGTTGTGTATTTGACAATTGAGGTTGTTGATCCAATCAATACATCATTGGATTTAACCGCCACTCAATTGAAACTCTCTGCTGATTCTTCTGACAAGAAGACTCACTACGATCTCAAATTAGACTTTTACGAAGAGATTGATACAGAGAAGTCCCATAAGAATACAGACAACGGGTCCCATATCTATCTTGTATTAAGGAAGAAGGAGGCTAAGGAAGAATACTGGCCACGCTTGACTAAGGAAAAATTGAAATATTTTTATATCAAGACCGATTTTGACAAGTGGGTCGATGAAGATGAGCAGGATGAACAAGAGGAACAACCAGACGAAGGAGATATGTCCAATATGATGAATTTAGGTGGAGGAGGTACTCCAGATCTTTCTCAATTGATGCAAGGTGCAGGTGGTGCTGGTGGCGCTCCCGACTTTTCTCAATTGATGCAAGGTGCCGGTGGTGCTGGTGGCACTCCTGACTTTTCTCAATTGATGCAAGGTGCTGGTGGTGCTGGTGGTAACTTTGATATAAGTTCATTAGCGAGTCAATTAGGTGAAGCAGGTGCCAATTTGGATGGAAATGATGGTGCAAATGACGAGGATGATGATGAGAATGATGAGAAAGTCGAAGCGGTTAATTAGATCATTTTAAATAGCAGTCTGAGCTTGAAAATTCAATGAAAATCGACCATTTACTTAATATAGTTTTCAAGCATACCCCTCTGGTATCAATGCTTGTAGATTTAACACGCGGATTTGTGTTGCTATTTTCTTTTTGAAAAGATATGTGTTCAGATTTGTCGATATCTGAAGGGTTAAGATCTATATATGGAACAGTCGAAATACAAACATTTCTATAATCTGGTCCACAAGCTAGAATCTCGCAACCATTCAAGTGATAAATTTTGTTTAATAAAAAGCATACATAATTCACTGAGTGGGCAGTAAAATGATTTTGCTCCATGTAAAATTCACGATATGCTTCCTTGTCTAGATTTGTCTTGGATGAATCTTGCTGTGCAAAGTGTTCAAATACACCATATAATGAGAGAATGCGTGTATTGTCATTTGATAATTGATCCTCTCGGTTGCTTGTTTCATCTAAAATTTGATACAATACTTGAGATAAGTCATCGTAAGATTCAACCAAAACAACTTTTATTCTTTTGGTTACATTTATTTGGCTCGAGTAGGGCAAATTTAATCGACTCTTCGGAATTATTTCATCATAATACTGTGGATCGGCGACGACAATCACAGCATGTGAAAAGCTATCTAATTTTTTCAACCTCTCTACCACCATCATGCAAAGACTGGAAAACAGTATATTATTTATCATGTAGCTCAACATCCTCCTCTCTACCTTTGCTGCCTCTACCAGTAGTATTTATTTCCGAAACTATCGATTGATGATTTGCCACAGATATATGATACAATTATATTGGACTAACGTGTATGTTTTAGACAGTACTACCTTGGTCGCGAACCTGGGACCTATTGGCCAATTAGGACTACTTTAAAGACAGAGGATATACGTAATACAGTACATCAATCCACTAGTAGCTCTTATCGCCTCGAAGTAAAAGGTACAAGTTTGTAGTTTGATTTGAAAATGAACTCCAATTTAACGGCTAAAGATCATTACACAAATTGAGTCCCTTAAAACCGCTGCTTGAAACCATATCTTATCATTCTTATCTTCATTGAGCTCGAAGCTTGAATTATCACAACCTCAAATAGAGCTGTTCTGGGTATATCATCAGTTATAAAGAATGCAAAGCAAGGAATTTGCTTAGCTGAAATTTTCAATACATAAAAACTGATGGACCTACAACCGTGAGATACCTTCATAATTTTACCGAAGATTACTTATATCTCAAAGTACATAGTCAAAGCCTTCTTCAATTCTATTGATTCAAAAGGCGTCCACTTTGCAGTGGTTGTCGATGTTACCTTAATATCAAGGAAAACATCGTGAAGCTACAAGAAAGTACAATCTAAGCTCTGACACAGAGAAATACACAAGGTCTTTTATAGCATGATGGCTCATCATCGTGTTTCAAGAACGTCTCTATCGAAACTTTTACTGTACCATATTTTACTATGTACATCATAATGATATGATGGTGAAGCTCGAGATGACATATAAGGTTGAAAACAATATTGAAATTTGGATTAGACAAATTTTTTGGCTCTACTCATCCTCTGTATTTATACCTATTTTGCAAAGGATTGAAAAGTATACGGATTATCTATCTTTTCATGAATCACTGTGTATGACTTCTGGTATTTTGCAGCTTCGACCGAATTCAAATCTGATTTCATGATATTACCCGTCGAAAATTACGTCGTGTTGTAACCATTATAAAAAAATCTTGATGTAAATTTCAACAGTGTATATGTGAAGAGTATATTTGAGTAAGAAATGGCACTTATCAGAGAGACTGTACTTAGAAGGATTGTACTGTGTAACAACGTTGGTGCATTCCATCGCAACGTGGTGAGGGGTTATTCTATAACAGCTACAAAAGAATCGCCATCGGAGCAGTTGTCTCAAAAGGAATTACGTGAAAAGGTGGTAGCGGAGGCTCTAGCCAGAGAAGAAGAAGCACTTGCCAGAGCAAAGGCGTTACGTGAATTAAAAAACGAAACAAGAGAACACATCAGCCTTTTAAATGAAATTCCTACGCATTTGATCAGAAGCAGATTACAGAAATTACAAAAGGATTTAGATGGCTTGTCAAGTCAGGATAAAGTAAAACAATTAGACCAAGAGTTAGAAGAGTTTATGCTTTCGCACATGAACATTCCTGATTCTGAGGCTATAAGCAATCCTAGCATCGAGCACAGAGGTCCTGTGGCTGGATTAAAGCACAATGAGGATCAAGATGAAACTTTACTGACGCTGATCAAGTCGACAGTTTCGAACTCATATACCAACAAATACCCCAACCTCAAGCCTTCTCCTGACTACAAGTCATATTCTGATCAGGAACTTTACTTGAGACAGTTAGCACATTCGCGTCATTGTGGAAATTTGGGATCTGAATTGAACAACGTTTACATACCAAGAAATGAGGTAAGACGACCCCGCGATATCAAAGAGACGACTATCTCGACTTTGATGGCTGCTGGATGTCATATGGGTCACGCAAAATCATCATGGAGGCCCTCGACCCAACCATATATTTACGGTGAGTATAATGGAATTCATTTAATTGATTTAAATGAAACGATTATTGCTTTAAGAAGAGCGGCAAGTGTCATCAAAGGCATATCTGTGAAAGGGGGATCTATATTGTATGTTGGAACTTCAAAAAATGAGGAGCAGCATCTTGCTTTGGAGATGGCTGCTAATAGAAGTCATGGGTACTATGTTTCGAAGAGGTGGATACCCGGTACCATTACCAACTTCACTGAGGTGACAAAACAGATCAATGGTGAGAAAGTTATAGAATTGGACATGTCAAATCAACCCACCAACCGCAATCTTGATGAGAATACGGAAAATAGACTAATTAAACCTGATTTGGTTGTATTGATGAATCCAGTGGAAAATAGAATCTGCATCTCTGAATGTATAAAACTGAGAATTCCTACAATTGGGTTGTGTGACACTGATATGGAGCCCACTTTGTTGACCTACCCCATTCCTTGCAATGATGACTCGATGAGAGCTTCTTCCCTAATTTTAGGCATTTTGTCGAAAGCAGCTCAAGAAGGGTTAGATCAGAGGTTTTCTGCTTTCCAAGCCTATAGAGCAGTAACTGGTACACGTCTGGCAACTTTAAAACAAGCTTGAAATAGAAGCGACCAGCTTTTTTTTGATCAACATAGTTGTAAATAGATTAGAATAGAAGTAAGTTAGTCGTATATATATATGTCACATCGTTCATTCACTCATTCAGTAGTTCAAAGGAGCTCTGATTCCTTGCCTAATATCAGGTCTTTTCTTGAGCGCAAGACCTTTAGATTTAATATCCTCTATGAACCGTCTCTTATGTTGTTCTTGATCGTTCATGAAAGCTTGGATATCTGGATTATTCCTCATCTCTTTCTCTCCTATCAATCTTTGCTCTAATTCTAGGGCATCATTTTCTAGGTTGTCAAGGACTATTTCGTGCTCACAGATGCTACTGAATTTATGGTCTTCTACCGTCCCATTGGCTTCTGGTAGTCCGATCTTCTGTTTCTGTTTTTTGTGATTTATATCGGGTGCCTCCTCTTGAGATTCTTTCAAGTTGGATTCAAAAAAAATGAGAGGCCGATTTCGTTGAACAACATTATATATGTGGGAGGAAGTTGAAAAGTTCAATTCATGGTAATTGAGAATGTCTTCTTCGGTGATAACAATAGTCATTGATATCGCCAAGTCAAGCGTTTGAAAAAATAGCTAGAATTATTTTTCGATAAGATTCATTATAGGGAAGAATTGTTTTTTTTTTTTTTTTTCTATATGAAATATTAGCCTATGTACCTACTCGTTTTTCTTATCCTCATCAGTGGATTCATCTTCCTCGTCATCACTCCTCTCATCCTTAGGAACACCCCCGATAACGTACCTCCAGAAAATTCTCAAAATGAGGAATAACCAATAAGCATTAACCAATTGTAAAGCAAATATCAATCCGAAGACTATTGGTTGAGAAATCCAGCATTTATACTGCTGGGTATCCCAGTTCAATTCCCACTCTCCAACAGTTTTGAATGTAGTCAAAACTGACCACAAGATGCGCAAATTTAAATAATGTCTCAAATAAATCCAGACACCGATGAAAACGATGAAAAAAGGACCCTGTATAGGGGAGTCCAAATAGTTCAATGTCTTTGATGCAGCCAAAAAGAAGTCCGAGACGTCCATTGATATGTAAATGGCTAAACCCATCCAGGTAAAATGGAAACGATATGAACACCAAATTAAAGCTATAGTCACAATATGGTGGAACACTAATTCTTTGAAGTCTTTACGAGGTTTTTCGAGTTGTAAAGCCAAAACGATGGACTGCTGGACCCAAAATGCTGCTTGTCCCAAATAATATACCTTAAAATACCAATCGTGTGTTTTGTGAGGGTATGAAACGTATATCGCCGTTGTATTAAAAAACCACATTGGTAGTTGGTACATAATCCATAACCCAAATGGACCAGAACAGCCGTAGTAGATCATCGAGTATGTCTGCTCCATAAATCTGTTTATTTTAGTTTCTTTCTTTATTCCGAAGTAGTGAGCGGCTGGTTTCAACACACAACACATCATGAACTCTCTCAAAAACGTGAAAAAGATGGCATAATATCCAACAAAATAGAAGTCATTGATGCCCTTGCCATACTGATCGGTACCCGGAATTTTATAAGATGGTACAATTAAAGCTTCTAAGATTTCGTGTACCTTCGAGTCCTTAGCGGATAACCGATAGGCCAAATAAGAAACAACTAGCACAAGAGACGGGTTTATCCAGGTGTGTCTGTAGCAAAGCTCTCTCCATCCTACTAAAATCTTCTTAAAGATAGCTGCATCCGTATTACTTTCCTTTGAAAGCTCCTCAATTCTTGCGTCAGACCTTTTTCTTTGCGACCGAGAGGTCTTCATTGTCGACAACGAGGGAGAGACATCTCCCACGTCAATATTACCAACGGATGAGCCGCGGTGGCGCACATTACCAGTACCATTGACTTTCAAACTACCCTTATTAGACATCTTTCTGTAAAGAAGAATTGATTGAACGACGAGTTGTTATAATAAGAGTAAAGCAGTTTGTAGGTGTCAGGCTTCGAAGAAATGTAAATAGGAGTTGTATAGAGCGTAAAAAAATTACATAATCAACATTTTAGAAATCTTTAGAGGATCTAAGAAGCAATATAAAATCAGATAGCTGACAAGTGGCTGACTATTAGCAGTTTCGAATCTATAGATTTAGCCGTCAATTTCTTGTTTTAAGCTTCGGGCCGTTTACTCATCATGAAACAGGAAGAAGGGACACTCGGTGATCTCATAAAGAGAGCAACAGACGAGAAGCTAACTGCAGATAATTGGCAATACATACTAGAAGTATGTGACTTCATTTCATCGAATCCTGAGACCGGAACCAAGGACGCCATTAAGCATGTTCTGCAGTGTCTTTCATCCAGGGATGCAAATCTGCTTTTAAGAACCTTATCCTTAACTATCGCAATCGCTGAAAACTGTGGACTGAGGATGAAACAAGAGATTGCCACTACTTCGTTTTTGCAAGGTAGTTTATTGAAACGATTAGGGGACAAAAATTTGCATAAGACAGTCAAATATCGCATTGCTGAAGTAATAGCACAACTCTATAAATCCTTCAAGGATGATCCATCGTTGAAGCCCATGTCCGACGCTTATAAACAACTAAAGAAGGATTATCCACAGTATCTAGTAAAGAACGGTCCTGGAAAGCCGGAGAAAAGAGAAATCACTGAGCTGGATAAGCAGAAAGAAGACGATGAGCTACAAAGGGTACTCAAATTGTCCTTACACGAATACGAGCGAGAGAAAGTAATAAAAAGTGATCACTTTTCCTCCAGCACCTTAGAGGATAATAAGTCAGGAATTCATGAGAACAACGATGGTGATATCAAAAACAATCATGCAACTGGTCTGCCGCTGAAACCAAAGAACCAGACTGCGTCAGTCAATTCAATTGCGACAGTTCCAAAAGTACGAGCTTTATATGACTTGATATCATATGAGCCTGACGAATTATCCTTTAGGAAAGGTGACGTGATAACTGTGATCGAATCTGTATACAGAGATTGGTGGAGAGGATCTCTTCCTAATGGAAAGATCGGTATTTTTCCTTTAAACTACGTTACTCCTGTGGTGGCAAAAAGCGAAAAAGATTTGGCTGCTGAAGCAGACATAGAAAGCAAGCTCTTGAATGTTTATCAAAAGAAGGTTGACACGCTATTAGCATTACTTTCATCCAATAACCCTACATTGAACGAAGATGAGGTGGCTCTGCTTTACAATGAAATTATACCTTTGAGACCGACGTTGGCCAAATTCATCGATAAATACAACGTAAGGAAGGAAGAATTGATGGTCCTTAATAGCAATCTCAATACTGAATACAAGCAGTATAACGAGTTAATAGATATACAGGTTGCACAAAATGCTAGAACACAGTATACGGGTGCTAGTATGACTCCCTATCCAACGACAGATGGCAATTTACCGTATCACAATGCCTCTTTTGAGTCGCAGCGATATGGACAGACTGGTTATCATAACACGAACGATAACCGCTCAAGTTTTGAGCAACCGAGGGACAATGACTACACTATTCCCCAGTACAGAAATTCGTTTTCAATTAATAATGCCCATGATTACCAGCGTCAAGAATATAATCCCACTTTCAGACGAACCTCCACTAATCAAAATGGTAGCTATCTGAACGTTAATAGATTTCCTGAGATCGATGATTTATGAAGGCAACGAATTTTTTGTGGCACATATTATGCGAAATACATCTATAATAAATATAAGTTCATATTTATCTACATTTACATATATACATCAATTACTGCATGTCTGACTCATTATACTCTCTGAGAGAGCAGCAAAATAATCAGAGGTTCGACCAATTAGCGCTGACCCTCCATCAGTTTCGTACAACCGTAGGGAATGATATACATGGCTTCGTGCAGCAAGAGAATCTGATATTAGATTCCTTGAATGACAACTTTTCCCATTTGATGCAACTGGTTCGGAGGACGAGTGGAGATCTTAGAGCAGTCATCAATAGAAACGCCGGACTAGCGAGAACCATATTCATAATATTGGGGTCAGTGGTTATGTTGTGGGTGATATACAGATTGATATAAATATTAAAGAACCGTTGAGGTGATATGGAACCAATCGTCATTCTACAATACAAACAAAACGACCTTCTCTGCCCTTGTGATACGAATATGTAATTTAAAACAACTATACACGATTCAGTCTATTTTTTGTTTACAACATCAGATCCCAATCTGTAATTACCAATTGCCTTACCCCAATTGATCTTTGATCTGGTAACAGGCAATAGCCGTCTAAGGTTTTTGAAGTACTTTATATTGAGCTGATTGAACTCGTCCACAATCTTCAATGTGGTTGATGTTTCGAATTTATCAATTTCATTCACGATATCACTAGAATCCACCTTCAGAACGGACGATAAATAATTATCTTTATACATTAGTCTGACATTACCTTCTTCATAATAATGTATGTCCATATCAAAGTCTCCCTTTACGCTTCCATTGAGGTCGACTTCATAGTGGGAAACAGATCTTCCAGTATAATAATTGCCTGGGTTTACTTTTTGTCCGATGATTATAATATGGATACTAGATGCGCCCGGTATCACAGTGAAAGCCGAATCGGATAGGTACTTCTCCTCAGTGTAAGTTTTTAAGTTTTCAACCAACTTATCGAAGTAGCGTGGATACTCTACCTCAGGTATGTAGTCCTCAAAATCAATGGCCGTTTGGTTCTTCATATCAATGTCAAAGAGTCGCTTTCCAATAAAATCTATGTACTTCAGAGATCCTTGACTCTTGTTATACTTCGACACGACGTAATTAGATGAGAACACGCCATACGATTTGAAAACGTAGTTCTCGGTGGCTTTCTGAATCACTATCGCATTGTCCTTCGAAATGATGTGCGATAAATCTTCCTTTACCTCATTCAACTCGGCAGGTGGTGAGGATTCTACCAACGTGTTGACTATGTCGCTCAAGTTTCTTGATGCCATGTTATTCCAGTGTTCAAATTATGAAGCTACTGTTCCCAGATTTCAATTGAGAATTATATTTTTTGTGTAGGAATCACCCATTCCTTTAAATGATATTAAGACATTTTTATATATGCAAGTGATTTATACTAAGATATTACTATGAAATTCACCTATGATAACAAAAATGCACCAGCCCCCTCATTGATTGCTTGTAATATTCTACTCTTCATGATGCTTTGCGAAGAGTAATCAGGAAGCTTCAAATAATTGGCACATGTCATTACACTTGGTAGGAAATCATCATCACTTAAGCCATCTTCAGGGACCTTTTTGACAACTGTTAACTCTGGACGGAGTGATCTAAAACCTCCAACAGGAAGTTTAGGCGCACCAGTTAAAAACTGGAGAAAAGATCGTTTCTCTATTTTGTTAAAATCAACGAGTATCTCAATCAACCACTTGATTGGAATAGAGTCTTTGCTGTAGCCATGGTTTGCATTGATGGCGGATGAAAGGGTTTCCGATGACCAATCTTCTTCAGCACTTCCAAACAAGTCAACCAATTCATCTGCTGAAAAAACGATCAAAGACTCTATGGGGAACACTTTCGAGAATCCTTCCATGAATGCTTTAGTCTGATGTAAAACTCCAGAGTATAAAGTTGCATCCAAAACCTTATTTATGTAGGATTCGATGTTCGAACTGTTAATAGATATTTTATCACCACCATTGACTAGTGCGTAGTCAGGATAGCCTGGAAGAGTGAAGGTAAGGGTGAGATCCTTTAAAGTAGCACCGTCAACAATGATTTGTTCACGCCGATTTTCCTCGTAATTCGAAAACTGCTTCACGTATTTTAACAAATGCTCCATGGATGATGCCAATGTAGGATCAATTAGTCTTAAACAAGATATGTTTGCTATCTTTTTCATTCCCTTGCCGGTGGATTTTTGAATATGGTTTGAGTTTAACAATTGCACCAACTTCAAAAATACGACATTAAAGTTAAAATCTATTATTCTGGAGTCTATCAAGGCTCGAGCAACGAACTTTCCTAAGGCATTGAAAAAATAAGTTACCTTTTTTCCATTTTCGCTTGAAATCTGACTTTTATCTAGAGGACTAGGGAAAAGGCCTGAGTTATTATTGACGTAACTATCATCATCTCCCTCGTCCGAGTCATCTCTCCACAACCGTATTCTCCTTTTTGAAAATTCCCTTGACACAGAAGAGTAGAATTCAAGTGTAGGTCCGAGTCCAGAACCGACTTCATCAAAGTATTCAATCTCCAAAATGCCAGGTGTGTGGCCATATAGGTTCAAAACCTTCATAGCACTTTGAAAGATCAGCTGACGTGACAATTTCACTTTAATTCTTGTGGGTCTACCGAGAATAGGTTTTGTATTTCCAAGCCTGTTGTTTTCGTTATCGTTTTCTTGGTTTGTTCTTATCTGCCATTGTTGTATCAATCTTGAATATCCAAAGGAGGTTGATTGCAAAAAGAACAATCTTGTTTCCAACGGAAAGATGAATGGATAGTTTCTAGTTATGAAAACACTCCATCCTGGTAAAATTCCACTTGCCACTACTAACGGTTCATCCAATTGTCGATTTAACTTCACAGTTAATTTCCAATTCATAAACTTATCGTCCTCAAGACTGGTGTTTGTGAGTAATGTTTTTTTCACGAACGTATTCATTTCAAAGATTGTCTTCAAAAGCTTCAAAATTTCCAACACATTCGTATATTCTGAATCTAGCTCATTGTCGCTGAAAAACGACAGCTTATTCGTAATCTTTCTCTCTATTTCTTCTGGTCTCTCGATTTTGCGGAAGGATACATCATGTATTCTGGACCATATTTGTGAGCAGTCGACCTTACTATCACGAACCTGTAAAGCTCTGTACACCGCTCCAAATATAGTCGTCTCCACAGGTATTACTTCCCCATTCATCAAAAATTCAAAACAGCCTAAATCATCTTGAACCTCATTCTTTGAGCTGACACTTACATCTTCTAACTTATTCCCTTCCGTTTCGTCTCTTTCATTAGAAGAAAATGCATTAGCATCATCCAAAATCTGCATTCTTTGTCTCAAAAATGTATCTACAGACCTTAGCGTTGCAATGGCATGGACTGACAAGATCAAATTTTGTAACTGGCTCCCTCCGCCATCGATGCTGTCATCAGCTGAAACCAATCTGAGCTTTACCTGTCGTGCCATTAAGGTCGTTTGATCGCTTACAGGTTGAAATATCGATGGTTGTATAGGTGTTCCCCCTGAGGACACTATCTCAAAAGACTCTAATCGATTCAAAGATTCTTGGAGCTTGCCAACTAGCACTAAAATCGATCCCTGGTGAGCCTCTTCAACAAAAAAAACAGACAAAAATGTTTTGTAACAGTCACTAAATTCAAAACCAAAATCCTCGCCCTCTGAGGTGAAGAGGAGTGATAAGGTTTTAATAATACCTGATGAGATCAACTCAAAACTAGAAACGACATCACGACCGTTTGCCCCAATCAAAGAATCTTTGAGCTCAATCCACATTTGTCTCCAATTTTCATATTTGAACTCTCTTACAGTGCTTAAATCGTTCAACTTATCTTTGAATTGAGATAAAGCCTTCAAGTGACTCGGAACCTCACGTTCATTGATAGACTTTGTAAGCAAATCTGCTAAATTTCTACTCAATAATGGTAGACTCTTGTCAAGTTTCTCTCTGGATAATTTCGAATCCAAATCTCTGATAAGTTCTGCGTCGATGAATGTGACCGAAGGAAATAGCGGATGAGGGTGACTAAGTGGTGAATGCAGAATCTCTGTGCCATCCATATCGTCAGCTATCATAATTATATCGTCCACAATTCCCTCTCTGGTGAAATAATCTATAAATGTATCATGCAACTTTGCCAATAATTCTTCAGCTATTAGAAAACTTCCAAGCAATAATTTGAGGGAATTTGTTTTATGCTGGTCCCCGAGCCCTCTCTTGTTGTCATCGAGTTTTACTGGAGTATCACTTTCACCCTCAAACAAATCATCTTTTTTGTTGGTATCTTTCAAAAAAAATACTCTGTTTTGTCCTACAATTGAGGCCAACAACCCAGACACTAGTTCGATATTCCTTATCAGTTGAATATTCTCCTCATTGCCGAAACAGCATATTCTGTAAAGACAAATGATTGCCCTCTTTCTTATTTGATAGTCCATTGTCGCCTGAAATGTGTTTATGAGTAGAATCCACACTTCATTTGTGAATTCTTTGAATATTGGAGATATATCCTCTGTGTACAATCGAATACGAGCCTCATTTATCTCTCTTCTCTCAGATGGTTCTTGATAATCTCCCATCAAGAATGCAGATTTTTTGGAATCATAGGTGATTGGTAAGAGGTAACCTATCAAAATCAAGAATTGGTTTGTGAGTTCTTTAGGGACAGACATCAATGCCTCTATACTCACTTCACCCATATTTTTGCTTGATTCCAATGTTTGGGAAGACATTTCTCCCTTATTCTTGGAAAACTTGTTCAACGACCTGGTTATTATCTTCCCAATTTCACATTTGTCCAATAGTAATCTCGAAATTTCAACGCTCAGACTGATCAACACTATAAGAGACTTAATCAAGTTGAGACAAGTCCCATATTTTACGGGTGTTCTTGTCTCGTCTGAACTGGACGATTTATTACAGCTTATCACGATGATTTGACAAAGCTCTTGTAATAATGCTCCCCGAGGCAAAAACAAGTCTTCCAATAACTTAGGATATTGTCTAAAACTTGAAATCACTCTTGATATTGCTAACCAGCCATTTTCTATCACTGTTGAATCACTGTAATTCACCACGACGTTCGAAATTATATCAAATATGTCCTTAACCATGTCAAAATTTGACATCTTGATATTTGTACAAGAGTTTGCAACAATGGTGAGACACTTTCTTTGTGCATGAATTGTGAGGAAATCCAAATATTGAAGGCATGCCTTTAATCCGTTGTTAGCCACGATGGCGTTGTGAGCGATTGAATCTCTAGAGATCATCTCTAACGTTTGCAAGGCCTGTTCCGTTAGATCGATAAAGCTGATTTCCATAAGTTTGGCACACAAAACTTCAACTGCATTATTATTGAGCGCATCATGCACAAAGTCTTGATTAACTTCAAGAAAATTGTAGAGACATCGACAAGCTACCAACTGGAGTTCCAACTCCTCCGAAAGAGATTGATCTTCCATGATGTGGATTATACTACTAGCCAATGAGTTCGCAGGTATTACTCTCTCGGCTGTTATTCCATTCATCATTAGAAGTCTTTCTGATAATTCATTCAATGTCTCTAGTATGATGTACGAATCGTCTCGCTGATTAAGATTTTGAATCAAATTATCCATTTCGCTATGATCTCTTCCTCCTAGCACAATTCCTCCGCCCATTAGTCTTTGAACAACCTCCGCAAATCCTGCATTCCTGCCTCCTCCTACTCTTGAATTTCCGTAAGAAATGGATCCCATTGCCCTCAAGAAGTCTGGCCTGGATTCCCCGTCCTCATTTGCGTCCTCCTCTTCATTTTCCTCATTTGTTTCTCCTCTCTGTGAGTCTTCTGCATCCCCAGTGTGCCTAGACCGGGCATTTATCAATCTCCTCAAGAAATCCTCTGGACTTATCTCTTCGCTATCGTCAAAGGCAAATTCATTCTGATTCTCCTGTCTACGTCTAGACAATGATGATAAGCGCTGCAAAGAGTCCTCCTCCGAGTCCCCTTCCTGTTCCTCGTCATCATACCCTACCGAGCCATCATGTGAGCTCTCCGTGCCTTCATCATTATAGTTCGAATCAACGTCTTCGATCATGTACTCGTCCGGAACGCCTTCCTCACCATCTTCTGATTGATCTGGATCAATCATATCTGAATCCATCTGAAGGTGGTCCCGAAGCACGTCTCTTGCATCCGACATTCTGTTGCAGTTACTTATCAATCTGCTTAGACACTTTTATAGCCTATCTAATCAGTCTTGCTACAACTATATTCCGCTCTGTTAATAACCAAATGTCGTCTTTGTGGCAAAGCGACATTTGTAATGTCGCGCCATCCTTCTGTCTACGATATTGTCTGCCGAGCATCAACAAGATCGTTCCAGACATCATGTATATGGGATTTTGTTTTCCAAAATAGTGCTGGACAACCTCTGCATAGTTCTCAAACAGCCTAACACGATACATCCCACGTAATTTCATTCCTGTCGGCCTTACTACATTTTGCGGTTATGGTCACTCGCTGTGCATTCTCAATTAGCCAACCATGTTAACACTTGCATTGACCCTCGTATATATAGCCGGAAGGAAGGCCAAATATTCAGCGCTGTATATTGTCCGCTCTGTGTACGGAACTGTTGGAGAGGAACTGCCTCCACTGATCGTGTGCTATTGCCGTGGCGACTATCCCCCACCTTTTCAGCTCGAATAATAATTATGCTGCATGCAGAGATGGTGGGGTATAGCGTGAAGTGGGGCACTCATGCAGGATGTTTTTCCGCTCTTCAGTGACAATAAGGCTACCTGAGCAGACAGGAGCTACATCTTAAAGCGTATCCCTAATGGAATGAGTAGCGAATGATTAAATGATGTATGTGGAAGCGTTACGTTTTAGGAAGAATTGCGTTCTTTGTGCAAGGATGTTGGGCCGAATTTGCTTCTGTATTATGTGTGATGCATGCTGAGATGCCAGAAGGGACATATCGCGGAGAGCTCACTATATTGTGCCGTGATGATTACGAGGGCGTTTTCCCGATGCCTTTTGTCAGCCCTAGACGTGAGAGTATATAAAAGGCGATTTCATTGTCGCTTAAAATCTTGTGGGGATAACAAGCGTCAGACCAAATACAATGTTAGCGGAGGACAACAAAAGTGACCAACGCCATGTGGAGGACGTGATCGACTCAAAAAGAGTGTCTCTTGAAAACGTAGAGGATAATAAAACAAAGGAAGTTCATGTGGAGGACGTGGAAGAATCCAAGAGAGAACCACTCGTAGGCGTTGAGGATAACGACTTGGCAATTGTCGGCTTGCCAGAATCTTTGAAGCTATTAAGCAAAGAAGAATTCGACAAATTGGAAAAGAAGGTGAAGCGGAAGATTGATATTAGACTTCTCCCTATGTTGGTTTATATCTATATCTTGAATTATTTGGATAGAAACAATATAGCTAGCGCTCGTTTGGGAGATATGGAAGGAGACTTGAATCTAAAGGGTAACCAATATCAAACCTGTATCTCGATTCTCTTTGTCGGTTATATCTTGATGCAGGTCCCTGCCAATATGTTCTTGAACAAGTTGGGCAGGCCCGCTTTGTTCATAACAGTCATAATGACACTGTGGGGTATCGTTTCAACTTGCACGGCTGCGGTTCAAGGTTTCGCAGGATTATTGGTCGTGAGATTTTTGCTTGGGTGGGTTGAAGCAGGATTCTTTGGAAGCGCTTTATATTACCTTTCCTGTTGGTACACAAGAAAGGAGTTGAGTTTGAGAAACTCTATACTTTACAGTGGAAGTTTGATCTCATCAGCTTGGTCGGGATTAATCGCGGCCGGGATTTTAGATAACATGGATTATCTCCACAATCTCAGATCGTGGAGATGGTTGTTCATAATTGAAGGAGCTATCACTGTAGGGTCTGTTCCGTTAGCATATTTCATTCTACCCGATATGCCTAGCAACACCAAGTTTTTGAGTCAACAAGAAAAAGACTTGGTTATGTGGAAATTGAGAAGAGAGGTTGGACAGGATGACAGCGACTCAGAAAATCAGGAAAACTATAAAAGTGCTTTCATTTTAACATTGAAAGATGCAAAAGTATGGCTCGTTACGGGAATTTTGTCTTTTTTAGTTGCAGCATGTGGGGTTACTAATTTTTTTCCATCTGTTGTTGAAACATTAAACTTTAACAGAACCATCACCCTTTGTTTGACTGCTCCTCCATATTGTCTCGCTGTTGTATTGACATTCATTTGGGCAAGACATGCAGATAAAACGGGCGAAAGGTTTTTTCATGTCACGATACCGCTAGTCATCGCAATGATATCTTTCATAATTTCAGCCGCTACTTTGAATACGGGTGCTAGGTATTTCGCAATGTGTATCATGATTCCATCCTTATATTGTGCATTTACTACGATTTTGTCCTGGATGTCTAATTGTGTTCCACGTCCGCCTCTTAAAAGAGCAATTGCGATCTCTCTCATGAATTGTATCTCCAATTCGACATCCATCTGGAATTCATACTTGTATCCGTCAAGCGGTGCCCCAAAATACTTGACTGCTTTCGTTTGCAACTGTGTATTTATCTTACTATCGATAGGTTGTGCAGTACTTTTGAGAATGAGGCTTATGAAATTAAACAAGAGAATTAACACTGGTACTATGGATTGGGAGAAGGAACTTGGAAAAGGAAATGATGGATCAAAGATTGCTATCGATTTTCGATATTTGTATTAGTCCTACGTGGGGTGTTTACCAATACCAGAATAAATTGACGCGTAAGGGATCCGTTAAAAAGTCAGTTTATGATAAAGTAAGATATGACGTTAATGAATTCTGCCTCCGAATATGAAGATTGTGATATTTATATGGCTCAAAATCCATTAATTTCTGATGTCCATTATCTTATGAAATAACTCTTTCTTGAGTTCTTCAAGTCTGAGCTTATCTTTACTTTTATCGAAATTAAATTCTTCGTATGCAATGGGTACTGTAATGGGCTCATCATCCAGATCATGATACGTCTTCAAATAAGGATGTGATAAAGCCTCTTCAACTGTAAGTCGTTTGTTGGGATCGAAAACTAGTATTTTCTCCAACAAGTCAATTGCAAGTGGATTCACTCTGTCGTTCTTGAATCTTCTTGCCCTGTTCGGGTGCTTATTGAATACCTGCTCGAAACTCAAGGGAATATAAAACGGCAACGATTTTATATATTCTCTTGCTCTCGATGATTTCACGCAAGTCAAATCAGACCCCACAGGAGTACCTAGAAGTTGAAATATCAAGATCAACTGGTGTCTGTAATCATTTCCTGGAAATAACGGAACACAGGTTAATAATTCAGCAAGAATGCAACCCACAGACCAAATATCAATGGCAGTTGAATATTGAGACGATGATAGCATTATTTCTGGTGCCCTATACCATCTGGTAGCAACATACTCCGTGAGCATAGATATATCGGACCCTATTGACCTTGTCGATGAGTTGAGAGCGTTCAATCTTGACAAACCAAAATCGCAAATCTTGACGTCGCAGTTACTGTTCACCAAGATATTAGACGGCTTCAAATCTCTGTGTATCACATTGGCGCTATGAATGAATTTCAAACCCCTTAGTATTTGGTAGATAAAGTACTGGATATGGTCATCCGAGAGCAGTTGAGTCGCAATAATTCTATGTAAATCACTAGGCATATATTCTTGAATCAAGTATACCTCGTTGAAGTTTTCATAGTTCAATGGCTTCTGGATATCATGCAAAGTGACAATGTTCTCGTGCCTTTTGAAACTCTGTAGTAATTGGATCTCACGTAGTGTTCTCAAACAAAATAACGGTTTAGAGAAGGGCTCGATTTTCTTTATGGCTACTCTAACTCCTGTGGGCTTGTGAATTGCAGAGCATACTATGCCATAGGCACCTTCTCCTAAAACTTCCGTGATTTGAAAATTTTGAGATATATTGAAAACTACTTTTCTTTGCTTAGCTTTATTGTCAGACTTAGATTTTGTCATATTTACTGTTGTTCAGATCTCTCAGCACGGTCTCTTACTCAATGCTAAAACAATGTCCTTTCCAATTTGAAATTCAAATAATTACAGATCCCTTTTCTTATAATATATCGATCTGATTAAAATTACCAAAGTACGGCTGTGAAACTCAACACTGTCGCACATTGATGGTAATGGACCTCTGTCAGTTACCTTCACAAGTTCTGATACAATTGTCAAATGAGGCAATAATCTGTAACAGCTGCGAAAAAATGTGGGACCCTTGCTTATATCATCATATGTACTATACCCAAAAAGACATCCCAAACAACTTTTATCTCATTTACGGTAAGAAGCAGTCTCGTTGTACCTCTTCCGTACCACATCTTTTGCTTGATGTTCAATTTTAAAAGATAAGGTCGTTTGAGCGCTTTGACGAAGGTATTTCGTTACCAACACAGTTACGAGAGTTATATTGGCCTCCGATATTGTATAACTAATACTTAACTTCTTTACTAATTAAAGACCAACAGTGATGAGCTATTGAATACGTAGTACAACTGATCTAGTTTTTTGAATATTTGTTTGTCACAGTAAAAGTTCTCCATTTATTTCAAATAGTTCATTCTTTTGCAATAATAAACACATCTCCGAACTGATGTGGGAAAATTACATTTAGTTGTAAACACCACAATCCATTTACAGGTTGTATAGTGCCTTGTTAAACTTCCCCGAATCCCTGGCAAAGGAAAAGGGCACTCATGTTCTTTAAAGCTAGATGAATTCGTTTTCATGACCTACACTAATGTGGGCCATATTAGGATTCTATTGCTATTTTTATCGGTGACCTTTAAGTAGTCGGCAACTTGTCCGAGTGGTTAAGGAGAAAGATTAGAAATCTTTTGGGCTTTGCCCGCGCAGGTTCGAATCCTGCAGTTGTCGCCATTTCTTTTTGCACTTTTTTTTGCTATCATTTCTTCCTAAAGGGCTTCATATCAACCCCATTTTTCCTGTGTGAAGGTCATTTTAGCTTTACCTGTCACCTGACATATGTTTCTCGGTGGGTTCACTAAGAGAATTACTTACGAAGGAGAAACAAGCCAAAGAAACATACCAACAGAACTCAGCTATTCAGACAAGAAGTGAGAAGCTCCTATTTATATCCATAGAAGGTCCCTAGCGTTGAAGTATGACGGACGAGAAGAGTACGTCGCATTCCAATGGTACCTTGGACTTGGAAGATATTCGTGGACTTTTGAATAAAGATAGTGGAAGGTTTTTAGAAGGTGTTGCTAATCCGGATGTGGATTGGTTTTTGAGAGATACAGACATTTCAAGTTATGGTCCCAAACATACGGAAGTGGGAGAGAGCTCGTTTTCTGATACGCAGCCTACTCCAACCTCAGCTGATCAAGGGGAGAGTGCAAGAGATAAGAAGGATTTGAACCATACGAAAGCACACTTGAATACTAAAGTTTCAAACTCTCATGAGAAGTTCATCAATAAAAGCCAATCAACAGTATCACCGATACAACCTGAGGTTATAACGAGTCCTCCGTTGAAGACTACAAATTGGCATGATTCTCTGTCTGGAATGGGTAACAGTACCAGAAGACGAAGCAGTGTGTCAAGTATTGGCAGCACGGGCAGTAATTCTGGCGGAGGCTTGTTCTCGAAAATCAAAAGCAAGTTTTCTTCTAAACTGGGGGATGATCTTCACCAAGCGGATGATATTTCAATACACTCGCAACATACAAAAGAACGAGATAACATACAATTCCACTACCCTCATGGAGCATTTAGCCCAAAAAACTCAGATTCTGTGGACAGTGATCTTCTTGAAAGCTCCAGGGGCTCAAGTAATGAAGATAATCTACGATTGGAGGACTATAAGGACCTACCTCTAACATCACATCCACTAATTGACGAGTACTTAAGAATGTATTTTCAAGAGAATAAGAGGAAAAAGACATGCATGAGGAAAGGATCAAGGGCTAAAAAAACATGTCTTCCAAACACAGCGATGGAACCTTTAAGCAGAGTAGAGTCGACCGTAGGTAACAAGATGCCATTCTTTTTCCGCAAGAAAAATTCAATTAGTCAATCTAACTTACAAGAAAGTGACAAAGACAAAACTGCTCAGGAAGTTTCAGTAAAGGATGCAAACGACTCCGCGTCTTCAATGGAATCTGAGAATGATAAACAGTCGAAGAAGAAAGCATTAAAGCGAGTTTGCTTCCACCTGCTGACATTTCTTATAGATCCACCTCAACAGATACCGTCTAGACTGCCAAGAAAGGGAAACGTGGAAGTTCTTAACAACGGAACCATCAAGATACATCCTTTGACGGATCAAGATAAGAAAGCCATTGAAAAGTCTCAAATGGGGTTAGGAGGAGGATTAGTAGTAGGTGGAACGGGCCCTTTGGGATTGATGAAAAATGAAGATCACGAAGGCACCAACAAAGAGGCAAACAATAAGGAGGGTGTCCAGGCTCAGTCAGATGACAAAAGCGAAGAGCATAACGAAGAAGATCCCGCGGTTGATAAAAGAGCCCAGATGTTAGGGATCGAGAAAGCGATCATTCCAAAGCGTTCACTGTCTTACAAAGCCCCGGTTAAAAAGATGGCTCTTGATTTGATGTATACTAGAGCTTGTCATCTAAGAGAGATTTTACCCATTCCAGCAATCTTGAAACAAATTCCGAAGGGTTCCATGGCTCCTCTTCCCCTTTTACAGTTGAAGAATCCAGCGCCAACTTTAGTTGAAATTCAGACGTTTGCAGATTTCATTCGGATAGCACCCATTATTTGTATCTCTTTAGATGGGGTGAGTTTGACATTGGAACAATTTACTATTTTGCTCTCATCTATGAGTGCTAAGACACAACTTGAGAAGCTCAGCTTAAGAAATACACCTATAGATCAGGAGGGTTGGTGTTTGTTATGCCAGTTTCTTTCCAGAAACTCCGCCCTTAAAAGGCTTGATATAACTCAATGTCCTGAGCTTGACGTCAAAACGACAGCTAAGAAAAGAAAAAGAAGCAACTCAGCTGAGAAGTTGAAGGAAGATACCATGAAACGCATGCTGAGTAATAAGGAGAACCGCACAGATATGGACTGGGCGATGTTCACTGCTTGTATTATATCCAGAGGTGGTATAGAGGAACTCATATTGACAGGATGTTGCATCAGCGATTTGGATGTTTTTGAGAAGCTTGTCAAGAATGCTCTTCTGATCAAAACAAGTAGGCTCGGTTTGGCATACAATCAAATTACTGTAAAACAGGTGAAAATTGTGATTCGTGAGTGGTTGTTCAAGGATTTCGTAAGGGGTTTAGACATCGGCTATAATGATTTACTGTCTACTAAATTTGTAAACACTTTACTAGAATTTGGAGAAGAACCGAACTTCCAAAAGTTGATTCAATCATCCAAATTGACATTTTTGAGTGTTAATGCAACTAATTTAAGATATTCAAAACAATGGCAAACATTCTTCGAAAAATTCCTTTTGAAGTTCCCTTACTTAAAATATCTTGACCTTTCGAATAATGAGAGACTTTTCGGTTCAGACATAGCTACCAGTTTAGACGGCCTGGCCGATAATTCAAGTGTGTGTGAAACTATAGGTCACAATCATACTCGGCATGAAATTGTTTCTTACATGACCTCCAAACTTCCGTTGTTTCCAAAATTAATACGCTTGCACTTGGAGAACAACGGCTTTGATACTAAATCGATATTGAGTATTGCAGGAATTTTGCCATTCTGTAAGAACCTCATATATCTTTCAATAATTGGCAACAACATCGATGTCACCGCAGGGTCGGCATTGATCCTGGCATTGAAAAATTCAAAGTCATTGGTTACTTTGGATTGCGATACGAAGAATTTGCCTGACATCTTTAGAGAGCGCATGGGCTTGTACGCAATGAGAAATATGGAAAGACTTTTGTATTCTTCTGATAAGAAGGAAGACTTGTTATTAACACAGGAGCAAGAGGATAAGAATGAAGGCAAGGAAAGAAAGACATTAACAGCTGAATTCGACAAAATTTTGAGTCAGAAAGCAGAGCAAAAATTAGATTTAAATTCAGCAGAAGTGAAGGAGTTTTTCGAGAAAGCAAGTAAAATTAGGTACCAATTGAAATGTGCCATCAGTGAGATGTTGACATTACAATTGAAAAACAAATTGAGCATAGAGGGTAAGGAGACTCTATTCAGGTTCATATTTATCGATTCATCCATCGAAAAGGGGTTACAATTGATTGATAGTTCCTTTGTAAAGAATAATGTAACCCAATCAAATAACCAGCTTCTTTTGATGACCACGGCGGAAGACGAGAAGGGAAGCAAGAATCACAAAGAACAAATGAATTTGTTAGAGAAAACTGAATCGCCTGCTCTATTGGATGTCGGCTCCTCTCCCCTTACTCTATCAAGAAACCATTCAAAGTCTAACTTGTCTATGTTGGATAAAGAAGAGGGGTCAATATTGAAGCTTCTGAGGTTGAAAGAATACCATGCATCAGACGTACTGTTGAACAGTTTTATGGATGATTTATCTGGCGAAGAAATAAGGAAAAAGCTTTCAGGAGCAGATATGAGCGATTTGGATAGACTTATAGATTACTTGTTGAAGATGAAGGAGAAGGGCATTAGTTTGGGAAATGTGTTCAACATGAAGTCAGACTCTTCATCTTATAATGTGGAACCGGAACTCGAAGTTGTCAAGCACAAGTTACGGGACTTGATAAATAGTGATCATTCGAGCAATGATGAGACCAACAGTGGGACTCAGGATAATGAAGCGAAAGATTCATCACCAAGAGCCAAATTCGAGTTAGGTGAAACAGAAGAGAGCAACGAGAATAACGAGTACATCAACGAAATGTTCGATAAAGTCTTAGATGACTTACAAAAATATCAAATTGAATGATTTTTTCTACGAAATAGTGATTGAGATAAGAAATTCAACATGTTTAGTACTTTTTATAGAGCATTATATATTAATTATACAAAAGTAACGTTCAACCAAGGAACAGCCCACAGTAATGCTAGAATCAGTAGTCCTCCTCATCGGATCCAATGACATTATCTCTTACCCTCCTGGAACTTCCAAAATCTTCATCATCACTATACTCATCGTTCTTTTCATCAACTATATCACCTCCATTTGCCTCGGCTTCTTCAGCAAGATCCTCACAGGCATCAATCCAGTCTGAATATATATCAACCGGTTGTGACAAAGAATTTATTGCCGATTGGAAGGACTGTCCACATATTTTACAATGCAATTCTCCTAACAGATTTTTCTTGTCTAAGGTGCAAATAACTGACTTCTCATGATTACAAAAGAGACATGAAAAAGTCGTATCAAGTTTTTGCTTGATCTTCTTTTGAGGCTTTGCAGACGATTTCCGTTTACCCATTTATTGATGCTATTATAGATTAACTAGTGCTCTATTTCCATATAATTTCATTTTTGGAGTTGCGACTAGTGTCGCGCACAGAAATAAAATTTTGGTTGAATTATTCGCTTGATGTCTATAATCAATGTCTAGTCATTTGATGTGCTTTCTTCTTCAATCTCATTTCAAGCCTTAATTTCTCGAACTTGAGTTCCTCGCTCTTTGATCTACTGTGGGCCAGATTCTGTTGAATTTCCAAGCTATTTTCGTCCAGTTGCCGAGGGATCGCAGGTGGACCTTTGTAGATCATATTTATCTTTAGGTTCGGATTAAGCTTGGAATTGAGGGTTATACCACACTCATAGAGCTTCAAATCATTGTCTCTTCTCTCATAGAGCTTTATGGCGTAGGTGATTAGATGACTGACGAACTTGGTTCTTGTGGTCTTCGAAATTATCGTGGAAATGGGATAATGTAAAAGAAGTGACAAGCCCTCCGAGAAATCGCAAGTTATGAGTTCACTCTTAACATGCAATAAAAGAACTATGGTCAAAAAAACAATCATATCTGGAAGATCAACCATGGTCGACAAAGACTTTTGCGACAAGCGAACACATATGAGCTTCTCCCATAGCAACCCACTGGTTTCTATATCATCCAACTCTCGCAAAAATATTAACCTCAAATACCTTATTATCCATAGCTGCGATTCTATTTTCAACTTACTCACCAAATTATAATGAATGAGCTGATCTACCTTCATCAAGTTTATATTAAAATATTCAATGTACTTCAATAGAACTGACTCATTGGCATAAAACTTGGATATTATACCACTTTGCAACATAAATTTGTTGAAAATGGTAAAAAGATCGTGAGGAAGATAACAAACGTCATAGAGACTTAAAATGCTCAAATCAACAGCAGAGTTCGTATTTGTGGTAGGTATTTCCAAAGATTCTCTGTGAAGAGTAATGAACAACAATCCCAATATTTCATGAATACCCTGCTTATATCCAACCTGAGGGTTGCATTGAACCCATATGTATAGTATCTCTACCAATTGCCTTTTATTCTCCAAGCAACCAGGGTTGGAGGAATGGAAAAATGGCTCTCCTGGAAAAAGCCTGTCAATATCCAATATGATTATATTCAATAGTTCCAAATCATCAGATGTACTGCTGTAGGATTTAGTGCTTACGCCATTTGAAGGGTTAGTTTTGCTTTGAAGTGTCAAGGGATCGCTTTCAGTATAAACCTTCGTTAAATTGTTCTTCAACTTTTTGCCTCTTCTGATCGACGACGACCGATTAATGCTGCTTTTTCTGGAAATGCTCTTACTCTGGTAGAAGTAACTATCGGGGTCTAGTCTCCACCATGGGACAACCATCTTTTCTTGCTGAACCAACTTATGGTATACTACTCGTGAATTGCTCAAATGACTATTCCATGTCTGGATCTTAAGGGAACCCGTGATCAATGTAGCCTTCCACACAAGCAACCTCGAATAATTTTTATTTACTTCCGCTGAATACTCATCGTCTATCACTGCTTGTTTGAGAGCATCGAGATTTGCTTTGTATTGATCTATGGTGAGCAAAACCTTGGAAATCGTGTCGTTCACCTTAATCATTTGTGACTGTGGCTTATGACCATTGGAGGCTTGAAGTGCTTGATATAACTCTACAATATCAAAATATTCTGCAAGTACATATTGTCAATGGTGAGCCTCTTCCAAATCCTGACACAAAACAAATACATTCAAAATTTAGAAGCCTGTGCTTGATACTGAATACCTTAATATATAAAAAACATCATGGTAGAGCGTGAAGCGACTGATGCAGATCAGCTCGAGAAGCAGTTGATGGAATTGTCCCAGTGTGAGAAGGATATGGGTGCAGCTGAACAGGATGCAGAGAGTTATCGAATTAAGAAAACGCAACCCGTATATGAGAAGAGAAGGGCCATTTTGAAGCGGATACCTAATTTTTGGTACATTGTATTGGCAGAAAATGAGGACTTTGCAGAGTATATACGTGTTGAGGACTCAAAATTTCTAGAGTTTATTCATGACATATACGTAAACTATAAACGATCCGAAGAGGAAGATGCATCGAAAGAGAAGCAATTCTCTGTAACCTTGACATTCAAGTCAGATCCAGAGAATAATTTGATCGAAGAGCAGGAAGTGACGAAGGTGTTCCGAGAGGTTGTTGAGGATGGGGAGGAAAAATTGGAGTCTGATGCTGTGACTGTCAAGTGGCCTAGAGAGTTAGAGTCGATAAATCCCGAGAGCATTAAATCAGCCAAAAAGGGAGATCAACTCACAAGTGATGAGAAAAAATTGTATAGAGAAGGAATGAAGTCGTTCTTTGCATGGTTTGCGTGGACCGGAAGAAAACCAGGAAAAGAGTACCGTCATGGAGAAGATTTCACGCGTTTGATAGTGGATGATATTTTTCCATACTCTGTGAAATATTACACGGAAGCTCTTGCTTCTAATGACGAAGATGCATCAGAGGATTCATCAGAAGGTGAAGAGCTCGACATAAGTGACAACGAGTTGTCAAATAAACGCAATGCGGAGGATGAGGTAGACTTGGAATCTAAGAAGATCAAGACCAAGTAATACTTCAGATTGAAAGTGTCCAACGCAAAAAAATGGCTTATGCTCCAAGGTCCTTAATATTTAGTAGCTTCGCTGCATATGTGTATTCGAGTAACGCCTTGAGAGTACCTCATGGAAATATAAATATGTTGATGCATACATGCTTAGATTGATATCAAGGCGGATATGTCACTTGAGCATCAGCATAACAGGAGACTCCATTGAAGAAGACAAAGCGCATGGATATGTTACTTATTGCTCTCGTCCAGTTCAGTCATAGTCACATTATATTAGAATTACGTACTGTGTGAAATTGCTCACTCTTTTATTAAAACATACAATAAATTCAATAAGATGTTATGGTCTGCTCTTGATAAGGTTAATAGTGGACACATAGAATCATATGAACAAGTAAATTATCGTAGTTTTTTTACTGCAAGCAGAAAACACAATATCAACTAGATAGCATACTACATTATATTGAAACGGAAAGAAGCACCGCTTGAAACTATTGGTTGTATAGTGTAGTGGTTATCACTTTCGGTTTTGATCCGAACAACCCCGGTTCGAATCCGGGTACGACCTCAATTTTTTTTTTTAATTCCCACATTGTTTTGTTTTCTTTGTGAGTCGTATATTCGAGATAATGCGACATTTTTAGTGCCGACAATGTCGTTTCTTTGTTTACTTTTTGGTGAAAAAGCTAGATCTGTAATCTAATTCGTATTACAGTTGACGGTGGACATATTTTTGTAGAGTAGTTGTTCAGGTGTTTGATAAAAACTAACTGAAGCCGCCTAATCTGAGATTATACGGTATCATAATAAGAACGGAGGCCTAGAAACCAGATCGAAACTATAGGAAATGGACGATTCCAGTGAGAGAAGACAGAAGCTGACGTCTAAAGTGATAGATTCTTTGCACTCACAGATAGACAACCTAAAAGATGAGCTAGAGACCCTTAAGATATCGAGTAATGACAACAAGAAAAAGTTCACTTTAATCTCAAAGAAGAATGACTCTCTTGTGGATCAATTGGCAAACGCTAAGCATGAGAATGATATGATCAATGCGCTCCTCAAGAGGAAGGAAAGGCGTATTGTCGATTTGGAAGACCAGTACAATGAATTGAGTTCGAGAAATGAAAGTTTGAATTTAAGCAACAAGAATATGAAGATCAGGTGCGACAATCTCCAAGAATCATCTGCATCGTCGACCGCTGAATACGAGAGGTTGAAAATTGCGTATGACGCATTGCTCGCCTCACAAGTGGAGTACAAGAGGCATTACCAAAAAGAATTCCAGGATCTCAGTACCAACTTCGAAGCTTGCAAAAGAGATAGTATCAGAAAGTATGAAGAGCTTGCCTCAAAGCTATCCAATAATGATAAAGATGTCGATACATTGTTGGATAGCTTGACCAATAAGAGGAAGACCATGGATAACCTCTACGTGAGCAAAAACAAAGCTATCTTGGAACTATTGAGCTCTGTAGCAAAGGCATCGAAGCTCCATGGGGAAGAATCCAAAAATGTGTTGCAGTCGAATATCCAAATCGTCACTACATTGTTGGAAAATCGTCCTGATTTGAGGGAGAAGGGTATAACCATAGAGGAAAAAAAGATAGATATAGAAGAATTGCTAGCGGAGTCGAACGAAGCATTAGTGAACTCGTCGTTCGAGGAGGAATCAGCATCTGCCATAAACTCCCCTGACTTAAGTGAGACTAACAATTCCTCTGTTTACTCTCAATCAAAGCCTATTGAAAGAAACAACACTACTCAGCTTAAAAGAAAGAAAAACAAGCGTAGCTCAATAAGATTCGATAATAAGGCTAACTTAGAGGGAAGAAACAACCAATCCAATTCTCTGTCTCGCTTAAGCGTTACAAAACGAGCCAACAGTAATTCTAGAAGGAACAATAATGCCGAATCGAAATCAAGAACACCAACCCCACCATCAATTAACGAGAACACGAACTTTTCCGGTTCTAACAGACATAATTCTAGTGGTTCAATAACTTCGAATAATGAAGTAAAATCTATGAGTAACTCTTCAAATACAAGCAATGCCCCAAACAACAACAAATCCAAAAGAAGGTCAGCAGCATTTGGAAGTAACAATAATTACAATCAGAATTCGATATCCTCTAAGATAAAAGGCGGAAATTTCGATAATTCGGTGAATGTGTCTATAGACAGAAAGACCCACAACTATTTGGCCAACAACAAGGATTGATAATAGTTAAAACCTTATATATATATATACATAGATACATATATACATTGTGAGTTAAACAGCATGAACGGAAATGGTTCCGTCCTCATACCCACTATATAGTAAATCCCTTGAAGTGAATTTGTTCTTTCTTCTTACCATGAGTTTGTAGGTTGTAGCTGTTTTTTGAACCTCCCTGGAGGAAACAGCCATTGACGTTAATTTGATCTTGTCGCTTTTTTGTGTTTCATTGTCTCTATCATCCACGTTACTTTTTAGAGACTCAACTACTGGAGTACTCCGTCGTATTTTGAAGAGTTTTTCTTGTGAATCGAATGCATAACCTCTAATCAAACCAGCCCAGTATCCAATTATTAACTTATTTTCTATAGTGTTCAAAGATTGGATACCAGAATTGGAGAAAACAAGTTTTGTCTCTCTCTGATTGAAAAAATCATGGACCAATAGCACGTTGTTCGTTGACCCAGATATGACGTTATTGTTATGTATACTCATTGTGATCACAGGATTTGGGACATGCATTGAGCTAGAGTAAAGTATTTTCAAACTCGATTCTTTGTTAATAACAGTTTTATCGAAATGTTTTGCAGTCTTCATTTCATCAGAGGAGTCACAGCGACCGGCGGGATACCGACTCCGATCAATTGAAGTGAACAGCTGATGGTCAATAGCAAATGCTATTATGTGACCTGATTCATATCCTACAAAGAGAATATTCTCATCGATAAAAAGAAGACTCATAACAATTCCAAACTTGTCTCTCCTGGTAGAGTTATTTTCACTTAAAATTTCATCATCTATATCTTCCTTCATCTTCATGGTCTTTTCATACAAACTCCAGCCATCGAAATTGGTAACCAATCTGCGTAGGTGTAACCTCTCATACAAAGGTAGTGAATCGTCATCGCCTTCAAAGATTGAGTATATATCAAAACTCTCTGAATTCATCGTCGAGGGAGCCACTAAAAGATGATGAAAACAATCAACATTGCAAAAATTCAATGCGTTGACTGCAATAGAGATGAAATCAGGGGGTGGATAATCTGTTACCAAAGACGACGGCATCCCTTCCAATGCATGCAAATTTTCAACATTCACGTCCACTTCATCAAATTGAGGATCAGGTATTCTAACTGAAAGTTTATTAGAGCTCAGCAAGTTCCAAATTTTTATGGTCGAGTCCCTAGAATGTGTCAAAAGCAACCCATTGAACAACCTTTTCATTGTCACGATTCTCGAACTATGTGCTTTCCACGTACCTATTGGCCGTTTCGATGTGGTATCCCACCAGATAACCCAACCTTTCTCATCACCCGTTAGTAATGTGATTTCAGATTGATCGTTTCGTTTGATGGGTATCATACAAGTGATAACATTCAGGTGTCCTCTGAGGGTACATAATTGTCGAGAGTTCTCCATCAGTGCATTCTCTTTATATCACAATCTATACAATTCAACCTTGCAACATGAGAAGCCACCAAGAGGGACTTCAGATTGTATACATGTTTTATATTTTACACAAAACTATTTGAGCCTACTATTCTTTTATTCATCGTTGGAAGTTCATAATTAGGGTGGCTTATCCAACATATAGGTACTTGTTATGACCAACAAGTCACTAGATCACTGATATGTGGTGCTCAACTTTTTTTTGGTCTCTTTTCCACGTTCTGAATTCGGCTTTAAAGGGGATCCAGTGAACCCTCAGATATTTTGAGAATACTACGACGTTTCAGCTTATTCTCTATGTATCTGTTGTCATTCGGCCCGATGCTTTTTGCTTTGAGTTGGCCGAAAATATCGATTGACGATGGAGATGAGGACAATTGCAGACCAGATCGGGCTGCCTCTTTCTCTATAAGACCTTTTATATTTCTCCCTGGCTCCGACACGTGAAGCTGCCTCGAAACCAGAGTGGTAGATGGTGATTTGAGTGGTGACAGCCTGTAGAATGAACTTTTCAAAACTTGCATTTTCTCCGACATGCTTTCAGACCTGGTCGTAAGATCATGCAACTTCTTTAGTGATTCTGATTTCTTCATTATGCCATTATTGTGGATCTGAAATAGACTCGTGGAGTTGGGTGGTCCGCTGTTCAATACATCTTTCATACTCACTAACAGAGTTTCGAATTCATCAGTTTCGTAGGATGTAAGTTTCGATTCAAGTTTCAATACCGTGGCTTTCAACCCTTTGATTTCGTTCTGATAATTGCTAATAAAGAATTCTCTCTCTATGAGCTTCGTTTTCTCCCTATCATAGTCGCTTTCAAGCAACGCAAGCTTTTCCAACAAGTCATTATTAAATTGATTTGCCATTTGTAATTTATTCGTTAGTATCCTGTCGCTGGATTCCATGTCGTCGTTGACTATCTCGACTGAAACCAACTTCTGCTGCAAATTGATGATTTTATCCTCATAGTTCCGTGTTGTTATCCTATTCAGCTCCTCCAGATTGTTGAGTTCCTTCGTCGTCTCGGCTAATCTTTTGTTCAATATTCGAATTTGCTCTTCCTTCCTACTTATTTCTTGCATAAGTGTTTTGTTATTTGTCTCAAGCTCTTCAAGCTCCTCTTCTAATGCTAGTTCAAGCTCTTTACTAGACTCTTGAAACTCATTCAACTCTCTTTCAAGCTCGAGCATTTTTTCCACTATTTCTTCCTTCGTCATCTGAAGCAAATCATTCTTATTGACTTTGGAAGGGCTGACTGTTGGAGTGGACACCCTTCCCATTGAAGCTTTGCTAGGGCTATCCATACTTTCCACCTTTCTTTACATATAAGCACGGTTTATGATATCTTGATAAACATTAAATTATGCAGTCCTGATGCGTTGCTGTGAAAAGTTGATATAACCGAAATACGACTTTTGTTCTTCCTATATACCAACAGGTCAAGGGTAAGGGGGAATTGCATGATCTAAACTTAGTCCAACGGTATTGAGAAAGACATTGACGGAATTGCCCCTTGGACATTCAGTCAAGGCGTTTGACAAGTAAATCGAACTGAAATCAGTGGAATTTGCAGTCCAACAAACAGTCCAGATATTGAACGTTTCATAGTAAAGTACATCTCTGTCGATAGAAAACTTTCCGTATGAATTGAGTCTTTGGCCAGTGATCACTAACTGGCCCGTCTCATCGTCTAGTGCGAGATACTTTCCTGATGGAGTTTTCAACGAGAGTGATAAATCGTGGTCGACATTCCCGGTCAAGTTGAACTCTCTTGGATTAACACTTGAGCTTACCCCTAGCTCCAGAATGTTGGACTCGTTGTACACAAGAGTTTGCAATGGCGGAGAAAACGCGGGCTCTGAGGTGTTATCAACTCTCACTACTCCTGGCCAACGCGACGGGCGATAGGCAGCCAAATAAAACGTCTCAGATTGATTTCTGATGCCTGAAGAGTTTTGTAAATGAAAGGAGGACTCAACCACATGTATCATGAGAATTCCCAAACTGACCGCTTTGTATAGCGATTGAAGAAACATGTTAATGGTTTATTTGACAGACTGATATACAGTTCAAAATCAGAAACCGACAGACTCCCAGCCTTTATTTATACAAACGGATGTTGAAAGTAAACACTTTCATGCTAATCTTATGTATGATACTCGTTGCATACACTCAATGAGTTGTATAGTTGGTTGCAATTGTCGCAACATTTGCAGTTACTGCAATTATTGCAGTAGCTTGCGATTTGAGCTCATAAAAATGTGTTGTTCATTCGTTGAATAGAGTCTAAAAAATAGAGAGGAAATAACAGATAGTGTAAGGCAACTAGGGTCCTCACTGCTGCCCCGATCGAGCTTTCTAAATTTCATTATGCTTACTATGTCATCATTCTTTGTCACAGTTAGGGTAAATGATAGCACCTAAGTAATTATGAGACCAAGATATCAACAGTTTGAAAAAACAAAAACCATCTTTTATAATAGGGTTACCCGCTGATTTCTTTAGTAAGTAGGGTAACACTAAATAGAGAGTTCTACTAGTGTTCCATCAGCTGCAAAAGCAGAATAGTCTCATAAAATGGAGAATCAACAAGAGATTGGAGGAGCACAAGCATTACTCCAGCTTGGGTCCAAAAATAAAGAGGATGAAGAATTGGAAGTTCGGGATATAGAGGAAGAGCAGAATATCGATGGCGATGAGGAAAAACACGAGAACAGTATAGTGAATGCAGAAGTGGGTGATGATGAAGTACATAATGCAGAGGAAGACATCTCAGAGTCGAAAACAACGAACCAGCAAATCAATGACGCAGTAGAAGCAGCGGTGATGAGATACGTGGGAAGCACTTTGGACGAGACCCCAGGAAACAAAAGGAAAAGAAAAATGAACCACGATGATATCATGCACAATATAAATGAGTTCAATCAATGGACTGGTTTCTTGGATGACGAAATAGCTAACAATGAAGAGTTCGGTCACTATCCTCTGCAACCAAAGACTCCAAAGTCATCAAAGAAAAAGAAGACTGGAGTCCAAACACAGAGCAATAACGAAATTGACCCCGAGTTAACAGGACTTGACACAAGTACCGAACACGACCAGCTTGTCCAGGCAGCGATAATTGACGCTAGGGAGTTAGCAAAGCATTTAGGGAATGGTTCTTTAGGAGAGCATGATGTCGGCTCGTCAATTCACCATAGTTTGAATGGCCTCCCACCTCATCAAGCACAACAAGTAATAGCTGCTGCTACGGCTGCTGTTCAAAATAACAGTCTGAATCCCGAGTCCGTTACTGCAATTAATCAACTTGTACAGGCAGCATCTTCTTTGTCTAGTAATGGCAATAAAGGTAAACTCGGAAAGCAAAGAAAACCTTTAAAAAAGATAGATGGATCTCATCAGATTTTGAACAGTGGATCGAATGAAACAGATCAGATGGGTGCTATTCAAAGAAATCCGGCTTTCAATCATCTTACTTCGGTCGATGCATTGGTTGAGGAAGCTGCGGCTCAAGCATGCACTTGGTACAACAATTTACCACAAACTAGTGGAAATGGACCAAGGATTTTCTCTCGTGAGGAGATTTCTGCAGTTGACCATTTCATCTCGGGCTATTGCCATCTTCACAAATTGTCCAGAAGAGATATATGTAATAGAATATGGTCAAACGAAAGAAAGAAGGACAATTTCTGGGAGTCCTTAACGAGGGTATTACCATACAGATCTAGAGCTTCAGTATACAAACATGTTAGACGTCAATATCATGTTTTTGAGGTGAGAGCAAAATGGACCAAAGAAGATGATTCCCTTTTGAGCAGATTAGCTGCAACTAAGGAAGGAAATTGGAAAGAAATTGGTGAGACGATGGGTCGTATGCCTGAGGATTGCAGAGATCGTTGGAGGAACTACGTTAAGTGCGGAGAAAATAGGGTACTCAACAAGTGGTCCGAAGAAGAGGAGAAACGGTTGAAGGAAATTGTGTCGGAAATGATGTCTGCACCTGATATCAAAGACAGAAACAAAGCAATGAATTGGACTATTGTGAGTGAGAGAATGAACGGAGTAAGGTCTCGTATTCAGTGCCGTTATAAGTGGAACAAATTAATCAAACGTGAATCATCAGTAAGAGCAGCTTATATGAGTGACAGTACTAGAATTTGGTTGTTCCAGGCTTTGCAAAGATTAGGATTTCAAACTGCGGATTCCATAGACTGGGATTATATTGTTCATCTCTTCAATGAGGAACAAAAGGCTAATCATAGCAAGTTGAGTCCTAATGAAAGCTGGATAGCAACCGATTTCAAAGTGGGGTTCGATAAGATGAAGATCGAGATCAAAGATCATCGTAGGCTTCCCCTACAGACAATTATTCAGAGGTTGATAGATGACTTCTACAATAGGCAAAAGATAACTGGACAAAATCACCAAGAAGACCAGTTAGGTCAACAAGCACATCAAAACTCTTCTTCAATGTCCATTCATATGAATCCCTCTAACCAGGCACAGTATTCAGGTTCTCATGGTCAGGCAGGTGATCATGATTCGGGAAATGTCGACCACAGTGATGCCACACTGATTGCATCGGCTGCTGTGGCGGCTGTTTCCTCAGGCGTTGGAGATGATTCACAACAACAAGACTATAGCTTATGGCGTTAGAGACTAAATGTATATTATTTTCATATAGTGAGAATATGATTTTCATGTAAAAGATTGTAGTGCGACATGAGTCGAATCAATTCGAGTTCGAAATTTCAATAAATAGAACAGGACACAATTTGATATTGCAACGAAAGTAATTAGTAGAGATTTATACGAGTGATGATTAACTATGATGACAGCGAGACCAATCTATTGTCATTTTACAATGTACCTACTTTAAAGCCGTCTAGTTTGAATGATTTACGGCTACCGGGCGGAACCAATATGCAAGTTGATGATATAAACAACCTCACCACTGAGGAAAAGTTCACTCTACTAGAAAAATTGATAAACGGAGACTCCGGGCACAATAGTAACGACAAGTATAAGTATGATGATGAGAACAGAGAAGATCCCTTGCGAGGGAAAGGAACAGATATCGGGAAAATACTCTTTTCTCAGGGCATGATATCATCTATGGAGGATCCTGAGTTGACTAAATTCTTGATATCATCTCAAAATTTCGACAGCCACAAGTTTTTGACCATTGTGCACCGCGACACGAAGATCGAAAGCTTGATGAAGTCACTTTCATTCTTGGAACACGATATCGAGAAGCAAAAAAATCAGCTCAGAAGTGTTATTGACGAGAATTTCATGAACTTTGTTAGTTGTAAAAGTTCAATTGATGATGTGCTTTTGCACTTGAAAAATCTGAAGACACGATCACAACAAGATAGAGATGGAACGAAAATTTTCAATCCCTCCAAGATTAAAAGGCTTAATATCAAACAAGAGACATTACTCTCTGACCTAGAGGAATCAATCAAAAACCTTAACGTCACATCTAACTTGATGATCAGACCCATATTGGATCATAAAACAAAGGAAGGAAAGTTAAATAAGCTCATCGATTTTGTTAAACTGAATCAAATTTTCTTTGATATTCCAAAAAACTTGATTGAGCATTTATCGAACCACCGTCACGAAAATTTTGTTAACGACTATCATGTGTTTTTAGACAGGAAAAAGGAGCTTTTGGATTTGAGGAGCTATCAACACAAGAAGATACTTGCAAAAGGCAAAGGAACGGATAATGAACAAGAACTTCGAAATTTCGAACAGGAACAATCTCTCATAGGAAGTGCATTATCGAAAGTTTTCACCGAAGTGGATAAAATAATATCAGAATATAGAAGGAAAATTTACAAGGAATTGTTATCGGTGGGACGAGACATAACGAATACTGATCTTCAATCTAATAATTCAAAATTTGTTCAGTTGATAGATAAGATATACCAATTAGAGCAAAGAGATAACGAAAGAACCAACCCTATTTTTGAATTTCTCAATATCCAGGTTGAAGGTCTCGAAAATGATTTGGATTATCAAGTTAGCAAGTTCGATTCAAAATTCACGATGATGCAAGAGAAGCTTGCTACCTATATTGATTCGTTCCATGCAAGAAACAAAAACGGATCGCATGTGAGCTACGTAAAGGAGAAGTTCAATACGTTTAAGGATTTCTTAAAAGCTTCATCCGGTAAAACTGTTAGCGTAGAGGAAGAGGAAAGACTTATTGTGGAAGTTTTCGAATATAGTGATAATCTTGACTTGTCCATTATCAACGAGACATGGTTGATTCTCAATAGTTTTGTCAACTATTTGCATGGAATATATCTGGATCACATAGAGGGCTTTGCAAGAAACTATTGCTATTACATGAAACAACAATCATCAAATCAGATAGATATCAATGGAGAAATACAAGAAAAATTCATAAAAGTGGTAGAGAAGATTGTCATTGTTTTGGTGACAATGTTCCATGACGATTCGGGTGAAGTTAATCAGCTAGAGTCATCTCCAACTTTCTACACCCTGTTCATGCCTCTTTATTCTAACTCTTTGTCAGCAATCTTTTATTTGAGTAATATTTGTTCACTGTTGAATGGGTTTTTAACGAAAATTGGTAACAACGTTGGCATGGTGGGGAATGCAAAGGCTACGACAGACACCAACAAGATTATAAAAAGCTTGAGGAATGCATCTAGCAAAATTAATCAGAAAGTAGTCGAAGCCTTATGCGCTGTTTGGGTAAACGATTGCTCTCAATTTTATGAAATAGAAGACTGGAGGATACACGAAGGAGAGGTAACACGTACCGAGGATTCTCATGGTGGAGCAAAGATCACACATTTGGTTAAAGTTGTCGAGTGTTTCCAGTTATACATGCTTTCTAAAATATCTCGCCTTGTTTTCTCCCTGGACTCGTCACCAGATTCTCAGATAAGAATTGTTTCTTCACATCCATCGAAAAGGATTCTTGTAAGCCTCGAAATCCAATTTATGAGAAGCATGAACGTGATAGTGGATTCCATGATGAAGTCATACTCCATTGAGAGGTCGAATGAGACAAAGATGAATGGTGTCGAGATCTACAAGATCTTAGCGATGAACAATTTCGACAGATTGTCCATATCAATATTTCCACGATTGATTTTAAAATTTGACAATTTATTCGAAAAAAACCTTTCCAAACAGAATTTGAAAATCTTCGAGAACATAGATAAGATTAACGAGACGGTGTTCCAAGACGTCTTGGAAGTAGAAAAGGATTGGTTGTCCAAAAAGTTGAATGTCTTTTTCAATCGTATAACTAAATTGGACAATAGGACACCACCAAAAAATGAGATATTACGTGTTGACGGTGTCATATATGAGGTGCTAGTCCACTTCGTGCATTTAGTCCATACTGTGAAACCTTTGACCAGTCTAGAGATATTTGTGGAGATTGAAAATGAGCTCCAAGAAGCATTCTTGAGGGAACTCTTGAGTCACTTGAGAAATTTGCTCACAACCCCATTTCCCCCGTATATTATGACATCTTTCAATTTGGACATCAATTTCTTCACAGAGGTTTTCGAATCAAGCGGTTATCTTAAATTCAACGAGAAATCGATGGAGTTAGTAAATCTCATATTGAACCTAATACACGAGAATGAGGAAAAGACTTATACGGAGAGCGAGTTCGACTCTATTTTGGTTCAAAACTTGAGAGATTCACAATACGAATTCGATTGCTTTATATAGATCGAAATTTCTCATCATTGAAGTAAGTGCCAATATTGATTCAATTTGGCGATTCACATTCAATTCTATTTGGTAGATTAGTTTTTTTCACACATACGACATCCAAAATCTCTAGTATTTAGGTATCACAGGTGATCAGACTGTTGTAAGGCTACGCTAGCTTTATTGCTCAAGAAATTCAACGCTTCAACTCACGACATTGTATTAATTTCTTAGTTACTACGTGTTTTGTACTAATTTGTTCTCCAAATTCTGCCAAATTGTGTAATCCAGATACTTTGATTTTATTTTTCGATTTCGACCACCTTATTGACACCTTATATGAAATTCAGCTGCGTATCATCTTGAACATTATGCATGTAAGTGGACAAGTCAAAGATCAGATTGAGAACGCCGATAAGAAACAAGTATTCAATTCTTTAGTGCAATTGAATACTAAATTATCTAAATACTCTTCTGGTGATGATAATTATGAGGATGTTTTTGCTCAATTGATTCAAATGATAGACAAGATAAAAGCAGAGTCAAACAAGAAGAATGAAACGAAGACAAAGGAAGAGGAGAATGAATCAAGCACGGATGAGATTGGGTATTCTTCAAACATATTCAAGATTCTCTCCAGAAACATAGTAATGGTGTTATCCAACCTACCGAACAAAATATTTGATTTAACAAACGAATTGTTGGGAAATTTGCAAACAGATGGAGACTTTGTCTTATCGAACATTACGAAGTTTTCAATTTTGGCTTTGATTGACCTATTTGAAGCATTTCCTACTTCTCTAAGCTCCCTTACTAAATTTGCGGTCACTCAAATACATAAGATTTTAAAGAAAACTCCTGATGTTAGCAGTGAGTTGTTGTATCTTTTAAACAGTGTTACAAAGAATTCAACAAAGCTTGACATAGACGATAAGTTACAGGCAAAAGTGATGAAGGTAATAATTAAGAACATTTGCTTACCAACAACTACGGAGTTTACAAATAAAAAGACTGAAAGCTTGTCAACCATTTTACTCAAAAGAAACTACTTTTTCTGTTTGAGAAACATGCTCATTCTTTCAATTTCAACCAACTACGAAAATCTATTGGCACTTTCAGCATCATCCAATTCTGCAGGTTCTAAAATAAAGCCAGAATCGATAATGACTCAACAAAATCAGTTCCAGTTGAATATATTACATTCAAATGAAAAGGTCTGGTTTAGCGGGCTTACGAGTTATAGCAAAGAGATTAGAATCGCTGCAGTCGAATGTATAGCATACACATTGTTCAATATGATTGATACCGGTAAAATAGAGCCATTGGAATACTTGATAGGACAATACCCGTTGCCAGAGATAAATAGTTGGGATAAAGCTTTATCAAAACGTGTTGATTCGCAGAACGATTCTCTCCCTACGGAAAGGAAAAAAGACAAGAACAGTATAAACTCTCGAGATAGCGAGGGCGTCATACATGCAGATAAGTCTCTTCTCTTGCTTCAAAATGGTATTATTGAATCACTCATATTTTACATACAACTTAAAATATTCGAATCCCCTGAGTTTCTACAAGTCGAATTGGATGAAATCTTGGAGTGTGTGCTTAATAAGTTCGATGTTATCAACAACTGTGAAAACCACTTAGTTAATCCTCAGTGGAACAGAACACTTAACCATTGGACTACATTTGTGGACTTTATCATAAAGGAAGGTGGCTCAATTTGTGTTGGGATGTTGGCACAATATGTTTTCTCCAAATTCAATCTGGATTTTGGCCATGATCCAAAGAATGAGATGAACTCCAGGAGAGCGACATCGAAGGACAAGAAAAGGGAATCTTTATTTACATTCAAAGGTAGCAAAGCAAACACCAAAATAAGAAATACTTCAGAATCCTCGAAAATATCACTTTATCTGAATCCGTACCAGTTGAGTGTATTATTGCACATAATAAAACAGATAATACCATTAGGTGTCGAATTTAGTTCCATCACAGAGGATAGTGGATTGACTGGACTTGAAGAAAATACAAAGATGGACAATGCCAATAAGGATGAGAGCTTCGATGATTCTTTGAACGAGATAGCCAAGGGCGATTCATTTTTGAAAGATTTGATATTCTCTCTTCTTATCAACGACAATTACTTCATAAGAAATCACGCATTGAATTGCCTCCTACTGTTTGCTGCGTCAAATCCCGTTGAGATCAATGCGTTGATTTCGAGGGCATTCAAACATATGACTCAAGAATACAAAAATGCAGAGAATCTCAAAAATGGATCGTTGTCTGTTAAGGGTGTGGAGCAAAATCATACCAGCCTCTCTTCGATCAAACTTCAGAACTATTCATTGGCTCTTCTGGCATTGATAAGACAAGCGGATTCTCATATGATGCAGAATTCATTGATTGTAAAAATTTTGAGTTTCTGCACTCAAGGTTTGAAGCATAATGGCAACAGCAAGCGTCACGACTTTTTGAAAAATTCTAGTTGTTGGATAGTATTAACCTCATTGGTTACACTTTATGAGGATTCAGAGTATGTCAAGTTGAATTCTTCACAATTTTTGGTATTTTGGAAGGGTTTGTTGACGTCACAATTCATAAGCTCTTCATTGAATTCTGACACGGAGGAGGGATTACAAGAGATCATCGATAATTTAAAATTGAGAAATTGCAGTTTGGTTTGTTTATTGAATTACATTAATTCTGTTGAATTGAGTCCAGAGGTATTGAAACAGATTCGCTTTTTATTGACTAAGTCATACAATTATCTAAATTTTTTGGAAAGTAACATCGAGGTAATAGGTGGAATCACCAATTTCAGTAGTGAGCAATTCAACGTTTATGATTACAATATCAATATGTTGAACAACGTTCATTATACTAATTATGGTAGTGATAATGTTCTATCATTGGAAAGAATGTTGATAAGCTTAATAGTTTATTGCAAAAAAATTTTGATTCAAGGCTTCACCAAGCTAGCAAACATATCGAAGCAAGAAGTCAATTCAAATATTGTCATTTTTCTTGTGAAACTTTTCGGAGACTCGAAAAATTTCTCGAGAATTTTGATAGAAGACTCCAAAGAGAGACCCAAATCTTCAAAAAACAAATACACTCTATCAAGACTTCAGGATTTAGATGATTCTGTAATCTTGTTACATGATGATTTAAACTATAACTTCGGGGTGACCAGTAAATTCTTGGGAGGAACAGATGAGGTAGATGAGTTATTGAATAAGTCAAAATACGGATCGTCTAATCTCACCGAAGATGGAATTTCTTACAAAGATCCCTTTTCGAAAAAGAGATCTGAGTATCCACCAGACTCTATCGAAACTCATAGGGAATCATCTCCAACTTATTGGTTTGACTGTTTTGAGGACGCTATATATAAGTCGTCCGAGAACAACATCTATAATGATCCGAACATTCTCTTGCTTCAGAAATATTCCGTACACGAAGAGCTGCCTCCATCCATAGTCACCTCCTTGATTGATCTCGCTATTGAGCTATTTCAACTAGTGTTTCCAAATTTAAGCTTGAAAATCCAGTTTTCTCTCTTGGAACAATTGAGAGACGCTTTAACTACTCGAGAGGTAGACCCCTTAAGACAAAAGGCTGTGTCCGTTAATATTTCAATTGCTTTGCATGGTTTGCTTGTTCTATTCAATAAGCAGAAATATAACATGGACAAAAAAATAGTCGATGTTATACTTGATATCTTAGCTAAAATTAATCTAAAGGATAGGAGTATTTCAGCAATTAACTCCGAAACAATGGGAATGGCGTTGAAATATTTGGACCAGAAAACCACGTACAATTACTTATCCAAACTCATCAATGATCTCGTGAATACGACAGATCCTTACAAAAGAGGTTTTATTTTGATAAGTCTTGCGCAAATATTTAAATCGAATCAAATTGGCTTCAACGATATTTGCAACGTCGTCGTTCAATTGTTGCAAGATCCCAACCCCGTTGTCTACTTTTATTCATTGAATGCAGCAACTACAATTGTGGAGAGCAGCATAACAAATTCTCAAATTATCGCTCAAATGTCTGATATCGTATACGGAAATTATTTAAATGACAATTTTGGATGTTATGCGGGAAACAAAATTTTGCTTAACCTTGGTTGCCAATACAGCTCTGTAAGTGCATTGTCAAATTTCATGAAGGTTTCCATAACCAGTTTGGGACCAACGATTAGAGAATGGAATAATGAGAGTAAATTGAAAATAAAGAATATGATCATAAGTATGGCACATGGAATTGGAGCGATGACTTCGACTGATTATATTAATTCCTACTCAAATATCTTGAAGTTGCTAAAAGAATTGATGTTTTTTGATAACAAGTTATTGGATAGTGAGGTTAAATTCTTCACACATATCTTAGACCTTATTATTGCCAAAAATTCAAAGATAGGTTTGAGCTCTACATCTCCAACTTCAATCAACAGCGACGCAATTTTTCCTTTTCACCTGAGCTTTAATATGTACAGGTCTGCTTACGAGTGTTATAATGAGCTACTCAAAGTATTCGGAATTTCGATATTGACAAAGGATAGCATCAAATTGTTCTGGGTATCCATGAATCTCAAGCCTTGTGAAGAGTTGAAAGATTTGATAAGGTTTTGGTTAGAGTCTTCAATTAACATAAATTGGTTTGAGGTCTTGAGTTCTTTGTTCATACACTCATCCAGGTCATTAGTTGGACCCTATCTCGATGTGAACTATCAACGAAAGCTTCTTCCACTAACCCAAAGACAGAAGAAGTCCAAGAAGAACAGCGTGGAATTCAGGGATGAGGAAGTCGAGAGTATTGTGATCGAAGAGAAGAATGACATTGATAAGGGTGATCCAATTAGCTGGGAATTCAAATTGCTTATTCTCGACTTATTGATAGTATTACTAGATAAAGCTAGAAAAAATGAGCAGCTATTCAAGGATCTTACCAATAAGTTGCAAGACTTGGTTAAAATCTCGTATACTGCATCCACATCTCCAATAACGACTATAAATTTACGAGGCATTGAGATTCTTGATAGAGCTCTTGAATTGTTTGGTGACTTGACTGATCCGCTTTATCCTGGTGTATCTATCCTTGAACAACAACAGGCACAGATAATCAGTGCTTTGATACCCTGTTTTGGAGCAGATAGTAATCCAGAGGTGATCATCAAAGCTATAAATGTCTCGTCTAAGTTTATCAATTTACCACGTATTAAATTCTACTCAAAGCAGAGAATTTTAAAAACATTAATATACCTTCTAGAAGAGGTATCTTCCAATAAATTTCTCAAATTTGAATTCTTGGAAAATATGTCAGAGAACAACAAAAAATCTATTCAAATTTCGATTTTGAATTGCTGGGCAATATTGAAAATCAATGCCCAAGACTCCAGCGCAGTTGAAGACGAATTGTTGGAAATTATTGAGCGTTACTCGAAATTGTTGATATCACTATGGATATTAAATCTTCGTGAGTATTCTTCTTTGAAATACAGCGAGATAAATAATAGGGAGCTCATTATTTATGGTAATTACTGGATCAACTTCGTCAGCGTTTTGACTATAGTACTTGAAAGTAAGCGTGAATTGGCAGACGAATTTCTTTCTGAAGATGCGGACAACTTTCTTTTCGTGTTGTTCAGTCATTGCTTCGAATCATTGACTAGAAATCAGAACGTGACAGAGACTTTGGTCTCGTTGAACAGGTTGGTAAGAAATCCACAACTAATTGAGATTATATTCGATGATGAGATCTTTGGTGAGGTAATCGACTTGTTTGATAGACTTTTACTTGTTGATTATGACATAGAAATAAGATGTCAACTAGTGGGAGTTATCAGTAATATATTCAACACATTCTTGGACAATAATTCGGGCTCCCTTGACGTATATTTTGACAGATTATTTGAGTTGTTGAGAATTACACTGTTGCAGATGTTTGCGATTTTACCGTTCTTGAGAACCGATTTCGACCCAACTGATAGATCAATGTCACTTGCCTTGAAACACGTTGACGGGGGACCAAATTTACTTCTACTAAAGACAGTTTTCAGCAAGTTAATGGTGATGGTTTCCAAGTTTCCGAACGTTGTAAGGATTGACTTGTACTCGTGCTTATTGTTTATCTTTGCAAAAATCTATGAGTATGGAAATGAGCTCTTGATATCTGTTGTTCTCCCTCATCTAAAGCGTGCTTTGACGGATTTGAAGGCATTGGACAACCAAATCGTTCAATCTTTCAACAACGCCACTAGAGAGTTTGTGTTCAATAACATCGAGAAGAATCACGCCTTCTTGACCAGTGTGGTCTTGATTACGGTGGGAGATCTCATCCCAAATGACGAGGAATCGAATAAAATCAGCAAGCAGGCCCAAACACTACTTAGGTCGAGTGAAACTGCGCCTATGGCAATTCAAGGAATCAAGACAATAATACAGCATTTTGGTAAATCTGATAGGGAGAGCTTAGTCTTGAAGCACTTGATAACAGGTGTGTTCGAAGTTCTCGTCGATTCACCTATCTGCGAAGTAGATTTGAAGGTTTTCTTCGAAATAGTTTTCTTCTTCATAAAAAACTATTCATTGGATGATTCGCAGGTTCATCTGATGTACTCCATTTCGATTCCTTTGCTTATGAAACACCATCTGGATGAGGCCATCTCTAAGTTTTATACGAAAGAAAAGTTGATGGTTCTTGTGCACAACAATTCGAATGCATTCAAAGCCATCGTTAACGATTATTTGTCTACCAAGCAGAAACAGCTTGTTAAGGAAATTCTTAATAGTAACTCCCAGAGTACCAGCGAGAATCTTGACTCTCTGGTAGAGCCTGAGATCCAACTTAAGACCTTTGGTGCAAATTGAATAAACTATACAGTATCGTACAAATATACACGCGTTGTTTATTAAATAGAATCAAAAACATCCATCGCATAGTGTTCATCATAGAACTAGTACGGCATGACTCTCCAAGATGCTGGTATTAACTTGATGGGGTTGCAGGACTTATCGTTCGATCGGTCTTCACTCTCAACGATCCCAGATAGTGGGAGTAATGGAGAAAAGGTGTCCTCGACGCAAATATACCCTGACCTAGACTTTACGTTGTCAAGTTTGGGGAAGCACGCAGAGAAGCAGGAAGAGAAGCAAAAAGGGAGAAAAGATGGAAAGATCTCTTCTCTTGAAACAGAGGGAGAGATCAAAGGGTACAGACAGTCAAATGGTGAGTTGAAGCATATGAGGCTCAAGGAGAAAAGACCTCTGGACGATGAAATTCCCATTGAGCGAGAAAGCTTAAACGATATCGTGAACATAGAGTCCTTGTTCAAAAGAGTGGAGGAGAAACGGACTATGAAAGAAGCACACAACAAAATTAGATCAAAAGTATTGAGCAAAACAAGTTCAGCATCTAATCAAATTTGGGCTGATAAATATAGGCCCAATAATTTTCTACTGCTTTGTTCAGCAGGTAACGATAGACATTACAGGTTGATATTGCATTGGTTGAAGAAGTGGTCGCATACCGTATATCATGAAGAGATGGAGAACGAATTCGTAGACTATTTGGGAAGGCCATACAAGAAGATATTATTGGTAAGCGGTCCACTGGGAGTTGGAAAAACATCCGCAGTTCATGTCTTGGCTAAACAAATGGGCTATCATGTTGAAGAGTTGAATGCAGCAAATAGTACCGACACAGTCTTCACAACAACAGAATCAAGTTACGTTCAGAATAGACAGAATGTTACTAGCACTTTACAACTAAGAATTAAAAATGCATTATCCATGAACACGTTGACATCTAAGAACAAACCAACATGTCTTGTGATTGATGAGATAGATTCTAGTAGCAACGCTAACGATATAATCAAAATATTGAGCGACTTAGTATCATCCGATGCAAGAGCTATGCTGAGTATTTCAAGGAGCAATGCTAACGGTGGACTCAAAACGGAGAGGTCTGGGAAAAAGAAGGACTTTCTATTGAATAGACCTATCATTTGCATAGCAAATGACTTGTATTCCTCAGGTAAGGGGTCAGTATCGATGGAGAAATTGCGCCCATTCTGTGAAGTGGTTTCTTTCAAAAAGCCAAACCATTTGAGAAATCTGCCCGGTCAAAAAGCTGGTGGAAATGCTTTGAGAACAGTAAAAGAACATCTCATGAAAATAAGTGAAAAAGAGAAACTAGATTTGGATTTTCAAGATATAGGAGAAATTGTGGAGACGTGCGATGGTGATATCAGAGCTTGTCTCAATCATTTACAATTCAGCGGTAGAAAATTGTCATATTTCAATGAGACAGGCAAGCAGAAGACGAGAAAGGATGGCCAGATATCTTGGTTCTCTTTGATAGATACGCTTTTCAGGAGAGATCAGCGATTGTCAAAAGATGAAAATTTTGATCATCTAATGAAGGACCTAACTGAAGGATATGGTAAATCAGTCACAACGAATAGCAGCTTGTTTGAAAAGGTAATGAGAGGGTCTTTCGCCAAATATCTAGACTCAGTCTATAATCTGGATGATTCATTAGCCAAGCCATGTGAATTCAGCGATTGGCTATGTTTCTATGACATAACAACTCGCAATTCCGGTGCTAGTGATACAGAAAGTTATAACACGTTGATCGGATTGAAAATCTGGTCTCTCTTCAGTGAGATAAATCCAGAGAAAAACAAGGAAGTAAGACCTTTGATAGAGAACGTAAGGGGAATCGAGTATGAGGCTTTTGAAGCGATGAAACAAAATAAGGACGTCTTGAGGAGACTTGATAGTAACATTCCCATTGATACAAAATTGAGCTTGGGTGGGGCGGAAGATGCTATGGCATGTTATGTGGTGCCATGTCTCAGCAAAATTCTCAATCCGCATTTGACAACCAAGGTAAAGATGTCCCAGTCACAAGTTGATAAGACTTTATTGAAAAGAATTGCAAAAATTATGAACGACTTCAAACTCGAGATGCTCAGTGGTACTGACAATGAGACAAATCAAGTTGATCATTACTTCTCTCCAGATATCGACTGCATCGTGCAGTATAATACGGATTTCACCCTTATGCCAAGGAGACTAATAGAGAAACAGAATCAACAAATTCGTCCTTGGCTCTTCCCATTACTACAATCTGAAATGGATAAACTGAAACTAACGCGTGAAGTTTCAAAGCGTCGCATGGATAAAGAAGAACCAAATAAGGCTATAGAGTCCGCTAATAAGAAGCTTAAGTCTGCTTCCTCAGTGGATTTTTTCAAGGGCAGATATGATGGTTTAGCAACTCAGATAAATGAACCGAATAAGAAGACAAAAGTTAACTCCAAGACTAGAATCTGGGTCAAATACAATGAAGGTTTCTCGAATGCAGTGAGGAAGAACATCGGTTGGAGCGATTTGTGGATTCCTTAGAAGCTCTTGAATATTATATAAAGATATAGATAACGCGAACTGAAACATAAAAATTATATTTTAGATACTGTTGATGTACTTGCTGGCAAGTTATGTCGGGTTATTTGGGTCAATTACTTCCACAGCTGACGAGAGGAACACCAGAACGTGAACCTGTCAATCATAATGCTGATACTATTTTGTCCGAGAAGCCAAGTATTGAGTTTCTTTCGATTTTTAATCCGACGTTGATAAGTGATGGGGATCATAGTGACGAAGAATTGTCGGAGCAGATCTTATGTTTTATAGAAAATGGCGGGTGTGAAGAGGAAAATATAGAGAGGAGACTTAAGAATATTGGTCTCATTAGTGGGATAGAGACTTTGTCGAGAGATTTCTTGTATGAGGATAGATGCAGCTTTGTTATTCGAGGTAAAAGTGTCTCTACTTTGGTGGAAGAATTAGAGGAAGATTACTACATAGTAGTGAATCATCGATGTAAGACAACAGATGAAAAGGACAACACCCTGAATAACCAAATGTCAGTGTTGCTTAATCAGTATTACCTCTTTTTCAAATTATACAATTCGTCTTTTGGAAATATGTTAAAAACATACGGAAAAGACGTTCTATCGAAATGTTTGGAAGAATTTTGGTCCTCATTCATGATCTGTTATAATGAGTTAAACTTTGCTTCTCCTAAATCACTCATGTGGCCCAATTTCACAAATTATAAAGGGTTTCTCGGGACTCTCCCGAAACATGGTCGAAGCTTCAAAAAGTCTACCATTAAACTAAATGTCAACACTGAAAATCAATTGGAAAACTTGTTGGGACAAAATCGCAGCGATAAAACGTTGAAGGGATTGTTAGTATCATACTTGAACAAGGAAGAACCTAAGGAAACTGGTGTCGTGTTTATGCAAACGGCATCAAATGAACCGAATTCTTCATCTTTTTCAATCGACAGCTTGATAGATGTCCACAATTTGGTCGAGCATCAGTATTTCAGGCAAAATCTCAACGAAGAACATCCCAATGATTTGAGTACAACATTTGCGGTGAATGATAGAGTCAAGACAAGCGTGAAAAACGACTACACATCGATATTCAAGCATAACAGCAGCAGCAGCAGCAGTGAAATTGCTCAACAGAACATGCAATTCCTTTCATCGAATCTCGAACTTTTGAATCCGATAACCATCACTAACAACTTGGTAGTCAATCCCTTGAATTTTACTTATAATAGTGTCAAGAACATGGCATCGAATGTTCCGACGAATGCAAATGATACGTCAAGATTGCTTTCGAACGCTACTTCGTTTTTCAAAAGAGATCCAAATTATGTGTCTCCAGATGAAAGAATCAATCATTTACGTGATACGACTAGCAATGAAGAAGACCATATAGACCAAGACAACGAAGATGAAAATTTGCAGGCAAAAGTGGAGGACAGAGGCATGTATCTTTATGGTATTGAGACACAACTTACTCTTGGCTGCCCTATTTCGAGGAATTTGGTTTACTTAAGTTCAACATGCCTGGATTCGAATAACACGACAATACAAAAAGAGATGGAGTATCTGATAATAATCTACAAAAAGGAGAGTATTTATGTTACTCTCATTTACGATTCTTCTAATATGGAATTAGACACGAACTCCTTCTATTCAGGTTTATCATGCCAGGTTTTAGAGCCATTGACCGATGACATTTATTTGAGTTTATCAGATAACAACCCATTATCGAACAGCATCAATTCATTGAGATCTCTTGATAGATATGTGCATGAAAGGAATAAGGGCATTCAAGAAAAGGATGGTGTTACTCAATCCAATGAGTTTTTTTTTATTTCATTTCAAAGAGACGAGAAGTGGATCAAATCATCCTTGCCATATCTCCCATTGATGGAAATTGGAGAAAACAACATTCTTAACCGGGTAAAATTAAAAGCATTTCACTCTTTGATTTATCTTCATGACGAATTGACCGCTTTGTTGAACCATGATAGCAATGAGTTTTTGGAAAATGATTCTTCCATGAATGAATATTTTCACAAGTTCAACAACACAAGACTGAAGAATTGGATGTTTTACTACATAAAGCATAAAAGTACATTTACTATAATCATTAAAAACCATACATCTAACCAAGGAGGATCTAACAAACTACATGCCAATAACTCAGAGATTGCTACAAAAGCTCAGTATGATCAACATTTCTTACTGAAGTTAGCCACCGATGTATATGGCTATGCAAATTTGGGATTCTTGGACAGCTTGGGTGATGATGTTAAGATTTGGTTAGAGGGTTTTCACGTTAGTGAGGAGCATTAGTATCGAGTTTGTCTGACCAATTAAGGAAGCTCGGAACGTCCTTAGCAATAACAGAATTCATACTCCAATCTGCGAGCCACTTTGGAATGAGACCTCCTGAATTGGCACAAGTGGCCATGGACCACTTTAGTTTATTGCTAGTTTTGTCATATATAATCATTTCAATCGACAGATATTTTGCATGAACCATTGCGGACTCCTTTGGATCAGCTTGTTGAGGAGGCTTTATTGGTTGAGATATTACATACGATTCACCACCACTTTTACTTTTCATCACATGAATGAGCTCATAGAATATTCTTTTCTTGAGTGGAAATTGTAAATCGTAGTGCAAGACTGCAATGTAGCTGAAGTACGTATATTTGTCGTGATTGTACTCCAAGTTTGATGGTAACAATTTGAATTTGACCAATTCATGTATGTACTCTTTTTCGAATTCTGTGTGTGTGAGCTCGAGACCTTCAGTATTCCCGATGACATACTGATCTAATTTCTTGTAGTATTCCTCTTTCATAGCATCCGGAATTGTTTCAAAGTTACTGACTCTGCCGTGCCAATCGTCTCCTTTAAACTTCTTAGTGAAAGTCTCTACTGCAATCTTGTGCGTTCCATGTTTAAGCCCGTAGCTGTATGTTTTGGCCCTCAGCCAATTACTTTCAATACCACGAACCACCTCAATTGAGTCTTGCACCACACTATCAACATCAAGTTTTTTCAAGTCTTCAATTGTATTTAATCCGATCATATCTCTTGCCTTGACTATTCTTGCAGTAGCGTTCGGTTAATTGCAGCCTTGATGACGTTCAACACAAGCTGCGAGCAGATTTTATACGGTCTGCAATGAAAGGGTGATGCTGATACTCTTCAAGATTGGCACGAAACAACACAAGGCAGTTGCACAACCTAGATAGCTCAACGGTATCATGAGCCTTTCAGTTTTGTGACACCAAAGGAACTTTTATTCCAGAAACTAATTCGAATTTCTAATATTCATCAAGGATCGTTCTTCTCAAGAAAGCCTCAATCGCGTGAGATATCCATCAGTCTCATACATTCCTAGCTTTCAGCTTAAAAGCTTTAGTACCGTTAACTCAGTTACAAGATAAGCGGAAAGCAACCTTCGCCATATTCGAGGTTAAGGAGCAACAAAAGTATTCAACAGGGTATTAATAATTCAACCAAGAAACTTTTGAGAAGTCAGAGGACAAGTTAAAGAAATGGCGCCAACAGGAGAGACTGAGGTTGCGGAACAAAGTTTCGTGGGACCTAACTTGAATGTGACGTTGACTTGCCCTGAGTGTAAGATATACCCACCAGACTTAGTTGAGCGATTTAGTGAGGGGGATATAGTGTGCGGTAGCTGTGGACTTGTGTTGAGTGACAGGGTTATCGACACTAGGTCGGAATGGAGAACTTTCAGCAATGATGACCAAAATGGAGACGATCCCAGCCGTGTGGGAGATGCAAGCAACCCGTTGATGGACACTGAGGATTTGTCAACCATGATTTCTTACGTTCCTGAAAATACCCGGGTTGGGAGAGAGCTCAATAGGGCACAGTCGAGATCTTTGGTGGACAGAAGGGACAACGCTTTAGCTGCTGCATACTCCAAGATTTCACAGATGTGCGACGGTTATCAGCTACCGAGGATTGTGCAAGATGCGGCCAAAGAAGTTTACAGACTAGTTTACGAGGAACGACAGTTAAGGGGTAAGTCCCAAGAGTCAATCATGGCAGCATCAATCTTCATTGGTTGCAGAAAAGCACAAGTGGCCAGATCTTTCAAAGAGATTTGGGCTTTAACCAATGTTCCCAAGAAAGAGATAGGAAAGGTTTTCAAAATCATAGAGAAAATAATACAAGCAAGAAACGCAGAGAACCCAAATGGAATGTACATACAGGATACTTCCCCCACCACCACCACAGCCGAAGACTTGATAAGAAGATACGGATCCCATCTTGGTTTGAGTACACAAGTTACCAATGGAGCAGAGTACATTGCCAGAAAATGCAAGGAAGTCGGTGTTTTAGATGGTAAATCGCCGACTACTATCGCGGCTACAGTTGTGTACATGGCTACACTTGTTTTCGGTGTTGATTTATCACCTTCAAGGATCGCAGACAAAACAGGTGTGAGTGATGGAACTATAAAAACTTCTTACAGAGTAATGTATGAGCAAAGAGAAAAATTGGTAGATCCTTACTGGATAGAGAATGGATTGGTAAAGCTTGACAACATACCACGGAATTGAACTTTGGTAGTAGAAAAGACGCAAAAAATTTGCGAGTCAAATTTGAATTGCTACAAGGATGTCAATCGAGAGGAGCAGGAACAATGTTGGCGGATGGAAGCCTATACGCACCGTATTATGGGGTCTTAACTAGACATTCCTGAGGATGCTTTTTTTTTTTTTTTTTTTTTTTTTTTTTTTTTAATATACACTTATATTGTCTAGATGATAATTCATGTATTGTGGTCAGTATAACGGGAATCAGGCCACTTAGTATATTGGGAAATCGACTGCGATGATAGCTGCTCTAATCAACTTGGAGACTGTTTAGCGTTTATCTGGTGATTTCTATTCTATGTACACACCGCAAATTGAAAAATTACATTTCAAGCTAGCTATTTAGGTAGGTTCTGAACTCTTAATATCAATGATTTACAGGGGACTCGTTAGGTCACTCTCAAGTGTATCTAGCGCAAGCAAGTTACGAGATGTCACTATAATAGGTGGCGGACCTGCTGGTTTGTCACTTTTAACGGCATTGAAAAATTCCCCCGTAACAAGGCATTTGAACTGTACTTTGGTAGAAGGGTCCGATTTGCTGAAGGTCAGAGATTTCAACAAAAACGCACCCACGGAATATACGAATAGGATTGTTTCTTTGACTCCGAAGTCTGTTGATTTCATGCAACAGAAGATGGGAAATTGGGACTTTGTTAATAAAGACAGAATCAAGTTTTATGACAGCATTATTGCATATGATTCAAATGACGAGGATTCGAGGATACTGTTTGACTCCAAATCAGTGGGAAATGAAGCACTTGCAGTGATGATCGAGAACTTGAACATCCAAAGTTCATTGTTGGAAAAGATCGACGAATTGAACTTGCAAAATGATGAGCCTGCAGAAATAGTGGACAACATGAAAGTCGTTGATATCATCAATCCAGTGGCACCAAGCTTAGATGAGCATGAATTGAAAGAAATCGATCCAGCTGCAGGCGCTGGTCAGCTAGATTGGCCTATAGTCAACCTTTCTAATGGTGAATCAATTCAAACTAGACTTTTAGTTGGTGCAGACGGTTTTAACTCACCTGTGCGCAAGTACGCTGGAATTGTCTCAAGAGGATGGCAGTATGACAGATTCGGGGTGGTGGCAACTATAAAATTAAAACACCAGGACTACAGAGATGTCGCATGGCAAAGGTTTTTAACAACAGGACCACTCGCAATCCTTCCCTTGACAGAGGAGAATGCAACAATAGTGTGGTCGTCCACACCAGAGCTCTCGGACGTTCTTTTAAAAACCAACGAGGAAATTTTCCCCCAATTGATCAATGCAGCAATGGTGCTTGACGAAGTCGATATGAACTACATATATTCGAAGCTCAAAGCCAATCCTGACGATGTTGGCGTGTTGGACGAGATTAACTGGAGGTTGTCCAGAATAGATTCCCTAGACTTGGATGAGAAATACCCATTACCAGTTGAGCGACTTGTGGAAAACTCCAGAGCCAGGTTTCCCTTGAAGATGTCGCATGCTGACACTTATATCGACCACAGAGTAGCACTCGTTGGGGATGCAGCACACACAACGCATCCCCTAGCTGGACAGGGTCTCAACATGGGTCAGTCTGATGTGGCCTTTCTCACGGATGCCATTGAAAAAGGCGTCAAAAGAGGAATGGATATTGGGTCCTCACTTGTCCTAGAAAGCTACGTTTCGACCTCCTGGCCAGCAAACCATGCTTTGCTTGGGATCTGTGATAAGTTGCACAAAGTCTTCTCCACGAATGCACAACCCTTGGCCTTGTTCAGAGGGTTGGGAATGAAGGTCATCAACGAATTCTCTCCAATAAAAGATTTAATGGTGAAGGCAATCAGTGGGCTTTGAATGCAAAAAATCGAATCTCAAGAATTTAGCAATGTAAATATAGATAGTCTCGCCATAGTGCACAAAATAGCTTAAAAATACGAAATGGAGTCGATACGATAAATGTACAACAGAAGTGGATTACGATGAGGACATGTTTGTCGACGATCCAGCTCAGCATCCGCAAAACTCGTGCACCATTTGGCAGTACGAGTTCCAAGAGGTGGTTGAATGAAAATCGGAATACAGTAGACAGTATAGATTTGAAGAATGACATTATCATTACTGAAAAATTCAAGAAACTACGAGATGATTATAAGAAACCAAGGTACCCAATAGTGCTCTGTCATGGCTTCTCAGGGTTTGATAGGCTTTCACTACTACCCCAAAAAGGTATTATTAAAGGAACATCAACGATATCGAAAACTGTAGGGCATGCGATAAAAGATGGGTTCATAAATCTAGACTACTGGTACGGAATCCATGACGCAATTGAAAAACTAGGTTGCACCGTCTTGGTGGCTAAAGTACCCCCCTTTGGAACAATAGAAGAGAGGGCATCCTGCTTGAATGACTTTATCGATGCACAATGTGAATCAATTCAAAAAACTAGAAGCAAATCATCGATTTACAATTTAGAGGACATGAGTAAACAACAAGACAAGGAGATTAATTCTTACGGTAACGATGGTAAGATAAAGGTGAATTTGGTCAGTCATTCAATGGGAGGTTTGGATTCCAGATATATGATATGCAAGTTGAAACAGAGGAACTTCCTGGTTGCATCTCTCACCACAGTTTCGACACCACATCATGGCTCAGAATGCGCTGATTTCATAGTGGATCACGTAGAACTGAGACCCTTTTTGAAGAAGATATGCCCTAAATCTATACATCAATTGACAACCACATACCTAGAGAAATTCAATAGAGACGTGGTCGACGATCCACAAGTATCATATTTCTCTTACGGAGCAAATTTCAATCCTAGGTGGTTCAATGTTTTTAATTTATCATGGAAAATAATCAAGCATAGAGTAGAGATGAGCAAGAAAGAGACCGAGGATCTTAAGAATTTGATAGCAAATGATGGCATGGTTAGCGTCAGAAGTTCTAAATGGGGTGAATATTTGGGAACGCTTGAGGGTGTTGATCACTTGGACCTAATAAACTGGACTAATAGAACAAGAACTGTTGTGGATAAAGTTTTGTTTCAAAAGACACCATCGTTCAATGCTGTAGCGCTTTATCTCGATATTTGCGATAAGCTAGCGAAACGAGGATTCTAGAGATGAGTAGTTCAATGCACCGAAAACACGGTTTGTCTGTAAGTTTGGCGAGTTGTAGCATTAAATATATATGAGATGAGATGTCAAATATAGTTACTTTTTTGAATTATATGATATCAAGATGACTCCATGAATAAGCACAGTCGTCACAAAATTCAATCACATTGTGAATTCCCGAATCCACGCTCTCAGTTAAATTCTGTTTGCTGATTTCAGAGAATATATTGTTTTGAATATACTCACATCTGTTTATTTCACTTGTTAACCAATTCTTCCACTCAGAGACAGCAATATCCTTCTCCATTTCGTCTAACATTTTTAATTGAACAAGCAACTCATGTCTTTTGAATCCTACCTCTTTGAAGGACTCACGCAAGCCTTTCGCAACATTTCGTGTTTTCTCGTCGCCATAATCCGCAGTGAATAATGGAATTCTATCAAGGTTTGACACGAACGATATATCCTTAAATTTCCCATAACAGACTGAATTTTGGTTCTGGACTAGACGTAAGTTGTTATTAGAATTAGTCTTTAACATTTCTTGAACATCTTTCAAATATATAGCTCTCTGCAATCTCATGGGTTCCACCGTGATCAATGAATCAGCAAGCTTATTTGCCTCGTGAACCGTCCAATATGACATACCCGATCTGAAAATCAAGGACACGTTCAAAAACGCAGATAGTAAGAGCAAGATAATTAAGGTCCAATTCATCCTCAAACCTTTGATGAATATTGCCAAAGAGGCCCCCACAATATGAACAAAATTGACAAACAGTCTCGCGAAAATCAACATTCCCAGCATCATGAGCTTATGTATTAGGTGCGTCAATTTAAACTTGACGACATGTCTCTGTTTGATCTCCCCAACCTGGTCTGAATAACGAATCTTGCCAAAGATGTTCACAGCTTTCACTACGGCACCATGTTTGCCAATCTGCAATGATGCTGACGTTAAGACCTTATCAAGTCGGCTAGAACTGTAGAAGGAGCAGCCTTCGCATATTTTACGTATCAACGAATTGAACATCAGTCTCCCAGAAAAATGCACGCTCTGATAGACTGACAACTTGCTTTTTCCCCCTTCTAACCCTATTATAACAAATCTGTACGAGCATGTAAATGGCAATCCAAACGGATATTGAAATTCTGACAAGGTATGAGTTACATTGTAATACTCATTATCAGTCATGTTTTCTATTTTTTGTTCGACAAGGAAACGTTCTTGACTCTTTCGGCCCAACGACAACGTCAAAAAGAAATGTCTTTTGGCTTTGCCATCTTTATCAGCATGCCATGTTTGCCTGACAAAATTTGTCGGCTCAAATAATAAGGTATCAAACAATATGTGCGATTCGCTACCAAAAATTGTGTGGAATAAGGCCTTGGGTGGTATTTTATACACCTTTTCATGAACCGTTCGTGACGTATCCTTATAGTCGATTTTAAAGCTCCTAGAAGATGGAGATTCGGAATATTGAAAACTGGTCTTTTCTTCATGCACTTCTGATTTTGATATATCAAATTTCTTATTATAGTTTTCCCAATAAGAATGTTCAATTTTTAGAAGATGGGATATCGTCTCCTGTAGAGTTTTTGGGTTATTGCTAGATCTGTTATCAATCAAATACGACATCTTCTGCTTTAATAGATTTCCCTCATCTAAGAATAACTTAACCTTTAGCGAGCCCTCCATAAAATGAATCTTCATAACGTCGTGGTCATGCAAAGGAGTTACATCAACGGAAACAACATTATCAAAATGGACTTTCGATAAGGCAACAAAACCTAAAGTTTGTATATAAATATAGGTGTTCAATTGAGTGACAAAGCACCTTCCACTAAGCTCTTGCCTTGAGTTGGGACTCCACGTAGATCTGTAGGAGAGCAAGCAATATTCATCTTCACCAATTGCAGTTTCAAATAGTGCACGCATGAGCATGTCTAGCGGAACTAGATCGGCCGGATAGTTATCTGGATGTCGAACCTTCACGCTACTTTTTGATAGACTTAATGCGACAGATCTGTAGTCGTTCCCTTTCGACGACGAACTGACAATATCATGTAGGTAATATAATCCCCAATTCACTGATCCCCACACATTTGCAGTGAGCGCTGAAGGCAGTGAAGATGGGGCAATCAAATCATACCCAATTATAGACGATCTAGTATTAGCAGTGGTGAATGGCGGCCTGCATTGAGGTACATTGAAGTAAATATGGTCTTTGAAATCTCTCTCGTTACTTTCTATGTGAGTTGCAAGTTTGCTCGAAACAATTGATCTTCCTGATGCTTCCGTTATTTTAGAGCTTGTCAAGCGTCTATCCATGCCGGTATTCACGGATGATGCAAATTCCTGAAGTGCTGGCGGGAATCTCCTCGAAGCAATATTAAACAACTCCTCATCATTGGAGGAGCTATCCATAACCCGGGCTTTTTCATTTTCAAACACCCTTAGCCACGACTTGAGCTCAATAAAGGATTCTGTTTGCAAAGTGATTATTACATCGACAGTAGCTATTTCGAAGCAAAATCTTCGATCTTCATTAGGTGAATACTTCACATTGCATAACATTACACCTATTTTGTCACTCTCCTGAACAAATGTTTGGGATGGACTTAGAACCAACATACCGAAAACACCGTCTTTGATGAATGCCCATCGCCTTACCCATATTGGCTTCTGTGACTTGTCAACCCACGTTTTCATGAAGAGATAACCATGTTTCTCTGTGTTTTCATCAGTAATTTCTCTCAACCTTTTATTATTAATGAGAGAAGGTTTGTAATCATCTAGTGCTCGAGACGGAAATTGGGTTTGGTCGAAGCTTTCTTCTACTTGTCTCCTTGCAAATTCCACATCCGGTATGAGTCTTTCGTTCGCCTTTTTACATTCAGATGACCATGCATGTATACGTTGTATCCGGTACCAATGTTGGTTGAAGCCTTCATCATTACTGAGTCGATCTTTTCTTGATTTCAACAAGAAGAAGGATAGGCCTATGAGCTTCTCGTCAAGTAGATTACCTATCTTAGTTAACTCTATGATCAAATCTAAAGAGGCTCTCAAATATTCTCTTTTCACCTGATACAACTGATAAGCGTCATCCATGACACTGTTGGCTTCCTTGGCTTTAGGTGTTGATACGTAAAGATCCAAATACATGTCAAACTTCTTTTGTACCTGTTCAAATCTAGTACGTACTTCTTTGTAATTCTTCATTTGTTGAGCTAGAAAAACATTCAATTGTGTTGACTGTTGTGTATTCACAGCAAGCGAAGAAAGTGCAAGTTCCCACAGAGTCCGGAGTGATGCCATCAAAGTCTTCAATGCTTGTACCGTGTATTCTTGATCGATAAGTCCATCTTGAATGAAGGGTGGTATAAGATGATCCAAGAATGATCTCGAATAAACCTGCAATTCATTCACATACTTGGGTAACCTCTTGACAGAACTTGAAATGGCGGCAAACCATTTTTCAATATTGTCTAGCTGAGTGTCTAAGTGATTAACAGTAGCTCTAAAGCTAGGTGAGTCAAGTGCAGCTTCTTTGAAGTTGACAGATATTAGCTTGAATTGTTGAACAATTGCTTTTCCATCCACATTTGTTCCATTTTCTGTCTCAACTTCACTCATGTTGTGTAAGCCTCGAACTACAGGCTATGAGATCAATTGTCAACTACTTTATGGTTCAAATTCAAGTATAGTTTTCAGATAATTTCATTATTGCTGTATATAGGAGTGTACATAATTATACTATTTAATTTATACAATTTTACGTTAGCCTGAAGCATGTTGTCTGTTACTGTAGTGCTGTAGCATGTCGAGAGCCAGTTCAAGATAAATGAATACCAACTCGATCTGTCAGCTTGTGTAATTTGAAAATGTGGTCGGATAGAAATGTTCATGAATTGAAAATGCAAAAGCTCCTCAATTCTTCTTTGGCTTATACATTATTTGAGTGTTGATAGGAAAACGATGAAGCCCATTCTTGGACGGCTTTGGAGCTTTCGAAGTTGAAGAATTGTTGGGATCTTTTGATGGATCGTATTCGAGAATAGGGCCAAACTTTATGTTTTTCTGGTTGTTATTCTCTTTCACAGAGTCCTTAGCCACTGGCTGACCCATTTGATAACCAGCTAAAGCCTGGGGGTTATAATAATATCCATGATTATCGAAGGAGTTGTTGTCGGCAGTGTTGTAGGGTTGAAATGGCATCAGGAAACCTGTTTTAGGCTGCATACTGAGAAAGTTTGCCTGTTGCTGTAACGAAACGCCAAGTGGCATTTGAGGTTGCACGAGGGTATTCATGGGTGTATGCATTGCCACTTGACTTTGTTGCGCATTTTGGTCTATCTGGGAAAAAGATTGGTTATTGATCATTATATGTGGTTGTTGTAGGGGTACATTATTACCAGCACTAGGAAAGCTTTCGGTGGAATGGTGAGAAACGATACTGTTATGTCTAGCGGGTGTAGAGGTTTCGAAACTCATAGGCGTTTGCTGGGTGTATGCATTATTAGGTATTCTTGGTGAGATTCCAGGAACTTCCAAATTTGGACCAGTCCCCAATCCAGACCTGAAGTGATTTACGTTGATTTGATTTGGATGTGACATCGACTGGACGTTGCTATGATCTTGAACACCAATGGGAGTCTGCAGAGCAAAGTTATCGCTTACCGGAAGATGATTACTTATATTGACTTGCAGCTGAGATCTCATTTGTTGTTGTCTCAAAATATTTTGATTGAACTGTTGGACCGCCGTCGAGTTATATATCGGAGCACTCAGTGGCCCCGGTCCCATTTCGAATGTGTTCGCTTTCACCGTATCAACTTTTAGTTTGTTTTTAGGCGATATGAAGTTACGTTCGGATCTTGGAGAAGTTACCACTTTAAATGGAGATGAATCAGCTATTACTGTCTCATTATCATCGACGTCATCGTTTGCAACATCGAAAGGTTTAACGAAAGATATATCGCTACGTCCTTCAGAATCAGAACACTCGAATTCATGGATCATACACCCATGTATTTTGGATTTTGAATTTATTTCCTTTTTTCCTTCATCATTCTGATAGAATATTTGGACTATTGACAACTCATCCAAGGAACGCTCATCGGAGCCATTCTTCAAGAACGACATATAACCTGTCCAGAAGTCCTTCAAGAAGGGAACGTGCATTTCATATTCTGAATCCTTGAAGTATCCATTTGTCACAATGATATTTTCAAACAATAAGTTGTCACCAGTGAAAACTTTTGTTGAACATAGCCAATTTATCATACCGAGACCTTTTTCATCATTAGTCAAGACATCGATCTTCATGAAGGACTCAAAACGCCCATCAAATGTTTTGGTCATCTTATGATACTCCCCATTCGCAGTGTTTTGAAATATAGAGTTCCCAATGTCGAGGTTAACCCTGTTATTTATGATCATCACTGGTATGTTATTGCTCATTATTCCATTGATTACATTTCCAGGATCGCCTCTAAATCTCCTTTTTATAGCTGATTCAGTCATCGATATGTCAGAAGCATTGCTAAATGACGAGAATGTGTGAGACTTTCCATTTTCAAAGCTAATGAACTTGAAAACAAATTCTCTTGGTCTGAAAATGTTCAATTTTTTGGATCCATTTGTGGATTCGATGTTTTTAGAAGTGGACTCAAATGACTTAGATGATTGGAATGGGGGTGATGATAATAAGTGATATAATTCTTTATCAATCATTTCATTGTCTTTGCTAGAGTCTGGTTGGCTACTAGATACGATGCTCTCCAATGGTGTTCTGATAATGTCATTCAAGTGATCTGTCACATCGCCTTCACTATCCGTGTTAAGTTTATCTTTTGATAGTCTACCTTGTTTCGAAAGCCTAAAAAGCCTAGACGAAACTTGCTTGGCACTTCTAATTATTCCAGTCCTGCTGAAAACCATACGCGATAAAACTTTGTTCTGAGAGGTGTTTTTCAATGCTGATGAATCGAATGATTGATTTTCTCGGAAGCTCCTATACTTCATGAAACATTTCATCAACGCCTCATCTAACTCCTTCCACCACACCCTATCTCCCGAATCTGAGGCGTCTGAACAGACGGACTTCCTTCTATCGGGCGTTTGGATGTAAGAATCTATTTTAGATGCTATTGATCTGTTTGGTGATTCATTCATGGATGTAGATGCTAAACGCCTCTTTTTCTTGGGCAAATCCGCAAGTGGATGGCTCTCCTTGGATGGGCGAGAGAGGACAGGTTCTGAGACCTTGGATTTGAGAACCTTCAATTTGGGTGCTGCAATAAGTTTCGAACCAGACGTGGGTACGTTCAAAAGAAGTTTGTTGGGGGTTAAAAATGCATTCGTATTCTCCTTGTCTCCCTCGGTGTCCTCGTATATTGAGGTCAAAGTGCTTATGTTTTGGTTGTTCTCATTCTCCATAGAAGACCAAACGTCCATAGAGTCTGTCTGAGTATTGACGGTGTCATCCGCGGTGCTCTCTGGCTTGTTTTGCAATGACAACGTCAACAGATCAAGAAACTTGTTCGAGGTCCTGGAGGAGTCCGGAGGAGTCAACGAGTTGAATATATCGTTGTTCCCGCCAGCTGCGCTGCTGCCGGCGGCAGCGCCGGCAGCGCCGCCCTTGGCACCGTCCGCGTCCTTTGGCCTTGTGTTCTCTTCCTCTCTTCTGCTCTCCTCCTCCTTTCTGCCGCCCTCCACCGCCTTGCTGAGGTTGTTCGACACTTGGAAGAACCGCTGCGGCGAGAGCGAGTTGATGAGTCCCAAGTTACGCGGCGAGCTGAAGTTGAACGACGGCAGGAACCCAAGCCCAAAGCTGAATGACGGCGTCACTCGCACCCGCCCACTACCGTTGCCCGACGTTCGCGGCGTCTGTGGCTGCCCCAGAGGTATCTGAAGGAAGCTACTATTATTGTATCCGCTCATTACAATTATGCTACTATTCTGACAGCTTCCTATCTTTCCTTTCAACCTTGCTTCTCTTCTATGAATGTGGGCAGTTTATCAAATAAATAAATCAACTAGATTCAAAACACGAAAACGCGAATAAATAAAATTCGCTTACAAAGAAGACTTCTGTCAACATCACATTGTGGGTTGCAAAGAGGCCGATCGCAGCTGATAGGGTTATATGGCTATATAAATTGGGTTGCGTAGAGAATAATCAAGTCAGAGAAGAAATGTAGGCAGAGGCGAGGGATTCACTGGCACTTCTGAGCGTCTACCGTTGTTTATGGCTTGTCGATTGTTTATTGCTCTTCAACTGTCATACTTTATATAGGGTCGAGTTCGCATTGCCCTGTATGTGGGACCGATGATGTAAAGGGAGGACCCTGTGAACGGTGGAGCGCCACGGGGCATTCGCGGTAGTCGTGGACAGCCCGTTGGGGCCCGCCGGTGTTGGGCGCGGTGTGTAGAGGCCTGGCAGAGGCGTGGCGCCAGGCCGTATGCTGCTCCGGAGACGGGAGGGTCCGGGGCAGGAATGACGGCGGGTCTGCAAAAACGGCGGGTCTGCAAAAACGGCGGGTGTAGAAGGAGGATAGGCATGGTGTCGGGCTAGAGACCGGGTCTGAACTGGAAAATCTCCTCGACGATGGCCTCGCTCAAGCCAGGCTGCTCCATCTCGAACTCGAGAAGGTTGTTGATGAGGTTGTGCACTGTTTTCTTGGTTGCTTCGTTTCTGCCTCTTATGTAGACCTGTTCGAGACAGTAGAAGAGAATCTCTCCCTTCGAGACCGACTCGCGGTAGAGGTACGGCGACGCCGGGGATGGAGAGGAGTCGGGGAAGCCTGCCTCCGCTGTGGGCGAGTGGGACAGCGGGTGCTCGCCGCCACTGGCGGGCAGCACCACGCTAGCGGCCATGGGCGTCCCTCGCGGAACCAACTGGGACCGCGCTTTCGGCGAGCCCTGTGGAGTGGAGCTCGACTTGATCGGCGTAGGTAGGTTGTTGACGAGGTGGGTGTGCTTAGCCACATCCCCTCCAGACACGCCCTTGTTTTCCATGGACTGTAGTTGTTGTACGGGGGAGCTGAGAGGAGAGTGTAGCTGCGAAATGATTGATGGGCTGGACTCGTTGAGACCGGGACTGGGCGAGGGAAGCTTGTCTTGTAGCGCCTGCTCGAGATACGGCGACACCTCGTTATAGAGATTGATTAGAGTTTGCTGCATCTTCGAGCTGTGGAACGTCCGGAAGGTGTTGAAGTCCCATTGGATGGTGCTTCTGTCTTTCTGCTGGGTGAAGATGTTATGTCTGGGCTTTTTAGTTGCCTTGTTGTGGAGCTGAAACCATTGGTTTTTCTGCCCTATGACTTTGCGGAGATCGATGCTGGACTTTGCATTCGAAATGAAACGGTGATGCAAAAGCTTCGAAGAGCTTGGTCTCTTCTTGGGGTCTTTCAATAAACAGTACCTCACGAAATCCTTGATGTTTTCACTGAAATCCACACCTGTCAACAAAGGCGGCTTGTTTTTTGGGATTTCAAAGAGAATTTTCATGGGGTCATACTGGGCCAATGGTGGCGATCCTGTCACTAGCTCAATGGTAGTTATTCCTGTGGACCATATGTCCGCTTTTTCGTTGTATCCGCCACTTTTTCGACGTGTGATGACCTCGGGAGCCATCCAAAATGGCGTACCCACAAATGTGTTCCGTTTAACCTGGGTAAGCGTTATCTCACCACTGACACCAAAATCCGCCAACTTTATCTCTCCCTTCTCTGTCAATAGGATGTTGGCAGATTTGATGTCACGATGCACTTTCTTTTCCAGATGGAGATAATTGAGTCCCTTCAACACATCTCTAATGATGTAAGCCACCAAATCTTCAGGAAGTTTCTTGTAGAATTTTAGTAAGTCAGCACAGGATCCTCCGCCGCAGTATTCCATCACTATAAACATCGACATATCATCCACAAATGTCTCAAAGTATCTGGTAATAAATGGAGACTTAAGCCTCGATAAAAACTGTATCTCCTGAATCAATACCTTAATATCCTCATTCGTTTCATCTAAGTTGATTGCTTTGACCGCAACTATGGTATTATCTGTTTTGCAAGTTGCCTTATACACATCTCCAAAATTTCCTTTGCCAATGCACTGGTGAAAATGGTATTTCTCTAAGGACATATTAACGAGTGGTTCCCAATTGAACGATACAACGTTTAACTATTAGTAATTTTAATGATACTAGGTAGATGTTTTGATAGATATGAGTATATAGCTTGCGTCTGTGAGGCCAGTTATAGTGTTAGAAGCAGATTGTCTATTACATAGTTCAGTGGTTTACCGGTTATCCTCTTTTTGAGAAATGTTTGCAGCCACAAATAAATTTTGCGACAATTTTCAGTCCCCACAGAAAAACTGATAAGCAATCATGGAGAGACCAACGAGCCTGTAAGTTTCATTCTCTTGACATTCCAGTACCCCAATGCATCATCCAGCAATTTGATGTTGTTGGTGACATTTCTGTCGTAGTCGATTCTGCATCCATTCAATATGAGGAGTTCAGAAATGGCAAATAACTTTTTCTTCCTTCCGCCCTCATCTTCTACTTCTATAAACTTCTTCAATGAGTACTCGTAGAGTGTGATAATGACGGGGTCTTGTGTTTCTGCGTCGACAATTTGTATGTTCACGTTGACATTAGCACCACACGCGATATACTTGAGGGCATCATGTATTAGGATACTCTGAACGGCCCGAATTAACAATGTGTTGATATCCGTGTATTTGGCGCAATACCTCTTCAAGAGGTATTTGTTTCGGATAAATTCTAGACGCTGATCATCGGATGCATCAGCACCGACCTTCTCGGAATCTTTCAAGTTGGCCTCCAAGTATTCGTTTACTCTAGAATTGTTGATGTAGTGAATTAGAAGCTCAGTTTCGTCAGAGAAGTTATCCAACTTGAGGGACTTTATCTTCGAAATATGTGAGCCAAGATTTCTATGACTGGAGGAGCATTTTATACAAAAACAGACCAAGAAATTAACTGAAATCCATTCCACAGTCTCCGTAGCACCACAATCAACACATAAGTGGTTATCGCTATTTTCAATCTTCCTGACAATGCCAAGAATATCCTTGTCTTGAAGCTTCAACTTTGACGAAATCAGTATTGGTGAGTTAGAGCGACCAAGAGACCCGTCAGTGATTGTGGGTGGTTTTGTTGAATGATCGGTGTTGAGAAGGCCTAGAAGCTTTCTTTTATCTGCCGATTCCGGTTTGCGAGTTCTCGCCTTATTATGATTGCTGAGACTTTCTTCTAGCCTGGATCTATCCACCAATTGACCAGCATTGAACAATGCCTTTAACCACCTATTGAGATCCTTCTCGTCCATAGTTTGAAAGATGTGCTTTTCGCCCGAGGAGGTCAAAATCTCTAGACAATTATGCCTCTTTTCAAAGGTTGTAGGCTTGACACTAGCGAGAGCAATCTCTATCGGTGTTCCTATCAATGACTTTGCTTCTCTCCAATCTGAGTACTCAAAAAGTTGGCCATCCTTAAGAACCACCCATTGTTTATGCCAACCCTGCTTTTTTTGGCCTCCCAACTTGTACAAAATACCTGCCATTTCTGAAAGTTGATCTCCCATAGACAGTGACTCCCCATTTGAAATTGTGGCTTTGTTGCTGTCAAAAACTAAGTCCAAGTTCTCGTTAGAGATGGTAAGATCGTCTGTGTTAGTATCATCCGTTATCGTTGTGTTATTTAAAGGATTGTGTTGTAGCGAAAGAAGTAACTCTTCGTTCGATTGACAGGCTTCTATCATTTGTCGGAACTGATATTTTTCTCCGTTATATCGCAATAGTACATTAAGGTAGATTCTGTAATTTGTGTTCAATAATGATTGACTTTGTTTAACATTATCAAAAACCTTAAAGTCTAAAAGACCTGGTCGTTCTTCCGAATATCGTAATCCCAAAAATTTGAAAAGGGTTTCTAAAAACTGGTTGTAATATTGATTATTAGTGAGCATGTTGAAATGATTCAAGTAGTCAAATTTTGCTAGCTCAAATGCTTTTCTTTTACTTAGCAACTTCAGTTCAGGTCTCTCCTTTTCCTTTGACAAATATTTATTCAACCAGTGATAATATTCCTTAGAAACGTTTTCAAAGTGTCGCTTCTTGATCTGAAGTTCATTGATGGGATTGTTTTCGATGTTGATGTTATTATTGAAAATGCTTATGATCTTGGACAAGATTTTCTCGTCACAAATTCTGCGTATGAAAAATCTTATATTAGTGTAAAAGTCTTGAAACATGGATGAGAATTGTCTTTCGAATTGTTTTGGAAAACCAAATTGCTTAAGCAAATCATTAAATTGTAATTCGGAAATTGATTTGATGTGTTTTGCAATTTTGGATTGGCTTTGAATTAATCGTCTCAGATAAAGATCCAAATTCTTCGTTTCTTCAACAAATGCCGTCAAAGTCTTTTTGAGTAAAGGAATATTTGTTTCGTATCTCTGTAAAAGCCTCCGAAACTCTGGACCGTCCTCCAAGTTGATTCCAAAAGCCTTCTGAAAATCAGAAATCTTCAAGCTTTTGCTTGGTTTCTCTTCAACGTAATCAACAAAGTCGGTGCTTGATTTTGGAATCTCTTCGAATCCTTCCTCAAACCAAACAGAAAAGCCAAGCGAATATAACGGGTCATTTCCTTCTTCTCCTTCACTGCGTAATATAATGTTTAGTATGTCATCCGATAAAAGAGGATTGTCCAAATGGTCTTCTATTATGAGGTCTGGACCCGATAGGAAATCCTCTCCAATCATCTTGGATAAGTCAAATTTGGAGCTGTCAAGTAATGCATTTTCAAATGTACCTTTGCTCATCAGCTCCACTTCAGCTGCTGGATCTGTGACGCACGAGTATCTTTTCAATAGTGTGATCTTTTCATTCTTTATCTTCTGGTCGTCATGAACCGTCAAAGTCAATTTTAATCTTCTCAAAGAATTGGGCACGGAAACCAATAGAGGTTTCAGACTATCTGATAATCTACTTTGTACAAACTTAACGGGTTTACTTTGTATTACCGAGCCCAATTTGGTTGAGTGGGACACAGAGCTGCATTCCCCATCTTTCATAAGTATGGTCACTTCACTACTTTCACTATCGTCAGTGAACACTATCTTCCCCAAAGAGAACTTTTTTTCTTTAGTTTCTGTGTATGGAAGACATTGCTTGAGGATTGTATCCATCCTTCGACTCGGTTTGATATCACTGCTTGATAGCCTTCCTTACAACTAAAAATATTTATGATATGATAATCCATCTCTCAATCGCATTAATTACACAAAGCTTTCATGATTAGACGAAACAAAATTTGGAACCATATAAAAGTGATTTGGTTGATCTGGGATTTTCTATGTGGGTTGAAGGCTTGCAGTAACTACTTATAATGAGGGTTGAAGATCATAATGACCTCTTGGTGTAGAAAATGTTTTCAGTTTATATGGTCTACAGATCAAGACTAAGGCCTTGAGGATAAAGATACTACACCAAAAAAAAAAAATCAGACACTCAGTGGAAGCCGAACCCATCTGCCTCTGATTTTTAAGGCCTAATTCTGTAACCGTTAAACTAATGGGTCGTTTCGTGTGACAGATTTATAAATTGACCTTTTTATTGTATAATGCGTATACAGTACTTTGATTTCACAGTATCCATACCTAATGCCTACTAGTGTTGTTGCGATGAAAGATTGAATTACTGACGGTGTTGTGGTGAAACATCTGACAGAAGTGTTTGATGAAATATGTTTTAATTCCACCATTCAATTAAGTGCACGAGGCCATCATGCCAACAGGACAAGCTGGTTCATAGAGGCCTCATAAAAGGCACCTAACTTCCTTTCGCATCTCGTATAAGACTGTAAAAGACGTTGGACTTTTTGCGTTTTGGTGGCTTTTTGAGTTTCTTTATGCTAATAAATTTATCGGAATCATCACCGCTATTCTCGGCACTGTCAGAACTGTCATTGCTAGAGCTATCGTCACTATCACTGTCACTGGATCCATCAGATTCGACTACGGGCTGCTGCTTTATGGTCGACTTTTTATTATTCGGCTTAGATGCAACGCTGTCTCTAACTTCTGGAAGACCCTTCAGCGCTAAATAATCCAATGAAATTAAGTTAGGTTTTCGAATTGTAGTACTGCTAGCATGTGATGATGATTTTGGCGTTACCTTGTTACTTTCTTTGATGTTTTCGTTATTCAATTCGGGAGTGTGGTACCCTTCTGAATTATGCGACGATGAGGAATTGGACCTCTCAGACTTTCCCACCTTCTCATCGTATTTTGAGTCCGAGCCTCTTGGATTAGAGTCTTTAGATTTGTTTGGTTTCACTTCTGCTTTCTTTGTGTCTGCCTTTTTTGTCGGAAGTTTCTTCTTATCGCTAGGCACCGAAGCTACTAAGCGAGGTTGCTTGGAATCATTGGCTTCAGTTTCAGAATCAGAGTTAGAGCTGGATCCAGAGTCAGCATCTGACTGGAGTCCCGCTTTCGAAGATATATGATCATTTTGGCTTGGTTCTTTGGCTGATTTTGCAAGCGCCTTTTTCTGATTAGATGTCATTTGCTTAGACCCGGTTCCAGGCTCCGTGGCTTTTTTGGGATTAGCGACAGGTTTGGCTTTGGCGGCTATGATTTTTTTAGCTTCTTTAGGAGGTTTTGATGTTGATTTATTAGGCTTTTTGACACTTTTGTTCTTGGCCTCCTTGGTAGGTGTGGCAACAGGGGCTACAGACTCACTGGATATATTTGCAATTGGGCCTGCATTTTTCATCTCCAATTCATGTTGACTGGCTATCTGCAAGGCTTCCTCCATTCTATTGTCAGATTGCTGAGTATTGGAGGGAGTATCGACAATGAACTCCGTGATCTTCAGGGGCTCAATATGCATATCGCTATAGTCGGCAAGTTGACCGTTTGTTGAATGGATATTGAAATTAGATATCAAATCCAAATTGGGATCAAAGAGGTCGCCTTCTATTATTGGATCGTTGGGTATCCAGACATTCAAATCTTCTCTATTTACCGAAATAGAGCTCAATTTGCTATCTATCAACTTCATTTTTTCTAATATCAAATGCAACTTATCTTCAGTACTTGCGGAATGGCCCAGTACTTTTAGAGTTGGATCAGCAGCCTTGTTTTCCCTATTTTCTGGTTGAACCTCTGGAAGAGTTGATTTGTCTTGCTTTTCTATTGAATACTCCTCTATATTTTGCGATGAAGTGGTTGCTTTATTATTGGTAACGTACAGGTGTGCCTGTGACGAAGAAGACGATCGACGGGCTCCCCCAGTTGCTGCTGCTCTTTGCATCCGTCCACTTGCAACTGGTGAGGCATCGACCATATCTATCTCTAAGCTTTTAATTAAAGCATTCTTGTGTCTGGGGCCCGATTCCTGAGTTACAGTATGCTCATTTGTTTGACGCTTGTTATGGTTTTTCACTCCTTCGCGAAATATCTTTAAAATCTCTTCCTTGCTAATTGTTTCCCTTGAGTCTTTCTCTCTGATATCCTCCGCGTATTCGTTGTCCTGCGTTCCATTGACTTGGACGTGAGAAGCCTCCAGATTGGCAAGACCGCCTTGTGAATTTCTCTTCACAACCACACTTGACCTACTAGGTGACGATATTGACGAGGAACTCGATTCAGAATAAGATGAATGATTAAGCTCTGAATGTGGTGATTGCACCAAAGCGTCCGACCTATTTAACTGCGTATGCAAAGGAATATTGAGCATACCAGATGTTATCCTTGTTCCACCAGTAAGGGCCGAATCGTCTGCCCTCTTTGTTCTTTTCTTTTCAGGTATTAACTGGTCCGGCTCCAGATCAGGAGGTGGAAGCGACACGTAGCTGTCATCTTTAAAATGCGTTCTACTCAAATCTCTGTCCCTCTCGTTATGTACCGAGGAGTACGACCTGTTCTCATTGCGCAAGAATTCGTCTTTCATCTCGTGCTCTGCTCTCGTTCTCTTCGTAGGTATCAAAGGATCGGCCCTCTCAAAATATTCTTGTGTGACCTTGTGATTACTTACGTTGGCGTCCCGTGTCAAAACTGGAGCTGGTGGTAACAATGGAGTGCTTTGCACTATATGCGCAGTTCTACCATTCATAGGCGTACTTTCTATCAAATTCGACCTTCCTAACGGTGACCTAACAACAACTCTGAGTATTTCCCCCGAATTAAATACTTCGCCCACCTCGAAGTCATAGTCAAGATCACATCTATTATTGTCTTGAAGTCTGTCAATTATGAGTGGTGCGCTTTCGCCGTATATCTTTTGATATCTCAAACTCAACTCTTCGCTAACTGTTGATAAATCTGATATAGCTTCAGTTAAATGCAAAAACTTCCTAACTGAGTAGGGATCCAACTCCTCAGTTGCAATTTCAGAGAATTGCCCCGGCACTAAAAGTATCTGAAGCTTCAACTTTGCCATAACGAACGAATTCTGTTACTACTCTGATATCTATTAGAATAACCACCTACAGGTACAGAAAAAATTGTAAATCTCATGAGTACTGAAAAAAAGTATCACATGATCTTCAAGATGATATAGAGTGTTAAGGTATTGGGCTACGTATATATACAAAGACTAGTGAAAATACGGATCTGAGCCTATGACTCTTTGCGCGTCTTGCTGTAGCTGTAAGTCTTTTTCCTTTGGTTCGAAATCGAAACTTTGATCAGGTTCAAATACGTCTTCAATGTTGAGTCTGTTCCAAGTAGGGGACCACGTTATAATCTCGCCGTCAATTGTCCCACAGTAGTATATGCATTTGAAGGGTCCTCCGTTCACTATGGCCGAGGTACGCCCCTGCTTTTTGGATCCTTTTCTGGAGAGTCTAGAGACGAGTTTTCCGTCGATAGTGCGGAATATGAAAATATCACTATTATCTGAGGGAAACAAGAGGTGCTGTATCTCCGACTCGTACTTTGGATTAAGCACGAGCGGTATTGTTTGTGGATATTTGTTCCTGGTCAAAGGACCGAAATTGAGGAGTTTGTTTATGGGCGGGGCTACCTTGGAAATCATGTCCCAAACCCTGACCTTATCGTCATTGCCCGTCGTGTAGAGCGTATGCCCGAGCTCATCCCATACCAAGCCGTTCACGGGACCCAGATGCGCCTTTACCGATGCGCGTGATAGGTTTCCTGTAATGGACGTAGTGCCGGTGGTATGCAACATGTCTAGTCGGGAAATGCAGCTATCGCTTCTGCGTATATCCCATAGCTTGACCTCTCCGTCAAACCCTCCTGACGCTAGGATCTGAGGATTCTGGGGGTGCCACTTGACGCTCAATGTCTTCCCCTTGTGGCCCTTCAATATGTGGGCACTTGAAGTCGACCTAAGGTCGAGGAGTCGAATGAACGGGCTGTCGACGCCAACAGCAACAAGGGCCTGAGAAGTGAGTGCGTTCTGCGACGTACAGCTGATGTCAGACGTGTAAACACGGTTCTCCATGTCGAAAGTGTGCACTGGCTTCATCTCATTCGTGTCCCACACCTTGACCGTACAGTCAAACGACGAGCTTACAAACATGCCAGTGTCAAAGGGCCACCACTGGATCGATGAAATCCCAAATCGGTGCTCGCTCTTAGCCGGAACCGTCACCAAGTTCACAAACGTGCTCACCGGGTTGTCGTAGTCGTAGAGGTCGGGCTGCTTGCTTACCGGCTCCAGCTGCCGCATGTCGTCCTCATCCACCGACTGCTGCTTCAAGTCCCAGAGCTTGATCGACGAATCGCCGCACCCACTCAAAAGAAAGCGGTAATCACTGCTTTCCAACGAAAGACTGTTGACTGCTGCATTGCGATGGCAGTTGAGAGGAAACACATCCCGGAGCGCCCTTTGGTCCAATGACGTATAGAACGACTCAGCAACCGTAGTGGCAAAACCATATGGACTGATCTTACCCACTAGCCTTTCAACGAGTAGCGATTGCATATCATTTCTTCCTCTCTATTCTTCCTGAGGTTCTCCATACTAAATCTCAGATTTGATATTGATGAGTCTTAGTATAGTTAATACACGCCCTCTTACGATTTTTTAAATTTGTTCATCCATTATTTCTGAGAATCTAGTACAAAGAATACATAACTATACGGCAGAATGTTGGATATCAACTCATTCTTGGTTGAGAAGGGAGGAGATCCTGAAAAGATCAAAGAGTCTCAGAAAAAAAGAGGAGCTTCTGTGGAGCTTGTGGACGAGATTATCGCCGACTACAAGAGCTGGACGAGTATTCGATTCGACTTGGATGAGAAGAACAAGGCAATCAACCGGGTGCAGAAGGCGATCGGACAGAAGTTCAAGGCCAAGGAAGATGCTGGCGAGCTTTTGGCAGAGAAGGACAAGTTGACTAACGAGAAGAAAAAGTTGGTGGAGCTGGAGCAGAAGGCTGACAGCGATTTGCGTTACAAGGTGAACCAGGTGGGGAATATCGTTCACAAGAGCGTGGTCGACTCTGTTGACGAGGAGAACAATGAGCTTGTCAAGACTTGGAAGCCGGAGGGTCTCGCCGAGCTCGGCGAGGTTGCCAGCGCTACGGGGGCACCAGCGAAGTTGTCGCACCACGAAGTGGCTCTCAGATTGGACGGCTACGACCCCGAGAGGGGTGTCAGGATTGTGGGGCACCGTGGTTACTTTTTGAGGAACTACGGTGTGTTTCTTAACCAGGCGCTTATCAACTATGGTTTGAGCTTCTTGGCCAAGAATGGTTACATCCCCTTACAGTCTCCCGTTATGATGAACAAAGACGTTATGGCCAAGACCGCTCAGTTGTCCGACTTCGACGAAGAATTGTACAAAGTTATAGATGGAGAGGACGAGAAGTACTTGGTGGCCACCTCAGAGCAGCCCATTTCAGCTTACCATTCGGGTGAGTGGTTCGAATCGCCACAAGAGCAATTGCCAGTCAGATACGCTGGTTATTCGTCCTGTTTCCGTAGAGAGGCAGGTTCTCATGGTAAGGACGCTTGGGGTCTTTTCCGTGTCCATGCTTTTGAAAAGGTCGAGCAGTTTGTGTTGACAGAGCCAGAAAAGTCCTGGGAAGAATTCGATAGGATGATCTCAATTTCCGAGGAGTTCTACCAGTCTTTGGGCTTGCCTTACAGGGTTGTTGGAATAGTTTCCGGTGAACTAAACAATGCTGCTGCCAAAAAATACGACTTGGAAGCTTGGTTCCCATTCCAAAAGGAGTACAAGGAGTTGGTTTCCTGTTCCAACTGTACTGACTATCAATCGCGTAACTTGGAAATCAGATGTGGAATCAAGCAACAGAACCAGACTGACAAGAAGTACGTTCATTGTTTGAACTCAACTTTGTCTGCTACACAAAGAGCGTTGTGCTGTATAATGGAGAACTACCAGAAAGAGGACGGATTGGTCGTTCCAGAGGTTTTGAGAAAGTACATACCTGGTGAGCCCGAGTTCCTTCCATTTACAAAGGAATTGCCAAAGAACTCAACTTCTACCAAGAAGAACAAGAAGTGATAACGACGAAATTTATATACAGAATTATATAGCCACGCATCGAGTTGTATGACCGTTGTGAATTTTATTTAAATCAATGTGTATCGTTGTCCATCATTAGTACCAAGCTTGTCTGTGTGTAACATAGCACGTCCAACGCTGTATCCGGCACTAGAAGGATTATGTCAAATGTACAAGATAGGGCCGAGGAACAACCACCTTCTTACGAGGTGACTCACCCACCATCGTACTCAGACGCATCGTCTGATTCCTCTCGATCCCTTCAGGAATCTGAGATTCTGAAGGTCTCGCAGAGAAAGGGGGAGTGCAATGAGTGCTGTACCAACTGCTTGACATGCTTCGGATGCTGTCACGGCACACATTGCACGTTCACCGATAAAAATATGTTTGGGATTCTTTGCATTATACTATGCTGCGGTGCTTCAGTTGATGGGGGAGTGCAAGCTGCTTGACAACTTCCAAGACCAGGACAGCATACAATAGTGCCTGATGTGTTACAGATGCCGTAGACGGTACAACATGGACTACATTTCACATTATAAACATCTCGCTCGAGAAAACATGTACCCTTCACTTTTAGCTATATAATACATGCTACTATTAAACGTTTCTATATTGGCCGCATGCATTGTCCAAGCTCATGGTACCAACGGTGCGTCGGCGCACTCAGTCTGAAGCGAGGATGGGACCCTCTCACATACACAATCCCTCGAGACACTCTTCTGCACAACAACAGCAGATGATCGCAGCACAGGATCCACAAAAGGTGGAACAACAGCCGCCGCCTCCACGCTGTCTGGCGGGCTGTTGTACGTACATGGGCTGCTGTTGTTGGTAGTATCCCTGTGGAGGACCTTGCTGATAATATCCCTGGGGAGGGGGCTGTTGATAGTAGGACTTGATATAGTTAGTATACTTGTGCGTGGTCGACTTCGCTGCGTCTTCAGTCCACCGCGACAACGAGGGTATTCTCAGTGCTGGTGTTCGCGCTGGCGCCTTCGCCAGCTCCAATTCCACTCCATTTTCTCAATCTACGAATATGTCTCCCTTCACTATTTCTCTACAACTCTGTTTCTCCCCACTTTCCTGCCCACGCTTGACACACATTAATGTTTACTCCTGCCAGAGCTCGTTAGCTCGCTCGCTAGCTCGCCCGTAACAGTCCCACGTCTCTTCCCGCGACACCATCCGCGGCTGGTTCGCACATATACTGGAACACCCCTCGATGAACTACTCATACTTACCATTTCGACTTCTTTCTTTGCTTACACGCTATGTTAGAGAGAAGACTATAAACGAATCCGAATCAAATATATACTCTGTTAAATCAACGATGCTGCGAATCTGTTCTTACACGACAATGTAATCTTCCACTATAAGCCGTCTAGTGAGGCTACTGAGCCGACATGTGACCCCCTGCTGCTCCTGCTGTTCCAGTTGGAACAGCTAGCCTACCGTGTACGGGTACTCCCAAGCCATGTTGGTGTGTACAGGGACGGTGACTGCGGTGCCGTCACCGTTCTTCCAGCCGACACCGCCGGATGATCAGTGGGTACCGGACAGACATCGGGAAGGTACCGGACAGGTACCGGGCAGGCACCGGACTGGCCTTGCCATAAGTGAGTGAGGCCCGGCTGGGGGTGCAAGATCCCGGGCAGGGTGCAAGGGTGTAGTCGGAGACGATCGAAGGGAGCTCCACAAGCGTGTGGATCAGCAGAATGCACAGTGTGCACTGTTACCTTCTGAGGTATTACGCCGTACGGGGTGACGAACTGAGATGAACGAATTGTGTGAGGTGTACGCATTGTGTGAGGTGTACGCATTGTACAGACTGTACGAGGAGGACTTCTGTGATGCACTGCAATTGCGCGCGAACAGCGCAGCATGAGCGCAAATGCCGGCAGAGTCGTTCGCGGGTGCTATGGTGATGGCCAACACAGACAGGGTGTTGCACGGCAAGACAGCAGCAGGGGCCTCGGCGAGCCGTCGCAGTCCAGTGTCTCGACATCGCGTGGTTGAGGGCACCGGGGAGCTCCAAACAGCCATTTGACGCTTCGGGTATACAGTGTGTACACACTGTATACACAATATGTATGGATTGTATGAGGCTCGAGACACTAGAGCGATTCCATGCTCAGAAGACGGTGTGGGGTCGAAGGGACGAGCTTATTGGGACGTAACGATAGACGAGGCCACGGGTGTGTGAACGCGAGGTTAGCGGATGTTGGAGTACATGGGAATGAGCGTTTATTGCATAGAAGCGTATTTAATGCGTGTCAGCATAATCGGGTGCAAAAAATGAGAATTTGTGAACACGATCGGGGTCAGTCGGTGAGGATGGTGTAGGTAGAGAGCCCACCCAAGACGATCGATATGCCAATGGTAAACAAAACGAGGAGCCGCTCGAGGCGCGTCAGCCGATGGCGACACAACTTGAAAAAGAAGGCTCCTGGCAAGATGAAGCACACAAGGAAACATATAGACGCACCGGACAAGCCGACGATTTTCTCAAACTCGGGAAATACGATAGCCAACCCGACGAAGAGAGCAGTGACACCGAGTCTATGGACCATCTTCTGTACAGTCTTGATGGAGCTCACAAATCTGCTCTCTGAAGGCGTGGTGACTGCGAAAATTGAGTCCAAGGTCGAGATAATGGGTTTGGCGTTTAAAGCGGTCTTTGCTAGCGGTATAAGACAGATCAAACTACTTATGGAGGTATAGCACCAAAAGGGATACCCTGTTGTGGTCAAGATGTTGTTTGTGATCTCGTTGTTGCAAAGATGTCCAAACATCAAAAACCCCATTAAACCCATGGACAAGTCTGTGACCAACGTGATGGAATACGTTACTTTCAACGTACCTGTAAATTTCTGGGGGTGTCTCATATCTCGCTTAAGGTTGGGAAACACTGCATGGCCACCAAACGGGGCCAACAAAATTCCAATTGCGAGCAAAAGATTCTTGGTGCTGTCGGGCCACATGTTAGGTGGCATCACTGACAAAAGTGACCCTGGCGAAGTGTTCTTGAGTAGACCACAAACAAAAACTAAAATAGTGATAGATATGGTTGATATGATCCCGATCAACGAAAATACCGACAATATGGGCAACGGAAGAAGTGAAAAAGGTGTCAATATGAAATAACTGATTATCTTGAGCCTTGTTTTGGTCCAAACATCTTCGTCTCCCCAAAGAGCATAGAGTGAGTCGCTGAATAGAACAATCAAAGAGACACCAACACTAAGCAAATCCAAGGAAAAAATGAGCGAGATGACTAGTTTTGCTGCAGAACCGTAAGCGGCGTATCCCAAATCGGCGTATGTCATTATGGTATCATCTGTATCCATGGCCCTCGAAATTAACGTGGCCGTCCAGAAGGTCGAAAGACCACTCACAATCAAGAAAGGAACACCATAAACCCACCCAGCTTTTACAATTCCCGTGGGCAATGCCAAAAGACCAACGCCTATCAATATATTGATAGAATTGAAGATAGTTTGGGGTGCAGTCGACTGACCCTCGACAACAGTGATCACGTTCCCATCTTTGTCTTCAATCTTCTTCAAATTCATGTGTCCTGCAGTTGTAATGTTCGTTAAGTTCGTTCGGATACTCGAAAATGACGAAGAATGGAAGAGCTTACGACCATTGATAGGAATACCCCCCGCCTCCGCACGAGAGTTCTTTCTCGATTGATTTATCATCTGCGCCATGTCAGATTGCGAGAAAATCTCATTGTTGGGCGATAAGTAGTCATCGGGCGGCGTGTTCATGAAGATTTGATTTCGGCTATTAATTTCATTGATCACCATGCTAAGACGTTCACCCCGAGGCGACGGCATCATCATCTCAGGGTCGAAAAGCTCATCCTGAATTACATCTCCAGATGGCAAGCTCTCATTCACAAAGAAGGATCGTTTCTTGCGAATATCACTGTCCAACTTGGACGCTGAGAATGACTGTGCTCGTGTAAAAGAGCTTGCAAAATTATGCAAAGAGTTGGGTCCCCTGAAAGATCCGATTGGAGAGTCAAAAAACGTATTCGACGGACGCCTCCCTACAAGATGTGTCACCTCACTCACATCCTCTTCTGATGCCATCGCTATGTCCCTTTACTTATCCGTTAACAAGTAAATTGTCGTTGAGCTCAATCTTCGCTTCACGATTTTCCATATCCTCACTGAGGTGCTCGCTATTGATAACAATTACATAATCCCTGAGCCAGTGTATCTGGTGACGTAATATGTTTGTAAGCGTATATCAGACGGTAGCATATGGCTCACACTAACTACTCATAAGTGAAACGAAACGAAACGGAACAAAACACGAGTACTACAAGTCCATGCTGCTGGAGACTCAACTAGGGGGTTCCGTGAGTCGGTTCTTACTGACGTTCTTGAGACCAACATTTCTGCTTTCTGCTCGTCAGAAGTGGGTAATAGGACTTTTTCATTTGACGTCCGTTGTCGTATTCTGGGTCCTTTCAAGCTTTCTAGTGAGCCGGTTGGTGGAGGATGGAACGTATCGAAAGCCATTCTTGATAACTTATATCAACACAGCATGCTTCTCGTTGTATTTGGTTGGGTACTTGATAAATGAGAGGTTGAGCGTTAGATCATTTGTGTACCGCATGAAGATGGAATACTATGGTGCTCAGATGGTGCCAAATACAGACGGGGAAACATCACGCCGTGAAAGTCCGTATGGATCCAACAATCGTCTGCAAGAGGACTTGGGCGAAGGCTCGGATGGGTCATTAACTGACGGCAATGCTAACATTGGTATCTTGGAAACGTTCAAGTTGTCCTTTCAATTTATAGTGTTATGGTTCCTGGCAAACTTGGTGACAAATGAGTCACTTTCATATACATCGGTTGCATCCCAGACCATTTTGTCTTCCACCTCGTCATTTTTCACGTTACTTATTGGATACCTCTATTCAGTGGAACGCTTCAACCGGAACAAGGTATTGGGTCTTTTGTTAAGTTTCACAGGAGTGACAATTGTGACAAAAATAGACTCTTCCACGAGTTATCCGAACAGGTCGAATGTTGCCGTTCTCTGTGGAAACGCATTGGCCCTTCTGGGTGCATTGATTTATGGAATATATACAATACTTTTGAAGTTCAAGACCACAAACCACAACACTAACAAAGAGAGAAACTTGAACACCCATCTATTTTTTGGATTCGTGGGGATTATCTGCCTTGTGTCTTTTTGGCCAGTGTTAGTCCTACTCCATTTCTTAGATTACGAGAGATTTGAGTTGCCTAAGACCTCTGAAGTCACGGCACTTTTGCTCATCAATGCATTTGTTACATTTATCTCCGATTTCTGTTGGTGCCAGGCTGTGATATTGACCAGCCCACTCACTGTAACTGTGGGACTTTCGATGACCATTCCATTGGCCATGATCGGTGACTGGCTTATTGAAGGCTTCGTCATTAATAAGATGTATCTTCTCGGTGCGATCACCGTCACGGGGGGATTTTTGATCATAAATAGAGATGAGCACGATGACTACGTCCCACGGACGGATTAATTTGTACGGTCATACGAACAAGTCAATATACAATAAGCATTTCCTTGCATCTCTATACTGACGTTGGCACCAGTTGGTCACTTTGTGTAACTATCATAATATCTAAATACATATTGGGAGCTAAAAGTCAATCTGTCATTAATAGTCTTCCGTTATATGAGGGCTCCTCTGCTTTTGCGAACCTTGTGGTTCTTGTCATGTATGCTCAGTCTCTGCACATGTGCGTCACCAAGCTCTTTAAAGCTTACAGCCGAATCAATGGAGAATGAAGATCACATAATTACAATAACCAACTCGGATCTTACAAAACTAGAGGGACCAAGAGACTACTACACGTTGATTGTTTTAACTTCTACTGATGAAAAACATGGGTGCAAACAATGTCTCGAGTTAGAGAGGTCCATGAGACGAGTTGCTAGGTCGTGGTACCTGGACTACGCCGATTCCAATTTACTTTTTTTCGTGAAGGTGGACATCGTTGATCGGTCCAATTTGAACCTTTTCAATCATCTAACCCTCACGGAGGTGCCGCATTTGTGGTTGTTTCTGCCAAACAGCTCTGCGGATTATGACGACGGACTTGGACTCTTGACAGAGAGGCATCTTGTGTACCAGTTGCCTCGAGCTGCGGAGAGCGAACAGGCATTGCATTTAAGTCAATTTCTATCAGAAGGTCTACAAAAGAGAATACTCTTGAGAGAAGACAATCCTCAGGAGAAGTTCATACGAAACTTCGTCATCACATTCTTTATAATCTTACTCATCAAGAAAAAAGGCCCCTCCTTCATCAAAGGAGCCTCGAAAAAAGGAGTCTATAGCATCGTCTTCACCATTTTGACTCTTGTATTCGTCAGTGGCTTTCTGTATTCGATGATGAATGGCGTCCCACTCATCGCCCGCGACAAGAAAGGTAATATCGCCTATGTTTATCCCGGTCAGCATGTTCAGGTAGGCTTCGAAATAGGAATTCTCGTGGCCGTATATTCTCTGATAGCGTTTTCAGTGGTCACTCTTGTGTACGTGGGGCAATACAACGTTACAGAGTCCAGCAAAATCAGATCTACAAATACAAAGAACGTCTTGATCATGTTGAATGTCACGATCTTGTATCTCTTCTACAGTTGTCTCACCAGTTTGTACCTCATCAAAGATAGAGGCTATCCTTACGGTTTGCTCAAACTATTCTAATCTTTCATAGCATATAGAGTTGATAGAACATCACCCACTATAAAAAACGCGATCGCGTTATAAAAGGCTCAAACATCTTCCTCTCTTGTTAATTGAGCTTCTTCAAAACCCCAAATGGCTTTTGCATCGGCTAAGAGGACGGCCGAAGTGGCAGGCGCAATTGCCGGCCAAAAGAAACCCAAGCTCATCACGGATTTCTTCTCGCAAGCAAAAAGAACAAAGTCTGACGTTAAAGTTGACAAGACCGGAGACACTAAAGTTGCAGAGAAACACATGTCAAGTCAACAGACAGTCGAGACGGTTGAGAAGACGGAAACTATCAGTGAAGTTAGAACGCAACCGGAACAGATTGTGCACGATGAGAACGCTCCTGATGAGGTGAAGTACCAGAGCTTTTGCACCAAATATAGCTTTGACAAGCAAAAATGGGTGGATTCATTGACGCCCGAACAGAGAAGACTTTTAGACTTGGAAATCAGAACATTGCACATTACATGGCTTGTCTTCCTACACAAGTCCTTGACAAAACCGTATTTTTTAAACTTGAAGAAGTTCTTGTTTAGCCAGCTGTCCAAGACCGTATTCCCCCCACAGCATCAGATCTATTCGTGGTCCCACCACACACCATTGCCATCAGTAAAGTGCCTAGTGCTTGGACAGGATCCCTATCATAACTACAACCAGGCGCACGGGTTGGCGTTCTCGGTGCTTGAGCCTACAAGACCACCACCTTCCCTTCTCAACATATACAAGACCATTGCGATCGACTACCCCAACTTTCAGATTCCAGAGTATAACAAATTGGCCCGTGAGGGCAGGCCTGGGGGCGGAAATCTTACGCAGTGGGCCAAGAGAGGCGTTTTGATGCTCAATGCTGTCCTTACAGTTGAATGTCACAAGGCCAACAGCCATGCCAACAGAGGCTGGGAAACGTTTACAGAGGAAGTCATCCGCGCTGCTATCTCCTACCATCAAGAACAGGGGTTCGTCATCATGGCCTGGGGCTCTCCTGCGCAGAAGAGGGTGGCTCTGTTCTCAAATCAATTGAGAAACAACAACTTCTTGGTGCTACGCACCGTGCATCCTTCGCCTTTGTCGGCCAGCAGAGGCTTTTTTGACCTGAAAGTCTTCAAGAAGTGCAACGAATGGTTGGAGGAGAATAACAAGCAAAAAATAGACTGGGGCCTAATCAAGGGCAACGTAGTGGAGTAATCTGTTCCATCAATCTCCCGTAGTTTATCGTATAAGTTACCCGCAGCATTGTGTAATCTTCGATGAAATATCAACATGTCTATCTTTTTTCGTTCCTAGTAGATCGATAATCTGGGCTTAATTCTTTTCTTGAGACATTCATAATATAGTTATCAAACGACGTCTATTTACCTTTTTGGTGCTAATTCAGTAGATTTGTGCGCTACATATCAATATCTAGATCAAAAATAGAGGGAATAGCAGACAAATAGACACCGGCTGCAACTATGTCGAGCAGGAGGGCCAAAACAGAGAATGGCATAAAAAAGGAGACACCTGAGCAAAGACGCAGGCGGTTTTTGTTGGCAGTGAGCCCCAAGGAAGCCATGCAAAATGATGTGGATGATGCGACGAGAAGATTCACGTATTTGTTGGGGTTGAGTGATCTCTTCAGGCACTTTATTGACCTCAATGCGTCAAAGGACGCCCTGTTCAAGAAACGAGTGCGTCAAATAGACGAGAGAGTTTCATTTAAGAAGACCAGTAAGTCACGTAGACGGAAGACAGAAAAGGAAGAAGATGCAGAACTCTTGGAAGGGGAGAAGCATATAGACGAAGACAGCGTGAAAACGGTGCTCACAGAGTCTCCGTCGTACGTCAAATCTGGCACATTGAGAGAGTATCAGATTCAAGGGCTCAACTGGTTGATATCTTTGTATGAGAATAGACTTAGCGGTATTTTGGCAGATGAGATGGGTTTAGGAAAAACCCTTCAAACGATTTCGTTTTTGGGATTTCTTAGGTACATCAACAAGATTGATGGACCTTTCATAGTGATAGTGCCAAAATCGACAGTGGATAATTGGAGAAGAGAGTTCGAAAAATGGACCCCTGAAGTGAATGTGCTCATTCTTCAGGGCTCCAAAGAAGATCGTAGTGATTTGATCCAATCAAGACTTCTTACTGCAGACTTTGACGTAGTCATAGCTTCATTCGAAATGGTCATAAGAGAAAAGGCAGCATTAAAGAAGATCAGGTGGGAATATATCGTGGTCGATGAGGCACATAGGATCAAAAACGAAGATAGTTCACTATCACAAATAATTAGACTATTCTATTCCAGAAATAGACTTTTGATCACTGGAACGCCATTACAGAATAATTTGCATGAACTCTGGGCTCTTCTCAATTTTTTGCTTCCCGATGTCTTTGGTGATGCTGATCTCTTCAATGAATGGTTTGAGGGTCAAGGTGCAAAACTGAAAGATGAAAAGGAGAGCGATTCGGATCAGGTTGTTGCTCAACTTAGAAAGGTATTGAGTCCATTCATCTTGCGACGTATCAAATCCGATGTCGAAAAATCTTTACTTCCAAAAATCGAGACTAATATATATACTGGGATGACCGAAATGCAGATCAAGTGGTATCGAAAGCTATTGGAAAAAGATATCGACGCTGTCAACGGTGTTGTAGGTAAAAGGGAAGGAAAAACAAGATTACTTAACATTGTAATGCAACTTAGAAAGTGTTGCAATCATCCATATTTGTTCGACGGTGCTGAACCAGGTCCCCCGTTCACTACAGATGAACATTTGGTATACAATTCGGGTAAAATGGTTATTTTGGATAAAATGCTTAAAAAATTCAAGGCTGAAGGATCAAGAGTGTTGATCTTTTCACAGATGTCCAGGTTGTTGGATATCTTGGAGGATTACTGTTACTTGAGAGAATACGAATATTGTAGAATAGATGGATCAACGTCCCACGAAGATAGAGTGGAAGCAATTGATCATTATAACGAACCCGATTCAGACAAGTTTTTATTCTTGTTGACCACCAGAGCTGGGGGGTTGGGTATCAACTTAACTAGTGCAGATGTGGTCATACTTTACGACTCCGATTGGAATCCGCAAGCTGACTTACAAGCAATGGATAGAGCACATCGTATTGGGCAGAAGAAGCAAGTCAAGGTATTCAGGTTTGTCACTGAGAATGCTATAGAAGAGAAGGTTCTTGAAAGAGCGGCTCAGAAGTTACGATTGGATCAGTTGGTTATTCAACAAGGCAAACAAATGAACAACAACAATGCACTTGGGAATACCAAGGACGATTTGTTGGGTATGATCCAACACGGAGCTCAGAAGGTGTTTGGGACAGAGAATAGTAATTCCATGTTAGATGAAGATATCGAAGTGATTTTGAAAAGAGGATCGGAAAAGACAGCTTCAATGAATGCGAAGTTCAATAATCTCAAGCTAGATGATTTACAGAATTTCATATCTGACTCTTCCACTTATGAATGGAATGGACAAAATTTTGCAAGGAAGGATAGTAATAACAGTTTAGGCCTTCTGTGGATCAACCCCACCAAGCGTGAGAGGAAGGAGCAAACTTATTCTGTTGACAGTTACTATAAGGATGTTTTAAGAACCACTTCTGCCAATCCTCTGAAGTCGGGCACCAAAATCTCTCAGACTAAGCCAAGAGCTCCAAAAGTGTACAATATCCAAGATCACCAATTTTTTCCCGAGGGATTAAAAGAACTCTTAGATAGAGAACAGTTAGCATACAAAAAAGAGATTGGTTACAAATTCACTGTTGACGAGTTTGGAGACAGTGACGAAGAATTTTTAGCAGAGGAGTACAAGGAGGACTTATCTCGAGAGGATAAAAGGCAGATGGAGCAGAAGAAGGTGGATACTGTTATACCATTAACACAAGAGGAAATGGACTTGAAAAATCACTTACTATCTCAAAGCTTTCATAGGTGGACCAGGAGAGATTTCACAAACTTCATTCACGCTTCGGCAAAATATGGAAGGGACGAGTACCAGAAGATCGCAAAGTCGTTGGGAAACAAAAGTGAGGATGACGTGAAAGAATATCTGGAAAAGTTTTGGTCTTCCTACAAATTAATAGAAGGATACGACAAATACATTACTCAAATCGAGACCAGCGAAAGGAAAATAGCAAAGCTCAAAAATCAGGAAAGACTTTTGAAACTAAAAATGGAAAATTTGAAAGATCCCTTGGAGGATATGAAAATACAATACCCTCCAAATAACTCGAAAAGAGTCTACTCTAGATTAGAGGATGGATTCATTCTCATGTGTGTTAATAAGCATGGCCTTTTTAGCGATAACTTACTTGAGAAGATCAAAGAAGAGATTCAAGTAAGTGACCTATTCAAGTTCGACTGGTTCATGCAATCCAGAACAACACAAGAGCTAGGAAGGAGGGTCAACACCTTACTTCTAGCTGTGACTAGAGAATTGGAGGGACCAGGAAACATTAAGAAGACTAATTTAGGCAGTTCCGTCCCTGGGACAAGACTGGCATCAGCAGAACCAATTGAAGGCCAAAATGGGATAGCGTCTCAGAAACGTTCCAATTTAACGCCAACCACAAATAAAGAAGTTGAAATAAAAAGAAAAAGGACATAAGCCATAGACTTTAGATGCATTAGATAAAAATCAATACATAGGGTAAATTTATAAATATTCCGGACATATTTTGTCTTGTACTGTTGAAATGTAGTACGGAACCTTATTTCCTGTCCAACTGACTGAAAAATTGTGCTCCATGTCATGTTTTTCCACACTCAAATAATCAAAAACTGTATTGTCGCCACTAAATTTGTATCTAGGACTGATAAAATTTCTCAAACTTATGATTTTAGTACCTGGTCTTACGCCCATGAGCAACTTTCCAACAGCAGCATTGAGAGCTGCATCGAATAAATAGTTATTCACTATTATTATGTCGCAAGCAATCAAGTCACTTTTCACTTTACTATTATTCACAAAACTTTGATGAAGAGCAAAATCTAGGTTTAACTCTTTAATGCCAAATAATGCCAAACTCTTTTGTAACAAACGTTCTTGAAGTCTAGTTAAATTTGATGCATGTTCCATTAGTTCACAACCACCACTTTTTCGAGCTCCGAATTCTAAAGCGGCTTGGAATGTAGTATTTCCAACACCAGAACCTAAATCATAGAAACTATGACTTGAACGCAAACCAACTTTATTTAATACCTCACTGGTAAAAGAAGGCAAAAGCTCACCATAAACCTCAGCGGTGAAAGCTTTGTATGAACGTAGTTTCCGTGAATCAGTAGAGACCACTCTCGAATAAACTCTCAAGAATATCTGTTGAATCGTAAATCTTGACATCGTCTCATTAAGCGTCAAATGTTTGTAAAAGTTGTAACAGTAATCTTTAGGTCTTTGAAAACATGGATTAATCTTCAGACTTATCAAATTTTTTGGCTCTTCCAATTTAGAATGCTTCTTGGTAATTGTGGCCGAAGACTCTTTCTCATCTTCATTTGAAGAAAGTGGAGGAGTCATAGCAGGAGTCATTATCGTATTCGATTTGCGCTCGATCACATCGTAACTTGGACTGGGAGGTTCAATAACATCATCATAATCTCTATCGAAGCTTTGAATCTCCTCGAAGAAAATATCCAACCTTAAATCTTCTAGTTTTGGTATTCTCTCTGAATCATGGATCAAATATCTCCTAACACTATGGTTCAAGTCTACTTCTTCATTTGCAACCTTATTAGGTGAAAGCTCTATCATTAATTTGTTCCACTTGTCAATGACAAACATGAAATCTGAAAAATTGTTCTCTTCCACGGACAGAACTAACTTCTCACAATAATCTGATACAATTAATTTTTTTAGCTTTGATGAATGTGAGAAATATAGCGAGTAATGCATTTCGAAGATTTTTTTGATCTCAAATACTGGGTCTAGTTCATTACTTTTGGGGACTGCAAGAGTGTACTGCTCATAATGTTGTGGATAGAGCAAGAACCTTATATTGACAACATTGTCAGGGTTCAATATACGATCACCTGTCGATGCAGAAACTATTCTTAGCGGGGGAAATGATATCGGCATATCACGATACCTCTTATTGTATTTGGCTATGATGGATCTGGCAAGCCCATTTGATCGTGGGAAACCATCACCATCATCAAAAAGCAATTCATCGTTACCCTCATCTTGAAAGTTTAGTCGTGGAATTTGAGGAACTTCTTGATATATTTGGTCCACATAAAAATGACGATCATGTAGAGAAACAACGGAGTCTTGTAAAATATCCGGAGGATCATAGGGATTGAAATCCTCCAATTTGTCGTCTACTTCCGCGATAGTCTCTTTTTTTGATGGAGAATCATTGCGCAGTTTTTTCGAGTTAGTCTTTGGCAAGTTCGTCTTGATCTGCAGCACTTTTACTACTTTCTTTGATCTATCCTTCTTTGTGTCTTTCTTTTTTTGATCGACAACTCTCTTTTGCATTGGATTCCTTTTGACTTCAGTCTTTTGTTGTTTTATTCTTTTGTTTTTTCTTTTATCATTTTTATCTTCAAATGGTGAAAAATGAACCGCTTGAATCCTTCTTCGTTTGCCGGATCCCTCTATCGGCATCCTGTCACCAGCAATTGATTGGAAATACTCTGCAGCTTCTTGTAATTTCTCGGCCATAGTCTTCGAAGACCGCTTCGACCTCAAGGGAGCAAGCACGCGCTGTTGCTCTTTCCTGCGTTGTAATTCAAGTGCCTTTTGACGTTTCTGTTCTTTCAATACCTCCGCTCGTTGAATCATCTTCTGTCTTCTTTTCTCTTTTTCTTCTTCTGACAATACGTGTGGAACCTTTTTTTGGATCTGAATATTTGATGCCGCTCTTTCTATCTCATCTATATCTGCCCTATAAGCTCTCCTTCGTGACCTTTCTGAGCCCGTATCTTCCATAAGTAGCCACTTGGCCTCGTAAACCAACTTTTCTTGTGCATTCTTGAATTTTGTTCTTCTCGTAGCTATGAATTCATATTCTTTTAATTTTGCTAGGATTTCATCTCTACTTCGAAAAGGATAGTTTTTGCAAATATCATCTATGTTACTACCAGAATTTATGGAGCTCTTCATTTCTCTCTTCTCCCCAGCCGTCAAAGGTAGTGAACACGGGTCGAATTTGCTCCGGATATATTCTATCAAAGTCTCAATTGGGACTTCAGACAGTAAGCTTTGAACACCAGATCTCGTAAGATCATTCTTAACAACGTAATCTAAGTGCTCGTGTTTAATCCTTCTAGCCACTGCCCCTAATTCCTTTCCTGTCGACTTCTTGATGGCTGTTGCAGGTCTTTTTGTCTGCCTTTCTTTGAACTTCAGTTGTTGTGTTGAGTCTTTAATTTCATTTTCGTGTTCACGTTCACTTTCTGGAAGATCGATTGACATTTCTAGCTGTGTCTTGTGGATTCTGCTTGCATTGTTCATCACTGAAGTTTTGTTTTTTGAGCTTCCTTGTCTATTCTTTTCACTTTCCCCACGATAATTCACGTGCGACCGAGGAGCATTGATAGCATCACTTTCATCACCAGAATTTGATAGAGATGCTTTGTCGCCTTTCTGATCTACAGAGCTCATTTCTTACAATAAGCCGGAAGCACCCCACTGGTGAAATACTGTAAACAAATGGAGAAACAAATGTTGTAAAACATTGATCTAATATCGATACGACATATTGAAATGTCGCCGACATTTAATTACATGCCATCGACGAGGTGAATTTTGTAGACTAGATATACAATCCTAAAGTTTACTTGCTCGAAGACCATTTAGTCTAAGCTTTAACTCTTTCAAAGCCTTCGAATCTGGTTTCCAATTATCGAAGAGCTCGTACAATTCATTTATTTCATCATAACCATTCTTCCCTAGATCGTTTCCACTATCAACACTCAATAGTTTGTTATTATTGGGCCAGTTTTTCTCTATATTGAATAGTAAACCTCTCAAGCACCAAGGCAAAATGAAAGGGTTAGTTCCAATCTTCCCCACATTGTACTCCTTTATGTATAGCTGATTGGTGATAGGGAGAAAAACTGCCGACAGGTCTTCACCAAATGATGTACTGGAGGACCCGTAATTACCATACCCGTCAGGAATGATAGCACTCGTTTCATCTATCTTCTGTCTCAAAATTCCGTCTTTAAATCCCTTGACTGATGGTATCACAATGTCCTCAGTGTCTAAAACAAATTTAACTCCCAAATCATAAACCTTACCATCATTATAGATTTTTGAGTGACCACCTCCAGTCAATGGTCCTGCCAAAGAAGCACTTATTTCTTTGAGTACGTTGTTATCGAAGAATCCTATATTTTGGAGCTTGCAACAAATTGACACAAGCTTTTGAATGAATTCTGGTGTTTGTGATGAATGATCGATATAACAAGCCCGATAAATATTAGGGTGGAAAATATGAGATGCAAGAGCAGAATATAGTGGAACAAGTTGATCGTTTATAGATCCAATGAAACAAATCTTGACATTTGCGTTTATTATGACTTGCATGGACTTCTTGTATACCAACGACTGCTCACTTGTAAACTTGGTCAATTCAAACAACTCCAAAAGCGAATCATGCTCTATAGCGGAATACGCCTTCATGAAAAATGACTTGTTTGCACCATAGAAGGGCCCATTGTTTATACCGGCCATGCCCAATAGACCAATACGTTTTCTGATCGGATCAACTAATACTCCTAGTTCAATTAATTTGGCTAGAAGAATGATTGAGACGACGCATCCTTGCGAATGAGAAGCAATAAAAATAAAATCAGCGTCGTTCAATTCATTCTTCCATTTTGTAAGAATTTCGGTAAAAAAGTTAACCCTGTCAAATATTTTCCCCTCTTTCTCTAGTGCTATTTTTTGAATACTAACTGAGCTTTCGTCTGAATCATTGATTAGATTGTTTTCAACACAGTACCTGATGACGGCTTTCTCAGCTTCGTTGGCAAATTTCAAAGATGTTCCCTTAGGCGATCCGATGAGAGGTCTAATCATCTTCGTGGGAAAAAACCCGTGAACCCCAATGATCAAAATCTTCCTTATCCTCCGTAATTGACCAGGATTAGTCGATGCAATCTCAATTTTCCCATCCCTCTGCATCGTTGGCCTCGATTGTTTTGATGGTTTATGGTTAATCAACAAGTTGCCCATGGGGTCATTGGAGACCGATATTGAATCATCTTGCTCGATTTGTTGATTGCCATCACTTGATTCTTCATCTGGATTGTATTTGTAAGATTTGTTATAATTTGGCAAACAAGCCTTCTTCTGATTCGGAAGCCTGGCCAAGCACCGTCCATAAAGACGATGTGTCTTTTCATACAACAAGCTGAACTCTCTCTGTAAGTTGTCTGGTTCATTGCTTTGTGCCTCATTTTTTCCACTTTCCACCACCTGAGTTAATGAGTTGGAACTGAAGCCTAGTTTGGAAGAAAGCTGATTTAAAAATTGTCTCCAAGTTTTCATATCCATTTTTGAGTTTACCCCATTGTGTTGACTTGATGTGGACGAGTTTCCGAAAAAAGAGCCTGTGATGGAGGTCGTTGACGAATTTAAATAAGATGGGAGTGGTAGGCACAGATCCCAGTTTGGAACTATCACATTTTCTTGCAAGTTTTCATTTTTATGTGTGTTGATCTTACTGAATTGGTTGGGCTTGTTGTGGGGCTTATACAAGACAGCATCATCTTCCGAATTCTCAGCTCCATTTTGTTGAGGGGCACTGTTATTTGCCACATCTTTAGCCCTTTCCACTGATAAACTTCTATTAGTGAACTTATTCATTACATCCTGTTTGGATGGAATTGAAGGTGTAGAGCTTAGTATAGTATTGCTCATATTACTTGGATGCTTCTGTGACCCTTCATTATCGGAGTTGTCAACACTTTGGCTGCTTCCATTCCAAAATGACCAAGACGACGAGCTCTTCTTGCGGTCATGGGGTATATGATCATCTATCTCATCGTTGTTATCGACGTCATCTGTATTGTCTATTTCTTCGTTGTTCTCAGGCATATACTCGTTTTCGTCTTTTGCATCGTTTTCATGGAATCCGTCGTCTTTATTGCTAGTTGATTGGTAATATGATGGGTCTCTATTGACCCGAGGCCAATTTAACCAACTTGCCGCGGATAGGGATGCCAACGACGTCGAAGACGCCTTCTTTTTGACGACTTTATTTGATTCTTTGCGCGATTTCTTCGTCTCGCTCATGTTTCTCTGCTCCTCCGTAGTACTATAGTCGTCTCTTTCAGCGCTTGTATCGTAGTCTGCTATTCCCTGCTCTTTACTAATATTGCTACTAGCGTCATCTTCAACGGCAAAATCCAGTTCACCATTATTTGCATTCCATAATGGAAGCCAGTTTGTCAGTGCGCTTGCTCTTCGAGACATTGCCACTCAAATATATAACTCTTGCACTTATTCTTTCCCAGATACTAGATTCTCCACCTTTAGATCTATCTACCCTTTTAGTCTTCAAGGGAAATGATAACTGTAGCGATTTTCAATATGTAGTCGAACTTCAAGCTGGTATAACGTACTTGTGATGAATTGAGTTATATTTGTCTTCTGTTAGAATATGAAAGTAGAATATAAGTATTTGTGAATTCTATGAATCTCGAGCTCATATATAATATGAGCATATGATAAAGAACAAATTATGAGATTTTGAAAGCTTACAACATAGTTTTGAGCAAATTGTAAAGCGAATGTTGCTGTTCAGTTGCAATTGTAGAAATGTAAACATTCCGAAGATGAGCACTCAAGCCCAACTTGACCATACGTATCGGAGGGCTCCGTGTGGCGCTTAGTGGTGAATGAGAGGTATTTGGACGTTGCGTACAACATTGAAAATAATACAAATGAGCCTAGATGCGACACTTGGTCGGATGCTGTATTGAAGAGCAGACTAGACATGTTATGTGGCTGCGCTGGTCTCGGATTCTAGATAGATATGTGAAAGGAAGAGCCTAGATTACGTACTTGATACCAAAACGGTCTATCTAGAGGAAGAACGTATTGTACCCCAGCTTCACTGTATACGCCATTGTTGATGTCTGTAATTATGCGGTCATAACGGCTGTGTATCTATCTTATTCAAACTGTTACTGTCACAATGTGGAAGAGTCGGTTGCGTTTTCCAGGAGGGTCTTCCTCAACTGCAAAAGTTGCTCCTCGTTGATAATCTTTCCCCCACAAACAATAAAAATCATTATATCGTGGGGCAGCAATTTTTGAGCCTGCAACAAGAGATCCAGTTTCGCAAAAGCAAGGGATAATGTAGCTCCACATGCCGGCTCCACGATTTTCTTGAACGCATCATAGTAATCGACAGTCCCTTTTATGGCATCTCTATCGTCTATTAAAAGGGTGGTCGTTGCATGGTTCCCGTAGTTATCCAACGCTCGTGACGAAATATATGGTGAAGCTAGTGAGCTAGCTGCGGTCTTCACTGAAGTTAGTGTAACTGGCTTTCCAGCCTCGATTGCAGAGTGGAACGTGGGCGCTTGGCGTGTCTCGACTGCAAAAACTGGTGTTTGTCTGAAAAAGTCATATTCAGATCTTTCGATCCCAGCAACAATTCCATTATAGAGACCGCCTCCACCAACACTACAAACCACGCCTTTAACCTTTTTCAAATCCTCGGCCGCTAGTTGATGTGTAATTTCATCCACCATTGTAGCATGGCCGTCCCAGATATATTCGTGATCAAACGGATGGCAATAAATAGGATAAACAGATTCCTCTAATCCGCCGATCAAGTCCACATTCAAGAATTTATCGGCCTCTCCCCAATGTGCTCCTTTGACCAATACTTCGGCACCTAAATCCTTCAATAGCTTGATGGCATTCTTTGAAGTGCCTTGTGGAAGAACTACCACACAATCCAATCCATAAACCTTGGCAGCATAAGCAGCAGCTAACCCTGCATTTCCTCCGGAGGAAGAGAAAACCTTGATTTCATTCTTTCCAAGTGATTTTGCCTCCTCCAAACGTTTCTGGATCATGTTTCCCAATCCCCTTAGTTTGAAACTACCAGATGGTTGCTCACTTTCATACTTGAAAAAGATGCGACACGGTGGCAGCTCACCCGTGAAGTCATTTATGGTGTCGGTCACCTCAATCAATGCAGTCTCTATATGGGGTTGATTTAGCATTTGTCTTGAATCTAACATAAATTGAACAAATGGAGATTTTCAAATTTGATACCTTCTTGAATCATTATCAAAACTTGTGTTTCTGTCTAAACTCTATATCCCACTGAAGTACCTCCCACCAGGCAATACTGATGGCTAGGAGTTCCAAAGCAGACCTCAAAGCGAGAGTGGATTTTTCAACGGTCCCTTCAGAAATCGAAGATGAGATTCTACTAACTTATACCTCTTTCACAGATAAGAGTCCAGATATTTATCTACACCAACTAAGGGACTTTTTTGCAGCTTTGAAGATACAAGAGTGTTTCACCCGAGATATCGTACAGTGTATTGACTATTTCTATGGGTTTATGGCAAATATTAGTGGAGCTTTAAATGAGAGCAATTCTAATCAATCCATCACGGTGCAAATGATGAAAGCATACACCATCACGAGTTCTGCAGCGACACTAGAAGACTTGATAGACATCGTGGATATCGATAAGCTCATACGACAATGCAATCGGCTCGTGAAATTCAGAGACAACTTCGATCACATCCTCGATACATGGAAATTGGTGGTATCTGCTGCTGCAGATCTGGAGGACACAGATCTACTAGAGTACAAACTCACCTTACCCGGTTTGCAAACCCTTAAGAAATCACTCAAATTAAGTTCTGGGGCCAATAAGGCTTCTGTCATAAACGATGCGTTTCTAATAGACATGTTGGGATGTTGTCAGATCGATACCCACGGAGATCTAGTGACCTTCGATCTAACCAAGACTAAGGATGGGCCTGCCATTCTGATCAAAGAATTTGCAGAGATTTTGGGAAATATAGGAGAGTTGTCTTGAATCTCTGCTTATTGGTCGACAGTCGTATTCGACACAATCTTTAGCATACATATATATATATACATATCTTCCAGAGTAGATAGTTAATATTGAAGATAACCAAGTCTCATATTTCACAAATATCGGAAAAATTAAAATAAATCAAGCCAGTTCCAATGATGTTCTATTCTCAATTGAAGTCATTTAGAGTGCTGAAATGAACCAGGATGACAAGGATTCGTTATTGACCGTCATACTAAATGGTGGGACTGATAAAAGTCTCATCGATTCATTTTTCCCTGAGTTTTTTGCAACAGGTGAAGTGACTTGGAATGATTTGAAGCATGTAAAGGAGCTCTTGTCATATTTTGAGTTGATGTTTGAAACCAAGGCTCAGGAAGGAACAGGTGGCGTAACAGTTGAGTACGGAAACTCAATACCTCCTTCCGTGGAGGTGTTTAGGTTATTGTTCACATTGGGCTCCAGGACTACAATTAGAGAAAGTGGAGCTGGTCTGAGACGAGATGGGTTCAACTGCCACAATCATTATAATAATGAAAGCATTGAGTATGATCCCAGTTGGATTTCTTTAGCAAACAGGAGCAGAATGTTGCTACAGAGGTTCGTGAGTGCAATGCTAACCTCGCAAAATATCAAGATGGAACCATACGCAAGTATCATATCGGGAATGAGAGACGTTTTCATGCTCGAGGCTGACAATGTGATTGTAAGTAGGAGTGCAAGCGTAGAGCCGATGATGTTGAAACAGCCAATCATAAGTCTAACTAGAGCCAATGACAATTTCGCTTTGCAGACAGATACGGAATCTGAATTCATAAGCGACTCAGAGGATGAGGCTCCGATTTTAGTTTTAGGCCAGACCCCAAGAATGGAGAATGAAGTTGCGAAGTTCGAAATCAATAACGTAACTCCGATCAAGCTTAAATGGCGAAGTTCGCATCATGCCTATGGTGCATTCGATCAAGAACATATTCGACTGCAACAGTTTTCAGACTCTCAAAGTATAACAAAGTCTAGGAAATTGCTTTTTTATAAGAAAAGCGAGTCTGCTTGCCTCACCAAGGTGTTCAATGAAGACACTTTGAGCACAAGATTACACTTATCTCAGAATAACGAGTACAGTGTTTGGGGAATGATAGAGTGGACGTTCTATTGTGCAAGATTGTCTTCAACTTATGATCCCCTGTGCTATGTTTTGAATAGAAACGGCTACCATAGGTTATTCAAAACATACGAAAAAGTGGCAGAGATTATTTTCCAAATAGCTTTGATAGATTGTAAATTGACAACCTTCAAGGGTATCAACACGGGAAATGATCTTAGACAAGATATGCTAGTAAAGAGTCGAAGTGGTCTTGACCTGAGACTACCCGCCACAGGGAAAGAGGTTGAGAAAAATATGTGTAAATATCTATTGATTCAATTGCACGTTCCCAAGTGTGACATGGCAGAGAGAATACTAAATGTTGTTTTCTTCGGTCTTGAAAACGATATCGATAGTGTTCGACCATGCTATGAGAGCGATCTATTGCTCTTAAAAGCCAATAAAATGAGTAATAGAGAAAAATCGAAACACGTTGAAGTTACCGACAAAGATGATGATAATTTGGAGTCTATCCATTTAAGAGTACGAATATTGATGACTTTTTATTTCTTTGCTGTGTGTTATCCATCAGAGCACCCCCAACTAGAGAAGAGCATAATCGAGAAAACAAAAGAAAAACTACTTGTTGTTGATCGTCGTCAATTTGAGAGATTCTTTTTGGTAATTTCTACGAATTTTGTGGACGAATTTCATTCGACGAGAAATAGATTAATGACAGGATTGATAGAATCCTTGCTTCAGGAGTTGTGTCGATCCACTTTATCTAGTGGATATCTAAAATTTATCTCAGATTCGCATTTTGGCTCGAATAATGTTGAAAGCTTAAGGAGGACTTTGAATTTATTGAAAGATGAAAGACTCTATGCGCAAGTTGTTGAGGATGAAACTTATCAAGATGCACTGGAATTCATTGTTTGTTGGAACAAACTAATCCACTTGAATCGTTTATTACTATCTACTGTCTTGTGTGGATATCGAATCACAGAGGAAGAATGGTTAATAAAAGAACTAGAAAATGCCGATAAGGTAAGAACTCGAAAATTTCAAGAGTTTGTCAAGTCCCGTTCAAAAGACCCTGGTTTCGGTACTTGTTACAAGAAAAACTACGAGACGGTTGAATTTCCTATTCCTGAAGTCGATGTTTATACGAAGATGTATTTAGTACATAACCTTTACGGCTGACCTTCATTCATAAGACTGAAAAGGGAGAGTGTGGCAACACATTATGCTGTATTATATAGCCAGTCAATTGGAACAAACGCTTAGATTATATGCTTAACTTTAAAGTAGTATCTCAAGTATTGAAGTTGCCAGACACCCAAACCAACCAATGATATTATAACGAACAGAGAAAACCACTTGACTCGGGAGTTGGTAGATTCGTTGGTATCCCTCATTCTCTCTTCTCTTCTTTTCAAATATTCCAACTCCTCGGCAATCTCTTTTGTTAACTCGTCGATTCTACGTAACTCAACTTCCACAGGCTTCAACTTCTCTATTGTTTGTAACGTGTTCCAGTCTCTGGCAGCAGCACCGCTCTCAATGTCCAACTCAATCTCTCGGACGTGGTCGGGGCTTCTGCTCCATCTCGTTTCCAAATGGTTGGTGAAACACACATCGAATGCCGAGTTATGATACACATTGAAGGCCACGCTTGCTTCAACACCGATATTATTCTTCACAATTAATTCACTACCAAGCAGGTCGGTGACTTTGAGATTCAACTGTTGGCCATCATCCTGATGTCCGTTGGTCTTGATTTTGACGACAACAAGCTGGTCCTTCTGTGCAAAATCTCTAATACAGACAGGGTCTGGGTTGGAGAGAGCAGGAACCTCGAGATGTAACCCCACAGACACACCAAAAAGTGCAGCAAGGAAGAAGTAAATATGGAAGCCGTTGAAAACCATAATGTCTTTTTAATTCCTATAATCAGTCTTTTGACCTCTCCTATGGAATGGTTTAACTTGCTGAATACAATGTTTGTCTTTTGATCTGAAACCGTGTTAATATTGAAAAATCCTGCCCGCGTACAAAATGTCGCAAGAAATGTCGCATGAATTACCCCGACATTTATGGATTTTTTGATCAAGAATTTTCATCAAATCTGAATAGAGGTGCAACAGGAACCATACTCGTAACGCATAAAAATGGCTAAGGCAAAGACAGCACATACCATGGTGAAGCTTGTATCAGCTGCTAAAACAGGCTACGAGAAGTGGTTCAATATACCCCGTAGCACGCAAAGGTTAAACTTGATTTTATATGACCCTGTCGCTAAAAGACATTGCTTGTTCACAGAAGATAAAAAGAGAAGAGTTCCCGAGACAGTCCCTAAAGATTTCAACAGAAGACACCGCGTGTGATCTGCTGATCGTGTAACATTTCAAAGATAGGTTCATCTTTTTTGGGGTTTAATCTATGCTACTGAGTAGTACAATTCGACGAGCATTGTGGTTTAAAGGAGGAAAGGAAACCACTCAATTACTTGTATAAAGGGTTGAGTCTATAATTTTATAAATATTGGGCTAATGTATATACATATATCATAATACAATGTATGATAACGATATCTTAAGTTGAAAGAAGACCTTAGGCGTTGAGACTATCTATAGTCCATGACGAACTATGCCCGTCTTTTAAACCCAAAAGATCTTTATTGCCTATCACGGTGACGGGGGTCGGTGATTCACGTACTAGGTACTTGTTGACAACGTCTTGCAAATCTTGAGAATTAACGTCCAAAAAGTTTTCTCTCCGTTCTTGTCTCATTTCATCGCTTATACCCTCCAAGAAATGTGGGAATCCTTGCGAGGAAATATGATTCGGAGCGTCAATGCTTTGAAATATGGAAAGCTTCGCTTCTTGTAGATCTTTCTCGTCCCATTCGCGTGTCTTGTTAAGTGCTATTTTGAAAGATTCTTTGAATGAGGTGACAGATTTTAAAGCATCCGGATCACGATAGGAGTAGAAACTCAAAACTCCGCCCAATCCATCATAGTTCAAGCCCCCGCCATATGCACCATTTGCCTCTCTTATGACAGAATGTAAATGTTTATGTGTTAAAAGTTGCGACAAAACCTGAAGTGAAGCTCCATCTTTACTGACGTAGCAGGATCCTAATTTCGACAATGAAGCATAACCTACTTGATAGGGCAAGTTAATCAATGTTCTTTGCGACGATGGTTTCCGATTTTTCAAAAGAGCAACGGAATCAGGCAAATCAGTAACTTTTGATGTTTTAGATATCGAGCTATCGAATCTCTCCACAAGTGCTTCATTGATATTCATGGTATCGGCGTCACAGACAAGATTGTACTTGAAGTTACCATTATGAATAATCGTATCTTTTATCTCATTCAAAATTGGCAATACCTCTTTGATCAAATACTCATTACCCTTGGCCTCCACATTTGAACCTAACGATAAAACGAATTTAGTTTGTGCAATTCCTCCCAAAACGTCGTTCACATATTTTGTAGGTGTTAGATTGGAGTTACTGTTTGACATTGCAAATGAGTGCCCTCTTTCAGCAATAACACTCAATTGGTTTTGATTAAGATTCTTGATGAGTGTAGTGAGTTTTTCCAACACTTGGCTCTCATTTTCGAGATTAGTTTGGATCAAAATTTCCTCCCACAAATCATAAATATTATTCGACTTTTCTTTCAACGACATTCCATTTGCAACAAACATCAACTTAGGGTCCCCCAAGTCATAAGGATTGGTTATAGCGTTAACACTAAACGACAATCCACCAGTGAGACTTTGAATTTTCGTTTCCAAATCAGTCACAGAGGTCTTACTGGTGCCAGCCAAATTTGTCAAACATGATGTAAACAAAGGCAAGTAAGGTAAATACTTTTCTGGGAGGAAAGATAAGTCTTTTGCCGCTGTAGCATACACCAAACCATTTGTCTCTATGATTCTCTTTTGCAATTTGGTAGAATTGATGTTGGAGAAAGATAAGTCGAAAAAATTTCCCCGTCTCGAGATATCATTTAAGGTCAAAGTGGGTAAAAGTGATTCATCTCCCTCACTTTCTTGTTTCTGTGCAAGTTGAATACCTCTTTGAAGAATTATATCTGCATCCTCCTCTGTTACATTGTCGAGCTTACTTTTAAGAGCTCGCTTTTCTTGTTCTACCATGTCGTTATTGAAGTTTTCATATGGTTCCATAGTGAATTGGAATGTCTGATTGTTGTCTTCCAAGATCTGTTTCTCGATCATATCCTTGAAAATATCTAAACCTTTGCTTTCATATTCATCCTTGAAACGGGTCAAGATTTCCTCAACCTGTAAAGTTGATATTGGGTCCAAACCATTGACCCATGTAGGGAGTAATGAATACAACAAACCAAGACCGAAGTCTGGCTTGTGCTTCTTAAAATTCAATTCTATTTGATGCAATATGGCTTCGATCCTCTTCTGAAAGGTACTATCTTTATTCAGCAATTCAGGCATGACTTTGGAGCGGAAAATGTCAACGAGCTTAGTCTCCAACTCTTCTACTTGTCTCAGAGAGATATTATTCAAACCCAAGTTAAAGGTCAACAAAGCAGTTGTTGCATCCAACCCAGTATTTACAGAAAAATCGTCACCGTATCCCTTTTCAATTAGCTCTTGGTAGAAATTTGAGTTGTGTCCATCACATAATAACGAACTCAAAATTTTCCACTTGAAAACTTCATACTGCTTTGATTTTTCTAAAGGATTGCCTAAGTACCATGTGATAGATGATTTATACTGTTCGGAAAGAGGTCTCTCAGAAAGCGGGTCGACGGGTCCCTTGATAGAAAACTTTCTGATAAAGTTTGGGTCGGTGAAAATGGGTGCCTTGATCTTGTGACCACCACTTCTCTTTCCAAATGTTTGAAGGGTTTTATCTAGCTTTCTCAAATGATTTATTAAGGGCAAGTTTCCGTAGGTATACGTTTTTGCATTGGAGGGGTGGTAGTTTTGAGAATGAAACTCGATCAAATCCTCATAATTCAAATCTGTCATGTCTTTTGGGTCGCCTCCCGAGTTTTTTAAAGCAGGGTAAACTGCTTCCTGAAATGCTATCCAAAAATGATAACCAGAGTTAGAGTATTGGCCCTTCATTTCATTGTAAACAACACCCTTGTAGATGATAGGACTCTCTTTGTTCCCCACTTCTTCATGCTCCAATCTCCATCCTTCTTGTGTGAAATCCTCATGCGTTAAAAGAGGTTCAAAGACTGACGATAGATACACATCCATCAAATTATCGAAATCTTTGCTATTCGTGGTGGCAAACGGATAAAATGTATAATCATGACCAGTCATGGCATTCATGAAATTACTCAAAGATCTGTTCAACATCTTGAAGAACGGATCTTTTACGGGATATTTGTAAGATCCACATAACGTTGTGTGTTCCAAAATGTGCGGCACTCCGGTTCTGTCGGGAGGATTGGTCTTGAACCCAATCAGAAAAACATTGTTGTTGTCAATCTGTGAGTCAAGGTGCAAGTGCTCTGACCCTGTCCGCTCGTGTTTCAATTTAACTGCAACTATGGAGTACTCGGGTACCGGTTTGACATCTTCAATTTCGTATCCATGCATTTTGAGCCCTATCGGGTATTTGCTCAACACAGAGGGAAGGTATGAACCACCGTTGGCAGTGGCAAACGCCCTCCTCGACATAGCTCGGGCCACATTTCTGTTTAACCTCAACATCCTAAACAGCTCTGTAATGATGGGGCAAAAAAATGTGAAATATTTGAACAAAATCAAAATGCGCTCATAGTGAACCAGCTCATCATTTTTTTAATTGTGTTCAAAACTCGATGATTCATTCATGGGGTACAGAATCATCTGCGATACCCGAACAAGTGCTTTTCCGTATCCTACCACTACCTGAAGCCTACATATGAAGAGACATCACCTTATACAAGCCGTCTGGCCAATTTCACGTGATCATATCGTATCGACCAGGATATTTCTCGACTCTTTCAATAGATAGATCGATCATGAAACAAGGCTAATGAGCTCTACAAAGGAAGCAGGAAAGGCAGCAAAGACGTCGGCTGAGCTGGTTTCCACACTAGGTGGGTTCTTAGCAGGAGGTGTCGCGGCGTGCGGGGCTGTAACGTTCACCAATCCCATCGAGTTGATCAAGACCAGGATGCAGCTTCAAGGAGAATTGGCTAAGCAATCGCAGGGTGCCGTCAAGTTGTACAGGAACCCAGGACAAGCGTTCTTGTTGATATTCAAGAATGAGGGAATCCGGGGACTCCAGCAAGGGTTGGTATGTGGGTATTACTATCAATTGGGATTGAACGGGTGCAGAATAGGTCTATACGAACCTAGTCGTTACTACTTGTCGAAGTTGTTGACGCCCGATGCTTTGAAGGATGGCGAAAGAGTCCCCCAGAATCTATTAGTCAACGTTTTGGCGGGAATAGTATCGGGAACGGCTGGTGCGGTCACAGCATCTCCATTTTTCTTGATCAAGACCCGTATGCAATCGTACTCGAAGTCTAATGTCCCCGAAGCCCACGTAGGTCAACAAACATACTACAAAAGTACATGGGATGGCTTGCTGAAAGTGTACAAGGCCGAAGGCTTTAAAGGTCTCTACAGAGGAGTGGACGCAGCTGTCTTAAGAACGGGAGCCGGTTCTTCGGCCCAGCTTCCCGTCTACAACCTTGCAAAGGACTTTCTTCTCAAGAATAATGTGGTTGCAGACAACACATTATCGCTTCATTTTCTCTCATCTTCTGCGGCTGGCCTTGGTGTCGCCATCGTCATGAACCCATGGGATGTCATCTTGACCAGAGTCTACAACCAAAAGGGTGATCTTTACAAGGGACCCATAGACTGCTTGCGCAAAACAATCACGACAGAAGGTTTCTCGGCCCTCTACAAAGGTTTCTGGGCTCAATTGTTCAGAATCGGCCCCCATTCGATCCTCACTTTGATGTTCATGGAGCAATGCATGAAAGTTATGTACAAGGTAGAAACAGCCATTAGATTCTGAAGAATCTAGTTCCTTATGATCACCAAAACTCGTTTTATAGACAGCTCTTTCACCATATCTTCTCTCTCTATAGTTGTATTATATGGATAGACTTATAGTCCAGCACGGAGGTCACGTTAACAGACACGTGACTGATAACGAAAGTGGCAAAGGGGTGAATTTTTTTGAAGGATAATCAACAAGTGAGCGATAGGCAGAAGAACAAAGTCCTGCGAAGACACAAAAGAACAGAGAATCGAGAAATAAGTGTGTTGGTTGAATAGATAGAGTGATTCTTGAATATTAATACAAAGTTGGACTAAAAAAATTTGGAAGTTTATAGGTCATAAGAAGGGGACAATATATGCGTGATTCCAATTATAAGTCAGTGGGCAACAACAAAGCGGCGGTGACCATCACCACTAGTCTTTATGACAGGAGGGCGTTGGACGTCACGTCGGATAAACCGCTTGTAAATTCGTTGAACCACCTCACGTACTTGGTGTCTTCTCTGGCAAAAGTTCGGGAGGCGTTGGCCATGGACGGTGGTATAGAAAGATTAGTGGAGATTTTGCACGAGTGCCACAACTCGACTTTCAATGCATCGGACAACATATTTAATAGCGAGAAGAAGTTGCTTACCGCGTGGAAGTGGACTTTGACCTTCCAGTGTTTGGTTTTGATAGGGACCCGAGGAACAGAGAAGATAAGACAGAAAGTTGTGAAGGCAGGAATCCTTCCTATTATTGCAACTGTCCTCGATAACTACCTCACCTTGCATGGTAGAAAATTTAAACAGGCCAACACAAGACAACAGAGTACATGCAGAACGGATCAAGACCAGCAGGCACCGCCAGAGCACACATTTGAGCCTGAAAATCAAAATGACTACATGTCCAGTGTCGACAATTTTGAGTCAAACATATCGCATTCAAGCTACATTATGTCAAGCTTGAGCATTCCAAACATCGAGACACCTTCACTCTCACAAACACATGCATCTCCAACATTTTTCGATAATAATAGTTTAACCAGTGACGATTACGATCATTTGAGCATAGATCAGTTAATAAAACTCATCAAAATGCACCCCAAATGCAACAATCTCGCTATTGATATTAGAAGAAGATACTTGATTGCAAGTGCCATCAAAAAGCTTAAAGAAGAAAAGCAAAATGACATTTTGGATGATACTTTTTTCATAGATACTGAATACGAGATGGATAGCAACCTTCAGTTTCTTTCAAATCTATACTTACAAGAGTATGATAACAACAGAATTATGGTGAATACAAAGGTTTCCCCAAGAAATTTCACTGAAACAGGTGTGGTTATTCCTCGGGATGACGACATTATCTGGTCTCTTCAGTTGTTAGCTTACATTTCAAAGTATCCTTACCTCAAGGAGGTATTGCAGCATACCCATTTCGTCATTGACATGAGCATACGCGATAAGCAATTGAAGTTGTTTATTGAAAAGCAAATGAAGCTTAAACTTAGAAAGAACTTGGCCGTCAAGTTACGACCGACCCTCACTCCTAAATCGAGAAAGTGTAAAACTACTTACTTGGAAAGATTCAGCGCATCTGCTTCAAATTCTCCTCAAATGTTGAATGACATAAATACCATTGACAGTATCATGCTAGACGAAGACAAGCTTGAACTTTATGACAAATCTCAAGATGCGGGTTTGACGGAGAATGCAGAGGTTGAGGATGAAAGTGAAGAATGTGAAGTAGATGAAGACTTGGAGGAAGGAGAGTCAACAGATAACGATGATGACAGCAACGATAATGATAATGACGAGGACTTGGATAAATTGGCTGAGATAAGTGTTAACAATTCGAATTATCTCGGGGAGTTGTATGATTCGGTAACTAATTCGGAAACATTTGTGAATGATTTGGAGAGGGAAATTGCTCTTGTAAGGATAAGCGAAAAGATGAATAAGATTATAGATGCAGAAAGTAGAATGTTGGTGTGCTCAATCATTGATAAGAGGAAAGAGCAGAGGCGATACCTCAAAAATAAGTGGGAATATGACAACTATTCTAATTTCGATGTTGATGAGGTTAACGTTGACCAAGATGATTCATTGGTAGAATACAAAAAAGTTAATCTTTTCCCAATCGTGGAAAAGTTTACTTTTTTGTCAGGTACGGATATGTATTACTGGTCGGGTGTCATTATGAGAAATTCTTGTAGAAGAAATGAATATAGAGGAGGTGTAAGACAATGTGGGAATCTCGAGTGTGGAAAATGGGAAAAGTATCCCAGAGAGTTTCTGAAATGCAGAAGATGTAAGAGGACAAAATACTGCTCCAGAGACTGTCAAATGAAAGCTTGGCATTGTCACAGGAACTGGTGTATCCCTAGTACGGGAAGTGCATCGACCCAGAATAGCCAACTGACTAATAATGATTTGTCTCAATCGATGGATGAGGATCATGATAGTCAAAGAGACCAGTTTTCAGATATATCGTGAGGATTATAACTGTGAATGAGTTTTTATAGAGTTTTGAAGCATCTTATCCATTGGAGACACTACAAGTTCATCGTTTTTAATGTAACCAGGTATTAGGCTATAAGTGCTACTGGCATTCAGTACCTTAATCCTGATACGGTTGCATTATGATTTTTAGTTGTGATTTTGAGATATAAAGAGTCCATATCATTTTAATCACCGACCACATTAAACACTTTTGTAACAATATGGCAGCGATAGACATGGTAGAGATAAGACTGGGATCTTCCCTTTTGTTGCACAGTTATCTTCGGACGTTCTTGTGTTGGTTGATTTCATTTCATTCCCTTCATTTAAACTCCTTTACCACATCAATGAATCAACAAATCCAAGCTTATAATTACATATAAATGACACGAACTCTTAAACGTACACTATATAACGAAGAAATACGTGTGTAGTCAATTACTGGTCACAAGATAATTTGAATTCCAGTCAAGTCGATGTAGCTTTTGATGTAATTGAGATATTTTTTTCATCAAAATTGATTTGATGATAAACAAAAGCTAACACAGTTATGGCACTGGACGAGACATCTATTGTCGATACGGGGTTGTTATCAACAATACGGTTGAAACTTCCTGCTTATGTTCCATTGCAGAATGATCTAGTGAGAGACTTTGACAAAACATCTAACTTTCAAAACTCAGTTTCTGATAAGATAAAAGCATCCATGGATGATATAGTTGACACTGCAGACAGATATTTCAACACATTGGCTAATACTCTGGACCGATCATTGAATATGGGGGTTTTCGAAGAAAGCTTGCAAAGCATGAGCAGTCTCATCGAATGCGAGCTAAAGCTTCACACGTATAGAACAGCTACGAGCAATGGCAAAAAAAGAGTGAAGGCTGCCACGAGAGACCACCCAGACATAAGTTTGAATACCTTGGAGCATTTTCACGAAACAGAAACAAATGGGAACCTATATGATGACGCGATTAACGAGTATAACGACAACATAAATTCTACGGCATACCTGGAGATGCTTGAGTCTTTCAAGACGTCGAATGAAAGCTACCGATATGTTAAGAACTGTGCCTTTATAATACAAAACCCCGAAGCGCCCTTACCAGACGAAGTCGCTGACGAAGAATTGGCCGTCAGTGGCGGTAATATATCCTTACGTGATCCCATTTCCATGAACTATTTTGAGGATCCAGTGGTGTCCAAGCAATGCAATCACACTTACGAACGAAAATCTATCGAAAGGTACTTGGAGACATCCAATCGCTCAAACGCTTGTCCTATCTCCGGGTGCAGTAGCTCACTATCGAGGAGAGACTTGCGGGCTGACAAGACAATGCTTTTGAGAATCAAAGCGTTCCAATTCCATGAAAAGAATAAGAAGAGCACAGCAAAGATGGAGAGGGTTGTCTGAGCCACATATGTATCCAACGACAGTACATCGGTTTCGAGAAATCGTGTCAAAAGTGGACTTTTACACGGTCTTTAGGTCATTTCTCGACGCCTTTTAGCGGGCTTTGCATCCATCTATATAATAATGATATAAAGAAATGTAGAGATCTCGACTCGATAAAATAATTGGGTTTTCACCTTTCCCTTGCGTTAAGTTCGAGAGGAAGCTGCCAGACCTTCAATAACCACAGTAACTGGACTAGCATAGTCCCTTTTGCAACTCAAAACCAGTCCATTATCTCTTGTCTTCAACTCTTATAGAGCATCAACATATAAACTATGTACAGTATAAACACAAACATATTTGTTTTGATTACATTTTTTTGTAAATATTGAAGTGACTACATAAGCGTCGTCGTTATAAGTATGGATGGGCAAACACCGAATGCTATATTACTGAAATATCTAGGTTATAATGCTTCCAATCCATTGAATATATCTAGAAATCAAAATTTGCCCCAGATAAGTCATAAAAGTGTGGAAGATGCAGCATTGAAGGCGATCGAGACGGCTATTATAGAGTCCCCAATAGAGGAGGAAGCTGCGAGGACTGCTTCATTGGGATTTATGGGATTGTACAAGGTCAAGAAGCTGGTTGATGGGGCGATATCTGTAAATAAGAAACACCAAGTTTTCATCGTGAAATTGATAGAATCTAAACGATATTTAGCAGCGATGAACGAACTATCAAGCCTAAGACACCATATTGGTAACTTGGTCGGTGAAGCCAGCTCCGGATTGGTCCCTGACTTGGACAGGAGCATTATAGTGGGGATAGAATACAATTCAGGATTCAACGACATAAAGCAAAGAGCTCAAACGATTAGCTTGATAATTAGCTTCCACTTTCTCCTTCTACAATGCATATTACACTACATCTCCACTAACACGAAGTTCATTGTGCTGGACGTCGATAGTTTCTGGAATAGGAGCTTGTTGTATGGCTGTGCGAGGTTATTTCTTTCGACCAGTAATTTCAGCGCCTGGCTAGCACAATCAGATCCAGAGAACATAATAAAATACAAGAGAAACCTTCTCAAGCTCGTTAAAGGATACCACTCTGTCATTTCCAGAGTCAACGAAAAGGTGAATAATCATGATTTAGGATTCTGTGTGTCTTGCTTCAGTTTAAAACTCCTAGAATACGACGGCATCCTGGAAATGGAGTCTAGACTAAAATTACTACCTGACGAAAGGTACTCAGAATTTTTAGACGACTTAACAAGGGACAATCCCGAGGCTTTGTCCATGATAATAGAACTAAAACAAGGATCGAAGCATATAGAGGAGATTGTAAAGTCTCTCTCCTTGTTCGCACAAACTTTGAAAGAAGATCATCTCACATTCCTCGAACATATAAATGATGACTTGAAGCCCAAATTGATACAACATGACAAGTTTTTGCTCATCCTCACTAAGTTAGAGCTATCTAGCTCGTTAGTCTTCCATCGTTTGGTGGAAATAATACTACATATTTTTGATCCGACAGAATTGAAGAGAAGTAAGTTGAGCAATGTTCACTTACACATTTTTGACAAGCTTACAATGTTTGTCAAACATTTAGTCAGCGATAATACCAACACTCATTTGGCTAAACACGCACTCGATTCCCTTAAGATGATTTTCACTCATCTCAATGAGACAAAAAGATTGAGGAACATCTCCAATCTTTACTTCAACTGCGGAAACAAAACCAGGGACAAAGACATGTGGATCCGTTCAGCAGAGATAGAAACTCATATACACAGCCTTGCAACTTCGAAAGAGAGTCTCAGTATCCTTCGTAATAAATTTCAAAAAGTATCTGCTCCACTTATTGGCAACAAGTGTTATGATGATGCTTGTTATTTGATTTCTGTTTATTTCGATGCTATAGACCCCAAAAGAGAGTATAATGGTAACTTGAGTTCAAAGCATGGTAAATTTACGGAAGACAAATTGTTAGGAATGATGTTGAAGTCCATGCAACATCTTGACGATGATTCATATATTTGCAAGAAGCTTAATCAATTGTCTGAAGCATACAAAATAGCTTTATTTTGCAGGGCTCTTGAAATGATTCACTTTTCTGTAGAATTCGAATACAGATCAAAAGTTCTTAATTGTTTGATTTCTAATGTGACATTTCAATCAGAGGATCTACAAGGTGTTGCGTATTATAAATATTTGACATTGTGTGGTTCCTCAGAATATTTGAAGGATAAATCTTTGAACTGGAAAATGCATCCAGTAATATCATGTGGAGTTCATTTAGAACTTTCTATTTCAAATGTCGAATCGGGAATGCTTCTTTCCAAATGTATCGATCAGTTTAATGACTTATTGAAACAACCATATGGTCACTTCATTAATATAGAAGATGAAGTAACTCGGAAGTTGATAAATTTCTTGAAATTTAGCGAGCTTAATGGCTTGTTGATTACCATAATTAAGAAGTACTTGAAAACGAGAGAAGGACATCTTATAGATCTTGAGATTTTCATGCGGATGAATTTGTGTGAAACAATGATAAAAATGGGGATCAAGGAGGGTTTTGTGGAAGAGATGAAGGAATTGGTTGAGAAGTTCAAGACTCATAAAATGAATTCTGTATATTCAATGGCCAAGTTGAGTCTAATCCAGTTGGAATTCCATATTTGTACCAACTCGCCAGAACTGGCGATACCAAAATTCGACAAAATAGTGAAGCTTTTGAAAGACAAAGACGAGTTTAGCTTGAAAAGTGAACGCCATTTGGATATGAATGACAAGTTTGCAAATTTGCTCTTAGTTTCCAAACTCCAAATTCTAGGATCTCGCTTAAATATCTCTATGAACAAGTCGAAGAGTGCATTCATGAATATAAAAATGGCGATTAAGCTTTTATACTCTATAATCAAAAAATCCGCGAGTGATATCACGTCGCAAATTCATGCCTACATTAAGTGGGAGACCGAGACGTTATTGAATGATGCATACAAAATTATTATTCAGCTTTTGATAAAAGTTGGCATCACAAGAGATATCTGGTTCTACACAAACGAGTTCAAGAAGTTGAATGATAAGTCTCTAGCACCATTGAGAAAGTGTTTCAATTATTTGAGCATGATATTCACTGACATTTTGTTGAAGCACGAAGAGGGGTATAGGACTTCCTTTGAAGAGCTTGAAAAGATGCGAAAGCATCAAATAGTGACTTCCAACTTGACTTTCATTGATCAATTCAATTATGTTGAATCTCTTCTTGACGCTCAAGCTGATTTACATCTTTTTGAAGACATTCTCTCAAGAGCTTCAGATGATGAAAATCTAGAGAATACTTCCAACCTTAATAGCGATATCAAATTTGAAGCTTGGTATGTCCGTTCTTTGCTCTACAAATCGCTCAGCTATATGGAGTTCCAAAGTCTCGAGTATACTGACCGTATGAGAATATTAGAAAGGATTGTCTCGCTCAAAATGGATATTCTTGAAGCAAAAGAGAAACTTAATGGAAATTCCATACATTCAGGGATTTCTAGATCGAGTTCATCGTTTCCTTGTATTGTTACAGAAGGTATTTCTGACTTTAAGGATTTTGATATTCGAACTATAAACAGTTTGGTCCAATGCAAAGACATATTACTAAAACAGATGAAGTCGTCGAAAATACAATACCTACATTGTCACGAAATTTTGGACTTCGGTAAGGTTTTACTCGAATGCTTGTTCCTTTTGTCGTCTATTACCATAATGAAACTGAACATACTGCTTTCAAATGATATATTTTATTTGCACGATGTATCAAGAAGCTTGACATTCGAAAACGAACGAACTTTCAATAGTGATCAATCACTTGATATCATTCCTGGCCCAATAGATGATTCTTTTGAAGTAGCGCCATTTAATGAAAATGCCGGTAGATTCATGGAGGAATTAAATTTGCATTTGCCTGAAAAGTGGATGATCGTCACGATAGACATTGATTCGTCCAACAATCTAATACTCTCTAGATTTGTCAAAGACGCTAAACCCTTTTACCTTCGTCTATCATTACTGAGGTTTAGGAATCGTAATATGGGTGCTCATTCATGTCTGTATGATGATTTGATTGCAAAATTCAAAAGTATCATAAGGGAGAGCAATCAATCGACTAAATCAGCGACCACCTCACTGATTCATACCAAGGATGATAGAAGGCAGTGGTGGAAATTAAGATTCAGTTTGGATTTACAATTGAAGGAATTGCTAGATGATATCGAAAGATTTTGGTTTGGTGGATTCAAGTCGATTTTTAATGAAAACCATAATGATTTATTATTTCGCCAATACAGAAACGATTTTTACAAGGTATTACAGAGGTACATGCCATCGCGTAGAGGCAATACCGATTTCATGCAATTTGATGACAACATCGTGAAGCTATTTTTCAACATGCAGCCGTTCAGTAAGGAAGCTGTTGATGACTTGATAAGTTTTATTCTTGACAGTTTGAGGTATCATGGTGAAATTAATGATAGCTCGCAATTTAATCTCGAGAAGTTACGAATGCTGCTTGAGGCAATACACAACAAGTACGATGTCTTGAAAAGCAAGGACGATGATATAGAACATATCTTCATAGTTCCAAGTGATCCTTGCTCCGCATTACCTTGGGAGTCTCTAGAGTTTATGAAAAAGCGTTCGGTGTCGAGGGTTCCTTCTATTCAATTGTTAATAGATATGATGAAGCAGAGACAATGCGAGTCAAAGGATTCGTTAACCGTGCACGGGAAGTCTGACATGTTCTACGTTATTAATCCAGGGGGAGATTTGATACGTACAGAACTGAAATTCAAACAGCTATTTCAAGAAGTGGACGAGTGGAAAGGAATTGTGGGAAGGAGACCAGACGAAAGCACTCTCTTGTCAGGTTTAGCCCAGAAAAAGCTTTTTGTTTACCTTGGCCATGGTGGATGCGAACAATATATAAAAGTGTCATCTCTATTCAAGTCATGTCTACTCGAGAAACGAAAACTACCACCTTCTCTTTTGATCGGCTGCTCTTCGGGAAGTTTGCAGTCAAACGGACTCTTGCCGCCTAGTGGTAATGTTTTCAACTGGTTAACTTGTGGATCGCTCCTGATTCTCGTTAATCTCTGGGATGTGACTGACAAAGACATAGACATGTTCAGTTTTTCTTTCTTCGCCAAATGGGGCCTCATCTCCTCCACAGACTCATGCATCAATATTAGCGAGGCCACAAACAACAGCAGAGCCGCATGCGCATTGAGATATCTCAATGGAGCAGCGCCCGTTGTATACGGCCTTCCCTTATATCTCAAAGCTTGACTTGATTGACTCAGTCCCTCTTATTATATAGCTTCGGTATATTAGACAGCATCGGTAAATTACATAGCACTTACATAGATTGAAGTGAGTCATCTTCATTCTCACCAATTTATGAACATCATCTATAGCTCGAGCGATCTCTAACGTTTATGTTGAACAATTGCCTCTATTCTGCTGAACGTTTCGAAAACACTTGTTTTCATATGTTCTACACCATAGCCTGGCTGCGAAGTATACAGTTGCGGCATTATCTTCAAAGATCGAGAGCATCAACTACCCAAGATATTCCATTAACAGGTCAGAGTAGAAATACGATTTTTGTCCTAATCTATCAGAAACAGTCCGTGATAGTTTAGTGGCTAGAATTACCGTTTGTCGCATGGTAGACCGGGGTTCAATTCCCCGTCGCGGAGCATTTCTTAAGCGCAAATGGTTTAGTGGTAAAATTCGACGTTGCCATCGTTGAGCCCCCGGTTCGATTCCGGGTTTGCGCATTTTTTTTCCACATTTTTCTCTTTGTGGCTACCACGGCAACACGTATTCATGCCTTTCGATGAGAGCCCAAATGTCACCGTAGTACATTCCTCCTGAGTGCTTTTACTATTGTTGGTTTCCAATAAAACGAGTTGGACTCATAAAAGTGCCTCGTCATATGTGAGAATACGACGCATCATGAACCAAGAAGGTGGACAATGTATGGGATTTGCAATTTATCTGCATTCCATTGGGATGTTGGTCATAAGAAGTCCAAAAAAGGTTCGATATACGGGAGATATTTCGTAACTCTTGTAATCTTGTTCCATGAGACTTGTAAATCCAGACTTTCAGGCACACTGACAACTCAAGGTAACACTAATTGAACATTTACGACTGATGGAACAGCACAAAAATTTGAGGGAAGCGTCAAATTTGAGAGGTGCAAAATTGGAATGGCGATGCGTCATAGCTCGATTACGTTGATCTATCTTGGACACTATAAAAGAGCTACTTTGTGCATCGCATACGGTCAAACTCACTATTAATTCTCAAGTAAAATCCTTTAACATAAGAGTTGCGAAAGAAGCATGTTTACAAATTGTAAGAGAAAACTGGAGGAATCTGTCACGGAAGACTACGAATCTGTCCAAAATTCACTGGCAGTCAGTGATAAGACCAGTCTGAGTTCCAAAAGATGGGTGAAATCAGTGCTCAGTGGTGTTAAACGTTCGAAAGGTGGGATCGATGCAGAAAAGGGTGCAACAAAGAAGTCGCAAATTATCGAAAAGCCACAAAATACTTACATTGCTGCTGCAAAGTATCTTTCATTGAAATAGGTGATTAACTCTTTCAAATGCCTCTGGAACTCTTGAGGCAGAGGAGGATGACTCACAGTGACGCTATGCTAGTTACAGATGACAATACGTGATATACTGCCCAGACATTTTGTAGCTGATAATTTTTTAGGAAGATAAGCAATTGCTTATAATTAGTCATGGTCTAATCTCATAGTCGTCGCATTGTCCTTTCGTTCACATACGACCTTTGATCAAAAGCGGCCTACGAGAATTATCTTTAGCTGGTGTCTAGTGATAAAGTTGACAACGTGACGAATTATTCGTCAGATACGTGCAACTAGGATATGAGTAATTACAAATGGTGCCGTTAATGAATAGGATGCGAAATATTACATTAATCTAAAATGATGCTAAATTAGCCCACTGAGTGTAAGCTTCTCCAAGAAAGGCGATAGGTCGTCTTTTCTGATCTCGATCACGGAGCTATCGAAACTGTCGATTCTGACCTTAGCACCGGACGTGTTTGCAATCTGATTGAAAGCAATACTAAAGGTATTTAATCTGGTGATAAGTTCAATAGTTCCATTTGCATCTTTCGTGCCATCTTTTTCGGTCTTTCCACTCTTGTGGATATCCCTTGATATTTGAGCCATTCCTCGAGGATATTTGGGTGCTAAGCCCACCACCAAATACGTGTCACTGAGTGTATCCAAACTTGCCACAAGCAAAGGCTTTAATGACTGTTTATTGTTGATAAAATCCAACTCCGAAATGTTCTCTAACAACCAATTTCCAAGTTTGGACAACATTAAAGGGTTGTTGAAAATCACTAGATCAGGAATGGAACCATCATTCAATACACACAATCTGTATAATCTCAAGTTCTTGACAAGCTTACGTTCAAGAAGTGACATGCCCGTTCTGAATATTATTTTCTGGATTATTTTAGCATGTTCCAATCCCTCAATCAATAGATCGTAGCCTACCTTTTTTGAATTTGAACCAATTTTTTTCAGCTTTTTCGAATTTGAGCCCGAACCAACGGTCAATGCATCCCAGGAGGACCAGAAGTTATTAACCCAGACTCTTTCTTTTCTTTCTATTCTGGAGTTGATCGCTTCCTCATCATCATTGTCGTCATCGTTGCCATTGTCATTTGAATTTTGATCTATCAGGGTAACAGGAATGCCAGTTTCTGCAAGTAACCTATGATCCATTTCAAGTAATGCAGATAATGACTCTACACACTCAATTGCGGAGAGTTGACCAACGTAACCAAAGGTTCTAATAAATCCATCTTTCATCAAACCCTCGAGCCCGTAAAGTGGTAGGTATTTTTTGAAAATATAAGGAAGCTGTTTCTTTATGCCTATATCCATGTATGGCCAGTTCTGTTGAGCGGTTGCTAAAGATATCCCCATCTTTGCAAAAAGTTTATGGAGCTTCTTCCTACCCTCTTCCGTCCACAAGTTGAGTTTGGAATTGACAAAACTAGAGTAATAAAAAGCATCGTATAATGTCCAGTGTCTTAATAAAAATAGATGATAGTCTTTATCAATGTCCAAAGTGTATGAGTCTGCGGACTTCTCGACATTTTGTTGGTGAGAGGGTTTCAATCTCAACACCTCGTTCTTGAACAATGGCTGCATTTTATCATAGATTTCTGGATACAGTATATCCAAAGATGATGTTCCTATTATGGCTATCCATAAGTTATCTATGTTGGTTTCACCTATGGTTGTCAATAATGCATATATGATGGCTGTAGTTGAAGTTTCCACACTGGTACCACGATTGTAGTAGGTTTCCACTAAATCTTCGTACTTGGCAATTTCATCTTTTCGTTGACGTCGTTTTGATTTAGCTTCATTTGTTATTTTTCTTCTTTTATTGGACCCGGACTCGCTGTTTGCTTCATCATCATCAGTCTCCAAAAAATCTTCCCCTAGTTGATTGTCCGCACCTTCAGAATCACTGGCGCTGTCTTCAGAGCCATCGCTGTCCTCATTTTCATCCTCCTCCACATTAGATAAAACTTTATATGCTTCTTCCTCTTCTTTCAAGGTCGCATTTATATACCCATCATCAAGACAAACGACCATGGACGAGCCAAACACATTGTCCAAATTCCATGGTCGATGGCCGTCAATGACAAATATCCTACGCCTCATCGCAACGGAGCCAAAGGGCGACTCGTCTAATGCCAGACCGTTTTCGTTTGCACCCTCCACATGATATTGCTCCACATCTATGTCAAAGAAACTCTCTATATCCAACATGGCTCCACATCCTATAAGGATCACATTGGTCACATCGTAGTCCAACTTATCGAAGTGCATCTTCAAGTCCGAATATCCCACCACTGGAATCAACTGGTACTGGATAAGCTCCTTTCGGAGCACTATGCTAAGTATCTTCCCAGCGCATAGAGCATCGATGTTCAAACAAGAGACGAATATGATAAGCTTACACGTAGAATGCGACAACGAAGTTCTCTTAATCTCTTCATAAGCCTTGGCATAGTCAGTCGGTGAAATGAACATAATGCATGAATGCGTTCACCCTTTGAATACGTCGTTACTATAACACTATCAACAGTTTTGAGATTTTTATATCAACATCTTCTCATAGAACAAACGCGCGGAAATGAAATGCGATAAAATCGATACCACGCGTTGACTACAAAAGCACAACTCAGCTACAGATAAACGGGATAAGAAGTAATGATGACAGTCTTTGTACATACATAATTCTAGTATAATTCTTCGTAGTTCGTTAAAATTGCTTGAAAGCTCTTGTTTTGGGATCCAAATGGGTACAATCACAAAAATGAGTAGCTTGCGGAACTTCTTCTGGCCATGTCATTAACATCCCAAGAGAATATTCCACCGTTCTCGCATGCTATATATAAACTTCTGTTGAACCACTCTATGCCCGCGAGCTCCATTTCCCCATGGACGTGGTGGGCGATTTGCTGGTAGAAATCCTGACAGTAGTTGGTGTAGTCCGAAGAGTCGGAGTTAGCAGTGTTTGCACCCGACGTCATGCCCATGTAGTTGAGAACTGACGACCCGTTCAAGTCGTTCACCACTGGGTGGGAGTCTGGGGCATCTATCACTGTGTTCAGCGTGCCAAACGGTGAAATGTCTTCGTTGTTGACGTAGGATGCATTCCACTGCGAAAAGGAAGGTGGATGAACCTCTTGCGCCTGCGACGGAGGTTGGTAAACGTAATTTTTGAAAAGCTTTGGATTCACGTTGGTCAAATAGTCGTAATCGTAGACCAATGGGGTGGGGAAATGCAAATCTGAGCTTGCATGCTGGTACCTGCTACCAGCTCCATCATAGACTTCTAGGCTATGATGCGTTGATTGTTCAGGCTTAGACTCATGGTTCTTCAAAGAGTCATTGGCTTTCTCGTAATTGTCTTGTTCGTCGTTTTCGTCATTATCATCGAGTCCATCCATTGTGTGAGACTTGGTGGCTCCGTCATGATCGCTGGAGTGACGCTTCTTATGCTCGGCGAACTTCTCAAGCGAATATGGGAAAACTATCACTTGATGGTCATCCACATTGTCTTGGTTTAGATTCCTCATGTCAATGAGATGGACACGGCCCACATGCTCCAGGACCACCAAAAGGTCATTCAATGCCGAATGAGAAAACTTGCACGCTCTAAATGCACCTGACTGACGTCCTTGCCTGGTTGACTTTATCTCAACTAATGGAGTGCTATGCGAGAGATTTCGTATATCGTACAAAAGACATGTGCCGTCTTGGAATGTCGATGCAAACGTGGTTCCATTCGGGTGGTAGGAGATCCCGAATCCAGAAGTGTGTTTGGTCTCTATCGTCTTGATTCTGACTTCGGGGTTCATCGAATCCGTAAGATAGATGGAGGAGGAGTCTCCAGTAACAATTAACATCTTGCGGTTTACGGGGTTCTCCACTGCGTTATTCAACGATACGTTGGCCTCGCAACTGACCTTCTTGTCCAAGGAAATACGTCCGTTGTTATTGACGTCCACTACGTACAAGTTCGAGTCGTTATTACAGACATATGATTTATACTGAGAACTTGAGTTTCTGCTCAACAGGACAGAGTTATTAATCATGTCCCCCAAGCGCACGGTGGACTTCGTGTTGAGGTGCGGGTTGTAAAACGAGAAAAGCCCCTTCATGGGCCCGTGTGCTGTCCCCCCAGAGCTTCCCAACAGGTCCAACTCCAGAGTATACGTAATCAACGACGATGTCGCTACTCCCCCCGTAGCAACCACTCCACTGTCGTCGTTCCAGAAACACCTCGGAAAGTAGATCAACTTGGCATGTTTCTTCGACCGCATCAGCTCCTGATCGAGCACCCGGATGCTGTCGTCCTTCGTGTAGTATAGCCTCCCTCTGCCATCCACCTTGAGGAGATCCCGCAACTGCCAGTGGTTCACACTGGCCTGCACATCCGTTATGTATCGTGGATTTGGCTTCAAGTACTTGTGCCCGTGATAGTAATTTTGAAAGCACTTGTAGTAGTTACTGCTGTCGAGCCTATCATCCACCTCTGATCGACTTGCTCGTTTCGACCCATTATTTCGGGCATATCCTCCGTCTTTTGTCATATTGGTCCTTCAATACCTCTGTTGTATTGATACGTTTCCTTTATCACCACTTTAAATCTAAATCAATGAACAAGAATGGCTCCACTACCATTGATAACCCCTGACTATGTTCACAAATATGGTGGGGTCATATTAGGTTATGAGCAGAAACCGCAACCGACAATGTGCAGGACAACCATGGAGACTTGAGCAAGTTCCCGACGAGCGACGATGGTCGTGGGCCACGGTATCAGCTGGGGACGAGGGGTCTGGCGCCGTGATTGGACGTAGCGTTGGTGGTACTGCGGCAAACTTTCAGAGCTGTGGGGACGGCACAGCTGCCACGACGTTCGTGAGCAGTTGCAGCCAGGGGGAGTTGCAGCCAGCCCGGAGGGCGGTGACGAGTGTCCTGGACTGCTGGAGGGGAGTCTCGGCCACGCACCGTCGGTGCGTGGACCCCTCCTCTACGGGGTTGTGGCAAAAGAAAAGCTCGGTGGAGTGGGAGAAAGCGTTTCACCAACCACAGAAAGGCTCGACCTGAATTGCTCTGGACGTATGTGGTCGATGTCCGAGCACGGTCACGGGACCAGCGGAGGAAGCTCACGCGAGCTTAGCGTAGAGTTTGTCGTTAGATACACAAACGCCGTAAAGGGGTTGCCGCGATGCACGCAGCGGTACCGCGAAGCGTCGCGACGTACCGCTGCGTGCAACGAGAGTCCCTCGCTAGCCCTCCACGCCCCCAAGCGGTCGAGTCGGTGCAGACGAAATCGGCAATGCCCCGAGGACCGCCTGATCGCGCCAAGGATCTGGCTAGCTCGCTCGGGCGGAATCCCCGCTGCGCTTGCGATACTGCCCCAGCGGCGCCACGTCTAGCGGGGCTCGTGGGTGTGCTGGTGAGCTCTGGCGCGAGCGCTAGCGAGAGCTGCTCGACACAAAAGCGATACACTAGGATTACTAGTCTGATTTTAAACTTATACGATAGTCCTTAGGAGTAGAAGCATTAAGATGAAAGAACGACCCTACGAGTTGGTGGAGACGTTAAGAAGGGAAGTGGAGGAGGATACCACGCTCCACACGCAGGTGAGCGGGCTTGTAAATCTGTTTTTGAGATATTTGAAGGAACCTCGTTATCAATCGCCGTTGGCTATAGATGAACTCGCCAATCTTTTCCAGGTTTTCTACAAGGACCTAGAGTCTGTGGTCGTGCTGTTGTATGGGCAGTCGAACTCTGTGAAGCGTCTGTTGATTTCGGGGTCCAGGTACTTTCGTGAGCATCCGGGGGAGTTTGACTACCTCCTTGCTATCGCCAGCTACTCGTCGTCGTCGATCAAGCTTTCGAGGCGGACGGATCCGGACGCGATGAGACAGTTGCGGATATTCAGCTTCTACAAGCTCATTTGGATCTTGCGCACAATCGAGCAGGCACATACCCGGTTGTTGAACACGGTAAACGGGGGTGAGTCGATCTCGCTCTTCGATAAGATATTCCGTTTCAACCAAAGGGACATCTTACACCAGGAGCTCTTGGACAACAAGATCAGGGCATTAAGGGCACTAAAGCTCCCATTTAGGAGCTTCTACGAAAGTGACGAGGACTCGCTCATAGAGGCAATAGATGGCTTGCTTGCTGATCCCTTGACCGAGATGAATGAACAGCTCGAGCAACTCACCAAGAATATAACACCGCTATCCAAATTGAAGAACATTGTAGCGTTACAGAAACGATTGATGAGGCTTCTTGCTGATAGACTTGGTAATCAGGCGATCAATAACGATGTCATTTTACCGTCTATGATATATTTGCTCGTGTACAAACTTGAGGCCAAGGATCTCTACTTGAACTTTGTTTATATAAAGAAATTTTTGCACCTCATTGATCCAAACGACATAGAACTATCATCTGTTAATGCCTCCTTGACGTACTCGCCCAACGATAGATTAAACAAGGCAACATTCAACAAAAGCAAAAAGACGCTGTTATTTGAGGTACTCAATATATCTGATAAGCCAACTGCGGGTGAGCCGACAGACAAATCAACAAACGATGATTCTTTTTTTCACACAAACACAGAGCTTCTACATTACATTCAAGCGAATATCATCAACAACGGAGAGCTTGAGTTCTACCTAACTAACTACGAAGCGGTATTAGTTTTTTTGTCAAGCTTGAAGCTAAAAGAGCTTGCCCCAGAGATAGAGACATCAAATTCTCTTCTATTATCGAATATAGATGATCTTGTCGAGACCGAAATTGTTTCCCAGTTTGAGTTTCCAGAGGGTGATATAAAGTCGACCGACAATGAGGAGAAGACAAAAAGCGAAAACAGATCACGCTCCTCATCTTTGATAAACTCGATCAGTCAGGCATTTAACGAAAACAGGACGCGATCGAACAGCTCAATACTCAGTGGATTGAAGCTGTCGAATGGTAATGGAAGGGAAAAGTTTCCAACAGTCACGTCTACGGAATTGGATGAACATGGCCTAGCGTCTCAAGAGGCAGAAAACGGTTCCAGTTTTGCTATGATGCGTAGTATAATAGGCAGGTTAAGCTCTGTTTCTGTGTCGCACCTACGATACACAGAAGATCTTGCTTCTGACGTCCAGGCCGCTGAGGATTCATCAAGTCCCAGCAAAAAGACAGCTCCCTTAACGGCAAGATTGTCCCCTGACCACTCAAGAACTCGTTCGTTGTCATTGGAGAATGGAACTGCAACGCCCAACACGCACATTAAGAGACCCTCCATAACATCTAAATTCACTAATGGTGTGTCGGATTTCATGACGAAACTCAACTCCAATTCGCAGTTGAATGCCATTAGTAAAAGCATATCACATAGCTCACTTCATTCTTTGGAGGCATCCAGAAACCCCGAATTGCAAGAAAACGGCTCGGTCGTTCCAAAGAGACCAGATGAACTCCGTAGTCGTACCACGAGTCTTCAAGTGATGGACAAATGGTTCAATAACATTGGTGAGAATGCAGAAAATCTGGAAGTCAAGTCACCGGTGGAAGTATTGACTGACTTGAGCAGATTTCAAAATATAGAGTTTGAAAATTTGAGCATAAGGGATCTTTACGACTTGAAAGTGTGCTATGACAAACTATGTGCTTTAATAGTCACTGGTGAAACTGATGGTGATATTGATAAAACCATCAACACTTCATCGTAGTTGCAATACCTGTATATAAAGTTTATATTCCAGAATAATCCAACATATATATTCTATGTCATAGCAGTTTGGAAGAAAGACGAAGTAAATTTACAAGGTTAATGGTATATGGTCTTGGGTAGAAAGCACTTGAGGTCTCTGGATGAAGAATTTTCCTCCAGGAAGAGCAAAAAAGTAAAATTGGAAAATTTGTTGGATGGGTTAAGTCTATCAGATCAAGCCAAAACACAAGTATTGTCAGAAAGTAAACATAAGAATGGAGCAAATGAGTTTGCGATCAACCAGAAGATAAAGGAACACCCGGTGTTCAAGAAGCCACCCCTCAGTCCTGGATCGAACACTTTGAACAGTCCATCGCACATTAATTCTTACATTGCAGAAAAGTTGTTTGCTCATTTCCAGGGCATCAAGAACACTCACATGGCCGTAGTGCCATGGTACAACGACAAATTCTTGATAGTTTACCGGTTTCAGATGTGGACTGTGCGAAACTTCAATAGGTTCTTGAGAAAATACAACAAGCACAATGGGAGCAAGATCAAGCCCATTAAATATTACGATAAAATTATCCATTTGTTGAAACAAAGGAGGTTGACCATGCATGATCTCATGTCTATCGTTCTCCAAGAGAGCAAATTGGAATTGGAAGAGATTAAAAGAAACGATGTGAGAAGAAAAGCGGCATATGAATCCAGCAAGATAGAAGAGCTTTCTGATATCAAGTATAACTATTGGGATACCATAAAATTGGACAATGACTTGGATTTGATGGAGGAGGAGCTAGAGCTGTATGGCACCAATGATGCCTATCTGAGAGATTTGAGTCTGCAATTTTTGGAGGAAGGAATGCAGGACACTGATTTCGAAATGGACATCGATGATACCCCCAACACAAACGAGTCAAATTACGGCTCGTACTACTTCGACTACTCTGACTCTACAGGTAGAGGACCACGATATGCATGATAACATTATTTAGCTAACTTGACGTTAAATCAATAAAAGCTCATCTTTCTGATTTTAGAAATATATGTAGAACACTGAATTTGCTAAATGATTTATTGTCTAACATAGTACACTATTCATGTAATGCGTTTTATGGATCTTCCTATAGAGACGATACTCCAGATTTTGGTACATATTACATGCGCCGAGACGCACGATATTATATCCAAGCTCTCTCAAGGGTTTCCAGAGGGTCGCAGGAGTAGGATTCTTGAGCTACTCTATCAAAGACTATATCAGGATAAACTAATACTCACAGTAAATGACACTGTGATAGACAATACTCACAATACTGTCACCATAGACGAGTTCGAAAGAAAGATGTCATCCGAATCGTACGAAAACCTCATGTTCCAGAACATATCGCCCAAGAGTTTTGAAATCGTTCTAGTGAGGCCTCCAAATGACTATTCTCATTTCATCAAGAGACTATACAAATTGAATGAGATGCTAGAATCGGAGGACGCAAATGTCGTACCATACATGGCCGCCGTAAGACAGGTCGTTCTCAATGTCAATGGAAATCTGGTGATGGTGGATAACCCCACGTCCTTATCGGTGATCGTACTCAAGGTTCTAAGTTCTCTTTGCGTGGGAGACTTGACTGCCAAAATTTCAAAGATATCTATCGTTTCTACAGACATAGGCGACATTTGTCCCCAAAAGTGGCTACAGGTATTCGAAAACTTCCCCCTGCTCAGCTATTTGGACCTCTCAAACAATCTCATCAGCTCGGGCATGCAAGAGTATCCTGACTTGTTGGCATCGTGTCTCAAGTCCCCTCGGCATTTGAAAGAACTACATTTGGATCTGAACTTCATTTCTCAGATACCGAGCACACTAGTGCTCGCGCTTCCCAGAGGCCTAGAAGTCTTTCTGCTCACTCGAAATACTTTAGTGTCTATTGGCGTGGAACCCCAAGATCAGTTCACTTTTGCCAGGGACCTACCTAAATTGCGGCTTCTTAAATTGAACCACAACCACAATCTCACCCTTATAAACCCAGAAATTTTTGCTGGCATGAATAGAAGGGGATTTAGGATGGAGATACAGTCTTGTAACGTCATTCCGGCCATCTTGAATGACATAAGATCTATATTTGCTAATCGTGGTTATAGTCTCATACATTGAAAGGTCGCAGAGGTTTGCATATAATGTCGATATGTCCGATACGAAAATTGACCGGTTCTCTCAGTCTGTTGATGAGAAGCTACATAGAGGTTTATAACGTTAATACAGATAGAGTTTATGATAGGGCTTAACTTCTTGGGTTATTCCAAGGCTCTATTGAGACCCAGTCCCACAAGCATATTTCTCCGAAGACCAATATCCGGTACGACCACGATCGGACAAGCTGTACGGGGTAGACCTAGACATAATGATTTTGCATTTGATAATTACTTGAAGACACTGAGAGGGAATGGCTTACTACGCAACGTAAGGTTCAATTCGACTAGCACTACGGAAAGTGGCAGGGTGGCACTTCCCCCACAAAAATTCAGACAGGGCATCATAAAGATATTACGACTAGCCAGACCAGAATATAAGATACTCATCTACGCATTAATATGCTTGGTGGCCACGTCTACTGTGTCTATGTCTCTTCCATATCTCATGGGAAAGATACTTGATACTGTCTCTCCTGCAAATGACGATAGAGAAAGTGCAAAAAGCGAGGGAGGCGTCCAAGAAGGAGATGACACCGACGCCGACAAAAGCACCATATTGAATTTCACATATACCCAATTTTACTCGGCTTTGGGTGTGTTCTTCGTCGTAGGCTCTGTAGCGAATTTTGGGCGAACATGTCTCTTGAGACTTGCAGGAGAGAGATTGGTCGCACGGTTGAGATCTAGAGTATTTCTGAAAATGCTCTCTCAGGATGCCTACTTCTTCGATGTGGGTCCTACGAAACAAGGAATGAAAACCGGAGACTTGATTTCTCGTATCTCGAGCGATACTCAAGTCATGTCGAAGACAATGAGTGGGAACATCAGCGATGGGGCTAGATCTCTCATCAGTGGAATGGTGGGATTGTCGATGATGTGTTTAGTGTCTTTGAAGTTAACGTTGTGCATGAGTATGATTTTCCCTCCCTTGATCTTGATGTCCATGTTTTATGGACGTCGTATCAAAAACCTTTCAAAACGCATCCAAGAGAATTTGGGTGGAATGACAAAAGTTACCGAGGAGAAGCTAAATGGACTACAAACGATTCAAAGCTTTTCGCGCCAGCAATTGGTGGTACGCCAGTTTAACGAAGAGATAAAGCTGATATTCAGTACTTCAATGAAGGAAGGTAAGCTAAGTGGGATCTATTATGGTGGGAATAACTTTTTGGGAAATATCACCATGATCGGTCTTCTTGCCATGGGCACTGAACTCATTCAGATTGGTGAATTAACTGCTGGCGATCTTACTAGTTTCATGATGTATGCCGTATACACCGGAAGCTCCGTGTTCGGATTGGGCAACTTCTACACTGAGTTGATGAAGGGAGTAGGTGCCGCAGAACGGATCTTTGAACTTTTGGAACTGAAACCGAAAATCCTGACATCCTCGGGTAAAAAGGTCGACGATTTACACGGTGATATAAGATTCAAGAATATCAGCTTCCTGTACCCTTCTCGACCAGACACCGAGGTCTTCAAGAATCTAGACTTGACCATCAAGAAAGGTGAGAACGTGTGTTTTGTGGGCCCATCGGGATGCGGAAAATCAACCATTTCGCAGCTATTACTCAGGTTCTACGATCCGGTATCTGGATCGATCGCATTCAATGGACACAACATCAGTGACCTCAATTTGAACCACTACAGGTCGCATCTCGGTTACGTGCTGCAAGACTCCATGTTGTTCAGCGGCACCTTGAAGGACAACATTCTCTTTGGCAGGCCCGATGCCTCACCTGAGCAGGTGAGCTGGGCCCTTCGCATGAGCAACTCCACCGCCTTCATCGACCAGCTCCCCGAGGGCCTCGCCACTGTCGTCGGCTCATCCAACAGTAACCAGCTCAGCGGTGGCCAGCGCCAGCGTCTCTCGTTGTCGCGCGCTCTCATCCGAGAACCCTCGATATTAGTGTTGGACGAGGCCACCTCGGCTCTAGACTCAATCAGCGAGGAGATTGTCATGAACAACTTGGCCATGCTCAACCACTCTCGTGATCTCACCGTGATCTCCATCGCTCATCGCCTATCTACAATAAAGTGCAGCGACAGGATAATCGTGCTCAACGCACATGGCGAAGTTGTCGAGGACGGCCCGTTCCCCTCTCTTTACAACAACAACGCAAGCGAACTAAACAAGTTACTCAAGTTGAGTAACATGCAATAAAATGTATATAGCATCGTAGTATTTAAAAAAAGTACCGTGGCTTTTCGTTTGGCCGTATCGCAGACCTAGGCTGGATTTTATATGTGACAGCAATATACCTGCGAAACTCCACAATATGAAGCTGATTGCCATCACAATATATTTTCTTCTTAATTGTACTATATATTATTGTAAGTGGCGCCTGGTAGCGTGCCGTGATATAGTCGAAGGACAAGAGCATCGGGAAAATTGGAACTCAATCAGCCTTTCATCCAGTCATTATGGTAGAAATGGCCAGTGATGAGGGTCCTGAGAAGAAAGGTTGGCTGAGGTTTGGAAGAGCGATGCATAGGAAGTCGAACGAGAAAAGAAGGGAAGAGGCACTGGAGAATGCCGGATCGCATCCCAACACCATTGCGGATGATAAACGTGTAGATGAGAGCAATGATGGGGTCGGGCGAGACGCTGGAGAACATCAACAGGATAGGTCACCGGCGGCTGAACACCTCAATGTGATGCAACCGGTGGATTTGTTCAAGAGCGGGCTCGTGTCTCCACTAGAGAGGGACGTACAGTTAGGAGACAAGGAAGACGAGGGATTCAAAGCAGAGGCTGGAGACAAGGAGGAGGACATTGACATAGCTCTCCCGGTGACGGAGATGCGGCCATTCGGCTACATATTGAACCTTTTGTCGTCGGCGCCTTCGGCTTCCAGCATCAGCGCTTCTCTTAAGAAACTAAAACAACAGTATTTGTTCTCGGGAGATAGGCTCTATGGTGAAGACGGGGGGAAGCGATTAAACCCATTGATTTTGACGTATGGATCCTATGAGGACGAGATCGAATCCCAAGAAGAGGAGACCATCGAACCTGTCCAGGGACTGAAGGATGAGAAAGAAGACCAGAACGACGACAAGACTCTCAACGGGCTCATGGGGCTCGCTGCAGATGCAGAGGAGACCAATGATGGTGATAGAACACTTAATGAAAGTAAAAAAGTTGACTCCGACATTGAGAATACACAGGGAAACACTGAGCATGATGGGGGGAGCAAAAATATGGAGATTTATAGTCCAAGTCTTGATGAGAAATATTATAACGACAGCGAGCGTCAAAACGAGTCGGCATCGTCGAAAAAAAGTGATCTTGATAACGAGTCAGCTGGTCTGACTGCGTCAAATAATTACTATACCAAGGATCGACCAAATGATGATGTGCATGAGATAGACATGGAGTCTCTTTCCGTTTTCCAGAAATCCATAGTGGAGAAACTAAACCCTCACTCAATAAGTGAGAGCATGTTTGGTCGATTGAAAGAACTGAGGGGAGTCGGCGAAGAAAAAAAGAATAGGTTCGAAAAACAGTATAATGAATTGAAGTTGAAGATTGCCAAAAAGTTGCAGAACGTTTTTGACCTTGACAATGATGATATTTTTTATGGCAATTTTGATACTTGGTTGGTAAAGGACGTTTTACTTCAGGGTCATTTATACTTGACAAGAGATAGTTTCTTGTTTTTTGCATTTCTACCTCGTAGATTCTTAAACTCATCAGGGGCAGGAAGGAATACAATAGAGGATGACTCCGAGTTTATCGTTCAATCTGGATCTCTTGGTTTGAAAACTGCTAAATATGGGGAGACAGTTTTTAATACTGTTATAACTCACAGGTTTTGGGCTGTTCTCGGTACAGAAACATTGAGCATATACAGCTCCCCCACAGATTTGTACTTCCCCAAGTTGATTATCGATTTGAAATCGTGTATAAAAGTGGAGATAATGGATAAGCCAATCGCGAGTACTAAGATATCAAACAAATACGGAATGGATGGAATCTCGTCGCCCAGGTTTTTGTCCCGAAAACTTTCGAGTGACAGTTTGGATAATGAAGATGAACCTGAAGGTATACCGATGGATCACGATGGAAATATCGATGACTATCCAGAAGGAATCACAGGTGGAGTGTGGTTCAAGTTGTACACAAAAAAGAAAAATTACAGGTTCTACACCGATAACCTATATGTTGCTCGCCAATGGTATAGTAATATCACCAAACTGATATTTCAAATCAACAATTCGAACTCAAAAGACGAAGTTTTAATCAAGATACCTATAGAGAATATTTTGGACTATAAAAGAGTACAGCTCTTCGACGGTAATGAATCAGACGAAGAAGATGATGAAACGGTTAAGAAGCGAGAGGATCCGACATCAATATCCATTAGGTACTATATGGATCAGGATAATGAAGACGACTATCGTTTGTCATCCACGAAGGAGAGATGGAAACGAAATATAAAGACTGGTACAGGATATGGTGATGTCGAACCCAAAACGGCACACATACGACTCCTTTTCTTTGCGGAAATGGACAAGTTCCAGGCATCCTTGGATGAGGTGTTGAGCAAAAATGTAAAGGTAGAACAACCAGAGTCAATCCGTTCCCAAAAAAGGTCAGAGAGATTTATCAAAAAAGCAATAAGAACAATGGGGAGGGAGCCTTTGGCTGAAAATCGCCCACAATATAGAAAATTTTTCTCCACGTTGACGTCTTCTCCAAACGAAAGTGCAATACTTGATCAAATTTCGAAGCAAAATGAGGCAATGAAACATTTAAAACCTACGGGTTGCGGAAATGAAAGATCAGATGATACACTAGCTAGTGGATCGATGTTGAAATCATTTGGGAAAAACATTGCCCATCCAAGTAAAATGTTTTCCAAAAAGGGCGATGAACCCTCTAGTGGGACACATTCATCATCTCTTAGTCCAGAAATGAGCAAATCAGTTGAAGTAAGTTCATTAAACTTCGAAGATGGTGTTTTATCCAATTCCTTATTTTTGACCGGTTTGAGAAATATGCAAATGTATTTTCAAAAGTCAGAGAAGGATGTCTGCGATGCTGAGATTGAATCGAAAAACGATGTTCAATCCAGTTATGAAGGAGACCCTGAACAGAAAAATGACATTTTCTCAGAAACAGAGACTATCCTGGGACCCCTCTTGTTGAGTGAGCCCAGTGATGTTGCTGAGGACATCAAGGGAAGAGAAAACAAATTGACATCCATCAAGAATGGATTGAAGTCTATTTCAGGTGTTTCCGGCATGTTCACTACGACTCCTTATCATTATCATAAGTTGATGGATGACGATTTATACTTTGTTGATAGCAAAGAGTCTCGTGAAATTGCAAATATAAACTTCAGGCGTCATTTCTCTTTGGGGGAGAGAAAGACCCTAGCTTCTTCTTATTATGTCCACTTGCTGCGATCATTCCCAGTCTACGGAAAGCTCTATTTGGGCAATGAGGAATTATGTTTCAGAAGTTTGTTACCTGGAGTATCAACTATGATGGTCTTACCTTTGAAAGACATCGAGCAGTGTTGGAAAGATAAAGGTATCAAGATAGCAAATTATAGATTGGTTGTGAGACTCAAAAGACAAGAAGAGTTGAACTTTGAATTTGGGAATACAAAATCGAGAGACGATTTTGAGATGATGCTTTTGAAAAAGATGGAGAGTTTGCATTCGGGTGAAAATTGGAAACCTAAAGCGTATGAATGGGGACAAAACCATGATCCAAAAATCGAGAAACGAAATGCCTATTCGGGATCGTCACTGGAAACTGCTGGTTCTCAAAGTGATCTGGATGTAAGACTTGCCACATTGAAGATTGAAAGAGCGCGTCTCAAAATGTTCGAAGATAGAGTGAACAGTTCAGCTGGTTTGGATGTTCCTATTATATTAGAAGATTCTCCATTTATAAAGACGGAGATCAAACCATCCACCTCATATAGATTTACTTTGTTGACGATTGGTTCCAGAGGAGACGTACAACCTTATATTGCTTTGGGTAAAGGTCTTCTAGCTGAAGGCCACCAAGTGGTCATAGCTTCCCACGCAGAGTTCAAAGAGTGGGTGATGAAACATGGTATGCAATTTAAGGAAATCGCGGGCGATCCAGCTGAGTTGATGTCCTTGATGGTCACACATGGATCTATGTCAGTGTCGTTTTTGAAGGAAGCTAGCACTAGATTTCGAGGTTGGATACAAGAACTACTAAAGACAAGTTGGGAGGCGTGTCAAGACACCGATATATTGATCGAGAGTCCATCAGCTATGGGCGGTTTACATATTGCAGAAGCTTTGGGAATTCCATATATGAGAGCTTTCACAATGCCATGGACCAGAACACGAGCATACCCCCATGCATTTATAGTTCCTGACCAAAAAAAGGGAGGGTCGTATAATTACTTAACGCATGTCATGTTTGAGACGGTTTTCTGGAAGGGAATCAGTGGTCAGATCAATAGATGGAGGGTTAAAGATTTGGGACTTCCAAGAACCAATTTGAATCGTATGCAACAGACCAAAGTCCCATTTTTGTATAACATATCTCCGACGATATTTCCACCATCGGTTGATTTCCCAGATTGGGTGAAGGTTACTGGATACTGGTTTTTAGATGAGGCAGGTGCTGCTGACTTTGAACCACCACCAAAGTTGGTGAGATTTTTGGAGCAAGCATATGAGGATGGGAAAAAGATCGTTTATATCGGTTTTGGATCAATTGTTGTGAATGATGCCAGAAAAATGACCAAAGCAGTAGTGGAGGCTGTCCTTGATGCTGATGTCAGATGCGTTTTGAATAAGGGATGGTCTGATAGGCTAAATAAGGATCACACCGAGCCAGAAATTGATCTTCCACCCGAAGTATTCAGCTCTGGAACAATTAGCCATGATTGGCTTTTCCCTCGAATCGATGCTGCCGTTCACCATGGTGGCTCGGGAACAACGGGTGCAACTATGAGGGCAGGACTACCGACCGCAGTCAAGCCTTTTTTTGGCGATCAATTCTTCTACGCATCAAGGCTAGAAGAGATCGGAGCGGGACTCGCGCTCAGAAAGCTCAACGCACACTCTTTAAGCAAGGCTCTTAGAACTATCACATCTGACGCAAGAATGATAGAAAAAGCCTCTCAAATCAGCGAACGAATAAAGCACGAGAACGGTGTAATGTCTGCGGTAGAGTCAATTTATTCTGAGCTTGAATACGCACGAAGCCTAATCTTGGCCAAACAGCTTTACAACGAAGCTTATCAACATCTGCATGGAGGCATACTATCTGGAGTCCAGACTCCAGTGATCCCTGAAGGAGAAGAGGAGGAGTACTCAGAATTCGACGAAGACGTCAATTTTGATGATGCTCTTGTGGAAGCTGCTGCAAAAACAAAGATCGCGTCAAACTCGTCTATTACTATGCTTTCTAGTAAGAAGAAATGATAGCAGTGTGTACTGATAAGTTTGTGGTCGCAATAATTTTAATGAAGTGATGGTTTATGTATAAATATTCTAATATTGTATAGCTAATGCAAACAAGTAGAAGTAGAGACAAGTACAAACAGAACACAACGACTCTAGAAGCCTCAAGCGATTTCTTTCACTGATTTGTAGATTAGCAGCCTCAGATCGCAAAAAGCCATTTGATGGCATATCACGTGTCCACAAAGATATTCCCCCATCCACTTGACTAATTCTCTCGAGCTTAGAGTCGTTAGACCAAGCAATTACTCAAGTTAGACATAACACAGACCGAGTAAAAGGGTCCATAAGGGTTCAACAGAGGCAATTTCGATCTCACAACAAAAGATCCTCGGTCAGCAGCAGCTTTTGAAAAACATTTTATGGACATAGAGATTGAATAATTTTTCACCATGAAAAATCCTATTTATAAAGACGTTACAGAGGAGCAAACGGCATCCAATAGCTATGCCAGGTTGGTGAGCGGACAGACAATAGTCGAAATACCTGGGTTCGACTTGGAATGTGGCGAGAGTTTGCGAAATTTCCCTGTGGCATATAAGACATGGGGTAGATTAAATCAGGACCGGGACAATGTGATTGTGGTGTGTCACGCTTTGACGGGCTCAAGTGATGTCAAGGACTGGTGGGGGCCTCTTTTGGGTACTGGAATGACGTTTGATCCTTCTAGGTTCTTGATAATATGCATCAATACGTTGGGATCGCCTTACGGATCTGCTTCTCCTGTCGCTACCGACAAGGCTACTGGAAAGCCATACGGGCCTTCTTTTCCTTTGGTGACGATTAAAGATGAAGTCAAGATCCAAAAACTCATCTTGGACTCTTTAGCTATAAAATCTTTGGCTTGTGTGATAGGAGGTTCAATGGGTGGCATGATTGCACTAGAGTATTCGGCAATGTTCAACGGTACATCTTACATCAAATCCGTGATAGCAATAGCGACTTCAGCAAGATCTTCGGCATGGTGTATATCATGGAACGAGACTCAGCGACAGTGCATTTTTAGTGATCCTAACTACGATGAAGGTTACTACTATGAAAACGGCGAAAAAATGAAGCCTGATTCCGGCTTAAGTGCTGCACGGATGGCGGCTCTACTCACTTATAGATCTAGAAACTCATTTGAGGATAGATTTGGTAGGAAATTGCCCAAGAACAACAGCACAGGTCCAGAGAGCGACGGTTCCATCAGATACCCCCAGAACCAAAGTGAACAGAACTGGTTGCTTCATAATGACGGTTCCAGAAGAGCGAGCCATAGGAAGTCTTCCAGCTCCGGTTCTGATTTGTCAAAACCTCAGACTCATTTCACAGCCCAATCGTACTTGCGTTATCAAGGAAATAAATTCATAGCCAGATTTGATGCCAATTGTTACATTTCCATAACAAGGAAATTGGACACACATGATATAACCAGGAACAGGATAGATGTTGCTGATGGAAGTGATCCTTTGCCTGCTTTCTTGAAAAAGTTGGAGCTGCCACATCTTGTTATAGGCATCAAGTCAGATGGGTTATTTACTTATAGTGAGCAACAGGTATTAGGAGATAATATTCCCAATAGTATTCTTGAAGAATTAGACTCGGCGGAAGGGCACGATGCATTCTTGTTAGAGTTTGAGATAGTGAACAATCACTGTCTTACATTTTTGCAAAAGAACGTTCCTGAGTTTTATGATCCCAATTCATCCAAGGTCGAACTTTTCGAAGGCTGGGAGGAGCACACTGACACGAAGGATAATGGCGGCAACTCTGTGTTCGGCGAAGCCGAGGCCAATATAACTAACTGGTAGGACATTGTATATAATTCTCAATCAGACAAAACCGTTCTAGTCTTTAATGTGTATTCGTGTAATCTGGCTCACTGGTGTAGCGATGCTTGAGCCTGTCTGAATAGACACTATTGGCTGGCCATAAACTTACACGATAACATGTTCTGTAGATCTGAAATTCTGGCTTCACCTGTGATAAACACAGTGAGTCATTTAATTCACTCAGATCCACACAGAAAGGACACCCCTACCGTAAAGTAGAGTAGAGAGCGGAAGCCATCTGACAACGTCTCAGGGTCTTTGTTATAACACTATGGGTTATATATCCTCTGACAACGAAAAAGTTGTTATAATATGGAGGGTTGGCCGAGTGGTCTAAGGCGGCAGACTTAAGATCTGCTGGACGTACGTCCGCGCGAGTTCGAACCTCGCATCCTTCACTATTTTTTTTTTGTCTTCCTCATTGAGAACTTCATCTCTGCGCAGATAGACTTCATTACATCGTAGCTGGATGGTAATCCTTTTGGTTATATCTCGATTGAAATGACATCAACTTGTGAGACTATCGTCGAAAGGATTGGAACTGAGAATCTGCTATACAGTTCTAAAACCTTCGAGAGTCTAATTAAGAAACTTATGAAGTCATCGAAAGTCATATCGAGATTGGACATAATAACGAACGAAGACTCAGGACTCGATTATGAAGCATCCAATGTTAAGTTTTTCAGGATTCCCAACAATGGGACATTGGCTAAAATAATGAGCAAAGTTTTGGCCTCAAAAGACGAAATGATGATTATCTTGAAAGTTGATCCAGCGTATAAGCTGCATCTAAAGACTGATGGTGAAGCTAATTCATTTAGTTACAACTCTCAATCTTCTTTGTTGAGGATGGAGCTTATAAAGTCTTCCTATCAGTCGGTACCAAACTTGTCCCGTTTCGGTGTCGTCAAAAAAAGACACGAGACCAAGAAGGGACATGGTAACAGAGAGTATATCAGCTGGACTCACTCAATTGAAATATCCATTGCAGAACATAGCATGCCAGCGGAGGTGATGTTTGCGATAGAAAAAGTCTTCGATGATGGCATAATAAGCGTCTCTACTATTGACGTTGATGCGAGTGTGATAAACGATCTTTTGATGAATGAACATAACAATATAGACTATACCACTCACGAATCAATGAATATAGAGGACACTATACCTAGTTCCCTATATGACATCGGAGATCTAGAAGACAGCTCGGTAAAGTCAGATCTTTATGAGTATCTCACTATGGCATCGTTAAGTTTCTCGGGCTTGCTTGAGGACCAAGATTCTTACATTTCCAGTTTTCGAGCTCCTGCCCAACTTACGGGCGTCAAGCGAAGAGGATTGACCAGACGTATTTCGTTAAAAAATATCCATCCATCTTGGGTTGCATCTGTTTGGCATGAGAGTTGGTCAGTGATTAGCATTTTCATTACAGGAGAAAAAGAAGAACATATCTTGGTATATAACGATCCAAAGTTCGATTCATTAATTACATGGGTTTGTAGATAGATAACATCAGCTTTCGGTGTGATACTTTCAAAACATTATTTTACATTAAACTAAGTATACGTGTTTAGGATATGATCAAATATGACAGTGTCAAATAGATCTTCACCCACATTAAAATCGTAAGGTTGGCTCAATATGCCTGGCAGGTCACCGCCCATCGCTTGGCTCTCCATCTCAGATACCACATTCGCAAAACCGTTTTTAGGCACTTGATTTGGGGTGGAAGCATTGTTGATCTCTGTTAACGAATCCTTGTTCATATGCTTAATCTTCATCATCTGAAGCCACAATTCATCGACCTCTACATTTCTCCAATTAGCTGCAGTTGTCTTTTGATTGCCAATATCAGCTCCATAATTGGGCAACGGGCCAAGGGTCGACTCATTACTTCTTAAAGAAGAAGAGTCCAGTGTAAGCGAAGGTGTCGTCATATTCATTCTGTCCAGTGAATATAAAGGCAGTGCTTTTGAAATGTTTGAGATGATCATATAAAAAAGATCACGTAACCTCTTGGAATAAGCAGGAGCCAATCCAGAATACAACTTCAACGGTTCGTGTATCCTTATCATATCTTTCTCCTTCATACTGCCGAACAAAAAGCCGTGAAAGTGTGTCACTCTCCATGCGTAGTAATACCTGTTGGAAAGTTTTGAAATGAGTTCCAAGCATATATTATGGAGGTTGGAAATCAGAATACGCAAGGAGTCATATGCTGACTTAGTGTCTTCGAAGTCTTCCGTCTCGTCCTCTTTTAAATTGGCAATAATCAATTTTATCCTGAATTCCATAGACACGATGTACTTCAAGCAAATGTGACAAGCATTTAGATATCCTGGACTCAAAATCATATCATAAGATCTTTTAAACGTGTAGTCTTTCCTCATTATTAATGCTGTGTAAAACGGTAAAACCTCCAATCCTATAGCCTCAAATAACTTTTCGATATAGGTTACCATCATCGAGTGGTCTCCTCTTTCCTCATAATAGTTAAATATGTAATAGTAGACGACTGCCATTGCAAGTTTTCCAAAGCAAAAGTCTTTGAATCCGCTTATTTGGAGGAATGTCTCGTGCACAGGCATATTGAAAAAGTCTGAATAGCTCTCTCTATGATTGTGGAATCTCGAAAGCACAACCTCTAGAGTATCCAATTTTTGACATAATTCCAGCATCCGGGTTTTGCTATTCAATCTTAATATTGAACCCGCTAAATCGTATAAGGGATATGTCAACTTGGCTTTTGTCTCAAATACTGATAATGCCATCCTTTCCAACAGAACATCACGACAATTCTCGTTTCCATACTCATAATATGGAGGCCTAGTGTCATAGAACTCGACATTTATACTAGGAGCAGTTGTTCCCAATGTCAAAACACTATCAAGATCCAATCTCACTATTGCGTACCAGATCTTCCTCAATAAATTATTTTTTTTTATGTCTCCTTTGCCATGTATATCCTCAGGATCCTTGTTTAATCCCATAGAGTTTGCCATCATCACCAATCTACAAGTTGATGCCTGAGCCTCGTAGCTCTCAACTGCATCCCCAATCTCAGGAGCAATGACCTGATAGATCCTAGAGAACAAAACAAACTGGAGGATAGGTAGACTTATGTTCTTGAGCAAATCGAACTGCTCCAAACACAATTTTGAAAGATCTATAGCATCGAGATTAATGGGATTATTCAAAAGAAAAGAATCCTCCTTATCCAGACTCAGGGTGACATTTTCTTCGTTAACCGCATGGTATAACGTTAGGTTTGCCATTCTCAATACTATCAAAAGCAATCCCAAATACGCGAACTCCAGTCGGTTTTCAATCTTGATTGCGTTCACTTTTACATCCTCACTTGACCTCTTGCCCAAGAGTCTTTCAATTTGAGATTCGAATGCCACCTCATCCAAAAAGGGGAAAAATGGGTACAACTGTGTGAAAAATACATCGAAGAGAAGCCAGATTACCTTTTTAGTGGGAAGAATCAACTCTATCTTTTGAATCAACTCCAACTCGTTATCGAGCTCGCCATGATAAAACTTGATTCCCAACTTTTTTGCCTTTTCGCCAATTTGTCCCTTGACAGCGGACCCTCCGTATTGTTCCTTTTCTCCGTCTACCACTTGATCCTCTAGTCTGGTGAAATTATACTCCTGTTCGTCATCCATTTTCGACAGTGAGTTCAGTCTTTTCTTCAACTCTTTCGATTGAGGATCCGTTTGGTAGATACCCATCTTCTTTTTAACACTGAAGAGGTATTCAACAAAGTACCGCATCACAGTGTCTGCTTTCATTAGCCGGATCCACAGTAGTGGCCCAACAGGCGGTTTTTTCACCATCTCGTTCAAAAACTTTGTCATATCGCCCGCATAAAAGTCTATGATGTCTTCGCCGTACCTATAAGGATGCAGCGGGGACATCATCGTCTCAATCGCCGGACCCCGTTTCACGGACCCGATGGTGCTTGGCCCCCGTTTGGCAGGTTCTGCGGCCGGCTGCACCAGTTTTGCACCCTCGTCCACCACCACCGACTCCAACGACTGGATCTTCTCCTTCAAAAACGCCAACTCCCGCAAAACCGTCATGTCCATCGTACTCTCCAGCTCCTCGTCTCCCCTTGGCCGATCCCTCGACTCATATATACATTTAGGGTTACTATACTTGGAACATGTAGAGCACGGCTGTTCGAGATTACACTTCACTTTCCTACGTCGGCAAAGCTCACACGCCTTGGATATCCTGTGTCTCTTTCTCACCGGTAAAGACATACTGAATCCTCTCTTCCTTTGAGTCTATCTGCCAAACTTCTATGATTTAGTGGCCCAAGTTTTCTAATGACTTTTTAATTTTCTGATTACACTATGATGTTTTGCCCCCAGCTGGCTTGCTGATTTTACGAGAATTGTTCGATATTAGTTCTAAGATCAATATAAATAGGTGAATAGGCATGGTTTCGAAGGATTATACGTTGAAGTTGATCCAAGGAACGCTCCTTGAATTGGGATACTCAGACATCTCCGAACGGTTGGCCAAAGAGGTGAACGAGCAAGGAGGAGTGGAGCAGAACAGCGAGTTAGATGAGGAAAAGAGGCGGTTGTTGCGGTGGACGAAGCGTGAGTTGACGGAGGGGCGGTTCGAAGAGGTTGCCGGAATGTTGGTGGGGGATTTGGAGCAGCACAGGAACGGGATGAGCGTGGATGAGGCTGGCGAGATACGAAATGCTTCGTACGGTGATGTGTTGGGGGAGATGCAAGACAAGGTCCAGGGGTTTTGGATCAGTATTTACTTGGTCAGGAGAGCCTTATTTCTCGATCTGCTTGTGTGTGCGGTGTTCTCGGGGGCGGATGACGGCGATGTGGTGAACGCAGGCGTCGTAGGACCACGGAAACTACTCAGTTATCTCAAAGAGGAGCTTATTCCCATTTTGGACCACATAAGCGTCGAGACTTTTGAAGACGATAGAACGTTCAGTAGAGAGCTTGTGGAGTCGCTCACCGCCGAGAAGGAGTCGGACCTATTACTCCCTATTGTGATGCAATCGACCAACTCTCGCCATTTAGTTTCGGACTCTCTTCTTTTCAACTCCAGGGTAATGCTATCAAAGTCTGCCATAGAGGACACGGGTAGCGACCAATTGAGAAAGGCGATAAGAAGTGTGCTTGTTGAGGATCATCTCGGCAACATTCTTCATACAAAGGTTAAGCTCAATGAGCGCTTGGATTTTGAGTTGCCGCAAAACTATTTGAACAAGCTCTTGGATGATGCATTTAATTACCAAAAACTTAGGTCTGTTTACTACCTTCCTCCTAGACTTCCCGAGGAGGAGTCCCCCGTCGTCGATTTAAGCCTCACTGGCAGCCAAATCGATGAGATTCATAAGCCATTGTTTCCCACCAAACTTCTCACGGTATTAACAGGGCATAGCAATGAGGTTTGGTCAGCAAAATTTTCACCTCTGGGTAAGTATCTAGTGACCGGTTCGTTAGATGGAAGACTCATAGTGTACAGTGTCATGAACTCGTTCAAAATTATCAAAGTCCTTGAATCAACCACGGCGATGGACCAAGATGCATTTGTCTCGGAGTCTAAGAAACCAGTATCCAGTAAAAGCAACGCTGTAATATACTGTTGTTGGGACCCAGAGGAGAGGTATATTGTGAGTTGCTGCCTCGACACAATTGTACGTGTATGGGAGCTTGGCGATTTATCTTTATCGACCAAGAGAAAGACACGATCGATGGACTATGTTGAAGACCTGCTGAAACTAGTATGCTGTTTCACTATGGGGGTGAAAATCAAAACTTGGACGTGTGAATTTTTGCCTGGAAACTCAGAACGCCCTATCTTTATCATAGGCTCACCCGATAAAAGACTCAAAGCTTACAGTATAGACGGAAGGGAAATATTTGACTTCTACGGGAACACAGAGGACGGTACCGAGGACCGACTGATGAGAGACGATTCCATCGAGGAAGATACAAGTGATAGAAACAACGCTGCTGGGGCAGGTAAATCGATCATCAACGAGGAACCTATAAATAAGAGCATCCATGAAAAGTTTATCAGGATTAACGATTTATGTGTAACCCCAGATGGAAAGTATTTAGTGACAGCGACGAACGACAAACAAATTCACTTCTTTACAATTCCTGACCTCTCGGATCAGGAGTCAACCACAAACAAGTTAGCATCAATCAGTTTGAATGGCAGGCCTTCATCATGCTCCATGTCTGCAAATGGTAAATATGTCTTGGTCAGTATTGCACCGGAGGAACTCCAGATTTGGGATATATCTGGTCTTGAAAGACATGAGAGGCCAATTTTGGCTAGAAAATTCATTGGTCACAATCAGAGTTCATATATGGTGAGATCAGCATTTGGATATCTCGCGGGTGGCGAGGAGCAATTGATTATCAGCGGAAGTGACGATGGCTACATTTACTTTTGGAAGCTTGGCACGGGTCAATTGATTACTAGGGTGAAGGGTCACGAAGGGTTGTGCAATTCGGTTGATTGGAATCGCTTTTACATTCCAAACAATAAAGACAAAGATTATGGAAAGTTGTGGTGCTCCATTGGAGACGACAAGCTTGTCAAGATATGGGGCCCGCAAGACTGGGAGTAGAAAATTTGATCGAAGACAGAACAATTTATCACTATATAATCTCTTTTTTACTCTAGATAAAACCTTACCAAGAAGCATTTTTACTCTGTAGGTAATATAAATGAAAATATTCTGTTGTTTATAACTCGTCATGAACGATATCTTCTTCCTTCTCCTCGCTCACATCCTCTGCTGATGCCTTTTCTTTCTCCTCTTTCAAAGCATGGCCATCGACTTTATGATGTCCACTTTCCTGGACGAAATCGATGAGAGACTCCAAAGTTCTCTTTCCTTTGAAAGTTATCGGTTGTCTGTATCCAGTTTCCTCATCAATTTCACCATTTGCAGGATATAATAAAATAGTTGGATAACCTTCGATATTTACAGGAGTAGTGACATCGTTAGCGGTGTGATCGATCTTACCAATGACTACCTGTGCATCTGGTTGGTTGGACTTGTAAATTTCACCCAACTCATCCCAGGTTGGTGCCAATTTCTTACAGTGCCCACACCATGGGGCATAGTACTTGACAAAAACATCCTTTGATGTGTCCTTAAGGTACTCGTCGTAGTTATGGGCCACCAACTTGATGACAGGCTCCGAAGCTTTTTCTTCTTCTGTTGGGACAGGTTCGGATTTGGTGATTGGAGTTAATTTACCATCAACGAATTCCTTGACGAACTTCTTGATTTGCTTTATGGATGGTCCCTCAGGGTTCTCTTCCTGGCTGATACCGTATTTCTTGTTATTTTTCAAATCTTGAATAACAAACATAGGGAAGACACTAGTATCCATATTCAACGACTCTGCGTGTGCACCATACAAGCTGGCGTCCAATCCAACGAAATTAAGCGTTCCCTTGTACTCCTTGGCCAATTTTTTGAATTCTTCCTCGACGGCATCTCTTTCATCTTGAGTGTTGTAGAAGTAGTAGGCCAAAGGCAATGGAGAGGACATGTAGAGAAGGAAGGTGTCTCTGTTGATATCACCAAAGTATGGAACAACCTCGTTCAAAACAAACTCCTTCAAGTCTTCAATGGATATGTCTTTGGTGAATTCCCTGACATCATCAAAGGCCTTTGGGTGGACCACAAGGTACTTAGACTTGGCCTTAGACAAATCAACGTTGGTCAATTTCTCCTTCAACTGAGCAATGAGGTCCTCAGCGACAGAAATGAAAGTGTAGTCATTTCTGTGCTCTTGAGCCACCTTGCTGAAAATGTCATGGTGCTCGTCTGAAGCAGCGAGTTGAAGCACGAATGGCTTCTCTTGCTCGTCGATCAATGCCTCCAATGCTTCGTAGTCAGTTGGTGCTTGAACAACAGGCAAGGACTGCTTGATCATGTATTCGGCTATGCCGCTGGCGTCTCTGCCACCTTGATAGTCATCTGGCGAGACCTCCAATCCTCTGAACACCTTGAGCGATGGGTAACCTTTGATGCCGTACTCAGAACATAAGTCCTGCTCCTCGGTACAGTCGATCTGAGCTAACTTGATCAGGGGATGGGTCTCCTTCAAGTTATCTGCAGCGCTGGAGTACTCAGGGCCCAACATCTTACAGTATCCACACCATGGTGCAAAAAACTCAGCCAAGACCAAAGGGTTCTCTTCTATGAACGGCTTGAAAGTCTCACCCGTCAACTTCACAACAGCTGAGTTGGGGTCGGCATTGGCGTCTCCATCGGATGGCCCGGACGCCTTGACCACAGATACCGCTGCCAACACACTGACCAATACTTGCTTGGAAAACTTGAACATCATCTTGAGCGCTATAATCAATAATTGATTACCTTGAAAAATCTATCTGTCTCGTTCTTGTGAGATGTGCAACTGACTCTTCTCGACTACTTCTTGGTCCAATAATCTCCAATCGAGTGTAGATTGATGTTATACAATTAACCCTAATATGGAACTATAAGAAGATTATAATATATAGGTGATTAATCGATTTATATTATTCAGCGTTAGTAATGAACACGCTGTTATAAATTTCGCGCGCTAGGTTATCGGTAAGTTTAGGGAGGTCCTAGGCGAAATATCCCCCTACGTCGCTAGAAAAAAGTTCACCGTAGCGAGGACGCGCCCGCAAGACGCGCCTGGCTTGGTCCCACGCTTTACAGATCATCGCACCCTATTATAAAGACAACGTGACAGATGCTTTACAAGAGTGGGTTGATTTGGACATCAGTACAATGCCATGTATGTCACATTATGAAAAGGCTATAACTGATCTAGAAAGTATACAGGGGTACTAGAAGCCAAAAAGCTCTCTCCAAGAGCCCCAGGTTTCCATCTCCACGTCGTAGATGTAGGCCATACTGTGACGCAACGAGCTCTGGAGATACTGTGGCTGGTAGTCGTAGATGAACATCACTAGACCCCAGGTCAACACAGCAAAGTACTTGAACGACTTGTTGTACACGCCGCTCTTCAACTTGCGCTGCAGCGCAGAACTCAAGTCCTTGTAGGCGACAAGCTCGCCGGTCAGACGGTAGAAAGTGGGCTGGGCGCACTTCAAGTATTGGTCAAGCAAGATCTTTCCGAGGGCGATCAACACCCGTGAGAAGCAGTAGAGGGTGATCTGGTGGGTGATTCCAGGGTGGAAATAGTTAAAGTGCTGCGAATATACTATCCACCCACCAAATGCACCCGATATGAGTTTTGCAAGCCCGCTCTGCTTCCGACCCAACACAGCTTCGTCCACCAATACCTTGAGCGCGATCTTATATATGATTGCAAACCCCGCGAGCACCTCTGCGTGGTTCTTGGTGGCTTGCAATATCAGCTTTAGTCGGGGCCCTGGCGGCCCCGACCTATATAGCATATTGATCACCAACGCATGCGAGAACCGCAACTTACCGCCATACACTATCGCATTGCGAGAAGACCTTACCACCTCCAATATCGGCCTATACGCCGCATTGTTCAATACTGCCATCTGTGTAAATACTTGCTATCGTGCCTCGGCTCTCTAGCGCTCTAACTTTCTTATCTCGCCACTGTCTGGTGCGTCTGCTGCCTCAACTGTACTTGTGTCGCTGTCCTGTATTTCAAAGTACTCCTACGTTAGTCTTCGGTGCCAATATGGTCCCCAATCGTCTCGTTTACCTAAGAAACATATACAACCTGTGATATCGACTGTGAATGTGGAGGAACTTTCGATTGAAATTATTGTGGTACTGCAGACAACCGATCCCCTGGCCCGGGCCCCCAGTCTCGCGGTGGCCAGGGATGGCCACCGCGATACCACGTCACTACCCCGCCAGATCCTTCCTACACCGCCGCTAGCTCGCCGCCGCTCTTACCGTATGTCAGTCCGAGCAGATGCACACCCATCGTCTCCGTATGTCAAACTGCCCTAGATACCACACCGTTCCCCGTCACCGCGCTGTAACTGTTGTCTCTCACTATTCTCTCTACTGCTGTCGTAACCGCTGGTGTGACCTCTGTTAGTTGCCAATGTCTACATTTTCTGCAATCTGGGAACACTCGTAGCACCTTCCGCCCCTACGCCCTCATCGTCCCTCTCTTGCAGACGAGGCATCAGCCGAATATTCTGCCACATTACATTCTTCAGCTACGGCTACCCCCAGCACCCCCGCTACGCACGGCGCTCCTCGCTAGATCTTCTCCCTAGTTGTCGTGCTCAAGTCTTCCTGTCCGCGTAACTCACGGCCCTATGCCCTAAGATAGTGGCCCGGGCACGCCCCTGACTTATATGCAGACCGGTCTCAAAATTTTTTTTAGCACTATACAATAATTAATGGAATAAAAATTTCAAGCTTGAAAATTTTCCGTAGAGACTAGTCTAATAGCAATTCAAAGGGCATTAAAAGTTCAAATTGGAGTAAGATTATACATCAGGGTCAATCTAAGTATAATCAGCAATACAACTGTGACAAAGAGCGGTGAAAATTAAAAGAATTCGCAGATCACAGGAAGGACTTTGAGTGTTCGAATCAAGAGCATTGGCAGGTAGACTAGATATCGAGACTAGTACGTAGGCGGTAGACATTGCAATAGCAGGAGCTTACAGGAATTGACACATCAGAGACGATATAGTGGGAATAGCGGAAGCGAAAGACACAGGGATATAAGCTCAGAGGGATAGGATGTCGTCAACGGTATCATACGCTAATATAGCCGCCAAGGGCACCAAGGAGGCGGGAGAGAAAGAAGTGCTTTTGGACGATGGCAAGGGCGTGGAGCAAGTGCGCACTGCTCAGAGAGAGGTGTCGAGCGGTAGTTCCGTGGTCGACGAGGTGACTGCAGCCAGCGGCGAAAATGGCAGCGAAAAGATCGAAACCGACGAGGAACCATCGAAAGTCGAAGCTGCACAAGCTTCTGCGGCTGTTGGAAAGAAGGAGAAGGACAGAAAGGAGAAGGCATTGGCTCCAGCTCCTGTTCCGGAGAAGTCTGCTTGGGGTGCGGCCGTGGTGCAACCAGAGCAAACTAATAGCATTTCGGTTGATGAGCATAAATGGCCCACACCTGATAGAGTGATCCAAATGGAAAACGATCTTGGTATCAGGAACAATCAGCAAAAGTTTATCAAACCCTTCACTGCGAAATGGGTTCCTATAAACGCCAAGGTTGTTTTGCCTAGCAATAGGACTGGGAGTCAGAAGCAGAAGAACAGAAAGAACAAGAAGCAAACTCAACAGGCAAACCAGAAAAAACAGGGTGCTTCTAACGGTTCCGTTCCTGCTGGAGCAACTAACATCGCTGCACCAGTCAAGACTGGACAACACGAAGAAAGCGATGTTCAGCGATCTGCATCTGAGGAAAAAGGAGAAATCCAAAACCCTCAAGAACTTTCTCAGGAGCAATTTATGCATGATCAGAAAGGTCAACTCGATTCCTATCAAGCCCAAAAGTATCATATAGATGGCATGGCCCCACAATTTGTTCCGGGTGTCACTTTCAACCCAGATGGCACACAGCAGTTCCAAGGGCAATACGGACAGCAAGGTTATGTTGACGGATTTAGACAAAGATTCAACCAGAACAACCCAAACTACCAACCAAAGAATTTTAGACGTTTCAACAATGGGAATGGTTCTCCTACTGGACTCAATGGCGGCCCTAATAACGGCAACCAGCAAAACTACAAGCAGAGGTTCAACAACGTTAACCCACAAGCACCACCAAGAAATGGATTTTACCATCCTCAACCATTTGTTCAGAACCAAAACTATCAAAATTTCAACAACCGTCAATTTAGACCACAGAATGGTCAAGTTAGACCCATCCAGAACAAGAATTTGCGTCCTCAAAATGGATTCAGAAACTCACAAGTTGGTTTCCCTCCTCAGCAAGTTCAGATTCCTCCGCCCATTTCACCCCAGCAAGATCCTAAGCAGGCTTTGATTCAGCAAATTGATTATTACTTTTCTTTGGAAAACTTGATAAGGGACATATTTTTGAGAAAGAACATGGATGCCAAGGGGTGGGTTTCTTTAGACTTGATTTTGAATTTCAAGAGAGTCAAGATAATAATAAATGGAATTCAAAATTCAAGTGATTCGCCAGAAGTCGACGCAGATGCTTTGATCTTGGATTGCATAAAGAAGTGTGCTAATTTGGAGATTGATTACAAGAACGACAAGACGGCTGATGATGCGTCTATTGGTGATATCTACTTGAGAGTCAAAGAAGGTTACGAACAATGGCTCTTACCTACTGAATTGGCTAATTAATAGGCAGTCAATTAATAACGCAGGAGAATCTTCGATCTTCAATTGCATTTTAATCCTTCTTATTTCATCAAATGCTTGAGAAAAGATGCGATATACAGAGAAATATGTCACTTTAAGGTTTCGTTATTTGTGAACACGGATACACTGAAGCTTAAATGATATATGCCTCACAAGCACTTAGCATAATCAAGACATCGATGTCATTTGACTTCAAGCATTTCCAGAGCACGAGAGATAAAGGAACGACACACTCATGAACTTTGATTGATAATCTCGGCGCATAATATGGGAGACGTCATTCAAAAACTATAAAACTATTCATCATTTACTCACCATATAAAAACCAAAAAAAATTTGAAAAAAATAAATACCCTAAAAACTGAAAAAGTATAAGCAAAAAGCCTACAACTCCACCAAGTGTATTTTCGAGTTGTAATCTTTAACTTCCTTATCATATACATAGTCAATTAAAAGTTTTTTTTTTTCTTAAAAAAGTATGCAATGATGTAGGCAAGATATATACCCACGGAACGAGTTTAAAAGTCAACTCTATTGATACCCGTCCCAGTTTGCTTTGAAAAAGGAAGAATTATATCATCAGATGTTGAGAATTTATCAGCTGCTTCTCCATTTTAAAATGTATATGTTTCATTGATATGTTTAACCAATAAAATTTAGCATCAAGCAAGAACTGTGACTTCCAGTTCTTGCAGCCCGGAATATCGTTTTTTCGAAGCTTCATCTTCACTCTTCTCCTTCTTATTGACTTTCAAACCTTTGACAATCAATTCATCCGCAACCTCGCCATCGAGCCTTTTGAGCTCATCCTTGGGAATTATCAAGGGCCAAATCCATTCGGCCGCAATAGCAAAAATCATCAATACACCAGGAAATCCTATGGCGCCTGTTGTGAGTGTTATGCCAAATTCACATCCAAATGCCACTAGCTGCAATATCAAATAGATGTAAAACCATTTTTTATTCTCGAGCTGTTGTAATTCTTTGAATATTTTTGGACATGTAGGATCATTTTCTATGTAATCAGCATCCAAGAATAAAAATCTGATCTTCTCGGTAATGAGGTTTCCATTCAATCCTGAAATACCCATAATGAAGAAAAGACCTGAAAGAACAGCCTGGGGAATCAATCCCAAAACAACTAGAAAAGGTCTTGTCATCATCACCAACGTCATCAAACCTTGAACGGTATTGGTGATACGCTGCTCTACAACGGAGCGCGCTTCACCATCTTCATCATGCACTACAAGCGAAGCTGTGTGTAGGGGCGCTTGTGGAATTAGTCCATTTGGAGCTGGTATACCTAATATACCTGCCAATCCTGTGGTAACCCCAAGGAGAGCAAAGTCCCAGTGAAATGAAGATGGCTTTTTGAGTGGAAATTCGCTCAGCTGACACATGAGGGATGACACGTTATGGTCAAAGTAGAACAAAAATGTCAAAAGGATTGCGAACGGTATTGCTAGAAAAACATCTCCAACAGATATATTATGATTTGGCCAAAAATGAATGAACCACCCATGTTCCCGACCCTCACCACTATAGGTAGGATGGAACGATTTGGTCACTGGCAACCTATCAAAGTGTACGTTATCCAAGTATCCACCAAAGTGAATAAATCCTGTGAAAAAAATTACTGCAAGGGGAGTCCCATAGTCAATGAATACTTTCCTCACCCAAGCCTTGAAATAATGTAGTTGGGTTCCAAAGATATCACTACCCACACCACACATAATCATGAGAATCCCAATTAGAACAGATGCAAATCCACTGGCGCTTCCCACACCACTGAATTGGTGGTCTAAGATCTGTATACCTTTTTGAATATAGACCACACAGATAAAGAACCCAAATACCTCACACGAGAATCGGCTGAGAATCTTCAAAAAGGAAACGGTGTTGGTGAAAGCCATAATCAAATGGAATACCATAGACCACAAGTATATCCAGCACATGAAAGGAAAATAAGGTGTGTCTCTATCCTTTATCAAATCGTAAACGGTGTAGCTGAATATTGATATAGGCCCTGTGACCCCCACTATGCACAACGGCTGCCCTGATAAGAGTCCAAACACAACACCGGCAATAGCAGTACTTAATAGCACCTCGTTCACTCCATACAGATTGTCCGTTTTGTCAAACATGTCTTGGGCAAATGCAATAGCTGGAAGTAGATTAGTGAAGAATATATAGGTGGTTGAAGGAATGACTCTATAATTCCAAGCATCTTTGAAGTCCGATTTATAATATGGTAGTCGAGCCTTTATGTCTGCAGCAACGCCGCTACCAAAGTGCCTATAACTTCGTAACCCTAAACCCATACTATAGAGAAAAACCCATGAAGAACAGCAAATGAGCAGGACTTAATACTGGAGTTAAGATGTTCCTGTATAATTGTGATCTTTTCAGATATTGAAAACTGGTTGATGGTCCCAAAGTCTCTCATGTTGATTCGAGTTGGCTAATTAGACCAGTTGAAAGTGATGTGTGGTTCAAGTCGAACTACTAGAATTCATATTAGTCCATTGGTAGAAGAAGGGATTCGGTACGCCAAAATTAGTCCATTGGTAGAAGAAGGGATTCGGTACGCCAAAATTAGTCCATCAAGCTTTGAGAGATGGGTAAACTCATCACTGTAATTCACCTAGGAGCAGGACACCACGCACCCAAAAACAACCGACAGTATCGAGCGTTACTTAAGGAGGCACTATGTCGTGATGATCCGATTGCCTCAATAAGGGATGTTGAGGGATCGCAATTGACCAACACTGGATACGGGTCCTCATTGGATTTGGAGGGAAATGTCAAATGCGATGCTACTGTGATTGTGAGGAGGAATGCCAATATAGAGACTGGATCGATGTACAACATTGCACATAGATATCCGATTTGTGAGACTTTGGAAATGATGGATCTATTAGGGGATCTCTATGGCGATGCAAATAACCCTTACTTCCTCAGCAAGCCTCTTTGTCTCGATTACGCCTGTCAAAGAAGCATAAGAGAACTCGCATCTAACATAAGAGAATTTCGTACTCAATGCGACGATGACGCTGACTCTCTAGTACTGCAAAGGAGTAGGGAAATATTCAAGCGGTACAAAAACCAACTTTTTGGGATAAGAAGCGTAGGTCAGAAAGAGGTTGAAAACGTAAAATTAGAGGGGTCATTGACAGATACAATCGGATTGCTCTTTACTGATGATATGACTAGTAGCATATACACATCCTCGGGAGGAAATTTTTTCAAGCTACCAGGTAGAATTGGATGTGCTGGTATTCCAGGCTCGGCCACTGAGTTGATGCAAAATGAAGACGTCGAGGTCTGCTGCATGTGTAGCGGAAATGGGGAGGATATCATACTGATGAGACTTGCTAGTACAGTAGCTCTGCAAGTTCTCGCAGAACCAGATATAGACAGCATAGGTCTCGTTGGTTTCATCAAGGAGAAAGCATCGAATTACAGTTTATTTGCCAGAGACGAAAACGGGAATGGAATCGTTTACATCGGCATGGTGATACTAGTCAAGGAAAAAGCCTTGAACCGGCAACGACTTGTTTACTGTCATAGTACGGAATCGTTCTACTTTGGGTATAAGGTGGATGGTGAAGCATTCAAGGTGGTATTGAGTCGCCAAGATGACGAAAGTAAGTTTGGAAGTACATTTGTAGGAGGCGAATTTAAGCTTGCGTAAGTGACTTTACGTTTCAATAAACATATATTAGGTGCAATATAAAAGCATTTCAAAAGAATCAACCAATATATTAGATATACACAGTTAAATCATAACTTAACGGGAGCTGGCTTGAACCTTTTGGAAAGCACCCTTTTGTTGTTGCTTAGAAACCTTGGATTGAGCACCTGCAGCAGCAGACTTAGCCTTCTCTGCCTTTCTTGCAGCCTTAGCGGTCTTCTTAGCCTCTCTGTCCTTGGCGGCCTTCTCGTCTCTGGCAAGCTTTCTGTCAGCTGGCTTCAAGGCTCTTCTCTCCTTGATCAAGTCCAAAGAAGCACCAACAATTGGTCTTTGGTGCTTGACGGTCTTTCTGGATCTTCTCTTAGAAGTCTCTTCAGAGATACCCTTTTTGTTTTGCTTTCTGTATAAAACAGTCCAGGAGATTCTTCTTGGGTTCTTTCTTTGTTGGAATAAGGAGGCAGACTTAGATGATTGGAATCTGAAGATCTTGGAGTCTCCCCTGACAAACAAAGTACCTCTACCTGGGTAGATCTTAGAACCTGAAAAGGAATCGATTTCAACCTTCATTGTATACTATTATATGTTAGTAAAGCTCTTTGGCTAACATCAACGCCCACGGAAACGACTTGTGAGCCCTTTGGTAATATGACCACTCCATATGTTCTCGAACGCAAACACTTTATAAAGACTCATCGCCCAAACTACTCTTTCGACTTGAAAACATTTTCTTTGCGCCCCTCGCTGAACCCACGTAACCTTCATGTACAAGGCACAAATCCTCTTATCCGAAGCCCCTCCAGTGTTCCTCCTGTCCATCTTGTATTTGCTTCGCTTGCTACACCTTTCTCTGAATCAACACTACTCCTCGCCTCTGGACTCGTTCACAGCTGTCTGGCTGGCTTCAAGTCCAGACACCGGAGCTATCGTACATCCTCAGCCATCCGCTAACTTTCTGTGTCCATCGTCGGCCGTGCACCCATTGCACTTCGTCCGTCTGTCTGTCGTCTCAAGCATATGTCATATCCCTCCAACTTTCTTGCTACTCTCTATCCTCGAATCATTTCCATGGCTATTATCTTTCAACTAAGTCAACATACCTATTAACGTCTAGCAAAGTATTGAAAATTCTTTAACTAAGAACAAAAGTATAGATTTACTCTAAAATTTCCAGAGTAGCAGGGTAGGGTGGAAATTTTCACCTGGACAAAAAATCGATGAAAATTGAAATTACACAAACCCGCCTCCCGCCAGATTGTTAGCGAGAGATGGCGGCAGCTAGACAGGGAACTTGAGAACGTAGGGAGAAGGTGTGTCGCTAGCGAAGCGCGACACACGCCGTTAGACTCGCACTCTCCCTAGGCGATTATTAACTGCTTACTCAGCTACGTGACTTTCGGACTGGTTTCTTTTAACATGTGATATGCATGTGCTTTGTGACTGTGTGTTAGGGCTCTACACACTGGGCCATACTGAATCTCTAGATGAGGCTCACCTAGAGAGAGGTAAGACTTCCTCCGATAGAGCCTCTCAGCGCTTAAGTGCCAGTGAAAATTCCGAGTACGTGTGAGACTGTGGCGATATCTCCAGTTACTTGTCCGTTGATGCAATGTGCTGCTCACGAGTTGAGATCACTGCTGCCTGGGTCCCCTTCAGGAGGTGTAGACGCTGCAACTATTGGCTCTCTGGTCAATAATTAGACTATATAACTTGGCGTTTAGCTCCAACCAACGTATATGCGTTTGCTGAAGGTGTTCTATGAGACCAGTAGACCCCTGAGGCACCGAATTATCTAGTTTTAGTACTTTGCAACTGCGTTCAGTACTTTGCAACTGCGTTCAGCAGTGTGCAACTTGCAGTTACACAAGTATAGTAGGAGTCGCGAGCGACTCCACGAGCCGCCTACGATCAGGGGACATCTTCCCTACCCTACCGCGCAATGGACGCCGCGAATAGCGACAGCGACCGCCGCGAGGATGGAGCAGCAGGTGACACAAAAATGGACACACTTCCTTATAAAATTTTTCACTGTTCTTCGAAGATAAATTTTTCACTTCTCTATCATCATCAAGACCGGAGTGAAACATACACAGAGATGGTCAGTATACTATTCACTACTTGAACTTAGGAGTGTTAGATGGTTGTGGAATGAGACATACATACATGGTTTAAGGCAGACAGCATAGGGGCTACCATGATGGATAAATCAGACTTCTAATCAGCTATTACTATAATAAGCTCAAGCGATGTTCTTCAGCCAAGAGCACCATACTAACATTGTCACAGGCCCCAAAAGGAAAGAACACTGAAAACATCAACGCCAAGTTAGGTTTGGTTATCAAGTCTGGTAAATACACCTTAGGCTACAAGTCTGTTGTCAAGTCATTGAGAACTGGTAAGGCTAAGTTGGTTATCATCGCTGGTAACACCCCAATCTTGAGAAAGTCTGAATTGGAGTACTACGCTATGTTGTCCAAGACTCAGGTCTACTACTTCCAAGGTGGTAACAACGAGTTAGGTACTGTCTGTGGTAAGTTATTCAGAGTCGGTACATTGGCTGTCCTTGACGCCGGTGACTCTGATATCCTTACTTCTGTTAACTAAGCAAAATGCTCTTAATAATTAATATGTGCTTATGTGTATAGTAATAGATGGGATATTTACCGCTACGTGTGAGGATCAACACTATTGTACAATGGATGTTATGGTGCAGGGTCGTTAGAAGGCATTGCCCAACTTTTGCCTTTCGTCTAGTTGCATCTCTAGCTCTCTGATCTCTTCCTCTTCCTTGCGAATGAACTCATCGATGTCTATTTCCGGCTCGTCGCTTTCTTCCTGAGTACTTTGCCCCTGGCTTTGGCTCTCATCGGAATTCGATTTCACTGGGCTATTGAGATCGCTGTAGTTGATGTTCAATATATTGAGCTGCTGTCGTTGATTGTGGATCTCGGAGTCTAGTCTATCCACCTCCAGAACAAGTTCTCTGCATGTGCTTTGGTATCGTATCACTTTCTGTAGTTTGTTTTCGTAGTCATTAATTAGGTTTGGGTATTTCTGCATGATTTCGATGATTCTGTGGCATAACTCGTTCACATCATCCGTATGGCTGATGAGCACATTGTTTCTTCTCGCAAACCGCATTGGAGATGAGCTCGGTTCTCTTTCCTCCTTATGGTCCGCGTACGTCTCGGGGATTATCACCGCACTTTGTGCCTTGGGTTTCTCCTGGTCCACGTAATCCGAACCATTATGGTCCTTGTAAATAGAAAGTCCGTCCACACGTTCCAACTTAATTCCCTTCGCACCATATCCTGTCTCGCTAACTGTGTACAACGAGTTTTCGTCCGTGGATGGATCCTTCAATAGCCTCGTTATGTCTGGTCTTTGCACCATGGCATTCGTAAACATTCCAGATACCTTAAATTCATGGCCATCGAGCGATTTCAAAGACTCCTCTGTCCTGTCAAGATAGTACGTTAACGAAGGCATCTGTTGTATCCTACTATCCTTATTCGCAGCTTCACGAGTCCGTTGATTTAAAAGAAAGTGATTATCACTATTTGTTTATCTTCTTTTATAGTACTGTATGATATATCAATATAGATTTAGAAAAAATCTGAAATTTTTGGAGATTGGACTTTTGACCAGCTACAGCCAGGATAAGTGATGACTGTGGATCTTGACAAGTACTCCAAGCCCGGAAAGGGATACTACCTTGCCCTAGGAATGGAAGGATCGGCAAACAAGTTGGGCATTGGTGTTATAAAACACAATTTGGGGCCATTAACAGAGACCAATCGAGCAGAGGTTTTGTCCAATGTGAGAGATACATACGTGACGCCTCCAGGGGAGGGTTTTCTTCCCAGAGACACGGCAAGACATCATCGGAGCTGGGTTGTAAGGATCATAAAAGCGGCATTGGTGGAGGCCAAGGTCAAAGGAAGGGAGATTGACTGTATATGCTTTACGCAGGGCCCAGGAATGGGAGCTCCGTTGCAGAGTGTAGTGATTGCGGCGAGAACATTGAGCCAGTTGTGGAAAATTCCTCTTGTTGGGGTTAATCACTGTGTGGGGCATATTGAGATGGGCCGAGAAATCACTGGGGCGCAAAATCCGGTAGTGCTCTACGTCAGTGGAGGAAACACACAAGTGATAGCTTATTCGCGGCAAAGGTATCGTATCTTTGGCGAGACGCTCGACATTGCAATTGGTAACTGTTTGGACCGGTTCGCTCGTACGTTGAAAATTTCGAACGACCCTGCACCAGGTTACAACATCGAGCAAATGGCAAAGAGGGGCAAGCACTTGGTGAGCCTCCCCTACACTGTGAAAGGTATGGATCTTTCGATGTCGGGAATATTAGCCTACATCGACTCGGTGGCCAAAGATCTTTTCTCAGATTCGGGGAAAAAGCTAACCGATGAGGAAACGGGAGAACTAATCACGCCTGAGGATTTGTGTTTCTCGTTGCAAGAGGTCTTGTTCTCCATGTTGGTGGAAATCACCGAAAGAGCTTTGGCTCATGTAAATAGTAATCAGGTTTTGATTGTCGGTGGTGTCGGATCCAACGAAAGACTTCAGGAAATGATGAAATTAATGGTTGAGGATAGAAAGAATGGCCAAATATTTGCTACAGACGAAAGATTTTGCATAGATAATGGTATTATGATAGCGCATGCTGGCCTTTTAAGCTACAGGATGGGATTAACCAACGACCTTTGGAACACCGTTTGCACGCAGAGATTCAGAACTGATGAGGTGTTTGTCAAATGGAGGGATGATTAACTATTTACACTAACTTATTAGCAATTGCATACTAATTCGAAACTGTTTACGTTGTAGGGATCCTTCGACGGTGTTGTGAGCAGACAGTGTTATTCCCAGAATTGGCCTGCTTGCAACTTGCCTCACATTTGTGGAGTCCGTCACAAAGCGAAAATGAGATCTTGAAAGCCTTGATTTGACCTTTGTCAATGGCAGGGAGCACTCAATCAAGTCAGATACGGATTTTACATTTACTCGTTGTAGACGGCCGTATTTATCAACTTTTCTAGTTCTCTCTCGCCAAACTTTTTATCTGCGTCAAGATAATCACAACCTCGAAGTAAGCTGGCAAGCTTGCGAACTCCGGTACCATCCCATAGACTTGCAGATTTGCTATAATCGTGACGCACTGCGACTTCCGCATCTGCTGCATGTTCGAACTCCACGGTTCCAGTGTCATACCTGCTATCCCTTGACTTTGAAATGGTACTTGATCGCACAGGGCCGAATATCAGCATAATTTCTGATAGAACTTTTTCATCAAACAACCCCTCAAGCTCCCGTTTATGCTTCCATTTCACAACCACCTCATTCAGGTTCGCCACTTTAAAGGACACAACTTGTTTTGGCGTTGGTAGCTGATCAAAGTAAACACATGCATCATTTTTCAGTTTTGTCTGCAAATTCAACACAGACTTCTCGAGAAGTCTCCTTTTCTTCAAACCCTCTTCCTTTAAACGCTCTACTGTGTACTGTTGTTGTCGTCTCTTCACGAATTTGGGGTCATCAACATCGATATTGTTTTTGTATTTGTATTCCTTTTCTGCACTCTCCAACTCATCTCTAAACTTCTTTGTTAACGCATCAAGAACGTCATTACGAGCGTCTTTCATCTGTCTGACCCTCCTAATTTCATCATAGCTACTCCTGAGATGGCTATCTGACAATATTCCGTATGCCTTTCCCAATAAATCAAATTTGTCCTCTGATCCTGGATTCTTATCTGGATGGTAGACTAATGCCTTTCTCCTATATTGTGTCCTTATCTCTTGTGAAGAAGCTGTGGTACTGACCCCGAGAAAGTCATACAAGTCGACATCACCCTTTATTACCTTGTTTATATCATTGTTCATCGTAACATCATATGGACTGTTCTCTTCACAGCTTGAAAGCCGATTTTATATCTTGACATTTTTCTGTATGTATTTTTCATATTTGATGATAGTGAACTACATGGGTTTTTGAAAAAGCCAAGCTAGCTCTCGGCCTCAATATACACGAGTGAGCACATCGATCACAACGGCATGGCTTTGTTGTCACTTGGTTTATTCTAGTGGTTTTAAATAAATGTATGTATGTGTATGTATGTATACATCAATCAACAGCGGTCGAGGAACTGCTTTCATGTTTGATTTACACCACTTTTCAAAGACAGGGTCTAGAGAAATGAGATGTGAGAAATAAATTCATACCACTCTAAAGCTTCGAAAAGCACACCATTTATGAATGCTTTGAGTTTTATAGAGGCGATTGTTGTTTTTTGCTTTCCTTCCATGTTTTACATCGGACAGGACGAAGATCCTGTTGGAACAAGACAATCACGCCTTGACGGATCTCAAGCCGTGGTTCGATCTGAAAATCGAGTCTCCCTCGGAGTAACCTCTACCCAATCCAAATCCAATTCCCAACCATACGGGGAATGATCTTCTCTTGAACAACAAAATGGAAGCCAAAACTCCTCCACCAAAGCCAAGCCCGGTCTTTATGACGGCGTTAGACAAAACCACATCCCACTACATTCTGTTAGTATTCTTATGCCCAAATCCGAATAAGTTGAAATCTCCATGAATTCCTCAGGTGCCCCCAAATCGGTAATTCTGCCCGGCATTCTCCATTCCTGGGCATCACAGAGCTTCCAAACTCACCAAAACACTTACCTTGTCATTCAACAAGTTCTGCGAAGAACTGGAAACAACTGTTTGCTCTGTAGACATCTCTAAAATCTTGTTAGTCTGGGTATTTCTAATATAAGATAGCTCAATTGAGCACGGAGAAGAGCCCACTATCTGGGTCACTTCTGCCGGCCTACTTCTCTTTTAGCTAGAATACTTACTTTATTGTCTATTATCCTTACTACCTGAGAGTGCTACACTGGGTCTCGGCCATACTGAAATTTTATTTGGAAATTGGTTGGACGAGAACAAAACGACCGTTTGTGACACAAAATCATCACAGCTGAACTTTCCCGTGGTAAAATGTGCTCCAGCTCACCAATGTAGCGACTTCGTCAGCTGAAGTTGATGCTTACTGTGACTTTCCCTACCTCTAACCCACAATTTGGCCCTAGAATAGCCCAATCCCTAAAATATTAATGCAAATATTCATGGTGAAATATATACACTGATCCATTCGCTCTACACTGTAGTGATCTTGAATATGGCACTTATATGCCGTCCATATACCGATATCTGGAGAAACCAGGTGCTCTACTAGGAGAAGGTGGGGTCCTGTTGAGATTCAGTGCTGTTGAGGTTACAGGTAGTGTATCATCAGGGTGTTTTCCCGTGTGTTCGAGCTCAAAACATGTTTACTAGGTGAAAATAGAGCTAGACGGTGAATAATTTCGTATGGGGAATATAAGGGCAAGAAGAGAAAAACATGAAGACAAAAAAAGAAAGTAAACCCACGGCGGGAGTCGAACCCGCAATCTTTTGATTAGAAGTCAAACGCGTTAACCATTACGCTACGCAGGCTGGTTCTTGAAATAGAGAGACCTGATAACTAATATATAGCTCACAGCCCATTTCGCTTCTACTCACATTCAAGCGCTTATAATTGTTAGCCTCTAGTCTCAAAGAAACCAAGCCTACTGTTTGAACCGATGGACCAATAATCACATAGCAAGGAGGTTGAAATATTCTCCTGTACATGTATCGCTGCTGAGCATAGAGTACGTATGCAAACATGACCTCCTGGATCTGATCTCGCATTAGCTAGCACCTATAGTTATCCTGACGTCCCGCAGCCTATAAGGCTCTTACGAAGGCTAGAGGACTTCGGTGGCTGGTGAATGCTTGTGATATTTTTTGCGACCATTTCGTCTTCCAACTCCTTCAAAAGTGACAATTCTACAGAGTTACGTTTTGCACCCATGCGAGATAGACCGGTGAACCCAAGAAACCCGCCCTCAGCACCAGTAGTATCACTTGGATCGTCTTTACCGTACATCAAGCATTCTTATGGCTCAGTGACATCCCGCTGCTATGCTGCCAAAGCGTCCATGGCACATCACCCATTATCGCACCTTGGTGACATCACGCAAACCTCATAATCGTGACGATCTTCGAACGGGGAAATTTGTATGCCGTGAATCTGAAGCTCCCTTGACTCTCCTCAGTAGCCAATCTGTCAGCCACGTTGCCAAATGATCTACCATTCCCGTGTTTCGTATTATAGGCCGTGATGGATTTTTCACTCCTGACAAGCCCTATCTAGTCGACAACGAGAGATGAAACCACCAGAAAAAGTACGACCGATACCGTGTTCTTTCTGTATGATACCGTATGATCTACTACGCAATTCTTCTCTTAATTCCCTCTTCTGTGGCCCAGTTAGAAGCCAGGCTTTGTATATTTCGCAGCTCTATATAGGGCCCGATTATATAATATGAAATATAATATATAGTGCTAAGAGAAGCTAGCTTTTGATTCTTAGTATTCAAGTTAAGGTAAGCAGTGTTGGTGAACAACATACATATTCAAGATGTCTACTGCTATATCCAACTGGATAAGAGACGTTTTTCGCAGAAACAACCATGCTGGCAATGGTATTCCTTCTTCTCGAATGGTCGGTGCTTATCCTGAAGAGGATACGATAGGATTGGAGAGGAGTAGTTCGATCGTTCTGAGACACCCCAGAGTAGCTTCTGTGAGCAAGTGGTTGCAAATTATAATCGTGAAGCCTGTCGTGGTAGTGCTAGTGATCGGGGTGAGGCTTTTGGCAGTGGTGTTTAATGTAATTTACTTCCGGAAGCAAGAGACAAGAATTCGATCGACAAGCGACAACTACAGGGCAGTCTCGCAGTCGCATGACCCAATAGACAAGGTGTGCAAGTTTGTGAGAGATCTTGAGGATAATTTGACAGCAGAACAGTTGACAGCGGGGGCGTCCTTACCGCCGTTCTTCGAGGGAAGCTACACTCAGGCTCTCTACATGACCAGCCAGAGGGCCAAGTTTCTATTCGTCTACTTGTGCAATCCGCAAACCGAGCAGTCGTCTACCATTTTCAAACGCATCATCACCAACCCAGCGTTTTTGTCGTTCTTTGAGAACAATCCTCATAATATTATATGGGGTGGAGACATAACCAATCCAGAGGCATATCAGATGGCGAACAGCTTGAACGTGACGAAATTCCCATTTTTGGGATTGCTTTGCCTCACGCGGTCCGTTACCATGACTCCTCTGGGGCCGGTGAAGACGCCAGCTAAAGTGTCACTAGTGCTGAAAATCCAGGGCAAATTCGGGGAGGACGTAGATCCCAAAATACTTATCCACAATAAATTCACCAAAAAAATAGAGAAATTCGAAGGAGAGCTAGGCATCATCCGAGCGGAGCTAAGAGATAGGTTTTTGGGTCAAGTTATATTGAGACAGCAAGACTTGAATTTCCAAAACTCTCTAGCGAGAGATAGAAAAAAGAAGGAGCAGAAGGAAAGAGACAAGTTGAAGAAGAAGTATTTGATACACAGATTGGCATATTTCAAGGAGATCTCTCAGCTGACAGACACCAAGGGCAAAGCGAGAATCGCTATCAAGATGCCGAATGGGAAGAGAGTTACCGTGCATTTCCCACCCGACAACACTGTAGAAGATTTATTCACCTACGTGGAGCTCTACAGGGAAGGCTATCTAGAGAATGATGGCTTGAGTAGCACCTTGTCGGACACCGAGGCACAAGTGATGTTCAAAGACCTCGAGATCCAGTACACCTTCCTGTTGTCCTCCCCTCTTCCTCCTAGAACAGTACTAGACCACTTGCGTTCTAAGGAAATCAAAGACGTTGATTGTATATACCCCAACGGCCTTTTACATGTCGAAAACGTATAATTATCTACACTAACATATGCTAAATATTCTCACCATCGCCGCGGCCTACCCGATACCGCAACCAGCAGGCTGCCTTCACGCACTACTTGGAAACCTTGCTCCCCTTCTTGCCCTTCTTCTTCTCCTTTTTCTTCTCCTTCTTCTTCAACCCCACAAACCCGTTTTTGAGCACCTGTGCGTACTCGGACCAGAACTGCTCCAAGTTGCCAGCCTCCACCACGGTCGAGATCTTTTCCTTGTCGCTCTTCTTCTTTTTATCCTTCCCGTTCATGCTCAATCTTATGAGCAAGGGATAGGATCCGTGATTTTGTGCGAAGTTGTTGTTAGCAACCACATTGGATGGCAAATCGTCGATGGTCCCGTCCTTTTGTTCCTCGACCTCAGCAACCTCTTTTAACCTTTTTTGCGTCAAATACACCGAAGACTGCCCCTCGTTTTTGCTCAATAGATCCGCAGCGCTCTCTAGGAACTGCGCATTGTGAACTCTACCCATCTCTACCGCTTATAATGCCTGTTGATGCCTCTAACTCTCTCGATGGTGAAAAATTTCAAAAAATAAAAAAGTCTTCGATTCTCGACCTTAGGGTTTATCAAATATCGATCTCTTATCTTTTTATTTAACATTCGGTTTATTCCTCAGAAAACAAGTATACTAGCTAAGTGTGTGATGGTTTCGGTACAGAGCCCTTCTAGGGTACTCCTGTTAAAGTTGATGTCGCTTTCGTTCTCTGTTATGGTGTCTTTGGCTGCTGGGACACCTTATCTATATGGCATATACGCCCCGCAACTAATCAGAAGAGTGGGATTGTCGACATCAGACTCGGCCATGATCTCGTTCGCGATGACAATTGGCACCAGCGTGGGAGGGTTGCCTGCTGGGTTGTTGGTCGATCGACTTGGGCCATCAAGATGCGTGCTTGTGGGGTCGATCTGTGTCTTTGCAGGGTACTATGGGTTGTACAAGATCTACGAGAGCAAGTGGAGCAATTTGATGATGATCTGTTTTTCGACGACGTCGATCGGATTTGGGTCTATTGTGACGTTTCTCTCGACACTCAAGGCATCGCAAGCAAACTTTCCCAATCACAGGGGTGCTGCTGGTGCGTTTCCTGTGGGTGCTTTCGGGCTCTCTGCAATATTATTTTCTTTGATTGCTAGTCTGTTCTATTCGAACGATACACAAGGGCTTCTCCGATTTTTCTCGGTTTTTTGCAGTGCGACCATTTTCTTGGGTTCGTTCTTCATTCATGTGTATGAGGACCACGATGAAGTCGAAATAAAGCCGTTGCAAACTCCTGGCGCGCTGGTGGCCTGGAATACCAGATTCAATGGCAATTATACCGGTCTGTCAGTCGAGGAATACGGATCTATTTCCGAGGCAACAGATAAGAAGATGAGCGATAGGATCTCGTTGCGGGGTTCGTTGTCGTTCTGGGGTATTGGAAGACGCTCGCCGCGGTCGTCGGTGAGTTCTGATGCGGCTGAAGTAGAGTCGATAGTACGAGCATTGAGAGAGCAGACTGAGACGTCTCCGATAGAGACACCCTTGCTCTCTAGAAAGAGCTCATTGAGTGGCATTACGCAGGGCGCAGTAGCTCCACAGGTTCAACTCGCCAAACCAAAATCGAATGGTTCTTTAGCCATAATGAAGAAAAGGCTTTCCAGTATCAGTTTCTATGAACATTTTTTGATGCTCTCCTTCTTCGCAGGAACCGCCCAGATGTACATATACTCGATTGGATTCATTGCAATCGCTCAGACCAATAGACGTGTTGACGCTGGTGTGGCGAGTGGGCCAGATTTAGATGGGTCTGCGCAAGCCTTGCAAGCGTTGCAAGTTTCGATCATTTCCATCACGTCCTTCAGTGGCAGGGTGATTGGGGGAGTACTTTCTGATTTCATCCACACATACCTTCGATGCCAAAGACTATGGATCGTTGTTTGCACAACGTTGCTTTTAGCTCTAGGTCAGTTAGCTATGATTCTCAACCAGGGAAATATCCATCTAATCAGTGTGACATCAAGCATAATAGGTTTAAGTTATGGATTGATGTATGGGTCCTACCCTGCTGTGATAGCCGATAAATATGGAACAAAATCGTTCACAACCACATGGGGACTAGCAGGTACGGGTTCATTAATTGTTTTGTTTGGTTTGAACAAGTATTTTGGCTACATCTACGACAAGAACACAGACCCTGTCTCTGGCGTGTGCTACAAAGGGAATGAGTGCTATAAGGGTGCATTCGAGTTGAGCATCAATCTTTGTTTATTATTGTTTCTTCTAGGATTGATGATTATATATCACCAGAAGAAACACACACATCATTAACAATATTACACTTTTCGCTGATATTGTCATGACCAACTATTTACATTTTTAGACTTTCTTTCGAATCTGACAGTATTAATTTCAGGCTTTCACTCAACCGTGTGTAGAGTTTCTAAATCAATTTCGTCAAGAGCCTTCTTCTGGTTATTGATCTTTTCCAAGAGTTCATGGAAATAGCCATAGCTTATTTCTGCGTCTTTGATGCAAGTCTCCAATTTTTCTTTCTCGAAACTTCGTTTATCAATACTGCTTTGGAAGTTACTGATAACCTGTCTGGATGGGTAGTTCATCACTTGCCTACACTCCTTGGAAATCCGGTGAGCATTAAGGTGTGGATAATCTATTTCAAGAACTTGTTTCTTTATTCTTCTGGCTTGTTTTCTTGGGTATGCATTCGGGATATCATTGATCAAGTAGTAGACTGAAAAACCGGTAGCAAAAATAACGACCGGTACGGCTACCCTTTTTACCGTCGTGAGTTTGACATAGCTCAAAGTGTTCCAAAGCCTTTTGACAATAGCGCCTGTTGTAAGAAGCTTACCCGAAGAATAGAGAGTGCTCAAAAATACCTGATTGGACACGTTACTTCTGACATCAGATAAGGCTTTGGGGAAGCTTGTAATGACAGCCACCGGATTCAAGCTTCTGTATTGCTCCCTTGGAATCGAAATGACATCCTTGGGCAAACCTAACCACATCAAACAAGATTCCCAAGATGGGTCAAAGAAATCTGCAAATTGAATGGGGCTATCCAACAGTTTTATGATATGATCTTTACGCCTAGTAAACATTAGTTCTGACTTGAAAATCTTGTCATGTAGGAACTCGTCTCCTAGTGCTTCTTTTCCACATTTGATTATCTCAGACACTCTCTCACTGGTTAAAAGTTTCGCTTTCTCTTCTGAATTGCGAACCGCAGAAACAATAGTGTTTATCATGGTTCGTTGAGTAAACTTTGCATATTCATACAAATACTGCAAGCCATGATAAGGAACCACTTGTTGCTCTCCAAAATTTGCCAATGTAGTCAAAATCTCCTCCTTGGTGATGTTATACGCTTCTGTACAAGTGTTTTCAACAAGGTTGTTGATGTAATCATTTGATGAATTGCTCCTTTTGATAATGTCTTGATATTTGGGTTCGATTTTGCTCTTAAGATCGGCTATCTTCTCCTGCTTTTCCTGACAGTACATCTTTTCGTTAGTGACAGATAATTTCTCCAAGTCGTTTAGCAAATTTTTGAGATAATTCTTGGCCGGTAAAAGCTTGGAAATCAATCTCTTGTCGAGAACGAATCTCCTCAACGAAGTCTCCAAATCATCAAAGTTTGGATCATGGAAATCTTTTTCAAAGCCTTCGCCATCATCATCGGAGTCTCCAGGATCACCACTACCACCTTCATTCAAAGCCTCCTTTGAGCTCACAAAGTGTACAAACTCATCCGCATTCTTGTAAGAATCTGGAGATAGGTTTTTCACTTGCTCCAAGATTCTTCTCTTGCACTTCTCCTTATCCTTGATCTTATCGAAACGATTAACGACGATAAAAACATACCTCTTCTCCGCTGCTGTTGCTGAAATGAATTCTTTAGCTGATAAAGTGAAATGATTTTCAGAATTTACAACAAACACAACAAGATCGATTTCCTCCTGCCTCGAGAACACCTGAGTAGTCTGATACAGGTCCATATTCAATCCTGGAGCATCAATCAATTTGATATCTATGATACCATTGTTGAGTAAGCTTTCGTCCACGTTACGGCGATCTAGCACATATACCTTCAATATTCTGTATCTATCACACTCGTATACGAGGTTCTCGAGCTCATTCAACGGGTGTACCTCATAAGTAGATTCATCTCTTATTTTGTAATCAACACCTATTGGAACTGCATGAACCTCTTCTATACCTGCGTTCTCCATGGATGCATCAACAACCTCACAGAATACAGACGTGCAAGGCTGTTGATCAACAGGAAGAATCTCGCGTCTCAATAAAGCATTACAAAAGGAGGATTTTCCAGCATTCAAATCTCCAGTCACGAATACCTTCGAAGATGTGTCGTCTATCCTATCTTTCAAGCTCAACAAATACTTAACTTGCAGGTTCAATTTTTGTTCCAAAATTGTGGCAATAGACTTTTTATCCAAAGTCGACACAAGGTTGTCCGAAGACTGTGCATTGTGTCCCAACTTCAAATTCAATTTTAATATTTTAAACTCAGGAGGCTCTTCATCGTCTTCTTTGATCTTGGTCTTCTCCAATGATTTTATGGAAGCATTGTTACGAATCATAGCCAAATGAGCTTTGGTCGAGTTGAGCAACAAGTTGCTTTCGTCGTCTAACTTTGTAGGGTAGAATACTGGTCTCTCGCTGTTCTCTCTCATCAATTCGTGCATTATTTCAACCGTATAGTTGATTAACCGATCCAAGGCAATCTTATTCTCATTGTAGGTGAGTTGCATCAATGATGTATTGAGAGCAGCCTTCTTGCCCCTTCCCATAGCCTTGGAATTTCCCTCCGTTATTCCATCCACCATCGTCATCGAATCGGTAGAAAACCTTCCCTCGTCCGGGATATACATCACACTAGACGGTTTATCCTCTCCACTATCGACTACCGTTTGATCATCATTTTCTCTAACATCCAGCCCATTAATGGGAAGAAAATCACCCTCTTCCATTTCCTTGTGCTACAATAGATACCGTTCTAGGCGAAAAAGACCTGGACTTGTTTTATAGGACTCAGCGGTAATATACTAGGTTCTCTAATGCCCGAGATCATCTAAATTGCCATTTAAAATAAATATCAACAGTCACGTGATCACTTTTCTACCAACGATTGCCGGGCCTTCCTTTGGGTGCAAATTCTGTAGACTTGAAGTGTTGAGGGAGTTGTAGAGTTTCTGGAGTCTCTCTTGTAAGTTTTCCTGATAGCGAGACATTAATTCAGCCCTGGACTTCCTCCTGCCTCGACTTATCGGCTCTGGCCCTATCAGCCCTGAACTTATCGGCCCTGAACTTATCGGCCCTGAACTTATCGGCGATTTCTATATCGAACTTGGCAGAAGGCTTGTTGCAGTGCCATTCCATAAAGATAGAAATGTATAGCTTGTGAAGATACTACGGCTTCTGGACTTGGAACGTCGCTATCAAACTTTTGAAGTCGGGGTTCACGGAGACGTCATAATCTACATGCCCATTTGTGGATTTCGTTTCCAAACTCAAGGCTACGACGACACTCGAAAGAGACTGCTTTTGACTTCTTGTAAGTGGTGAGACCGCGATGACCGCTACTTCTTGTAGATTTTGTGTTGACTGCTCAACAATGGGCAATTAGAATTTCTACATTAGTGCCATGTGAAGAATTTATTCAAATTTTGCAAGAATGCAAAAAGTTTGACATGTCCAGTTATGAACCACTTTATGAGCTCCATTTAAGATTTGTGGGATTCAAGAAGGTGTTATATAACCAGTGTTCTTCTGTATTTGCACTCAAACCACCCCACCGTCAAATTTTCTCACTGTCCAAGATAATCTGTTGACGTTGCACGATGGTAATTGCAAAATTTGAATTGGATAGATTTGCGTGAGACTGTTCGGAACATGAAAGAACTTTTAAGACACCGAATATCTCCACCAATGTCCTCTTCGTGCACCACCGATAGGCCACGTTGGATATAAAGACCTCCAGCAGTCTTCCTGATTTCTTGCCTTCGTTTGTGTTGCTCTTCACTTCACGTGTAGATAAAGATTTCGGCCAGATCCGATTATCACTATCAAGCGTTGACAAAAATTTCCCAGCTACACCGATACTATACTACAAAGGTGTAGGATGCCACTTGAAACCTTTGATACCAAAACCGTTCCTGCTGTTAAGGCAGCACCTTTAACTCCAGAGGCTTTCGCACCGTATGGAGGGGTTCTTAGTGCTGACCATCAGATCAAGAATGTCCAGAGTTCTTCAGCTAACTATGGCACAGCGGTCAAGATACACAAGGTAGCACCAATTGTCAACAAATATGAGCTGTGCCCGAGCGGAAAGAAGGCAACAGCAAACTGGAACATTTTCAGGTGCTCTGCTCCAAAACACTTGATACAGACCAAGGCCAATGAGAAGGTGTATACCGCTAAAGTGCTAGAGAGACATCCTTTTTCCACCCAAACATTTGTGCCTATGGGTCAAGAATCGAAAAAGAAGTCATTTTTAGTGATCGTTGCCAAGACCGATGAATCGACGGCTCAAAAGCTTCCCAAAAAAGATAGCATTAGGGCATTTGTGTGCCAGGGAAATCAATCGGTGACCTATGGAGCAGGAATATGGCATGCACCAATGGTCGTGATCGATGAAAACACATCACACATAGATTTCGCAGTATTTATACACGAGAATGGTGTCGCAGATGAGGATTGCCAGGAATGCTACTTCGATCCAGGGTATACGATAAAATACGGAGCTGAGTCATTAAGCAAGTTATAAGTCTATATATAATTGATGATATCCTCGATTACGCCCTGTACGTACTTTTCTTTCTGCGAGTCGTTTAGACCACTGGCGACTGTCTTAGCATTTCCAATTTTGTTGTAGAGCTGGGTGAAATCGATACTGCGATCTTCAGGCTCTTCGTCGCTGTCTGCCTCCAAAAGTCCCTTGGTCATTTCCCTAAGCTTTTCGTGCTTGAGCTTGGTGTAGTCGTTTTCCTGCGTGATTAGTTCGATTCCTTGCCACTGCTGTGTTTCGAATATCTCAACCATTCGATCTGTGCCTACTTTCTCGCGATATTCGTTGGTTCCAGATGTGTCCAAATTTATCATTTCTAGACCGTGCGATATCACAACGTCTTCGACGCCCTCCAACTTATCGCCCTCACCGTTCACCACACACGAGACCATGAAGCCGTCCCACCCATCGCCAGTTTCATCGAGTTTGTCTCTTATCTCTCCAATCACCGCATGGCATCGCTCAATATATTTGACAGAATCAGTGTGGAGATTGAATGTGAGTATCATACCCTTTAAAACAGCCCTCAACTCTTCACACTCACTAGACTTAAACTCTTCTGCCCACTCTTTGAACTGCATGCACTTTGTATCATCTGTAGTCTCGTTGTTTCGTTCGTCAAATTCATCCACCAATATGGTCAACTTGGTCTTGAAATATTTCGTGGTCAAGGTGTCTTTCACTATTAGACCACTATGCGATGGATTTTCAAACTTCAAGTCAGCATTTGGAAGTACTAGCTTCGCAACTCGGATTTTGCCACTGCTGGGCCCTCCTAACACCAATACATGGTTCGGGATCATCGATGGTTCTTCTGAAGGTTCAATCAAAACCAATTCAATATACAGGCTAAGGTATTTCAAGAATCAACAGATTTAGACTGTTGTTAACTATTTCTTCTGCTCCAACTTATAGAAGATGGCACCATCTAAAGTGGAAACACAGAAGTCTGGCTCAACAAAGGAGAAGAATGACATAGATTTAGGTCCTCTCGAGAATTTACTACTCAGAGATGAGGAGATTTTTCAGACATCACTTAACTCTGAAGACTACTTGGAGAGTTTGGCACCGATTATAACAGACGCATTGAAGGCGAATGGATTGACGAATTTGATATTGAGGCTCAATGATATCGTGAAGGATAAGGATGAGGAGCTTAACGAGCTTTCGTTGAATTCGACCGGGGATATCAACTCGTGCATCGATGCCATCGATAGGATACACGAAGACTCTTACGACTTTAACAGGGGGCTTCTGCAAATCAACCAGTCCTTGAACAAATCGGTATACGAGTTGATAACAAGAAAGAAGAACCTCGTGAAGCGGAAGGAGGTGAGCAGCAAGATCAATGAGACGAGCGTGGTGCTCAATTTATGTATACAAGTGTTGGAAAACACCAATAAGATCCACGAGCTCATAAAGCAACACAAGTATTTCAGTGCTTTGAAGTTGATTGAGGAGTTGACGAACATTCACTTGCCGAAGGTGAATACTTTCAGTTTCGCGGTGAAGATATACGATTCGATACCTCACCTCACGAGAATGATCAAAGATGAATCCTTTGAAGGATTGTGTAAATGGCTTTCGGTGAATATGGAAAGAAGACTCATGAACGTAGGTGAACGGTTATTTGAAAACATAATGGAACTTCATGAGAGCTGGAATAAAATGAAAATGAAGCAGAGAAGTTTCTTGCCTTTCAAAGTCAATTCACCGGTCGAAATATCCCTCAGGGATCCTGCGCTCAACTACAACGCGTTAAAAGATAGCATACTTCAGATTGATCTTTCGACCTTGTACGATGCCATATTGGTCTATGAAACTTTGGGCCAAAGTGAGCTACTCTCAAAACTGTACACCAAAGAGTGGACAAAGAAATACAACCGTATAATATACCCCATAACCCTGGCAACGGCGCACTCTGTTGCAGAATTTCCAGACTTGAGCTCTCTTTCTAATTACTTGAAAAAAATAGTGGCCTTCTTCATAATGGATAAACAGATCAACATAGCGACCAAGTTCAAATTGAGAACCGAAGCCAATTCGAACGACTTATGGAATTCATACATCACAAAACTCAAACCAGTGTTGCTCAACTTTTTGATAAAGAATCAGTTTGACATCGAAGAGCTTAACAGTTTCAAAGACTTAATCGGTGACTTCTTACAAATCTTGGAGAACAAAGGTTACAGAATATTTGAACTTTATGATGTGCTCATGATATTGTTCAAGGATCATTTCGCACCGATATTGATCAGGGAATTCAGATTGGATTTCATCGACTCCATACAATCGGATCATTACATGCCGTTGGTTGTTACCGAGCAGTCCGATTATGAAAACATTCTCAAAGTGTGTTGGTATCAGGATGATGCTCCTTTCACTCCCAAGAATGTGAAATCACTTCCAACGAGTTTCCCTTTCAGTGAAGATTATGTTCATTATTGCTTGGGGATAAGATCATTGCTAGAGGATGCGTTGGAGTTCATTAGCACACATTACAATTACGAAATAAATGAGGTCAACTCTATCATTGTGAACGACATCTTCGAAAAAGTTTTGAGTGACGAGAAGGGAGTGGGAATAAGTTACGATATCAAGGATTTCATTGGTAAGAACTCTAACAATAAGGAGATCACCGCTCAAAGTTTTACGAATTTGGAATACTATTTGTACAGTCTTTATGAGGTTGGTGCAATGATGAATAGAAGGTTGAAGTTGAATACAGGTGTCGGAATATACAAGAACGATGGTGTGTTTACATTGGGAGCAGTTAGTCACTTCACGAATGTGAGAAAGTTCTCGGAGGCCACTATATTTGACATGGTTGACGCAAAGATCAGAGAGTTATTGGATATGGTTGAGTATAATGATTGGATACCAAAGATTGCCAACTCCGAACCAAATTACTCGATAAAGGACTTTGCACTCTTCTTGGAAAATCTATTCACCTCCATCTTTTCCAACCTTCCCAAGTCTATAAGAACATTGGGATTGTTTAGGAGTTATGATTTTGTTGCTGAACACTTTTTATCGATTCTAAAAAATGCCGACGTGTATAACAAAGTCGCCATACAGAACTTTGATCTCGATATACGGCACTTAGAAGACTCAATGACCAAGCTACACGAGACAGAGACAGATCAAGGAAACGGTAAAAATGTTGCTCTAGAAACCACTTTCACAGAGTTGAGACAGTGTGTGAATTTATTGTTATTGGATAACTATGACGACTTCAAAAGTTCCTCTTTCAGAATGAGACATTTTGATAGAGTCAAGTATGAGGATGGAATAAAACTATTATCCAAGGTCGTCAAGGAGGATGAGGATGAGGAGAATAGTTCCTACAACGAAGAAAGCTTCAACACCTCCGCACACAGCATGGAGCTGCAAGCGGGACTCTCAAATTCAGCCGCAGCTAAGTTTGCCAAGTTCAGCAGCCGTTTCAAGAAAAACACTTTAGAATGATGTATGAGTATATTGATTAATGTATTATTTCTGCTTCCAAAATTTGAAGTAGTCTATAAAGCGGTTCTTTTGCGAGCTCAACTCTGATTTCTTATGATCCACTATTAGCTGGATCTTTTCTTCTAACACCCTTGTCTCTTCTACCAACTTTTTCTCCTTCTCTTCGTGTTCTAATGCTAACCATATACTATTGAATGCCATATACGTAGTTGATGCGATCAAAAATGAATGGAACAAAGGATGCTTAAATTGTCTGATCTTCGGTCTTTCTTCCACAAATCCCTTCTCAGGGAACTTTACAGTGGAAAGTAGCCTTCTAGTTGGAACCAGTCCTCTTATAAAACCTCTTAACGTATTTCTTATCATTCCCTTATATAAGTTAATAATTCATCATGAGATTTAATTGAAATTTTCACTCTATACTGGAGAGAATTAGAAAGTGAACCAATGGACCATGAATCACCTCATTAAGTTTCCGAGACGACTTGCCGTAGTACCAACTCAGACAAGTGTTACTAGAGGCACACTTCTTTTTCAGAAAACTCGAATCCATACAAGCAAACTTTTGAAGCAGAGTGACAGAAACACATTTCGAGAGCAATATGAACAAGCTGAAAAGACAAGAGGAGAAAGAACCAAGTACAGAAACAGAACTGCTGCATACTACTCGGCATCTGTCGGTGTTCTTTTTTTGGCATTGAGTTTCACCGCAGTGCCTTTGTATAGGGCCATCTGTCAGAGAACAGGATGGGGAGGTGTGCCCATCACTGATTCTGCCCAGTTCACCCCAGACAAGGTGATACCCGTCGACACAAACAAGCGTATCAGAATCCAGTTCACTTGTCAATCATCAGGAATATTGCCATGGAAGTTCACTCCTCAGCAGAGAGAAGTTTATGTTGTTCCTGGGGAGACTGCACTAGCATTTTACAAGGCCAAGAATACGTCGAAGGAAGACATCATAGGAATGGCAACATATTCAGTCACACCAGAGCAGGTTGCACCCTATTTCAACAAGATACAGTGCTTCTGTTTCGAGGAGCAAAGACTCAGTGCGGGAGAAGAGGTTGATATGCCTGTTTTCTTCTTTATTGATCCAGACTTCGCCAAAGATCCTGCCATGCGTAACATTGACGACGTAGTTCTACATTATTCGTTCTTCAGAGCTTCATACACTGATGGGGAGTTGGCAGCAGTTCCCATAGGAAAAGTCGAACTAAAAGCATCAATTAATTGAATAGAGGTCAACTAAGTATATATATATCCTTGAATATCATTGTAAATAGTCACTTTTTGATGTCTGAGAGAGTAGATTGAACCATTACAGTCCACCTATGGAAATTACTTCAAATGACAACAATAGAGGAAAGAGCAAAACATCGTTATATAGTTCATTAAACTCGTGATAATACAACTCCAGAGATTTCATGTCATTAACCGAAGAGAGGATCCCCAGTAGAAATATAGTGACCAATCAACAAGATAGCCGAACTTAGGTGATATTAGAACAGCTTTTCATTACTGTATGTCGACGCTTCCAAGTGTCACCCACTCATTGACATCTCCCTCACAAAGCACCAACTTTAATACTCCACCATCCCATCCTAGCCCAGTATCCACGTTATCCAGATCGCAATCCTCTATACTCAAGTAATCGTATATCCTGGTCTTAATGGTTCTCCACAATGCATTGTCCAAAGGATGAATATCACTATAGACTAACGATATGTGGGGGTCGTATTCATCGATGCTCCACTGGGCAGCAGCAAGAGTCGAGTCTTTCTTTATAGCGTCCATGTCGATCTCTTTGTATATCGGAGGTTCTTCTCCACGCTTTTGCTTCTTCTGCGCTTTTTCAATCACATTGCCGTAGCTATCCGTTGAAAATAAATGTGGATTTTGCTTGAGATTCTCCTGCCCTATTTTCAAGGGAAGGATAACGAATAGCTCTCGTATTATTCGGGCAAAAGATATCAACAGGGGGTCTTTTCTGACTTCAAAGTACAACTTTTTGAAGTATTTCCTCTGACTATTGAGTTTGCACAAGGTAACCAAGTTAGGATGGTCCTTTGGCAAGGCACGCAACGCTACCGCACTGGAGGAAAGTATTCGGTCAACATCATTGCTGACTCTCTCCTTGTCACTGAGATCAATGTCTATATTAGTAGTAATTGTTATATGCGGTTCAAATGATGGCGTGGGTCCAGGAAACAATGTTTGCAAGGATCCCATCAAAGTGCTGAGTTTGTCGTGGATCCCACTGCCCTTCTTAGGACACAACCATAAGGCAACACCTATATCTATGTGGTTAGTTAGATTCTACATTATACTTCACGAGCCAATTGGTCACTTACCCATTTAGCTTGATAGAGTGAAGCTTTTATATTTGAATTTGATTTTTCCATATACTGTCCTACAATTTATATTTCATCGAACGATATTCCACCAGAGGCTCTCATACTGTACTAGAACGTATATGTTGTTCAGAGGAGTAGGGCCGAACGCCTGTGCTGGAAACAAGTCAAAAGCGTATATAAAATGTAGCCAGTTTAGTATTTAGATGTGGTTACGTTAACTCCGGTAATGGCACTTTCGGTGACGAACCAGGCAACACGGGTTTTGGGAGCGAGCTCGTTGACCAAGGCTGAAGGTAACTCGGCAGATTGCTTGCCGAAAATCTGGCGCAAAGTGGGTGCCTTACCTTCACCGTCTGCGATGAAAGCAATATTTGGAGAATTCTCCAACACAGGGAAGGTAAAGGTAATCCTCCTCGGAGGAGGTTTAGGAGAGTCATTTATATAGGCAATGTTCTTCTTCCTCTCCTGGAGCAATTCGTGACCAGGAAACAAGGAGCAGGTGTGTCCATCCGGTCCACATCCCAACAAAATAAGATCAATTTTGGTATCCGATGGCAAGAGCTTCTCGTAAGCAGTCGCAATCTCTTCGTCTTTGGCAGTGTCTGAGCCCTCAAGCGCCCCGTCCTTTCCGGTCAACAAGCTCTCGTCTATAAGGTTTAATTGAGGTTTCGCAGTTCCCTCAGGTAATTGATCAACTACGGTTTCAATGAACAACCCGGCATTCGAGTCTGGGTGAGTGATGGGAACCAATCTCTCATCACTGAAAAACACAGACCACTTAGACCATTGAATCTTGTCGAAGATTTCTTCATTGTCAATCAATGCCTTTTTCAATGCCTTGCCCAACGAACCCCCGGACACAGCAATCTTGAAACTACCATTTTTCTCAATTGCCTGATCCTGTAAAGTCAAGATATATTTACCGAAAGACTTTGTCAACGCATCCAAGTCGGTGTAAGAGTATACTTTGGCACACATTTTGCTGAGATTGATAAAGTTGTTCACAAGTGAAGCCTTTTATCATGAATTTTGAACTATATATATATGAGAATACAATATCTACACGACTCTAGTCTATTCGTTTTGATTGCTGTATATCGTACAAGAAATGAAGGGGAGTTAGGCTTCGAGATAATGAGAATACTCAGCACTTTCCTTTATCTTATTATTCAAGAATTTTTCAAGTTTCGTTGCGTTTTTGTAGTAGGTTGTGGTGTCAGCGTTGTAGGATCTACAATTGTTGAAGATCAATCTGAAGTCAACGAGGAATTGCTCGAACGACTCGTACTTGTCGTTTTCTAGTTTATGCTCCATGGTGGAAAGATCCATGGGTTCCTTGATTACGTCGTAGTAGTCACCGACTTCATCTTTATTGACAGGAGTGGCGAAGGGCCATGCGGAAGGATGGTTTGTCACCTCTGACAACAAGGTGACCATGAAATTGTAGTGTGGGCCTCTCTTGGGCTTCTGAGCCAACTTGTCCATCTCCTCCAGCCACCCGCTCTCACGAAGTCCAGGGATGTCCAACGGATCGAGTTTGGTGTTTTTGTTCGATTTGAAAATTTGCAATCCAGGTCTCACCACATGAGACTTCGAACGTGCTTTTATCTTTGTTTCTATCGCAGCCCGCTGGAGAAGAAGAATTTTGCCCAGGTCAAGGTACCTTAACTTCAGAGGTAGCATCGTGCACTGCATCAACGTACCTCCCTCGTAATCTTTGATGTACCCCATCCACACCGACTTGTCTAGTGTTATCTCCTTGGTGAATCCTTGTTTTCGGAAGTATCCAATGGCGTAGTTATCTGCGTATGTTAAAAAGTGCATGATTGGCGACGTGGCTCTCACGTAGTCCTTGAGATGGTTCATCAAGTGTGCACCGTACCCTCGCACCTGCTCGGTCGACGATATGGCACAGAACACGATCTCCGCAAACCCTCGCTTGTTAAACGGTCTGTACGTGATGCCGCCGACCACTGTCAACGGTTTTCGCACCACGGCCATGGACAAGTGCGATCGATCGTACACCAACCGCGCAATGTACTCGCGAGGCATCTTGGGCAATTGCTTCTGGAAAATGTTCTTGAGCCCCGTCAATACAATGAGGTTCTCCTTGGTGTTGTCATTGTTCACCACGCGGAACTCAATCTTGCCCTCTTTCTCCTCGATCACCGACGGCCGTTCCTTGAACGAGTACGACCTGCCATTGAACGTGAACACCCTCGTCCTCTTCTTCTCCTCCTCTACATCCTCGTCGTCGTCGTCTCCGTCCGCCTTCTTGCCACCGTCGCTGTTTCCCTCGCCCTCTTCCTCTTCCTCCTCCTCCTCGTCATCGTCGTCGTCGTCCTCTTCATCTTCATCTCCGTCGTCGTCGTCGTCGTCCATGTCCTCCACTTCTTTCCGACTCTCCTCAGACTTCACTTTTTTGCTCAAGGGGACATCATCATCATCCTCTTCTTCCACCTTGACCGATTGGTCTCTCTTTCTGTCCACCATCGTCACTTATGTTCCGTATTGCATCAACGTGAACGTTATGGATTGATATTTGAATCTTTCCATATTGGGCTTACGTAAAAAATTGACAATTCCGTTTTGAGCCCCGACACTACTTTCACGATGAGTTCCAAATTTTTATCTTAGTAAAGGGTATTAGGACATCTAGCAACAGCATTAGTGGAGATACAGAGATGACGTCGAACTATTCACAGCTAGACAGGAGTCTCGATGGAACACAGGCTGTGGCAACGGTGTTGTGCTGCAACTGTGGAGTCCCTATGGACGGATCACAGGGCATGGTGATGTGCTACGATTGTATTAAGCTTACGGTGGATATAACAGAAGGCATACCGAGAGAGGCCAATCTCTCGTTCTGCCGGAACTGTGAGCGGTTCTTGCAGCCACCAGGACAGTGGTTGCGTGCGGAGTTGGAGTCGCGGGAGCTTTTGGCGTTGTGTTTGAGGCGATTGAAGGGCCTCAACAAGGTGAGATTGATCGATGCTTCTTTCATATGGACGGAGCCCCATTCGAGGAGAGTGCGGGTGAAACTCACGGTGCAGGGCGAGGCCATATCGAACACCATTGTCCAGCAGACGTTTGAGGTCGAGTACGTTGTTATTGCTATGCAGTGTCCCGACTGTGCCAAGTCTTACACCACCAACACCTGGAGAGCAGCCGTACAGATCAGACAGAAGGTGCCTCACAAGAGAACCTTTTTGTACTTGGAGCAGTTGATTCTTAGACACAATGCGCATGTGGACACTGTGTCCATCAAGGAGGCGAAGGATGGCTTGGACTTCTATTACGCACAGAAGAACCACGCCGTCAAGATGTTGGACTTTTTATCCGCTGTGGTACCCATCAAGAATAAGAAGTCTGAGGAGTTGGTCAGTGCTGATATCCACTCTGGGTCGTCCACTTATAAGTTCACCTTCTCCATCGAGATCGCACCGATATGTCGTGATGACTTGGTGATTTTGCCAAAGAAGTTAGCCAACTCCATGGGAAACATCCCACGGGTTGTGTTGTGCTCCAAGATATCAAACCTGATCCAATTTCTCGATCCTACAAACTTGCAGACCGCAGACTTGTCTGCTCCTGTTTACTGGAGAACTCCCTTTCCCTCGTTGGTAGACAACACCCAGATGGTGGAATTCATAGTGCTTGACGTGGAGCCCACCGGCGACGTCAGAGGAAAGCATGTTTTGGCAGACGTCATGGTGACCCGGGAGAGTGACATGGGTCTGAACGACAACTCATTCTACGTCAGATCGCATCTTGGTGCCATTTTGCACCCGGGCGATTCGGTCATGGGCTACTATCTCGCAAACGCAAACTTCAACTCTGACTTGTGGGACTCCTTGGATACGGACAACGTCCCAGAAGTCTTTTTGGTCAAGAAGTTCTATCCAAGAAAGTCCAAGGCTTCCAAGAACAGAAAGTGGAAGTTGAAGAGAATGGCCAGAGAGCACGAAGACATAGTCGCAAACGACGACTCTAGACAAGCTAGACAGGAGCAAGAGCGCGCAGAAAGAGACTACGAGATCTTCTTGCAAGAGTTGGAGGAAGACGCAGAATTGAGACAGAATATCAATTTGTACAAGGTCAACGATGCGGCTCCGCAGAAAACTGAGGAGGACATGCTGGACGATGATGCACCTCAGATTGACATTGATGAGTTGTTGGATGAGTTGGACGACATGACCATCGACGACGGTCCTCAGGATAACTAAATCGTACTCCATCCAAGAGTAGTTTATTTATGTACTGCATTTAGCTATAGTATCAAGAGGAATGATAAGATCACTTACAAGGTAAAAGAGCATTGGAAGGCGATCAAGGGATCAAAGGCATGAAACGATGGAGAAGCAGCTCAAGTTTTTACCGGTGCAGAGCTTTGTAGAGTCTTCGTTTTTCACCAAGCTCGCAGAGCTCAAATTAGACGAATTCAAGTTAGATTCGGCGGAACGCAAGGTGATAGCGTTCCAAGTACACCCCAACAAGTTGAACAAATTCCACGATAAGACTGTGGTGAACTTGGACTATAATAGTTTCGATGAAGAGGGCAAACAGTCTGAAAGCTCGGTGTATCTCAGGGGAACATTACTCAACGTGAACACGATTGAGCAATTCAAGAGCATCAATAAGCAGGAGATGATCAAACAGTGGGGAACGAATATCTATGAGGCCATAGTGTCCAAGAGGGGCTTAAGCCGTGGTGATTTGAATCAGTTTTTCGTCCTAGCCTTCTCCGATCTCAAGAAGTATAAGTTCTATTATTGGTGTGCGTTTCCAACACTCAAGTCATCTTGGACTGTGAGTGGCGAGAAAAGCGACGTGCAAGAAGGGCATCTCGAGATAATACGAAAAACGCTAGAGGCGACGAATCCTGATCTTTTCTTCCAGATAACAGACAACGAGGTCACTTCATTGGCGGATATCACATCGTCAGGAAAAGGTCCTTTCGTGTTCATAGACTCTACGTTGAATAAGGAACCGACTCCCTCAGTGCAGCTCAAAAATTACCTTTACTTTCTCGCAGATAGAGGAATAACAGACGCAGAGGTCATAGTGTTCAGAAAAGAAAACAAATCGTTCAAGTTGTCGCTAACGCTTGACGTGACAAGTTTCAAAAAGGGTGTTATGCCACTGATCAGTGGATGGGAAAGATCTAACGACGGGAAGCTTCGTGCGAAAGTAGCTGATTTGGGATCTTTGATCGACCCCTTCCAATTGGCCAACCAGGCCGTGGACTTGAATTTGAAGCTCATGAAATGGAGAATAGCCCCTGACTTGAATCTCGACATTATAAAGAGTCAAAGGGTATTACTTTTAGGTGCTGGCACTTTGGGCAGTTACGTGGCCCGCGCTCTCATGGGGTGGGGGGTTAGGGAGATAACTTTTGTCGATAACGGTAGGGTGTCGTACTCCAACCCCGTGAGGCAGCCTCTTTTCAACTTTGAAGACTGTTACAGTGACGCAGGCTCTGGTGCTTTCAAGGCAACTAAAGCGGCCGAGGAGCTCAAACGCATTTTTCCCGGCGTTTCGAGCAAAGGATTCAACATGGAAGTTCCAATGATAGGCCACCCCGTTACAGAGCAGCACAAGGCCCATTACGAAAAGCTAATCTCTCTTTTTGATTCGCACGACGTTGTGTTCCTCTTGATGGACTCTAGAGAGTCTAGATGGCTCCCGACCTTGCTTGGAACAGCCAAGAACAAGTTGGTGATAAACGCAGCGCTCGGCTTCGACAGCTACGTTGTCATGAGACATGCATCCAACACCGCAGGCCCGCGTCTAGGCTGCTACTACTGCAACGATGTTGTTGCTCCCAACGACAGTCTCTCCGACCGCTCACTAGACCAGATGTGTACTGTTACGCGTCCCGGAGTTGCCATGATGGCTTCTGCGCTTGCCGTGGAGCTCCTAGTCTCGGTGTTGCAGCATCCTGACAGGCAAAACGCAGGTGTTTCGTCATCGAAAATGGGTGAGGTTCCCCACCAGATCAGAGGATTCCTTCACAACTTCTCCCAGATCAAGCTCGAGACTCCAGCTTACCCCCACTGCTCTGCGTGCTCCGAGTTGGTCGTGGACCACTTCCACGAACATGGATGGCATTTTGTCAGCAAGTGTCTCAACGACACCAAGTATTTGGAGGAAATATGCGGCCTATCGAAAGTCCAAGAAGAAGCAGAGCTTGCCTCGGAGTCTCTCCTCAAGGACCTCGAGCTATCGGATGAAGATGAAGAGTGGATTGAATAGAATCTACAGTATATATTTATAATTCAATAACTAAAGAATCGATTTTTTGATATTTGGATAACGCGAAATGATGATAATCTCTTGTTTTGATTTTAAAGTCTTTGGCATCTCTTTTCTTTGTAAAGTCAGACGGTAAAACATTTTAAAATATGTCTAGTCTCTTGTCATCTCGCATGGGGGAGGTGGAGATGGACGAGGTGATTCTCAAGGAGTCGCCAGATTTTTTGGAGTCTGCGGTAAAGCGATTTAGGCGACATAGAATCAGACCTCAGCCGCTAAGTGAGTTGAATGATTTGAGAATACAACAGGGATTGATAATAAAAGACCTTCTATTTGCATTGCGTGGGTACGAAGGGTTCTACATCAGATACAGCGAGAAGTTTGATGTGGGAAGTGCCGACATGAGAATACGAGGGCCGGATTTCAAGATAGCGAAACACTTGGACATCAGCTTGAAGACCATCACGAAAAGATTGGTTAAGTACGGGAAGTTTTTTTTCGGCGTCAAGAGCTTCGCAGAGACATACAACAAGAACGACTCGGGGAAGGTGAACCAGAGACTCAGTTACTGCATCAGGGAGTTCTTGCACCAATACACGCGGGTGGTATCAGATATCGAGAATGACTTCAAGCACAACAACAACTACAACTTGAACATCTTGGACAACAACCTCAACCAGAATGTGCAGAGGGAACTTGAGCATCTCTACGAGATAGTCAACATAGTACACTCGGAGACCGAAGAGCGTCAGCGGTACATATACAAGACCAAAAACGCACAATTTGAAGACTTCATCACCAAAGTGAGGACCTCGTTGAAGCAGAGCGGGGATATCGATACTTCGGTGGATAGCGATACGTTTCCTTCTTGCAAAGGTGGGCTTGTCTTGCGTATTGTACAAAATAGACTAAATGGCTATAAGGGAGATTCAAGATCTTACAAGTTCCTTTCATCAATGTTTGCCTCTTTGAGTCAAGACTATACTGACATGCTAAACAACTGGTTGATCAACGGTGAGATAGATGATCCGTTCAAAGAATTCTTCATAAGGGAAAAGCCTGTCCCCAGAAAGTTACTCGCAGTTTTTGATTCCAAGAATGAGCATTATTGGAACGAGCTATTCGTAATAAGGGCAGACGGTCTTGTTGATCAATTCCAAGACAGATCAGTACAGACTAAAATATTGCAGACCGGGAAACTCCTCAACATATTTAAAATGTGTACCAATTTGGAGAACTTCGATACTTTCAACAAAGGCATTTCACCGATTGACAACTTATACTCGCCCGATTTGGAATTGAAAATAGATCAGTTTTGCACAAGAGCCAACAAGCTTTTCATGGGGTTGATGATAGATGGCTTCAACTTTCTCTCCACGTTCGACGATTTCCAGAGAATATTTCTTCTCGATTCATCATTTCATGTTGATAAATTCATAGACAAGTGTTTCCAAGATTTGAAAAAGAGTCGTTATTCTATCTCGGTAACGAAGTTGCAAAATTCATTCAACGAGATTTTTAAAAACACCCAAGACTTCGAATATGTCAACAGAAATAATTTGCCAATACGAGAGGTATTGTTTAAAGGGCAGCGGTTTTCCGTAACTAGTTCAAATTTCTATGAAGTCGCCAGGGAGATCATGAATGTGCTGTCATTCGATGCAGACAGATTGTTGCAAGAGGAGAGTAACATAGAGACCTTTATCAATAAGGCTTTCGAAAGAAATCAAGTGAATTCAGCAGATTCCAACAAATCAGTTTACGATCCTGACCACACGGATGATTATGCAATTGCAAGTATTGATCTTACTGTTGATTTGCCTTTCCCTTTAAATCTTGTGATTAACAGAGAGCTGCTTTATCACTACGAATTAATGTTCAAGCTACAGATGATTATCAGGTTTGTTGACAAGTTTAATGATATAACTTGGAGGGAAATTAACTATTCCTACGTGTGGAACTACAAACGGTTTACACCTAAAATGAAAAAATGGATATTGAGATGTCGAGCCTTGCACAACAGGATGAGACAATTCATGAAAGAATTTGAATCTTACTTGAGTTTCGATGTGATTGAAAAGAATTACTTACATTTCAAATCCTTCAATTCAACAATCGCTGAGTCGCTAAAAGAAGCAACTCTCATGAATAATGCTAACGCCAATACTAATGACAACATCTTCGGCTCTAACGTAACAAATGCCAACACCAACAAATTTACAAGTTACAATAATTATAATGGATTGTTCGACGAAAAACTCTCAACTCAACACTCCACAAAGAAAAACAACGGTCACCCTTGGGATGTATCTAATTTTGTTTTCAAGTTGAATGAATATTTGAACACTATTGTAAATGATTCATTGATCACCAGAATGCCCTTACTCAGTGTTACTAAGAATATGTTGGATACCATTGTCCTGTTCAACCATTACTTGGCTCGAGTGAAAAAGGGCTTGATATTGTGTGATGCCGACTTGTGCTCATCATTTGCCCAAGAGTACCCTGATAGATTTATGAATAAGGACATGTCGCAAGCACAGATAGACAGAAGATTCGCAAGATTCGACGAAAATCTAAAAGATTACTACAATGTGTTCAGTGATTCATTAACAGATTTCATCGTGTCTTTGAAATCTTACGGAGAGGCAGAGAACAAGCAAATACTACTTCTAAGTGAGAGACTCGAAAATTCGTTCCCAGAAAATTAAGTATATATTGTACATATAGTAATCATGTATTATTTAATTTTCTTCCTCTATTTGTTGCTCATTCAATTCCTTTATGATTTCATCAGTCTTTTCATCGCTGTATATTTGAAACCCATGTTCTGAGGTGACGCTAGCCAACTGAGCATTCTTGCAATCCAACTTTTCCTCCATAACCTGTTTTAATATCTTCAAGGCTAGCAATTCTGCTTCCTTCAAAGTCAACGACTTATGATACTCGTTTTTCAATTCTGTTTGGGCGCCCTCAGAACCGGAACCAATAGCTTTCGCATCGTATCTGTAGAAGGTTCCCGATGGCTCGGCATGGTACAATTGAGGTCCCTTTTCTTTATCAACACCTGCTATCAACAATGCAACACCGAATGGACGAGACATCAATCTTTTCTCACCACCAGCACCTTCTCCGAATCTCAAAGCCAAGTCGCATACCGATTGTGTCAAGCTCTCGATTCCAATGTCCTCGTCGTAGTACAAATTGTGGGTCAAAGACGAGACTCTGGCATGGTCAATTATTGATCTTGCGTCGGCCGTCAACCCCGACATGGCGCATCCAATGTGAGTATCAATTTCCAAAATCTTCTCAATGGAACTGTGTTCTAACAACGAGGAAGTGACTCTCTTTTCCACTCCCAAAATAACTCCTTCTGACGTTGAGATACCAATGGCGGTAGATCCAAGTTTGATGGCTTCCAAAGAATACTCCACCTGGAACAATCTACCTTCAGGGGAGAATGTACTCACTCCACGATCATATTCACTTCTAGTCAAGAACATCTTGGGTGTTTACTAGTACCTATAATGCTAAAGAATGTCAATAAATGCTTACGACGAGATTATGAGGAATACATATTTGAGTGGCAAGCGGTTTTGTGTAACTTATCATTTTTCTCAACCAACGGCACAAGCTGAACAGGGACTAAGATTTGCATTTAGTAGAATATGTAGTTATCGTATGTAGTTTGGTGACATCTATAAAGCTTATGCCTTAGGAGCCAATTGAACGATCTTTTCGGCGGCTGGATCCAAGTCCTCGAAGGCATATAATTTCAAACCAGAGTTATCAATCAATTCTTTAGCCTTGGCCATATTTGTACCTTGCAATCTAACAACAACAGGAATGTCTAATTTGAAGTTTTTGGTAGCGGCAATCAAACCCTCTGCGACGTAGTCACATCTGACAATACCACCGAAGATGTTGACAAAGATACCGTTGACCTTCTTGTCGGACAAGATCAACTCGAAAGCCTTCTCGATGGTTTGTGGGGTAGCAGTACCACCACAGTCCAAGAAGTTAGCTGGCTCACCACCGTACAACTTGATGATATCCATAGTGGCCATAGCCAAACCAGCACCGTTGACGATGTTGGCGATGTTACCGTCCAACTTGATGAAGTTCAAGCCGTATTGTGCGGCTTCAGTCTCCTGTGGGTCCTCTTGGGTAGGGTCTCTCCATGAGAAGACTTCTTCTTGACGGAAGGAAGCATGGTCATCGAATCCCAACTTGGCGTCCATGGCCAAGACCTTGTGATCTGGGGTCTCAGACAATGGGTTGATTTCCACCTGAGTACAGTCACGCTCAGAGAAGGCTTTGTACAAGTTCTGCACGGCCTTTGCAGCCTCTGGGATAGCCTCGTCGGTGAAACCCAACACGGAGGCTACATCGGTGGCCAATGAGTCGGAGACACCCTCCTCCAATGGAACGGAGAAGGTCTTTATGGCACTTGGGTCCTTTGCTGCGACACCCTCGATATCCATACCACCTTGAGCAGATGCTACAATCATTGGGGTTTGGGTGGCTCTGTCCATCAAAATAGCCAAGTATGCCTCAGTTCTAGCGTCCTTTCTCTCGACAATGTAAACAGCGGTCACCTCCTTACCAGCAGCACCGGTTTGCTTTGTGATCAACTTGTGGCCCAACATCTTCTCAGACAATTCCTTGGCCTCCTCTGGAGAAGAGATCAATTTGACACCACCTTGGAATCCGTTGTCAAAGTGTCCCTTACCTCTGCCACCGGTCAATGCTTGTGCTTTGATGACCAAATCGTTGGTACCCAAGGCCTGGGCGACCTCAAATGCACCCTCGGGAGTGGTGGCTGCAGATCCGTTTGGAACACCAACTCCGTAAGATTTCAACAAGGCTGCCGAACGATATTCATGCAATGACAAAAATCTCTTTTGTTGAGCAACGGTCTATATCTGTTAGTAAACGTTCGAAGATAGTGCTGTGAAAAATTGACCCCCCACACTTCTTTGAATTCTAATTGTGATTCGTGCCAGCCGGCCCACAAGACGTCCAATGGCTTATTCGCGAGCAAAAAGAGCACCCCAATCGCTCCTCAATTCAAATCACCCCCTCTGCCAATAACTCGTCAGCTCCTCAAGCCATGAGGCCCCGTATGCCCCATCCACACTTTCTTCGAGTGCCGTCTCCGATCTTCACGACACCGCACCACTCAATCCCACGATACTCAATCCCACTCCTCAGTGCGCTCCATGGCTCGCCCACCTTTCCCACGCCCTTTCTGCCGTCCTCCGTCCCAAACTCGCGTACAGGGTCGGCGCCAGCGCTAACGTCGTTCACACAACAGAATTCTCTCAAAATCCTCAAAACTTACTCTTGATGCACGAGCAACGGTTCTTGATAACATTTTATGATATCTATACTATATAATACTTCTGTAGAATACGATTATTCGAAGAAACTAAAGTAATCAAATGAAAGATCAATATATTAAATGCCAACTGAACTCTTTTCCTCGGACACTCGTGTACCGGGTCGATTACATAAGCCGCCAACGCTACCGCGACGGTCGCGGTAGCGTTCGCGGAACGATGGCGGAAGTGCCGGTATCCGTAGCGAGATCATTGCGCGAGTACGGGAACTAGCTGAGAACTGAAGATGGTCACAGAGGAAGTGGTTGATGGATCGCAGCGGGCTCGATGATCCAACTTCGAGCAGTAGAGCTGGTGCTCCCGGTCCTCACAAATTGCACTCACTGCCGGGATGGGAGTCTGTGATGCGAGAACACGGTGCTACGGTACCTCGATGGCCCTTGTTCCCGTGAAACAAGGGCCGCTATTTCTCGGAAAACAAAACTGGAGCAGACTCCGTTTTTCGGTACAGTAAAGTGTTGCAAAGCGATTGGAACGGAGCGCGCAAGAAGAGAGCATAGGTCGCTAGAGAGTGCCAGTATTTGCGACAAGTGCATTCCGGCTGCTGACAAGACCACCGTATAGTGTGGCAACTCGACTGCTTATTGCCACAGCGACTGGCCTGAGTAGAGAGGGTCGAGGTGTCGAAGCGAGGGATATCATCACAGAGAACCCCGGGTGAGGTCGGACGGAGACGGCGCCTGCACGGGAAAACCAGGGGAACAATTCTATGACACAAAACGGGCGATCGAATCACGTGCTACGGCACGTGCGGGCATCTCAGATTTAATTTCATCTATCGTATTGGAGAATACTAGAGCTAGCGGAGTCGAACAGATTGATTCAGGGTTTACAGAGCCGTAATTTTCGCTTTTTTGGGTTCAGTTGTGGTAATAGGCATTGCGTTGTGAAAAAGCTTTTCTTGAACAGCAGACTATCGAGATCAAGTGGGCATGAAAGGCACTAAAATCGAGAACAGTTCAGCAAGTGCATATGGGGACGAGGATTCAGAGGAGTATAGTTACCTGGATGGAGAACGTAATGAGACGGAGGATGAGATCGCCACTGTGTCTTTCGGTGCCTTGAGTGCAGCACAGAGACAGCTCGAGGCAGAAAGAAACAGAAAACGCAAGGGGGGAAAGAGTGGAAGGAGCCATCGAGATGTAGGTTCTAGCGATTCGGAGTCTGACAGCGAGTCTGATAGCGCACCATCCGAGCAGGAATACAAGAAGGAATACAAAGAGAATAGAGGTTCGAGACGGGGAGACCGTGATATAGCGACTAAAAGGAGAAGCAAGCATGCTCCAGCCGTTGCTTCGTCCAAGCAGCCGGTGTCTAAGGTGCGAGAGATACCCGGTCTTGAGACCAAGAAGTCCAGCTCGATGTATTCAGACATACGGTTCAATGCGGCTTACGGAAAGGCTGACTTGAAGCAGGCGCGTAAGAACTATGCGTTTTTGGACGAGTACAGAGCTAAGGAGATCAACGAGATGCAGAGTGTGTTGAAGGATAAGAAGACAGCCCACTTGCTCAGTGAGCATGAGAAGGAAGAAGTGAAGTTGAGGATTCAATCGCTCAAATCGAGGTTGGATACATTAAAGAATAGAGATCTTGAAGATGAGATTCTATCGAAACACAAGAAGGAGACGATTCAGCGTGTGAAGGACGGAAAGCAGAGCAACCCATATTTCTTAAAGAAGAGTGAAAAGAGAAAGATGATACAGAAAGCAAAGTTCGAGAGCATGAAAGGCTCACAAAGAGAGAAGGTCATGGAGAGAAAGAGAAAGAGAAGACTTGGAAAGGAGTTCAAAGCATTGGAATTCAACCAACGTTAGCGTCCATAATTCTATATACGTGATACAACTACTACTGTTGCATCGTCGAAGAAGCTGTTCACGGCCGAAATAGAATCATTATATATATTACTGATTGTATCCTATGATACAGTATTATAGCAATAATGAGAAAGACTATTTGACAAGAATAACAAAAAAAGGGAAAAGTCAATCAACAAGTCTAGTAAGTCAAAAGTAGATAAACACTAAAAGCATACGAATCTCGATGCCCAATGTATGATATGAATACAATTAGGTCCAACGACCCTATAGACGATAATCAACTGATAGGAAATCTTGCCGAAGTGATATTAAGCAGTATTCTCCCTCGAGGCCCAGTCTTCCCACGAGCCAATGTAGTTTCCTCTCTTGGTATATCCAAACGTATTCGCAAGATCCTCAGCAGCCGTCGATCTGACTCCACCTAAGCAGTAGAACACAAGCTCCTTATCGTGGGGTGGCTTGTCGAACCCAAAGTTGTCGAAGAAGTCCTCTTCTGACAAATCCAATGCACCGGGAGACGACTTAAAGGGAATGTTAATCGCTCCTGGAATATGACCATCTTTGTATTCTACCGGTTCCCTCACATCAACCAAAATTGTGTCCGGGTGTTGAGCAGGATTTTTCACAATCTCCTTAACATCTTCGTACTTGTACTCTTTAGCTGGAGGTGTAGACGATAACACACTGTAGTTTTTCACGGCCTGGTACTGAAACACCCTTGATCTTTCGAATGGGCTTGCCCTTAATGGCATCCTGTATGCACTTTTCAACGAAACAACATTTCTGCTTACCAACGTCCTTGTAAGTGGAACTACACGAGATCTTATAGATCTAAAGCCAATCATTGTTAGTGTCGATACTATTAAAAGCTTACTCTGCTAGTATAAAAGCTTCTCTTAATAAATCTTGATTCTGACTCTTAACGTGCCGGACTCATTTTTAGGTTGAAAAAAATCCATTAGGCCGCCTACAAAGAAAAACCACTGTTTATGGTAGTATATAGATGTGAAATATGTGTTGAAACCCTATGTAGTGAACAGATAGCCTGTAGTTATTTCCAAGAGTGGAAAAGATAAAAAAAAAGTAGTGAAAAAAACAGTATAAACCGGTAGTATTATATCTTCGTGACATCATAAAGTGTTGAACTTCATTAAAATACGGGAAAGGACGATGGACGACTAGAACAAGCCGTCGATTTCACCGTCATCGTTGACCTCCACGTTCATAAAACCGCAGTGGGTGGGCAAACCTGGAATGGTTTGGATTTCGGCCGCCAAGGCATACAAGTAGCCAGCACCAATCGAGGCTCTAACGTCTCTAATAGGGAACTTGAAACCCGTAGGAACGCCCTTCAAATTGGCATCGTGGGACAAAGAGTACTGGGTCTTTGCGATACAGATCGGCAAATCGCCGAAACCTTGCTTTGTGTAGGTGTCGATTTTCTTCTGTGCTTCTGGCAAGAACTCGACTTCACCAGCACCGTACATCTCTTTGGCAATGGTTTCAATCTTCTCCTCAACAGATGGCTTGGTACCGTACAAGAACTGGAAATTCTTGTCTGGAGCATTGGCGGCATCGATGACACCCTTGGCCAAATCCACGGCACCTTTTCCACCCTCTTCCCAATGGTTCGAAATTATGGCATCGACAGCTCCTGCCTTCAATGCCTCCTCCTTGATAACTTGGTGCTCGCTGTCAGAATCAGAGGACATCTTGTTGATGGCAACAACAACAGGCAAGCCATAGGCCTTGGCGTTGGAAATGTGTTTTGCTAAGTTACTGCATCCAGCTCTCAACAACTCAACATTCTCTTGAGTGTATTCTGGGGCCAATGCAGCGCCAGCCTTGACTTCAGGGCCTCCACCATGAACCTTTAATGCACGAACGGTGGCAACTATGACTATAACATCAGGGGTCAAACCAGAGGATCTGCACTTAATGTTGATGAATCTTTCACCACCCATAGTGAAATCGAAACCTGCTTCGGTGACAACATAACCCTCTTGTTCTTGCCTTTCTTCTGCAGTCAAGTCTGTAGAAGTACCTGCCAATTTTAAGGCCATCTTATCAGCTAAAATTGATGAAGCACCAATAGAAATGTTGGCAAATGGACCAGCGTGAACAAAAACAGGTGTTCCTTCCAAAGTTTGCATGATGTTTGGCTTGATAGCATCTTTAAGCAAAGCTGTCAATGCACCAGCACATCCGATATCTTCACAGGTCACTGGTTCACCAGACCTGGAAGATGCAATGACCATCTTTCCTAACCTCTCACGCATATCCTGTAATGAGTTTGCCAATGCCAAGATGGCCATACATTCAGAAGCAACGGAGATATCGAATCCGGTGCTTCTAGTGATACCCTTTTCAGTGGGTGCCTCACCAATAGTGACACCTCTCAAGAATCTGTCATTACAATCAACGACTCTTCTCCAAGTGATAGTCTCTGGATCGATATCCAATCTGGCGAATTTAGAGATCTCCTCCTCAGTCAAGTCGTTAGGATTGGTTTTGGCAATTCCCAATTTCTGCAATCTTCTCAACATAGAACTTGTAAACTTTCTGGTTCCTTTCTTGGCTGGCACCAATCTTCTATATAATGGACCATCCTTTTGTGTGGTTTCGTGGAAGATTCTGGTGTCAATAGCAGCAGCCAACAAGTTGTTTGCCATGGAAATAGCGTGGATATCACCTGTGACGTGCATGTTGAATTCGTCCATAGGGATGACTTGAGAGTAACCACCACCAGCTGCACCACCCTTGATACCGAAAGTAGGACCCATGGATGGTTGTCTTACATTTGCGAAAACGTTCTTGTTCAAGTGAGCACCTAATGCCTGGGCTAAACCAACAGTGGTTGTGGATTTTCCCTCTCCCAATGGAGTTGGAGTGATACCGGTGACCAAGACATATTTACCATTGACCTTGTTGTCTAAACGCTTCAACAAGTCCAATGAAACCTTGGCCTTGTAAGAACCAAACAATTCTAACTCGTTCTCCAAAATACCTGACTCATAGGCCACCTGATCGATGCTCTTTGGCTTTTGAGCTCTAGAGATCTCATAGTCAGATGGGACCGGCTTTTGCAAGTTCAACTTCAAGGGGTTGGTGAATTTTGGAGTTTGGTTATTGGTTGCATAGTGTCTCTTTGCAGCAACAATAACGTTGTCTAAAAGTGAGGCGACTGTCATTGGACCAACACCACCAGGTACGGGTGTGATCAAAGAGGCCTTGGCACTGGCAGACTCAAAGTGAACATCACCTACCATTCTGGATCCCGACTTCTTGGAGACGTCCTCCACAAAGTTGGTTCCCACGTCTATTACGACAGCACCCTCCTTGATCCAGTCACCGCTGATAAACTCGGGCTGTCCGACGGCAGCCACCACAATATCTGCTTGCGACAAAAAGAACTTGATGTGTTCTAGAGGGGTCTTGGAATGCAAAACCGTAACCGTAGCATTCTCTTGGATCAACAAACTGGCGATGGGTTTGCCGACGATGTCAGATCTTCCCAAAACAACAGCATTGGCTCCCGACAACTGCACATTTGACTGCTTGAACAACTCAATGATACCCTTTGGTGTGCATGGCAAGAACAACGGCGATCCACCCTTCTTGGCCAACTCACCCACGTTCTCCGGTCCGAAGCCGTCAACGTCCTTGTTAGCTGCAACGGCAGAGGTGATCTTCTTCTCGTTCAAATGGGCCGGCAATGGCAACTGAACCAAAATACCGTCCACAGATGTGCTCTTGTTGAGCTCGGAGATCTGATCCAAAAGCTCAAACTCGGTGATGTCCTCGGGCAACTTGGCCAACTCGCATCTAATCGATGCCTCATCCGCAGCCTTGAGCTTCATCTTCACATATGTGGACGAGTCCATTCTATCTCCCACCTGGATAATCGTCAAGCTGGGCTTGAAGTCTGCATGCTTAGCTTGAATTTCTCCAATCTCTCCATGAATTCTGGAACGAATTTGAGACGCAATCGCTTTACCGTCTATCAACTGGGCTGTCATCTTCACTACTCTATCCTACTGAACGATTTCACCCTTTATTCTAAACAAAAAGAGATAAATCCAGTCCACCGTCAATGAAAAATCTATCTATGCTTTCGTTTTATCTGACTCGTGCCTACTGAAAAATTTTTAAGATTCCGAGTCGTTGATAACTTTCCATATTTGGATTTTGCTACAAGACGACTATCGTCACTTTAGATAAGAGATGTATTCCATGCTGAGGTGTAGGGCTGGCTACCGAGAGCGACGTGAGAGACATGGTCTGTGGGTTCTCCGTACTGTAAACTATATAGAATTAGGGCAGTTTGCCGTGGAGTACGGCCATTTAGCAGTGTTTCGCGTATTCTTCCATCGCTTCCAAAGTGTCAAGCGAGACATTCTCCACATCGAACCTCGAATTGATACCCTGGAGAACGGTGCCGGGACCCACATTAACCACGCGGGTGACACCCTGGTCTATAAGGTGCTCCATAGATTTGACCCATTGAACGGGACGAGAGTTGCACCTTATGGTGTCTCTGTAGCAGTCCAGCGAGAGTGATCCAGCGAGGTTAGATACTATGGGGATGCGAGGGGTGCCGGGATTGGTAATGTACGGCATGAGCTCCGCTTCCACAGTGCGCAAGGCCGCACTGTGGAAGGGAATACGCACGGGAAGCGTTGAGGCTCGAAGCACGAGTCTTTTGGGCGTGTTGATGGCATCTATGGTGCTCTGCAAATCGGTCAACTTCCCGGAAAGAACGATCTGGCTGTAAGAGTTGATGTTGGAGACGGCGTCACCGGCCCGCAAAAGAACCTCCCCGAACGACTGTGGTCGGATACTCAATGCCACCATGCCAAAGTCTTGTGTCTGCACCGTCTCCTCAAAACGTCTTCCCCTGAAACGCACCAACTTGACAGCGTCTGCGAAGGTAATCACGCCCGCGAGGGCCAAAGAGGTGTATTCCCCGAGCGAGTGCCCCAATAAGTAGTCGGCCTGCGACACCAAGTCCAATCCAAACTCCTTCTTCATGATATGATGCAAAATTATCGTTGTGGCCAAGATCGCCGGCTGAGCATTGGAGGTGCGCATGAGCCACTCCGTAGCGTTGGCGCCACCACCAGGCTTGATTAAACGCTCCGAGAACCTCTCTTGCAAGCTGTCGTCGAGCTCCTCCAACAAGCCCGTGTAGTGCTTACGGTATGCCTTGAAGGGAACCAAGAAACCGTTCCTGATGATGCCTTGGCCAGGCGAAGTGACTGCCGTCTTCCCGCTGGCTCCTGGAACTCCCGACACGAATCTCACAGTATCTCTGAGACTACTCCGTCCACACAGACCCCAGAGTGCCATATTTCGCACCATTTCAACTTACCCCAGATGGCCAGTCTGTTCCGGACGTGAGTTGATATTCGTTGCGATGAGCATGTCCTGCAGATATGTGGCGGCCCCTGGTGGTGGCACGCCCGGCGTGCCACCACGCCACCTAGCGAGAGCGTGTCCTTACCTTCCCGCCAACTCCTGCCAACGTCTGCCAACACTCGCCAGCTACCACGGAACCCCATCCCTACGACGCCCGTCTGCTTGTCTGCCCGTCAGCCACCCTCTACAAACCCCGTGCATCCCCGACGAGCCCTCACCGTCTTTCCTGCAACCTCCCACGGGCTCACCCCGGCCACTGTCGGGCCCACCACATCCACCACATCCACCACACCCAGCGAACCCAGCGTAGCACTGTCTCCATATACAGGACTCCAGCACACCGCGCCCACGAGTCGCCCAGGTGTCCCCAGCAGCTCCCTGCACACCGTGTTGCTCCGAGCTGCCGGGCAACAGAGTGCCCGGCAGCCGGCACACACCTCAGCCGGTGTCGGGGCTGCCATTCTTCGCAAACCCATCCGCCGGCAATCCCCGCCGACACCGCCGCACCTTCCCCCACTTGGCGTGCAATACAATGCACCGCGTTTGACTGCCCCTCTCCGCCAGCGGCATCAGACGCACCCACACCGTCCTCGCTACCACAGTGGCCGTCCCATGCAATGGCCGCGTCGCCCCCCTTCAACCCCGGCCAGCCCTCACCACCGTGCCCAGATATGCGCATCTACATACCTCACCGCCCGCATCCCCCGTTTAGCTTCCACCGCACAGCACGCCATCCTCGCTATTTCCTTTGTTTGCATCTCCTTCTTGCCCATTCTGTCGCCGCCCGCATACACCGGCGCATCTCCCCTACGCTTTCCACGCTTACGCCCGCTCCACTCACGTCGCCGTACCGTGCCACCCCTACGCTCTAGGTAATCGCCTCACCCGCACTTTGCGCCAACCCGTTCCATCCCCCGCTCGTATTGGCCACTGCTGGCCTCACTATTTTCAAGGCGGAGCAATATTCCCGTATTCGCGATCACCACCGACCGCCACCGATCACCACCGGCTCTCGCGCCGCTCGTTAAATTACCACCATCTCGCTATTCCCAACTATTTTTCTCCTCTCCTTACTACAGCGAAAGAATAAGCAGACATCCCATAGAGATTTCTGCGAAAAATAAATTAGTGATCGAACTGTCAGTCTATTTGTGGTACTAAACCGAAAGTACCGCACCGACCCACACTAGCCACCGTACAACACAGTGAGCAGTGAGCGAGCATTGAGCGAGCACCCGAATAGCGAGCACTAGAATAGTGAGAACTACTATAGTGAGCACTAAGTAGTGAGCACTGAGAATAGTGAGTACACTACACTGGTAACTAATACAACACACTAGTTACACCAGTAACACTACTAGTTACACTACTAGTAACACTTCTAGTAACACTAGTATAGTAAACATACTAGTAACATACTAATAACATACTAGTAACCCACTGGTAACACACTGGTAACACACTAGTACACACTAGTACACACTAGCAGCACAGCGTACCGACAACAGGTACCGGAAGTAGCAGCAGACACAGAACGCCTGCCGCATAAAATGAGTGACGCCAAAGCAGCCAAAGACGCGTTGGTGGCCTCGCTCTTCGAGTTGTCCAAGACAGCCAACGAGGCCGCCAATGCGACCGTCAACTTCTACAGGACGACGGCCCAAGACGGCAACGCCGACACGTTGACACAGTTGGCCAACACATTGAACACGATTGCGGCCAGCGTTGCTGGCGACGTGCCCATGAAGCCGCCGACGGTGATCACCAACGGGATTGTCGACGACAGGAAGAAGAAGAAGGTCGAGAAGGACCCCAATGCGCCCAAGAAGCCGTTGACCATTTTCTTTGCCTTTTCCTTCCACACCAGAGAGGTGATACGCGAGGAGCGCAAAAAGAAAGGCCTCCCCGCGTTGTCTGCCATTGAAATGAACGACATCATCAAGGAGCGCTGGAACTCCATCACGGTCGACGAGAAGGCCAAGTGGCAGAAGAAGTACGCCAGCGAGTTGAAGGAGTACCAGAAGGTGAAGGAGGCCTACAAGGCTGGATTGACTCCAGAGGCCAAGGCACCGCTCCCCAAGCCAGACTCGGACGAGTCCGACGACATCTCCTCGTCGTCCTCTGACGACGAGGACAAAGTCATCTCGTTCTCGCTGGATAAGAAGTCCAAGGATTCGAAAAAGCGCAAGTCAGACAAGTCTGAGAAGAAGTCTGACAAGAAGACAAAGAAGTAATCCCCGTGGAGCTGCTTCGACAAGTCGACTGTTTTAGTATGTGTTTTACTTATTTGCGCAGAGCTTACAAGTTCGCTGTTGTGTATTACCTATGTTTAATTGGTGTATGTATTATTACCTAATGTTAAATGATACTTCTGTATGATACTTAGTGGCCCTTTTTCTTCTGTTTGGTAACGTGTGCTTGAAGGACTCTTTGCCTGTCCCTCAAGGATAACTTCTGCTTTCCTTGCACGGACTTCTTGTGAATCATCATGACGAAATTCTTCTTTCTAGCCTTCTCCTTGTTGGTGGTGGAATGGGGGTTTTCTCTCTTACCTCTTCTTGATCCAAACTTTTCCCGATCCTCCTTTCCTTCGTTTGCAAGTGCGATTCTTTCCTCTCTGAGCAACTTGTATTTCACCTTTCCAACCAACTTGGTAGAGTCAACTTCTTCCTCGTTCGTTTGCTTGACACCCATTTCCTTCTCCACACCAGCTTGAACTCGTAACTCTTCAATCTTGGCGAAGTCTGCAGGGGTCAATATCTTGCTGGACATCATTTCCATCATAGCTGCTTCTGCTTGCTTTTTCTGGTCCTCCGAGCTCAATAACTTGGCTTTCTTCTTTGGTTGTTTCTCTTCGTGCTCTGCTTTGTCGTCGTCACCTTCATCTGAAGATAAATCTAGATCCGACACTTCGTCCGCATCGTCCTTCTTCTCTGGACCCTCGTTCTCAGAGTCAGAAATGTTGTATTCTTTGTCGGACTCAACATTTACCCAGTCACCTTCAATGTCACTAACGTCCGAGTCCTCTTCGACTTCCCAATTGGCTGCATCGTCCTCTCCTTCGTTGTTCTCGAGTCCTTGCTCCTTTCTCCATTTGGCAAGAAGCTCGAGGCCTGGAATCGAAGTAACAGTAGATCCTTGAACTCCAAACTGTGGCATTTGGTTCTTCTCACCACTCTGTATTCCCATGCTTGCAACCTTTCCTCTATCCTTCTTAGCTAATAATTCAGGAGCGACTTCTCTGTATAATGAAATTAAGGACCTAGCACCCATCATGACAGCCTTCGCCTTTGATCCCTTATATTCTGTCAAGTCTTGAAGAAGATCGGCATCAATTGCCAATGGTGCTCTGGACAAGATTTCTCTAATGGTGTTAAGACCAGCCGAGGCAACTTCTGCAGCTACTCCATCACTGACGAACTCATCTGCAATCTTCCTCACAACCATAGAAATGGTCTCTGGAGGAACCAAGTCATGCGATGCCTGTGCGGCAGCTGCCATGACTTGTGTTACATTCCTCTGTTTTGGAGTGAGATATTTCAAAAAGAAAGAGTAGATACCCAACACCGAAAGCTTATGGACACCAATAAGTCTGGAAATCAAATTCATGAACATGATCTTCTGATCCAAATTGTACCTGTTAGCATTCTTTCCACTCAAGTTGATCTCGTAGAGTTGCTCCGCAAACCCTTGTGGATCTCTTAAAAGGTGGATAGCTGAAAAATTCAAGTATGTCGAAGAGTGCTTTGACCCCTGTTTTTTCTTCATCGTCTTCACGGCAGTGTCAAGTTTTCTACCTCTTTTAGACGACTTTTTGTTTATAGACATCTTGTGTCTTAATGATGCCATGTCTACTCCATCATCAGAGGATTCGTCCTCGAAGTTTTCCTCTCTCTCCTTGTCTGCACCCAAAAAGAACATTGCCCCAGATGTGGCCACTTTTGTATCTGGATGAGTTGCTGCCTGTGTCATGATTTCTACTGTTCTTGAATCGTCCCAAATTCCTCTCCTCCACAACTCTCTGGTCAATTTAGTCGCCCACAATCCTTGGGCATTTCTTTGCTCAAGTAAGTTGAATAGCAATGCTTGGGTAGACCTGTTCAATGTCTGATTTCGGGCTCCAGTATTGACAGATTTCAATAATGACACCAATGTACTGTATATCTGCTTTCTCATAGCCTTAGCGTGCTGCCCACTTATCGAGCTACCTGAACCATATGCTGATAACAATGGAAATATAGTCTGTATCAATGATTCGGCGCTTATCACACCTTTATTCCGCAACATGGTCAAGCATTGTATAATCTTCTCCCGCAACTCTGGTGTTAAATCCCGGTGGTTATTCAACATTATACTCTTTAGTTCATCTGGATATCTTGCTGTCTCCTTGGGATAGCAGTTACAAACTGCGGTAACAAATCCTATCAAATCTCCAAATTCAGTGCTGTTCTGCCCTTCAGATGGATTCATAAGGAAGATATCTCTCAACGATTCATAGTGCGAATATTGCTGTACAAACTCCTCATGATATGATTCTGGGTCCCGACGAACTACGTTCTGTAACAATATGATATTACTTGGCAAGATTGCGGCTCTTCTCTTCTTACCCATCTTTGATAAATGATTTCTTGCTAGGAAAAGTATATACTGTAGCGAAACTTTTCATCTCATCTCGATATGCCTAAAAAAAAAAAAAATTGATTCTGTATCGACTCGGTGCTTCAAATCTGATATATTGTACAGCTATCTAATATACAAATTTATATTTACTCATGTCTTGTCAGTGTTGGCAGTATCAGTAGAATCCTTGAAGAGCTCTCCCAATGTTGCATAGTTGATCTTTCTCGAAAAAGCCTTCTTTGATAACATCATTTTAGCACTATCTGCGGCCGTCAAAGGTTCGCCGGTTTCTTCATCCACACCAATACCTGCCAATGCATTATTTAAGCCGATCTCATTAGCCAAGTCACCTTCAACACCGAGAACAGTAGATGCGTTTCGCTTTGTTCTTCTTCTTTTCTTACCGTTCCCGGAGGTGTTTCCCGTTAACTCATCAGCTTCCTGCTTCAATCTCTTCTTTTCCTGAGCGATGATGAAGTCATGATTCAAGCCTGTCCAGAGCCTCTCCTTCAATTTAAATTCCTCGTCATTGAGCTTGAAGTCGTCGAGCTCCTCGTCGTCTAGATCATCAAAATTCGTAGGGTCGGACGACACCTTATTCAAAAGGTCTTGCGTTTTAGGTAGATTCTTGACCAAATTGCGGGGTTTGTCATGGTCGATTCTTCTCTCTGCATCGGTGATGTTCTCAAGCTCCGAGGGAGTGAGATACATGGAATCCTCGATGTTTTTCTTTTGGTTTTTTATTATTCTCGCCAACAGTTGTGTTATCTCTTCTTCAGACAAGTCACAATCCTTCAATATCGACCGTAGAAGCTTGTCCTTTTTCAACTCCGCATCCGAAGACTCATTTTTGACCTTGCGTTTTTTGGCAGCACTTCTTTCTCCTTCGCTCTCTGAGCCATCCGCTTGGTCATCGGATTGCAGAAAGTTCTGCAACCTCTTTTCTCGATCGGCAAGTTCTTTGACTAATTTCTGCTCCAACTCCCGATTGCGATCGAAGGAAGGGGGATTGGATTTTGCTGTGTTTAACGATTCCCGGAAAGATCGCACAGATAGCTCTCCAGACTTGGTCTTCTTGAATTCGTTCAATCTTCTCTGTAAAGTTTCCTCTGCAACATGAGCTATTGCCACAATCTCAGCGTGACTACGACGGAGATTGTTCATACGGGCAGCAAGCAACACACATGCACCGGCTACTCCTGCGGGTCTTCTACCCTCGTGTATCCAGTCGTTGCACATACGTTGTGCCAACTTAACGGCGTCTTTGATCACCTTGGTGTTTTTATCCTTAAAGTCCAACTTCTCGGCAAAATGCTGAATGAAAAGCGATGGATCGGCCAACGGCAATGAGGTTATGTGCAACGTCTTGACCATCTTCAAAAAAGTGGCACCGAGCGAATACACCGATATCTGGAGTCGAGAGCTGAAATCAATAAGCATGTGGTGCGTCTTCTCCTTCCGACAAGCCACATACAAGCACGCCGCCAATACGTTCTGCGACCGTCTTCCCTGCACGAAATTGTTCGTGAGGGCCAACCGAAACCACTCTCCTGCCGCATCTGAAATATAATCAGGAATCTTCAACGCCGCAGCGATCTTCTTGATTCGTCCCTTACCTGTGTTCAACGTCTGCTCTCGACTCTCCATGGCATTATGTCTCCCGCTGAATGTCGCACGGGCTTGATCTGCCCCGACCATGGCTCCCTGCACCATAGCTGCTCCCGATGAGGACTCCCCAAACTGCACCTCACTGACTATAGGGTTTTCGACCTGCACTGTTCCACATCTTGAACATGCTATATCTCCTGCCGCGGTGTATCTATCAACCTTGAACTTCGTATGTCCACAGTTTCTACAAGCTTCGCCTTTACTCGCGTTCATCTTATCTCTTGATAGTGATAATCCTATATAGTGAAAACAAATATATATTGATATAGTGTTACTCAATGAATCAAATACACGACCCGAATATTTCACTGATTGGACTTGTCGAAGGCCTGAGCTCTGATATAGAGTATGATAGACAGAACTAGGGACGATTCAGGCGAGGAACGTACACGAGTATCGTCTGGAATTGAAGATGGTCCTCGGCGTGGTGCAGACAATTCTACGGTGACTTTAAACGAAGCCCGACTGGCAGTTATCGATGAGGAATATGGGGGACATGATGGTACACTGAGCAAGACGGCAATTCAGCAGGTGAAACAGAGCAGTCATTTTCCACACAGCCTTGTGCTCGAGATATCATCTTCTGAGCCTCGAGATGCGTTGCAGCTGGAGCGGACGTGCTTGGTGTTCATACGGTTTGCATCTACGCTCTTCTTCTCTGGGTTTGGGATGATGATCAACTTCAAGTTTGACTCGTCGGGATCCGAGGAGCATAGAAGGCACGATCAGAACCTGGTGCTCAAGAAGGTCATGGTGTTTGCCATTCTTATGCTTTCGCTGGTCACGTTCGTCTTGAGTGGAGTGAACCACTTGGTGACGATGAAGAGATACGCACAGCACAGAATTGCGACCTACAGCTTCAGCAATCTTGCCACGATCATTTGTATGACGTGTATTGCATTCACGCTAGTCTTCATCAACGTTTTTTTGATAGTGTTGGAGTATCTTGATATTTCATGAGATTACGATTATATATGATTCTATATGGCCAATGAATTCTAACTTTTGGACTTTTTCTTGTTCTCTTTTGAAGACTCACGCTTTCTCTTATTATTTTTCCTCTGTTGGCCGAACCCTTCCCTTTCCATTTCCATGATGGATTCACGTTTAGCCGCAGTAGTGCTGGTTAAAGAGTCCTTGATAACCTTATCGTCGTCAACCTCCTCGAGGAGCTCCATTTTCTTGTTGATTCTTTCCTCTATCGACTGGATCCTCTCTATATCCTTTTCTGCTATAATCGAGACAGCGTCACCCTTCCTGCCTGCTCTAGCGGTTCTACCAACCCTATGAATATAACTATCGGGGTCTGCGGGAATATCATAATTTACGACCAACTCGACAGTAGGAATGTCCAAACCTCTAGATGCAACATCGGTTGCTATAAGCACCTTTGCCGCTCCAGCTTTGAATCTATGCAATGAATTTATTCTTTCAGATTGTGGCATCTCAGAGTGCAAGCAAGCAACTCTGAAGTCCAACTTCCTCAATGCCCTTCTCAACATCTCTGCTGTTTGAGTCCGGTTGACGAAAACTATGCTGGTCGTGTTCAAATACTGGGGCAACAGTAATACATTATGCAAATATGCTTCCTTCACGTAAGAAGGCACAAACACATACTTTATGCTCAAAGTGGTGGGGATGGCCACATCATCAATTCCCTCCACTTCATGTATGAACACCGGAGGCTTATTCTTACCCACTGGTTTGTCCTTTAAAGCACGCACTGCATCGGTAACAGTAGCGGTGAATAATAGTGTCTGTCTGGAATCTGACTTGGGCAAGATCGAGAAGCATCTTTCCAAATCACCTCCAAAACTGTTACTCAACAAGCGATCAGCCTCATCTAGCACCAAGTATTTTATATTCCTCAACCCACCGAAAGTATCTTCTCCACTGTTCAAAATATGATCAGCTAGTCTTCCGGGTGTGGCAATAACGAAATGCGGACGTTTCTGTAATTCTATTGCTTGCTTCACTATGTCGGTCCCTCCGATGATCACACTCATTTTGATGTTCATAGTGGCTCCTAAAGCTGCAAATTGCTCAGCGATCTGCAATGCAAGCTCCCTCGTGGGAGTCAAAATTAACCCAAATATTCCGTATGGATCCTCTGACCACTTGGTCAACATTGGCAGCGCAAACGCAATGGTCTTTCCGCTACCTGTCTTCGCACCTCCAATGCAATCATGTCCATTTAAAACCTTCGGTATACATGATGATTGGATACTTGTCGGATTGTATATCTTCATCGACTCCAACGCCTCACAGAGCCATTTGGCCACTCCCAATTCTTCAAATGACATGTTTTTAGCCGGGAATACACTTGACTGTACCTGATCCTTTGCAATCGACTTTATGTTAACACTCATCTCATCAAAAAATTTATCACCGATCACGTGATCTCAATATCAAGCCGTTGAATTTAGACAGCATCGTAGCTTTCAATCATAGCATCAATGACAAAATGAGCAAGTATATATGGTCAAATGCTTTGAAGAGAGCGTGTTTCAACAGACCAGTGTCTAAAAGTCGTCACTTTTCGCATATGGGTAGCTTGTCTAGTAGTCAAGATGTCGAAGAGGTGACCATGCCCGCAGCCAAGCACACAGTAAGACTAAATCAGACTACTGAGAGCCGTGCTGAGGTGGAAGGACTAGGTGGATTGAAATACCTGGAGATCGATAGCGAAGACGGGGGGTTTGACACCAAGAGCTTGACTTTAAAGAGTTATTTAAAGGGGGACGAATACCATGCACATACAATTCTAACGTCCGGATCGAAGAACAACCTCAAAAATAGAAGCGAGCAGAGAACATTCGTGGATTTGAGATTCATTCGAGTCAAGAGCGGAAGGGGAGGCAATGGAGCTGTCTCTTTCTTTCGGGACGCAAACAGACCGGTGGGCCCACCGGATGGGGGTGATGGGGGCGATGGAGGAAACATTTACATTCAAGTAGTTGACAATATCAACTCATTGCATCGGGTGAAAAAGTCCTATGAAGCCAAGTCTGGGTCCCCAGGAGTTGGAAAACAACTAGATGGCAAGAACGGAGAGGATGTTATCATCGAGGTACCGATAGGTACGACTGTGCGTTGGATACCTGATCCAATAGAGATACGAAAGACCTTGCGACAGTCGGACAACGATCCTGACAAGGTCTTGCTTGATCTCAAGACGGACAGGGATGAGATCCAATTCTTCAGAGAAAGTTACGGCCCTGGCGAAGGGTGGATCTTCAAAGAGCGGGACGAAGAGTATTTTCAAGAAAGATCTTTTTTCACCGATCTCAACGAACGGGTGAAGCAGCACGATATCGAGCTAATTGAAGAAGAGCTCTACTGCGACAAATTTCCTCTCCTTGGTATCGACTTCAACAAGCCCACTGTCAAGCCTTTCTTGCTCCTCAAGGGCGGTAGAGGCGGTATGGGCAATATGCATTTTCTCACCAAAGACATCAGGAACCCCCGGTTCAGCAAGAGAGGGCGCGAGGGCTTGACCGAGTTTTTCCTCCTAGAACTCAAACTCATTGCAGACTTGGGCTTGGTGGGTATGCCCAATGCTGGCAAGTCGACGCTTTTGCGGGCCATCTCCAAGGCCCGGCCGCGCGTAGGCCACTGGGAGTTCACTACATTGCAGCCATCGGTGGGAACCATTTTCACCACCATCGACGAAGATCCGTTCACCGTCGCGGATATACCGGGAATCATCGAGGGTGCCTCCGACGACAAGGGCATGGGCTTGGACTTCCTTCGCCATATAGAACGTTCTGGCGGCTTGGTCTTTGTGGTATCTTTGCAATCTGTCGATCCGACTGCCGACCTCAACGTTTTGGAGCGTGAGGTAGGCCACAAACGCATGCATAACAAAAAAATACTCGTGGTTGCCACCAAGGCCGACTTGAGTGACGGGAGAGACGCCTACAACGCTCTCCGTTCGTATCTGGAGCACAGAAACTGGAAAATATTACCTGTATGTGCTCCGAAGGGTCACAACATCGACGCTTGCATCCGCTTGATGAGTGAAACGGCCCGGGCGTAGCCCTTGCCGGCCGACCCTCGTCTCCCCTAGAACCTATTTAGCCTATGTAGAATTATACCGCAGGTAAACGCACCACACGTCGTTTCATGTAGCCTCGCCGAAATTTCTCACACCCTCTGTGGAATCTGTGGAACCGTTTTATTCTAGCACCCAACACTTACATTTCAACTCCGGAACTGCGCGCCGCGACGAGACATCGTTGTCAAAATGCCACCCACCGCCGCCTCTTGTGTCACTTGAAGGCCAACTTAGAATGTGTGCCAACAGCTAGGGGCGTCCGTGCAGCGCCAAGTGTCTGTCTGACACTGTGGTGCCTCGAAGCCCATTCTATCTAGAGACTTCCACCCACCGTAATGGGTTTCCATCTGATTACCGCATCTGGGCATATACTTGCTGTGTTAATACAAATTGGCCTCGACACGTCCCAGATCCCGCCTTGAGGGTCCCGCGGGGCCCGCAAGGCGGGCCGCCCCCCGAACACCGATAATTACTCGCCACCGGCAGTATTTTTCGCGATGAGCTCGCTAGAAATCTCCATGTCCTGTCTAATTCCTGCCTAATTCCTGCCTAATTCCTGCCTAATTCCTGCCTAGTTCCTGCCTAATTCCCGCCTACGTCCTGTCTACATTCCGCTAACTTCCTGTCTATACCCTCACCCATTTTGCCTCTATTCTGCCAACGTTTCACTCGCCTATACTGGTAAGACGGCTCTCGATTTCATCTTGCACATTAGATATACACAACCCTCCGTATTGCGAGCAATAATAGCGGACGCCATCTACGCTTATCACCACCATCATCCTGTGCTGAAGCTCACACTCGCACTCGTCATTCCGCCCATCTAGCCCATCTGGCCACAGCAATCCATTATCACCAGGCTTGCTCTTTGCTCCGATAATATTTTATTGTGTGGCAACATTTCTAGCGAGAGTCTCCATGCGAAGAGCTTCGCGGTCAGGGCGCCTTTCACCGCTAACCAGTGACGGCCACCGCCAAGCGCCTAGGAACCCTATTATTCGGTACACACGTATTCATTGTTTTATCCCGGCTTGTAAGAGTCCTCTGTATAGCGAGAAAGCAATTCCGAATTAATGTAAAGGAACATGTGAGTGAATCTTGGGGCAATCCGGAATGTGCATCTAAGATGATACTCGCATGTAGATGTAATGTTTGCTCGAAATATCCAAACCGGGCCCATCTAGGATTTCTTATATAAAGCGACGAGCGACTTCAGATGAGCCGATTGGCAATAATTGTACGTATCTTGGAGAAACTAAATGAGTTGGTAGAGAAGGATGGGGTACTTGAACATAATGGATAAGTATCTAAATGCACTGGGCGGTGGCAGCAGCCGACAGACGTCGCTGGTGCCGCTGGCTCCCAAACGGCCCAAAGAACAGGCCAAACCGAACCTCAAAGTGAACAGCTCGCCTACGACTCTTGAGCCCGCTGCGGGCTCAAGAGTGCGAAGAGCATCCAGCGTGTCAAGCGGGAAAAAGGTGCCCGTGGGGAGAGCAGCAGACACCAGCAGGGGTATGCTTCTGCCGCGGGCGAGCGTGTCCAATGGCAGCGACGGCGACAAAAAGAGCGTGGACCGCACGGCACGCCGTCTCTCGACATACCTACTCACGCCCGAGGAGGAGAAACCCAGCGTGAGCTACGCAAGCTACAATTTCCTTCTAGTGGACGACAATGTGATCAACCTTCGCATTCTCTCCAAGACGTTGACGAAGCTCTATCCGTGCTGCAGGACAGTGACGTTGAGCGACTCCACATCCGTGATGAACACTGTGAAAAAATACAAGTTTGATTTGGTTTTTCTCGACATTGAGATGCCGCTGTTGAGCGGAGTCGACGTGGCGCGAATCATCAGGAAGGACTCAAAGCATTCTGGGTTGGGACTCATCGCAGTGACCAGCAAGGCGCATCGCAAAGACGTCGAGCACTACAAGAAGTCGGGGATAGACCATACGTTTCCCAAGCCATTGAGCACCGACTACAGCTTCATGATGAAGCACATAGAGGGCGTGATTCACCGAAGACGCAAACTCTGAGCGGCACAAGCAGTTCTGGTAAATCCGCCGTACTGGTCGGTGCCAGAGCCACTCTTGTGCTGGTCAAGACTAGCCATCGGTATCGGAAGCGCCTGGCGCCACGATACATGTAACATTACCAGGCTGTTACGCTTTTGAAACAGCCGCCCATAGCATTTCACCAAAAGTCTACGCACGCGAGTATGGGTGTCAGACTTGTTCATAGCTTAGCTTTGTACTATAGTAATTATCATACCATGTATTATGCCTTGGACATAGCGCTATGTTGACTACATTGCCCACGCACTACGTGGACTCAGCGAGCATACGCTGAATAGTAGCGCAACGTAGGCTGAACACGCCCTGGATGAGCAGACCCGTGCAGGCTCCCCGACTCTGGAGGTTCGTGTAGCCTTCGCGTGACAATAGGGACGCTATGACGTGTCTGCGATGGCCACCGGTAGCGATCCGCAGTGTGAGTGGCCGCTGAACAATTGCAGTGTGAATCCGCGCACTGTAGCGTCACGTAGCGTCACGTAGCATCACGTAGCGTAATTATACCATAACCGTAGTACAATTATACCGTAACCATAGTGTAATTATACGGTAGCCATTCGGCAACTCTTCCGTAGCCGTTCCGTAACCGTAGCACAATTAATCCGTAATCGTAGCGCGACTATACCGTGACGCACCGTAACCACAGCATCACTACCGATTCTTGAAACAGTTCTTCGATGGTTAGCAGCTACGCCTCTGAAAGCAGGGTGCGTATTGTTAGAATTGCACGAACACAAAGTCGGCCGTAGGAGTTCCGGCCGTCTTCCGGTTGCAGTCGTCTACTACGGCCTAAACTATTGCCAATACTATTGCCAGACTTGCGATACAATCTGTATCCCTGTACACAACTTACACATATTCAGGTACAGGACAATAGTGGGACCTTCGGGATGAGCATCTTGCTTGCGCTGTAGTCCCCCGTGGTTTGGTGGGGAGCGCTGCCGGTGAGAGGACAGTGCTATTGGCGAGCGAATAACGCTAAGAAGTATCGCCAAGCGACGAGTTTTTGGGGTAGTGACTCAGACAAGAGGACGTTCTAGAGGGGATCTGTCGCTGCAGGAACAGATAGTTTGAAGCCGTTCGGTAAAGGACGGCGTACGCGGACACCTTGCTCCCAGAAGGGAATGCTCGGGCTGAGCTGGGTGCAGTATGCGTCTAGGGTCAGAGTGGTTTCAGTGTGGGACGCGTAGGAACAAGAGGGGAGGAAGGAGAGGAACGGCATGTTTGAAAGAGACATTACTGCAGCCGCCGCACCCCTGGGCCTAGCCTGGGCCAGGCTAGGCCCCCCTTGACGCACCCACTAGCTTTGGCCTGCTTAGGGAGTCGCTTAGGGCGTTGTCTACGGCGCTGCTTAGGCCGCTGCTGTTTTACAGCCATTGACGATCGTGGATCTTCAATTTTGCTTCGAATTCTTTTTATTTTGCAGCATTTGTATGGCGAGTGAACAGATATGGGCGCCTATGGTAAGTAGAGCGGGCACTGGTTGGTGTGAGCGCTGAGATAATTGAGTTGAGATGGAAGAATGACACTAACAGAAAACAGAGAATGGAAAGAGCAGATATGCACCGTACTCGTTGAAAACACCGACCAAGAGGTACCAATCGGTAGTGGGCAGCAGAGCCAGCTCCAGCGAAAGCAGGGACTCTGCAGCCAACACGTCGATGGACGCTCCGTCGGTCGCATCGACGCTGGCGACCGAGCCGGTCTCACTGCGAGGGTCGCCCACGGTGCAGAGGGTGGCCCACAAAGGGCAGCCGAGGCTACTGCAACGCGAGCGGCAGTTAGACTTTGAGCTCCGCAGACTCGAGAGACGGCGTGACACCATCGTGAAAGCGGTGAAGTACCAGAAGACGAACGAAAGCCACAAGATAGAGAAACTTACCGTGAAGTGGCGTAATATAGCACAAATGGCATCGAACTATCTTTTGAACTCGATGCAGCTCAAGATAGATCGGATGGGTGGCATGAAGGAATGGAACAGGCAGAACAGACAGAGAGAAACCGACTTTCAGGTGCGTATTCTAGAGGAGAAGGCTAATACGATAACCGAGTACATGGAGAGCGAGGGATATCTGAACCTATCAGATATGGACAAGAGGGAAATTGAGATTCACTTGGATAGTCTCTATACACTCATGGACGAAAAGGAGGCCGACAGCTGCACGCATGACGAGGGGGAAACGGAGTTTGATATGAAGATGATGTACGGGCATTTAAAGCTCGACTATGACCTCGTTTATGAAGACGAATGTGAAAGTAAATAGAACCAGCTCCAGTGATTTCACACGCTGTAATCAACTTGTGACGCATCTCGGAATCAAAAGCTTGTATCTATTCACCGTATTAATGTGGCTAGACCATAGAGCGACTGCAAAATTTTGTAAACCTCGAAGTAATAAGATTAACTAATGCGGTAAAAAGTCTTCTTCAGTTTTGTGTCACAAAAATACATACAGGCATTTGTCACTGGCATAAAACGACAGTTGATAATCGTTGTACTGCCATAGCGACCTATTGGATGACGTAGATGGCAATGTCTGGACCTAGGATATCTAGCTACAAAGACGGCGATGAGGTGTTCGAAGAATTTGATCCTTCCAAGCTACACAAGTTCTTAGCAAGGTTAATGTTTGATATAGATCAAGGTCAAGTAGAATTGAATCAGATTATCGACAGTGTTGTACAAGGTTTACCAGACGTAATCAGCGTTGAAAAGCTATTTGACTTTGTATCGGAAACCGCAGCTTCCAGGGTGACTTCGCATTACGATTACGCCTTGTTTGCAGGAAGATTACAGGCGGTAAAGTTGCAGAGGCAAACCAAGAGCAAGTTCAGCGAAAACGTGAAATACCTATTTAAATATACCAGTCCAATGACAAAGGAGTCATGGAGCTGCTTGTCGGCTAATTTCTATAATACTGTGATGTCTCATCTGGACTTTTTTGACAAACTCGTTGATAGTAATCGGGATTTGCAGTTGGGCTATTTCGGTATCAAAACGCTCCAGAAATCGTATTTGATCAAAGTAGGAGATCAAACAGCTGAAACCCCTCAGTATCTTTTTCTCAGGACCGCCATAGCAATACATGGTGACGATTTAGAAGACGTTAAGAATACATATGATCTTATGTCTCAAAAGTATTTCATCCATGCGTCGCCAACTCTTTTCAATGCGGGCACAAACTATAATTACCTTTCATCGTGCTTTCTTATGGGCATGGAAGATGACTCTATCGATGGAATTTTCAAAACATTACATAAATCAGCGTTGATTTCTAAGGCCTCAGGTGGAATTGGAATTCATGTTCACAATATTCGTGGCCGTGGGAGCCGAATTTCCAGCTCAAATGGTTTATCGAGTGGACTAACTCCAATGATCCGGGTTTTCAACAATACCGCTCGCTATGTGGATCAGGGAGGAAACAAGCGGCCTGGGGCATTTGCCATTTATATAGAACCTTGGCACTGTGATATCTTTGATGTTTTAGATTTGAAAAAGAATCACGGAAAAGAAGAGATGCGAGCACGAGATCTATTTTACGGCCTTTGGATACCAGACTTGTTCATGAAAAGAGTCAAGGAAGATTTAGACTGGTCGTTATTTTCACCTAACGTTGCACCCCGTCTCTCTGATCTTCATGGCGAGGAATTCGAAAGGCTCTATATAAATTACGAGAAACAAGGTCTAGCTACGAAAACTATTAAAGCACAAAAATTGTGGCATGCAATTATCACTACTCAAATAGAGACAGGTGGTCCGTACATGTTGTATAAGGACGCATGCAATGCTAAATCAAATCAAAAAAATTTGGGGACCATAAAATCTTCGAACTTATGTTGCGAAATAATAGAATACTCCTCTCCAGAAGAGACTGCTGTATGCAACTTAGGATCTTTAGCTTTGCCTTCCTTTGTGAATGATTCAAGAGGTGAAGCGGGTAATAATAAGAAAACGTTCGATTTCGAAAAGTTACACTTCACCACGAAAGTGCTAGTCAAAAACTTGAATAAGGTCATCGATGTAACAAATTACCCCATTGAAAGTGCCAGATACTCGAATTTAAAAAACCGGCCTATTGGACTTGGAGTTCAAGGACTTGCTGATCTCTTCATGGAGTTCAAATTCCCATTTGGTTCAATAGAGTCTCGTTCACTCAATTCAAGAATATTCGAAACGATTTATCATGCGGCAATTGAAACCTCAATCGAGTTGGCAATGAAGGATGGTGCATACGATTCGTTCGCGGGCTCTCCTTCGTCACAGGGCCTCTTCCAATTCGACTTATGGAATCAGAAACCAGGAGAGGCATACAGTGACTGGAATATCTTGAGGGAAAAGATGATGAAGTATGGTCTTCGAAACTCTCTTCTAGTAGCTCCGATGCCAACGGCCTCTACGTCTCAGATTTTGGGATTCAACGAATGCTTCGAGCCTTATACCTCCAATATATATAATAGAAGAGTTTTATCAGGCGAATATCAAGTCGTCAATAAGTATCTCATGAAAGACTTAATTCAACTTGGTTTATGGGACAGATCAATCAAAGATCAGATAATCTTAAATAATGGGTCAGTTCAAAATATTGACGGAATACCTCAAGAAATGAAAGAGCTTTACAAAACGGTATGGGAGATCAGTCAAAGGGTAATAGTTGATATGGCTGCGGACAGAAGTATTTATATTGATCAGTCACAAAGTATGAACATTCATTTACAGAATCCCACACTAGCAAAGCTTACGAGCTGCCACTTCTATTCGTGGCAAAAAGGTTTGAAGACCGGGATGTATTATTTAAGAACTCAAGCAGCCGCTCGCCCCATCCAATTCACAATAGACTCAAATTTGAAAGCTGATAGTGAGGTTGTAAAAGGCACTGACGAAAAGCAAATCGGATCCAAGCGGGGGAGAGAACATGAATCGGAAATCGATACTACCGAGCACAAGAAGACAAAGGAGAAGGGGCTCAAAGAGTCATCAGTATACAATATTAATGATACCACCCCAATGTCTTGTAACATAACTAATTCTGAAACGTGTGATTCGTGCTCAGGTTAGTCTTAGCGTTCCATTGCAATCACCTGTACATACATATATAATCGAACTACACATGTAAATATTAATCTAATTTCTAGCTCTCTGGAGCTTTCTATTTGCAAAGTCAGTAACCTGGTCCATTCCTCCTTTAGTGATGAAAAATCTTTTCTTAATCTTGTCCGACCATATTAAAACACCAATTTCCGTAGCGTATGTGTTAAGAACATCGAATTCTTGTTGATTGGAAAAATCCTTGAACAAATAGCCCTCAAAGCTTTGTATCCTATCGAGCTCGAGTTGCCATAGCTTGATCTGATCCACAACAGTAGGAGGAAGTATCTCAAGTTTGTGCTGGGCTATCGTACCCTCTCTTTGAGATTGAGGTGCACCACCGGCAGTGTTTATATTGTTGTTGGCATCAAATTCGATCTTTTTGTCAAGTCTGTCTTTGGCGAGGATGTGCATTTGAGGATGTGCATGAGTTTCCAAAAATTTAATAATTTGGTCGGCGGTTATACCATTGTACAATGCGTTTCTTATTGATTCACGGGTGATCTGACCACAGACCATGTTTGCAAATCTGGTTCTCAAATGGACGAAAAGATTCATGATTGCAATTTCCAATGGAGAATTCGTATATGCGTAGATTTTGAAGTTAGTCTCCAATATAATACTGCCCTGATGCGTTGGTGCTGTCAGTGAGCCATCCTCTCCCTCGGCCGACTCCAAAGCTTGGCCCATGACAACTGAAGGAGACTTGAGACCTGCAGAATCTGATGTCAATGTAGTAGCAAGACGTGTAGGATAGAATCTTTCTGAGTTGTCAGAGTTCTGATAGACTAGTCCATAGTCTTTGAGATCTGCTAACATGCTATATTGAGTGGCACTTAGTTCAGCTACAGTGTAGCTCTTTCCCAACTCTAAAGAACCCAATATGAAAAGAAAGTTCAAAACGTCGACCGGATCCATACTCAAATCTTGCGTCAAGTTCAAGTATTGTAAAAGAAGGGTCCATATCTGGGCATTTATGTCTTGCAACAAAAATTGAAAACCGGTGTTCGTGATTCTAAGACTCGCTGCACTGGTCCCGGAGCCCTCCATCAATCCCCCCAGTTTGAGCAATGAAAGGACCGAATTCGACGGCGTCGTGTTGAGCTTGGTTCCTACCATGAAATGCAAAATTGTCTCCCACTTCTGAGACGCAAACGAATCAAGAAATTTGACGTCTACCTTGTGTTTGTCTGGCGTTGTGCACAAATTGCCGAACGCATTGGCAGCCTGCGAGCCGGTCAAGCAGTCTCGGAAATTCCTTCTGAACGTTGCGTGTAGTCGTATGTGCATCCCACTGTTGTCCTCCTCTATCAAATGAAGCGATTTCAATCGCTTCAACGACACAAACTGCAACTTTCTGGAGCTCGGCTTGCACCAGTTATCCAAATCCTTCAATGCTAGTGGTTTTTCGTAGAAAATCATCGACATAATATAGAATTTGGCGATTGGTGGAAGAAGCCTATAAATCGACAAACATGTAGCTGGTGCCTCGTACAACTTGGACTGCACGGCCGGTGGAAGTACCTCAAGGTACTCATTTACTGTCGTCTTGAATAGATTACTCGACATCTAGCAATAATCCTCTCCACTTATCCCCAACTTCTCTTCCTATAGCACTATGAAAGATCAATTTGATATCAAATATAACTATTATGTAATAAAGATGAGGTTCTTGAAAAAAATGAAAAATCAAGCCAACGGCATAATTGACATTATCTGCCACTATAAAGGTTGACATAGTAGCAATGGGGAAAAGAAAGGCATCGCATCTAGATGGGACGGCATCGGAGACTGATACTACTTTCCACGAGTTGCTTCAGCCGTCATATAAGGGGAAAGATATGGCCGATGAGATCAACACAGCGGAAGATAAGTGGAATCTCTTGCCTGCGTTCTTGAAGGTCAAGGGGCTCGTCAAGCAACATTTGGACTCATTCAATTACTTTGTGGACAAGGACTTGAAGAAGATTATCAAGGCGAACGAGCTCGTGCTCTCCGATGTGGTCCCCGAGTTCTATTTGAAGTATTTGGATATCCGGGTGGGCCACAAGTCGACCTCACCGCCAGGCACCAAAGAGGTGATCATGGCGCCTCATGAGTGCAGACTCCGAGATCTCACGTACTCGTCGCCTATTTACGTCGACGTGGAATACACAAGGGGAAGAAAGATTATTATGCACAAGGATTTGGAGATAGGAAGAATGCCCATCATGCTTCGATCCAACAAGTGCGTATTGAGCACTATGAACGAGACTCAGATGGCCGCAATTGGCGAATGTCCATTGGATCCAGGAGGATACTTTATTGTTAACGGGACCGAGAAAGTCATTTTGATTCAGGAACAGTTGTCAAAGAATAGAATCATCGTGGAGGCAGATGACAAAAAGGGCATCGTGCAAGCATCTGTCACATCGTCCACGCATGAACGTAAGTCCAAGACGTATGTGATAACAAAGAACGACAAAATCTTCTTGAAGCATAACTCTATCAGCGAGGATATTCCGATAGTAATCATATTGAAGGCGGCTGGTGTAACCTCCGATTTAGAGATATTAGAATTGGTCTGTGGACTGGACGCAACGTATCAGGATATCTTTAGTGTCAACTTTGAAGAGGCAGCCAGGTTAGAAGTTTTCACACAGCAACAGGCTTTGAATTATGTGGGGAAGAGAGTCAAAACCATAAGAAGAGCAGGAGCACCAAGATTATCACAGCTACAAGAGGGTGTAGAGGCAATTTCTACCACAATAATTGCCCATTTGACTGTCAAGGGATTGCAATTCCGTGAAAAGGCTCTTTATATTGCAACCATGGCCAGAAGAGTAGTTATGGCTATGCACAATCCAAAGATGGTCGACGATAGAGATTATGTGGGTAATAAGAGATTGGAGTTGGCTGGACAGTTGATGTCACTTCTTTTTGAAGATTTGTTCAAAAAATTCAATAATGATTTCAAAGCTAACATCGACAAGATATTGAAGAAGCCAAGTAGAACTTCAGAATTTGATGCCTTGTTATCTATCAATATTCACTCGAATAATATCACAATGGGAATGAATCGTGCCATTTCAACTGGTAACTGGTCCTTGAAACGTTTCAAGATGGAGAGAGCTGGAGTTACACACGTTTTGTCTAGATTGTCCTATATTTCTGCATTGGGTATGATGACCCGTATTTCATCTCAATTCGAGAAGTCGAGAAAGGTTTCTGGACCAAGAGCTTTACAGCCATCACAGTTTGGTATGTTGTGTACCTCTGATACACCTGAAGGAGAAGCTTGTGGATTGGTCAAAAATTTAGCATTAATGACACACATCACCACCGATGATGAAGAACTACCAATCAAGGATCTTTGTTTTGTTTTAGGTTGTGAAAGCATCTTATCTATTGATTCGGCTTCCTTATATTCAGAGGGAAACTATGGAATATATTTAAACGGTACGTTGGTAGGAACAACTAGATTTCCTGCAAAATTTGTTACTGAGTTCCGCCATTTGAGGAGATCTGGGAAAGTATCTACATTCGTTTCCATATATACAAACATCCACCAAACTTCAGTACATATTGCCACTGATGGTGGTAGAGTTTGTCGCCCTCTTATAATTGTTGACGGAAATGGTGAATCGAGAGTTAATGCTAAGCATCTCAAATACTTACTAGAGGGAAGGTGGGTGTTTGATGACTTTCTCAAAAGAGGTTTGGTCGAATTTCTCGATGTAAACGAAGAGAACGATGCCTTGATTGCATTGTATGAGGCGGATCTTTCTACTCTGTCTACTCAGAACTTCACCCATCTAGAGATTGAACCATTCACCGTATTAGGTGCAGTTGCTGGTTTGATCCCATATCCTCACCATAATCAGTCACCTAGAAACACATATCAATGTGCTATGGGTAAGCAAGCAATAGGCTCGATAGCATACAATCAGTTCAGAAGAATTGATACCTTACTCTATTTGATGGTATATCCACAACAGCCTATGGTGAAGACAAAAACTATAGAGCTCATCGATTACGATAAGTTGCCAGCAGGGCAAAATGCCACTGTTGCCGTGATGTCATACTCTGGATATGATATCGAGGACGCGCTTGTTCTCAACAAAGCTTCGGTCGATAGAGGATTCGGAAGGTGTCAAGTATTACGTAAAAACACGGTGACTTTAAAACGCTATCCAAATCATACAAAAGATATAGTTTCGGGAATGCGTGTGGATGATTCCGGGGAGCCAATATTCTCCCACGCTCCGCTCGGTCCAGATGGTTTAGGAGAAGTTGGAATGAGAATAGAGAATGGACAAGTTTATGTGAACAAATGCGTTCCAACAAACGCTGGTGAGTCCGTGTTGGGTGCTAAAGACCAACAGCCTCAAACGACTGACAGTTTCAGAGAGACCCCTGCTTACTACAAGGGACCCGAGCCATCTTATGTGGATCAAGTCATGATGTCTGTCAGTGATAATGATCAAGCTTTGATCAAAGTCCTCTTGAGACAAACCAGAAGACCAGAATTGGGCGACAAGTTTTCATCCAGACACGGGCAAAAGGGCGTTTGCGGAATCATCGTTCAGCAGGAGGATCTCCCGTTCAATGATGATGGAATCTCGCCTGACATCATTATGAATCCCCACGGTTTTCCCTCTAGGATGACGGTGGGCAAAATGATGGAATTGATTTCAGGGAAAGCCGGTGTTCTCAATGGATCGTTGGAGTACGGTACCTGCTTTGGAGGCTCCGACTTGGAAGAAATGTCGAAGGTATTGGTGGACAAGGGATTCAACTACTCGGGTAAAGACATGTTGTACTCTGGAGTCACCGGAGAGTGTCTCCAGGCCTATATCTTCTTCGGCCCAATCTACTACCAGAAATTAAAGCATATGGTTATGGACAAAATGCACGCCAGAGCCAGAGGTCCAAGAGCCGTTCTCACCAGGCAGCCCACAGAGGGAAGATCCAGGGACGGTGGACTCAGGTTGGGAGAAATGGAAAGAGATTGTGTCATCGCCTACGGTGCCTCTCAGTTGTTGCTCGAGCGGCTCATGTTGTCATCCGATGCTTTCGAGGTCGACGTCTGCAACAAGTGCGGTTTGATGGGCTACAACAACTGGTGCACCACCTGCAAGAGCTCCGACAGCGTCATCAAAATGACCATACCCTATGCAGCAAAGCTTCTCTTCCAGGAGTTGCTTTCCATGAACATCGCACCGCGACTCAAGCTAGGAGACGTCTTCTAGGCCGATCACCGAATTTCCCATACTCACCGGTCAAGCCTTCAATTTCGTCCTTTCGGCTCCGAAAAAAAGACTTCTTCCGCTCACTACAAACCACTACAAGGCACTGCTCTCATTGCATCATATATAGACATGTTTATGAAACTAAAGACGCATTTTGGTGTTTCTAAAGTCACAAATTTGACGTTGAGAAGTCACTCGACAATATTTCCCATAGTAGAAAATTATGAAATCATATCAATTCATGATCTTTATATATTAGCAGTTATACATTTATCTTCTTTCATTTTGAAGTAACAACGATCAATATGGCCTATGGTACGATAGGCCCAGCACGGAAACTCAGACTAGTGGGTTTGTGCCTTTCTTTGGCTGTTCTATTCGTTATATCTAGCATTTACACAAGATCTCAATTGGATATAGAGGATGCAATCTACCTTACAAAGAACACATTCAAGGAATTTAAAAAACAGTACATTTCTGGGTCTAAGGAGCATATTCCAGCACGGGCGGACGAGCCTGGCGAATATAAGCTGCGATCTGAGTTGGACTTCCCGTTGGAGAGCCTAATGAACTCGATTTTTCCTATCGACTCGCTAATCACGTACAACGCCAGCGATGCCGCGACGGGGGAGAGCGTGGAGTACCAGATGTTGGGACGGTACGCCTCCTTCAGTCCCATTATCAACACATTCATGAAGGCCAACTACTCGATTTTTCCGAACGATGCATGCAACAGTATAAACGGCACGGAGTACCTAGAGCACAGAAACAAAATTGTGGTGTTATTGCGAGGAGGGTGTCCGTTTGCTCACAAGATCGAAAACGTGTTGAAGGCAGATATAGGTGTCAGGGGTGTCATAGTGGGAAACGACATACCGTCGAAGGGGTTAATCACCATGTACGCTAATTTTGTGAATGAGGGATTCCTCCTGGTTCCCATCATATTCGTTACCAACGATGACTACGTGACGCTCAAGCTTCTAGAGGACTCAAACATCGAGTTGACTCTCACTACCGCGTCACTCGGTAACTGGATCAACATCATTTTGTCCGTCACGCTTTCCCCTCCACTATTGATCTTGTTCTTGTATTTACTAGTGAAGAACTTCCGCTACTTCAGACGCAAGCATATAAATCGTTTGAACCAAGAGCTAGTCAGAAAGCTACCGGTGTATGTGTACAATAAGTCCCATATAATCAAGCTTACGAAATTAAACAACTACTTGAAGGTTACGGGGCAGGCACCCGTAACCGAGCTTATGTCAACAGATGAGCCAAGCTTTCTGAAATCTAGCTCCACGTCATCTATAAACTCAAATGAAGAACTAGTCGTCAACGGGATTGACTTGAAAGCATCGGCAAAGTCTTTGCAGCTTTTGATTTCGCTGCAAGACTATTTCCCGACGTACAAATGCTCCATATGTCTTGATCGGTACTATCCACTCAGATCGAGGGTGCTCGTTTTGCTGTGCAGACACATTTACCACGAGCTGTGCTTGTCGAAATGGCTAGTCAATTTCAAGAGAAGCTGTCCATTGTGCAACAAATCACTTGATAGGTCCCGAGGGCCCTATCTCTTGTCTAATATTGACGTTTCTGACTACGGAGCTACATTGAGCGCCGACGCGGAGTCATTATCTTACACTACTGATGGCCCATCAGAAAGCCATGTGGAGGCAAACTCAGGTGCAACTGTTGAGTCAACCAATATGACCTCGCAAGTCGAGCCAACCTCGAGCTCTTCAACGAACGCCATTTTAAGCTCTTTAACAGGTCAGTCAACCGTGAGACACAGCTCAGTCAGCACAGGTCTACTCACCGATAGCAATGCGCTCACAGATGCTTCTTCGGGCCCTACGTCTTTCTATTCTGCCAACTCCCATTTGGACTCGGCAGGGCGTCACACCTCCTTTGAGTCCAGTTCTTCAGCATCACATATGCCTATAATGAACTCAAACATACTGGCCTCTTCTGGCCAGAGTCTCAGTACAAGATACTACACTCTAGAATCTGAACAGTCTGACGGATATGTCGATTCTATTGCATCAGACCATCAGAGTGAGTCCACTATTCATTTGGAAGCAGATCAAGCTTCCCAATCTTCCCATGCCACGACCTCATGATGCAGCACAATACTGCCGCGGTGCTCCCTCTCATATATCCTACTATTTAGCGTCCTATCGGGTAAATTTAGTACGTCGTTGATGTTAGGACTTCGCTTTGTAAGTCACGTGTATACATCGTTCATAGTAAGTGATCCTCTCTTGTATGGAGAAATGAAACAGTACACTCTTTGGTTCACAACAAGGTCGATTTATGAATGGATAGTTGATGACTCGGTGATATATGAAGTATAGTTAGTTGAAATGGAGGGAGCATTGTCTGAAAATAACTCAAAGATGAAGTCGGAGGAAGAAATAGGAGGACCTGGAGGTACCGACATGAACAGTTCAGACTTCAACAGTCCAGCCGAGGATTATCGAAGATCGACACCGTCGGGGTCGAAGAAAAAGAAGAAAAAAGTGGAGATAGCTTGTGTGTATTGTCGGCGGTCACATATGATATGCGATGACTCGCGACCGTGTCAGAGATGTATAAAGCGTGGAATTGGCCATCTCTGCTACGACGAGCCATCGAATTCTAGGCAACGTAAGAAGGCTGCTGCGTTCAAACTGACGCCCGAAGAGTTGAGCAATAGCCAGGTGTCAACACCTATAACAGCTTCTAATGCAAATGCGGCAGATGTGGGGAGTCGAGGAACAAATCAACAAAGAAGTCTGATCTCACTCTTCAGTAATAACCCCCAGAAGTCAGTGAACTCGGTGCTTTCTCAAACCCTACCGTACAATCCTGAACAGTTTTTCTTCTCAGAGCATGCGGGTAGTGAATTCAGCTCTCTCAATGATTTTTTGTCGATGATCGACGATCCCGATTTGATTAATGGTGCACTCAATGACGACTCAAATCAAAAAGATCCAATGATTCCTCTAGGAGGTGTTAATACAGGGAACACAAATACACCTAACACAGGTGTCAATACATTCGGGGATTCTGCGGAAGTGTCTGGTTCAGTTAATCTTAATAATATGCTTTCCTTTTCCCCAAACTCAAACATGTTCCCTCCCACTTTTGCGGGCGAGGAAAGCTTAGGACAAACCCAAGTCCCCACTAATCAAACAAACAACGGGGATGAACAAGGTCAGAATGTGGATCAAAACATTGCACAACCTCAACCATATTCAGATTTCACCTCCAACGAACAAACAAATCAACCAGTTATATCTGATTCTGCCCGTGATAAGTTTTTCTTGACCGCTGCAGATCCAACCACAGAAATTTCACCGGAAGAGAGGTTGAAGCAAGTTATAAAGGCCAAGTTGGAAGCTGGTTTATTACAGCCATACAATTATGCGAAAGGTTATGCAAGACTTCAGCTGTATATGGACAATTACATGAATACATCAAGCAGGCAAAGAGTACTAAAGCCTCTTTCAATATTCCGTCCCGCATTCAGAGCCATAGCACGAACGTTAAAGGACGTCGATTTAGTGTTGGTCGAGGAAAACTTCGAGAGAATGCTCCTTGATTATGATAGAGTTTTCACTTCAATGGCCATTCCTGCTTGTCTTTGGAGAAGAACAGGAGAGATATATAGAGGCAACAAAGAGTTTGCCTCTTTAGTTGGAGTGACGACAGATGACCTCAAGGATGGAAAATTAGCAATATATGAGTTAATGAGTGAAGAGAGTGCGGTAAACTTTTGGGAGAAATATGGAGCTATTGCTTTTGACAAGGGCCAGAAAGCCGTACTTACAAGTTGTAATCTAAGAACCAGAGATGGAATAAAAAGAAAAAGTTGTTGTTTTAGTTTTACTATAAGGAGAGACAGGTATAACATACCTAGTTGTATAGTGGGTAACTTCATACCTATTGATCCATAGATATTAATAGGTCCGTATGCATTATAAATTTGGATCTTGCTTTACTTAATGATGAGGGTGTAGCTTATTCTTCAGAATCAGACAAGTCATCTAATGCCTCCATTTCTTGATCAGATTCTTGGTCTTCCTTTCGCTTTTCGTCTGTCTCTATTAACGCTTCTTTCAAAAGTCTGAGCTTCTCTTCTTTCAGTTTCCTCTGAATCATGACATATTGACCTAAAGGCATCTTTTCCCAGTCCTTGTCTTTCAAGAATAATTTCACCTCTTCCTTGTTGGAAGGTCCATAATGCACATTTGATCTTTCCAGAACAATTAAGTTTGAATTTGACGATAATTTCTCGATGAGCTGCTGCAACTGCTTGTTGAATTTAACGTTTCTAGATTTTTTAGTGAATCTTCTCAACGATATGATCGCAGGGGTGGCCAATTCTGGGAATGCAATACTTTTACAATGGATGGCAAAGAACTCACTAGTCAACTCCATGAATTGCTCGCATAGACCATCCTGAAAGACTCTGGTACCCAAATATGCCTGGTTGACTTTGATGTTAGTATCATAGTCTACTATAGGGAGATTTGACGCTTTTGGTGGTTTAGTGATGGCAGTGGAAGTGAGAACTTCTGAAAGTAAGGGGTAAATTGGGATGTAGACATCGGTTGACTGCGAAAGTCTCAACAAGGATCTCACCAAATAGAATCTCAATGGAAAGAACTGGGCAGTTGGAATCAACTTGATGGTGCCAAGTGTGACTTGGACCAAGGGATAGATAAGTGATCTCAAGGGCGATTCCTTATTTTTGAATCTTAATTCCTTCTCAGGGGTGCAATGTTGAGACAATACTCTCGACCACAAATCTAAAGAATGACAATATTGCCAGTTATACACTGACTTGTAGCCCTCTTTGGCGTTAGATGTTGCGTTAATGCTGTTTCTTAAATGTATTGCCAACTGCCTGATATATTCGAATCCCACTTGATAGGATAATGTTTCATTTATTCCAAATAACTCGGTAGCCGAATTCTTGCAAAAATTAATCTTCTCCAAAGTGTAGGCATTAGTCTTTCTAGCGTGTTTCAAAAAGGAAGCATATACTATCTTCAATATCAGTTCAAGGTTTGCCTTTGGATGCTCTCTGGCACAATTATTCAAAAATGCAAAAGTAGCGATTTGTGTGTCAATGTCTGACGTAGTAGCCCACACATTCACTACGGCTGTAATGATCTTCTTCAATAACTTTCTATAAGAAATGTAATAAGGAAGCACCTCCTGAATTGACGATAAAACTAAAGCTGCTGTCTCTGTGTTATTGATGTCTTTTAATAAAGTGATGTAGGATCCGGCGTGGGACTTTAATATGCTTGCTATTTTCGAGGCATTAGCATTGTTCTGAGGAATACTTCTAGCCCCTGTTTGAGGGTTAATTTTGTACTTCACAAGTTGTTGAATCGCCTCTGGCAAATCCTTCAATCCCAAAAACATCATCGACTGGAACGCATTGGGATCTGTCACTGTGTATTTGTAGCCGATATCCTCTTCGTTAACATTCACAGCGGCCCTGAAAGCGACGGCAACATTTTTGATAGTCTTGGCGCTTGGTTTTTTGAGTGCTTTTCTCCAGTTCTCTACAACTTGCTCTGTGATCTCAACCTGCTTGGTTTCTTTGGCCGCTTTGCTCTTTTCCTCTTTGGCATCCTTTTGCTCAGTCTTGGCCTCTTCCTCATCGTCATTGTCATCATCGACCTCTTCATTGTCATCTTCGATTGCGTCCAACGGATTCACTGCTTCAAAGTCCAAAAGATCCTTGTCATTCTCTTTCAAATACTTAAAGAACTCTGGATCCTTCCCTTCCAAGTTTTCCAAGCCCCTCTTCATAGTCTCCTCGTCCTCATCGGAAGATTCGTCAGAATCTTCAGACCCACTCACCGATCCTTTCTCAGCCTCGGAGTCCGATTCATCCTCCACATCCGCTTTCTTTCCCTTTGCCTTCTTGCTTGTTGGCACCTCAAAGCCCCCTTCGAAGAATTCATCTATAGGCATGTCCTCAAACACTTCCTTGGTAGCACGTCTCTCAGTGCGATGAGCTTCATCATCCTGTGGTTCCTTGGTCTTCTTCTTCGACTTGTGTTTATTAAACTTCTGGACTTGTTTCCTCTGGTCTAATGTGTGTTTCAAGTGTTTGTTCTGAAACTTCTTGGTGCTCTTTGCTGCTTTTGCCATGGTTACTGTGAGCTGAAAACAGGTCGATGGGTTGAAATATTTTTTTTTCTCATTCATTCGAGATGAGAAGAGATACCATTTTGTGTAAATATATATATATATATATATATATATATATGGTCTATGTATAATAGTCGTCAAATCCTCCGTTGAATGCGGTTCTCAACCAGCCTAAGATCTTGTCGTAGATTATGGTATCTGCGTTGTGGAAGGATATCGAGTGGTCGTTGTCAGGAAATATGTGTACATCGTAATTTTCAACGCTATTCACATCGAACTTGTCTAGTAACCACAACAGATTCTGGAGATGAACGTTGTCATCAGAAGTGCCGTGTAGAACAAAAAATCTCTTCACCGACTTGAAGCTGTCAAAGTTTTTCAAGAGAGAAGTCTCTTTGTAGTTGGGATTCTCTGAGGGGGTCTGCATGTATCTTTCCGTGTATATAGAATCGTAGAACATAAAATCCGTGACTGGAGCTACTGCGACACCGTACTTGAAAGTCTGGCCCTTGTCGTACTCCAATGTTTTTAGCGTGCTGAAGCCACCGTAGGACCAGCCCCAGATGGCCACCCTCTGTGGGTCCACGAACTTCTTGTTCACGGCGATGTATTCGGATACAACGGTGGAGATATCTCTCGGTTCCCAGTAGCCAATTTTATCTTTGGCAAATGCCTTATAGGACCAGCCCTGCTCTCCGGTACCGCGAGGATCCACTATCAAAATTATCGCATCTAGGTTCGAGCTCACAATGGTCTCAAAAGAGACGGAAAAGGATTTGTCCACTGTCTGGGACCCTGGTCCTCCGTATACATTCACGAGAATGGGATACTTTTTTTTCTTCGGGTCAAAGTTTGGTGGTAGTATTTCGATAACATTCAACTTGATTGCTTTGGTTCCCTTGGGCTGCCTTAGTTCGATAGACTTGTATAGTTTGGTCGGCAAGTTAATTTTGGAGAAGGTGTTTTGAGTCAATTCGTAAAAATTGATAGGATGTTTCTGCGCAATTAGTTCGTCAACACCACTTTCATCCTTAACGCCATTTTCTTTAACGAAGTCATAGATCTCTTGCATGTCAAGAAGCTTTTGCCAAGGTAAATCCGGACCCGTATAGACTAAATTTAGGTACTGGCCATCAGGGCTGAAAGTGACCTCATATTTACCATCCTTTTCGGTCGACGTTATAAAGATGGCATTTTTTGGATCTTTCAAATCAATCGATAACAAGTGTGAATCCATCGAGCCTCTTGCTGTTGTCAAGGCATATATTCTGTTCTCAAGCTCATCATAAACAACAGGCGAATCTGACCGAATACCCCATTCTGCCGACTCTGTTAGAAGAGTATAATCGGGATCTCTCGCATTCTTGAAAAGAGCTAGGTGCAAATTATCGTTATGGACGACCCTATCAATGTACATATTATCGGAGTCACCGTCAGTGGGAATAGTTGTTACAACTGGTATCTTCTCTATCCATCCATTGTACTCTTTTGTGACGTTGACTGAAGTCACGAGTTGACCCGACAGAGAAGAATCCCTTGGGTCGTATGCAAACTTGGAAAGTAACCTGCTGGTTCTATCAGTTTGAAATATTAAGAAATTGTTATTATCGATCCAACCAGCTTGATATATTATTGCATCATCTCCAACTTTTGAGTCTTTCAAGCTGATTCTCTTGACTTCCTTAATTCTCAAATCGTAATCATATAAAGCTACTCTTGGATTCGGGGTCCCGGGCTTGGGGTACTTGATTTTTCTAATCCTGGGGTATTGTTGTATATCAGAGGACCCCGTGTCATCGACAACGTAATCGAGTATATAATCTAGGACTTTACTATCATTCAATTTAGCAAAAATTAGATTGGAGCTTTCGGGAGACCACCATACCATTTTATAGTCACCAATAACCTCTTCTTCGTAGACCCAATCTGGTAATCCATTGAAAATAATCTCTGATCCATCAAACGTGAGTTGTGTCAACTCCCCTGTTTCAAGACTTTTGAGGAACAAGTCATTCGCAAAGCTGAACACTATCAGCTTTCCATCAGGTGAGAATTCAGCAAAGTTTAGTCTTTGTAATTCAGACAGTACATCTCTCTGTGATTCACCCCTCACTTGTCGATCTTCTGGAGGCTGGAGTGGTGTGCAATCCAAAGAACGAATACGGCACACCCAGTAAAGAGCTGACGTCAGGTCTCTCCATTTGTCCTCAACATCCGTCTTTATAAGATGCCATGTACCACTAGAATCAAATGATGATGACGGATTTAATATCACCTCTTTGACGTAAAAGAAGTTATCTTTGTAGGTGAACTGTGGATTAGTGAACAACGGTTGCGAGAAGTCCGATTTGAAGTTCCTTACCACTATGCTGTTGCGTCCTTGAGGCGATAAATAATAACCCCCACCTTCTCCTTCTGGGTACTGTTGTCGATTTAACCATGTTATATCCTCTCTCGATGGTAGATAGATTCCTCTTCTAAAGTTGTCTAGAGTGAGGTTTTGGTACTGTGGGGCATATCTGTTCAATGTCACATTCTTTCCTGACATTTCCACACTTGTTTGCCACTGAAATTGAGAGATTAGCTCGTAGGGGCTTTTCCTAGAATACACAATTAACCCGACTATCCATAAAAAGAGAAAAAGTGCCCCCGTCAACCAAAGAATGTGTTTCCTACGTTTTTTATCTGCCAGAAGAGACAGACTGGTCAATTGAAAGGTGAAGTCGCTGTTGAAGTCCTCCCTCCCGTGTTTGTCCCCATCAAGCCTAACATCGATCTGCTCAAATATGTCAGAAATCTGCGAATCCGACGAACTTCTCGTTTCCGACTCGCTCCTTCTGCGTTTGCTGTTCACTTCGCTTTCGTCCAACCTGGTCCCCTGATCCACCATCTCATATTCCTCCAAACTTCTGTCCTTCAGTCCAAATATCATCTTCACAATTCATTTGTGGGATTCTTAGCCACCCGATCCCAATTGATTGTCGCACAAATCGTCTCAGCTCTATCTATTTCTGTAAAACGTCTTCTGATCAGTACTCTAATCGCTATCGCAATGCAATTGATGATAACAGTAACAAACCCATCAAGCCAAATAAACGCTTGGTGGCATATCGGTCCCACAAGATGTTGGCTAACCTCTAAACTGTAATATTTTGTTTTGCAGTTTAGAGCTCCAACCCAGGCCACTTCTTCACCATGTAAAACAAGCCTCCTATAGAAGTAACTAGTATCTTGACACATGGTCTCACTCTTGTCACAATGACGTTCAACCACTCTATAGGGTTATATTCTGAGTTATTCAATGGCATACGGAAGGATCATGACTACTACAAAAGATTGTACACCTTGCCCGTGCATCCGACCGCTCTCTTGTCTATCATGGAGGTGAATTCCGAGAGTATCATGACAAGTGTTATACAGCCAGATGTGGGAGTGATCGAGGAAATGTACATAATTGGGATAAAATTGTTGAGTGACGCTATAGATTATCGTGGTAGTGATCAGAATGGAATTGAAGAGGAGACGCTAGCTGCGAATGGTGCCCCAAGACAACTGCAAATCGATGGTTTTAACGATAATGGAAACGCAGGTGGAGCTTATCTGGTCGACGATGGGGATGAGGGCGATTTGACCGAGCTACAAGGAGACAACGGCTCAACGCAGATTTCTGTTTCACCGCTTACGATGCAAAGTAAAACGAGAGAGTTTGAGCATATTGACGAAGAGTTGCGGATGGAGTTGGTGGTCAATATAGTTCGGATTTTACAGGTGTGGCACCAAAGCATGAGTTCTACTAACAAAAAGCAGTACGCCAAAATGAACAGCCTAGGTTCGAATACGACTTCTGATCTCACTATTGCCCTTTCACAAGTGACGTCCAATGGTAATCAGACTCATGAACTGACGATGGCAGAATTATTGAATATTCTCAGATGGTACTTAATAAAACTCTTCAAGGCCCCCGTTCCGGCACCACATGACTCAAGTTATTTGTTGGTGGCCAGGGAGATTTTCGTCTTGTTGGTCAACATGTTGCAACCACTCTTTCTTGGGGTTGAGCACTACGATCACGAACTGTTTCAATGTGGCGTATTCAAAGGTTTGATTTCGAACTTTTTTTTGGTGGATCTATCAGATGTTTTAGACCTGATAATTACTATTACTTTGAATCAATATGATGAGACTACGGACGGTTTCGTGGAGCCTCCTATAAGGCTTTCAACCGAGACTTTACTTCGACTTTATGCTCTAGTTGGTGTGCTTTCTCGAATTACACCAGCTTTTCTACCTATAACTGCAGCACCAGTCTCATCAGACATAACTAGTATAGGTGTCGAATCGTCGAATCCTTATGACAAATACTTAGAATCAAGGAAGTTTGACATAAGGGATTTCCAATCAAGGTTTTCCCTGAGATTGATTCCTCTTCTCGCTATTGATTTCAATTACTATTACAAACAGTATCCAGATATCCTTCAAAGCCAGATAACAAACTCTTCTTTCATTAACTGGATCACCGGAAACAGGTTCAATAACAATTCATACGTCAAATATGATACGGCAAATATTGTGACTAATTTAGAGACCAATTTTGCAAATTTGACTCTTACTCAGAGTTGGGGTGAATCCTATCAAAAAGAGCTACTCTTTTTAGAGTCCGAGCGTTCGCATCGCTCTACTATCCGAGAAGAAGTTATCACTCTCAATGATTTACTTCCCATTACACTTTATTTGTATTCTCATACAAAGAATTTTGCATTCTTGAATACCCTATCTACCCAATACAACACTGTGAGTCACAGGATAGAGGATTTGGCTCCTGAGGAAGATTTGTCAATTGAACTTTTGGAGATTTGGTTATGCTTACTCTCATATAACTATCAAAATCAGCATAGTTCGATTTACATGCAAAATGTTTCCAAGATTTCCTTGTTGATATTGCTTAAGCTCACCTCAAATTATCAAATTCCAGGAGAGCATGATCACAAGCTAGCACAAAATATCAAGTCTTTTCAAATCAACGAATTCAAATGGAAGATAGCACATCAGAAGGCGCCCATAGTCCCACTTGATGTGGGTGATGACGGTTTTAAATCTTGTTCCTTTTACATACTTGATTGCTTACAAGTGTTCTTTCGCTTCAATATGACCAAGAAGCTCAACATACAAAATTTCCGATTTGCCGCAAATGTCATGCAACAAATCTTGGAATTCATTTATACTGAAAAAGACATCAGCTTGGAATCATACAACTGGTCGGAACTATACCGAACATTGTTGAGTATTTTGGTCTTTATTGATAAACACAATTTGGTTTCGAGCAAGTTCTTTGACTCTGACTATCAGAAGGAATCATTGAAGTCTTTCGTTGAGGAAGTCGCAACAATTTTGGACTTTATGCTTTCAAACAAATTTTCGTTGAGTTTACAATTGGCAAGCAGTGAGTTGGTGAATGGGTCTACTTCACAGGTATTGAACTCCATAAATTTCCACTTGGTTTACAGCATATTGCTAAACTACAAAAACATAGACAATATTTTGACCGTTTACGACCTAAAGATAAGCAGATATCTCAGCAGGCTCCATGATTGCTTGGATCATTTCAAGGTCTACTTTTCACTGGAAGTTGACAGCAACGTAGAGCCATTAGTTTTCGATTCTGACTCTCCCCTTTTGAACCAAAAGATAACGGATTATCTTGATAAACAGAAAGAAAATCCTGGAATTTTCAAGTTGGAACCATCAAATACCTCACTGCCTAAACACAGATATAAACAAACCTTTGCTTATGTCAACAAACACTACAAGGATGATCTCATTGGTAAAGAAGAACTACTTGATATATTCAATATGTTACTTGCATTGAATTTCAAACAAATATAAATAAACCATAGAATATATAACACATTCTACACAAAATTACTTGCCCTCGTGGAATTTTCTGAAGAAGTCCATAGCGGTCGTAAAGACCACCAAGAGAATACCACCACCGGGTCCTAATCTCAACACCTTTGGAATGAAACCTCTGTACAATGCAGCAAAACCTTCTTCCTTGGCCACTATAGCCAACGATGGAAGTGTCCATATATACCTGGTCGATCCAGCTTGGATTCTAGACTTGACAACATCGAATGGGGTATTCAATATCGTTCCAAAAGTTCCTCCCACTGTTCCACAAGTCAAGTCAATCATTGTCTTTTCCGTAGCGCTCTTCGGCTTGGGCATGACCGATCTAACCTGATGGATCAAACCAAAGTAACCAGCGTTCCAGAAAATATGTCTCCACAATGTCGATTCGAGACCCTTATATACTCCGAATATTCCATCTGTCTTGATAATGTGCTTCAAAACATCGCCCATTCCAGTAAACTTCGAGGTCTTGTCTTGCAACTTGATCTTCACCAACTCGAATGGAACAACCACAAACGACTCCGTGGCTCCTGCCGTCGCTCCCGTCAAAACGGCCAAAGACTGCGACATCGTCAGAACCCCAAAGAGATTACGGTAAACCTTTCCCCACTCATCATTGGCTGCGAACTTCGTGGCTCTCTTGGGGGCCTCCATCAAGATGGGTGCAGAGATACCCTTATAAAGACGCGAGAATCCCTCCTCCTTGACAATCTTCTTCAAGCAGTTGAGCGTGCCTTTGTACGCATTGGTCGAGTCCAATTGCTGTCTGGTCTTCACCACGTCCAATGGGTACATCACCAAAATCTCCGACACCCCGGCAATCGCCCCACTGGCGAACTGGTATATGAATGGCAACGGTTTAGGCGCTTCCATGTCTGATCTCTTCTGTAGAATCCGGTCTTCGAATTAGAATATTCAACTTTTAATCTTGGCTCGTCTGACTTGCTCACTTACACACTCTGTAGTATGCTGAATCGGTCTTCTAATTGTGATGCTTTTCTACAATTGTCTCCAACTATAATCTATATTCACGATGGCCAGCCTCTGGTGTAAACCCGTCTACGAATTTCCTCAATAAGTGGACACTATCAGCGAAGATTTCCTTTTATATTGTATTAAAGAGGAAATGTGAAAAAGTCTCCACTCCAACTCTTATGGAAAGTCCCGTGAGATCAGAACCACCGTTTGACTCATTTTTTCAAGCCGACTTTTGGGTCCCAGGCGACCTGCTGGGCATTGTTGATGTCTGCAGACTCGTCTGGTGTCGAAGACGACAACGGTCGAGCGACCGTTGTCGTATGCTGCGTTCATGTCGCTGTACTGACCCACATCAGTTAACTGCGTAGCGGAATAAATGCTTCTGCTACAAACTTAAGGCCGGTTCCGGACACTTAAGTCCTGGACGAGATCGATAACGATATCGCAAGCTACGTGAAACAGGCCACTACGTCTACTTTTCGGGCGATAGGACGTCTACCTCGCAAGCAGAATACGAGTACAGAGTGCCTCAGCACCACGACATATGGGTTCAGCGAGTCGAAGCAGACCGGACTCAGAGATCAGAGACTCTGTATATAATGCCTCTCGAGGAGATCGATGAGATTCGGTGCCACGCAGTTTGCTGGGGTGCCGCGGACGTGTAGCGCAGTCAGCAGTGTTCTTCGCAGATGAAGAACATATCGCGATGTTTGCTGGGCTACAGACAGGCCCACGAGACCGTATGGGTGCCCCATACGGCCCGTCTTGATGCTGTTGATATTTCACGTCCGGGTAACATACCAAGAGATGAGTCTCACTATATAAATGCTGAATTTTTTTCACCCATACATCTATGGTTTCTTCTTTGTGCGGCAGCCAGAACTATTACCGTGTTGCTTGTCTTACTCATATATCCCTACGATATGGCGAGCGTCAAGTTCCTGGCGAGAACAAAATCCAGAACCTTCGGGGGATGGAGATCGAGCATCTTAACGCTCTTTCAGATACCTGTCGGTAGCTGGTCATTTATGGGCAGCTAGCATGGGGTATCTGAGGGCTGGTAGTTCAAACATATACAAAGAAACCACAGATGTGGAACGTAAAAGCATTGAATGTAAATTATATATTGTAAAGTGCGTATCTGTCTATATCCATTGACCCCTGACGATAGCAAAGATGATGTTCATCATGACACCAGCAGCCATGGACATTTTGTGTCTCTTGTTGAAGACGCCGTCATCGACGATCATGAATATGAGACTCAACACGCCGAGGAACGCACCCAAGAGCATTCCAATTAGCACATCCTCGTTGTTGTGCGAGTCGTCGAGGTCTTGCAGAGGAGGTGGGGGAGCTTGGTGGTCGGTGACGGGCGCATTCTCGGACGGCCCGTTGGGGTTAGTCACGGTGGACTCTATCCACCGTTCCTCCATTTCCCTTATCATCCTCTGTCGCTGTTCTTCTTCTTCCAAGTCGTTTATGTCGCCACGCGACGTCCCCAGATCAAATCCGTGGAGTGCATTGAACTGGCTTCTGAGGTTCTCCACGTCGCTCTGTGTGAAACCTTGCAGTAGAAGTCTGTCGAACCCTATTACTTGCGGCGCCGTACTGACTTCTGGCACCCTCTCGTCTGACCGGCTTTCCTCCGCAAGCTCCGCTTTGCTGAGGGTCTCGCCAACGACACAGTGTAAATATATCCTGATATTTTCCGCCTCGCCTGCTTCTTCTGCCCGTCTCTTCACGAAATCAAGAGCCTCCTTCTTGAAGTCTGTCTTGGAGTTGAGCACCCTCCCGTTGTATATTAACCTCAATCTGCATCGTTCACACTCTTTGACATTGCGTCTTATCATAGACTTTATCCACTGAGTATTCACCAACTTGCTCACATCATCCTTATCAAAATTGATGGATATGGGTATCTCATAGTCCCTGATTTGGTTGCTGCTAGACACTGAGTTTGTAAATCGTATAACTAGTGCAAACTTCATTTTTATATGCTAACACTGAGTACTATTCTACTAAGATATAAAATTGAATCTATAAAATTTCGTCTCCACTAGTACAAAAGATTCCAACAGTAGAATCAACATTTTTTGTATTGAATCAAACATGTCTACTACTACCGAGACTGCTAAGGAGGTCAAGGATGCCATCAGTGAAAAGGATACGTTAGCAGAGGAGTCGAACTTGAGATATGCGGCTTACGCAAATAGACTCAGAACCATTCTTCTTGCTTCCCACAGATATGTGGCATACACTTCAGATATCGGAGAGTCATTCAGACCGGTGGCACACCCTCACTTGGTGAGAATGGGATATGGTATTTCGTGGTTGTACATATTGACGGACGTGCTGTATGCCTCCTGGAAGGTGAAGATGAAATCGGATGGAAGATACACGGAGGGGTTGAAACCTTGGAATGTGCCCTATCCGGAAACTAGCGTCCTTTCGCAGCAAGCTTTCAAGCACGACAATCCCAAGTTGGTGGACTCCGACTGGCGATTGGTGGGATTGAAGCGTGGTTTGTTCCAAAGTATTGCGTCCATGGGATTGCCCGCATTTACCATCCACAGTGCGGTCAGATACTCTTCTCTCATGTTCAAGAACAGTGGCATCAAGTCCTTGAAGACTTACGGTCCCGTTGGTATTGGCTTGAGTGTGGTTCCGTTGTTGCCTTACGCATTCGATGAGCCAGTCGAATTTGCCATCGACTGGCTATTTGACAAGGGAGAAGAACTTTACGTTGGAAAGACTGATCATTAACTATACTATTTATACTTATCATATTAACTATTCTTATGTTGGCTTCGAGTGATTCAATGTACCGCACAGCTTGCAAGTTCTTGCATCCATGTCCCCATCGAAGGAAAGTATCGCTTCCTTCACTTGCGTCCCTAAATCGTAGCAGTAGAACTCAATCTCGTGAACGATGTTTCTGCACTTCAGACAGTACCATCTTATTTTGTCGTTCACAGTTTCCGGCCTATCCTGCTCCACCACCAAGCCGATTGTGTTAGCAAACCTTACTGGATTGTGGGGAGTATTCGGAGGCAAGAGAAACGAGTCTCCTTCGTCGATTATAATGTCCTTGAATTCTCCCTCATCAACCACCTTCAAACACATGTGGCCTTGTAGCTGGTGAAAGTACTCAGGTGTCTGATTAACATGGTAGTCCGTTCTTGCGTTGGGTCCACCAACGATCATCACCGTAAAACCCCCACGGTGAAGACAGTAGTTATTCACTGGTGGCTTGAGGAGATCCTTGTTCTCCTCAATCCATTTCTTCAAGTTTATAGGAGCACCAAGCATCGCTGTGCAGCTTTACCATATTTTTCAACCAGATGACAATTATATCATCTAGATTTCGATATCGACATTTGAATGCAGGAGATCATACGTTGAGTCCTATTCCGTAGGACAAAGTGGTTCTATTCTGTCGCCAGTGTCTCTATTGGCTAACTGTACGAGGCAGGCAACTAAATCTGCGCTTCTGTGGGGGCTAAACTGCGTGATATGTCACCCGGATTGATGTAGATGAGTGTAACGGTCTATGGAACAATTTGCGACCACTGTATTTGCCGTAACAGATGTTGCACAACGCTCTACAGCACCTAAATCTTCAAAAAGAGGTACATACTTTACTTGGAGTCTTGCAATGATCAGTCTTCAATTCGGACGAGGGATGTTTAAATGCTGTGGGAGTTGTGATCCGATAATGCTATCATAGACAGAGAATAGAAAAAGTGTGCGATGGTTCGAAAAAAAAAAAAAGCTTCCCCACCAGGACTCGAACCTGGAATCTTCTGGTTCCAACCGAGAAGTGGATACGATAATCGTAGCCAGACGCCTTGACCATTGGGCCATGAGGAACGAAGCTTCGCGTTAAATTCGGTTTTCACTATATATATACTTTGTTGAGTACGTTCTCTTCTACAGCTCACGTAAGGTATGATGTAGCTGGTATGCCATGAGGCGATGCATTAGCATCTATTAGAATTGGTAGACTGCGCTTCAGATGTTATGATAGTAGGGGGTAGTTAAGTTTTGTATCAAGACTACACAAGAGTTTTGGTGATGTGTAGCGCGAGATGATTTTTAACGATGTTGCAATTTTTCGACAATATTATAATAATTCCAAATGCATCTAGTGTGGACGATTCGCTATGCTTTATATCATTTCGTCCACGATTGGAATAATGACACTTTTGTAGCTGTGCTTCTGTCTCGGGATCACTATCGGAATGACGGGACTTGTACCTACACAAGCCATCGTAGTTGCAAAAAATGGTTATTGAGCGACTCATCCGACTTGATTGACACACTGGCCTAGCGTAGTCCTACACTCTACATGAAATTAGGTTGAAATTGAAGAATGATCAAGCTTCCGTCAGGTTAAGTAATCAAGAAGATGCATTGAAAGAGAAAACTACTGAGTTTTATTTAATGCTCCAAAATTGTCAAATTACCGGTGACAACAACATTCTCCAAGACAGCACCGTTAGGAATGTCGATCCTCTGGCCGTCATTGCAAACGATAATGACTGTCCCTTTCAAAGTAACGTTTTTACCTAAGCTGACGTTACCTGTAATTGTCAAATGATCAAGCTCCAAGATCTTGGGCATATGACCGACCCTGGATTGGAAACCACTCACCTTCTTGAAATGAGATCCCAATTTGATCAAAGGATTAGAAAAGCCGTCCCTAGAAGGATCTAACTTCAAAGCACCGTGCTCCAAATAGAACAAGTCAGACTTGACTAATAATAAATCGGAGCAGGTCTTGACAGGTAAAAATCTTGATCTAGGAACGACAACACCGTGTGCACCTTCGAAATGTCTGATTGCAGCACCTACTGCTGTCTCTAATTGCAAAACATTGATCTCGGACGAACCTTGAGAGATTGACTTTTGATTTGGAATGATCTCTGCCTCAATTGCATTTTGCTCAACCAATTTCTTGATTGCTCTCAAATTGATCCACAAGTTATTGGTGTTAAAATACTTGAATTTCTTGATAGACTTGAACTCCTCCACATGCTCCTTAGGAACTTGGGCAATCTCAAGCAATCTGACTTCACCCTCATAGTTGATAAGAGTACCACCTTTGACATCAGCTCTGGTCTTATTGGTCAACTCCATTATGTACTCGGCACCAGTTTCTATCATATGATCCAAAATCTTGGTATCAACAGTGGCACCCAAGTTGTCACCGTTGGAAACGAACAAGATTTCTCTACCTTGGGCCAATAAGGCATCAGCCTCACCAGACTGAACCAACGATTCAAACAAATCTCCATGTCCTGGTGGGTACCACTTCTCCAAAGAATCCTGGTATGATTCAGGGACTGGCAACAAAGAATCCTTGTATATTCTGGGGAATCTAGACTGGTTGAATGTCTTGACCCTGATTCTATGACCCTGGTATTTCTTGATGATCTTGGCTGTGTCTGCATCGGTATTGAACGAATTCATCAACAATAAGGGCACGTCAGCATCGTACTTCCTGTTCAAATGCTCAATTTGTCTTACAGACAAATCCAAAAACGTGTTTCCGTCTCTGACCTCAATGACCGATTTTGGACCAACACATCCCATTGAGGTACCCAATCCACCATTGAGTTTCAAGACAGCCAACTTGGACAAAGAAGAGCCTTCTGAGTCCCCGAGAGTATTGTACTGCACAACCTCCGAAGGACTGGGCGACTTGATTTTGTCCCAATTCAATGTGGATCCTGATGCCTTGTCCGCCAAATATCTTCTGAACAAGGCGAAAAAACTGTCCATTTCCATCTCGAACTTTGATCTTTTCTCCTCATCCTCGACCGTGTCTGCCAAATGGTTCAAAGCATTACGCATTTGCGATGCTGCAACGGTAGTTGCAGTATTGTCAAATGCCTAAATTACGTTAGTATTTGCTTTTGTAAACTTGTCACTCTGCTCGCCAGACACTCCACAAACATTTGTCCACCGACCCACCCTCGTCTCCGCTCTCCCCACTTCACATCTACGCTTTATCTGATCGGTGCTTCTCTCAATCTTCCTTTGCCGACGTCCTCTGCCGACTTCCTCTCGACATCCTCTCGACGCCTTCTTGACGCCCGCAGGCCTCCATTCCTCACTGCAGTGTCATGACGTCTAACTCTCTCGATACTTACATATGTCGATTGACTTTTGTTATGTTTCTTAGGTGTAGAGACCGTCGCCATGTTTCTTTTAAGATATAATCGAGAGTCAAAATGAATATACTATAATGTGCTATTAGTATAACCAGCAATAACAAATATTTTGATTTCCAGTAGTGTTTAAAAAAAGAAAACTGGAGGAAAGCAAATATTATATATGGAGAGTTGGCGGAAAAAAATTAGACTACTCGTTCGAGAAGTCAGCCAAAGCAACGCAAAGACTTTTCCAAAGAATTCCGTGGTGGTAGAGAGAGCAAGAGAGCCAGTAGCGGGCTGGTGGAGGTGCGGGCGTGGAGAGGACGGTGGGGATGTGTAGCAGTTGTAGAGACGTTTGACGGCCTGGTAGAGTGGTGGTTGCCGTGGAGTGGGATTTGGCAGCCACACAGCGCGGGCGTAGCGGTGCTGGCGAGCGCGGCCAAGTGGGGCGCGCGGAAGTGGGCGTGGAGCACGCCCACTCCGCATCGTCTAGTGACGACAGATTACAAAATACGCGAGTAGGTAGTCTACCGATAGCGCATAGCAGATATCACGGTTTCGTGGTACGCCGTGAGTCGTGTTTTGATCTGTGGTGGCCGTGGCCTCTCCAGCCGTGTTTGTGTATGGGGACGGACTGGGCTTTGTTCGCTTAACGCGCGCGGGCAAGCGAACACCAGTGCAACATAAGATTTCGCATCCGTTTGACGATTGCTTCACCACCAGGATCTCCGTGCCCAACACAAGTTGGACACAGAGATCGTAGGTGATGTTGGAGGATCTGATCCCTGGACAGCACGTTGCTGGCGGTGGTAGCAGGCGGCCCTTCTACGGCGTGGAGATTCGGCCACAAAACCCTCATAACGTTGCATGGAATGCGAGAGAATTTCAGGTATGCTCGTGTCTAGCAGTGCACGTAAAGAAAGGATCTACGGGATTAAGGTGAAATGCCGACAGGGAGCGATCAGAGGCGTAGAGACGCAGAGCAGGTGTCGAGACAGATTAAGACTCTTTGTAACAGTAAATCCGGGAGATTCACTCACTTTGGCCCAGGTGCTGGAAGCCGGTGTAGCGATTACACACAAGCACCAGTGAGTGGGAAATGATCGCTGGTTTTGAGCGTTGCTCAAAGATATTTATATATAGAATTTTGTGAAAATCGATCAAAAGTGTTACAGTGGCCGAGTGGTTAAGGCGACGCCCTGCTATTTTGCGGTTTAGGCGTTGGGTTTTACCTTCGCAGGTTCGAATCCTGTCTGTAACGCCATGATTTTTTTTCGCTCGCTTCTTCGCGCTACTTACATGTCTACAGTTTATCGCGCTACACTGGAGAAATCGTATCAAACGTCATATTGAGTGTCCCTGAGATTCTATAGATCTTCTAACCATAGGTCTAAGATATAACGATACCATGCTTTTATCTTATCATTGTAGTATATTATGCGGCCTCGTTTACTTGTCTTGTGCAGCCCCACGATGTCGTATGCACAGAGAAGTGGATGTCCTTTGTAGTCTGCAAAATCGTCACGCTCGACCCATGCCTTGGGCGACTCTCGGTAGTCTTCGAACATGGGTTTTGTCAATGTGACAGGGTTTATGACGGTGTCCATGTATTGTGGATTCTTTTTCAAAGTTGACTCGAAGAACGTCTTGTCGCCGGTTTCTCCAGATGGCGGGTCATTTTCATCGGACGACAGCTCCTCGCGAGCGATTGTATACTTCTTCTCGATGTCAGTGCGGAACTGTTCAACATCCAACCAGTTCTCCATCTGGTGGCTTGTGACGTACAACAAGGTGTTGTCATCTACATCCGAGAGTTGTCCCCAACTGGAGCTGCATATCTCCTGCGAATACGTTATCATGTCGGTGGGCTTGATTTCTGGAGGCGTGAGCACACCGGCAGCAACACCGAAATGTCTGTTAAAGTTCACTCTAGGATTGGTACCGGCTACTTCCTGCCCAAGCCACATGAAGTCAGGATTGAGCGTATCTTTAGCACTCGGAAATCTAGGCGATAACGCCTTGTACATATGCATATTAGCAGCAATCAACAATCCGTTCAAAACTTTTGGCTTATTGATAACCATAACTGAAGGGTCAAGAAGCTTTTGGAAATCTTCATCAAAAATTCTGCTGGATGCTGATAATTTTCTGTCCTTCGTGCTGATTTTAAAGATGCTGTTGTCTTTTTTGGAAGGCATCAAATAGTTCTTAACAAGGTCAGAAATCTCATGGAAACCTGGAGGAAAAATTCTTGGTCTAGTAGAAGTTAACGAGGGATTTTTGAATAGTAATATTCCGTTTTTGACGTAATTCTTGTTGTTGAATAAAAGATTGAAAAAATTCTCGTTGACTGGAACTGCGTGTTCCGTGAGTACTACCGCTTCTTCAAATGAGTTGTAAATAGTACTTAAGGTGAAAATGAAATCAGGACTGTTAAAGTAAGACAGTTTCCGAACCACCGGATGGCGACGACCATCTTTGGTGTTCTCCAAGTTGACAAACATAATTTCTTGCTTTGGATAGTCCGATGCCGAGACGAAATTCCTTCTTGGTTCTTCGTTGTTCACTTTCTTATAGTAATCTCCAAAAGATCCAGGAAGATAAGCAATCTCGGTCCTTGCAGCCTTTTTCAACTCGTCTCTTTCTTTATCTTCCAAATCATCACTCATGTATGTCACTTGGATAGGAAGCTTGTTTTTAAGTCCTCTCAATATTTGGATTAGCTTTCTAATGTTTCTTACTTGTTTGTCGCGAGGATAAGTCGGGATTATGGGAATTACAATACCCTTACCAGAGGAGTGAGAAATGAGCTCCTGAACAAAACACGTCTCTTTCGGATTCTCTGATCTCGGCACCGGGATCCTGCCATCAGCCTTGGATATATCCTCCATCTTGTATGCATTGCCCTTCCAATCTTCGAAGGTAGCGAATTGTTTCGACATCCATGGATACAACTTAGTTTCGAAGAGGGGACATTGTTTGACCACCTCCTGCTTTCTCTTGCCCTCAACAAAGCACTTCCCAAACACCCGCATGTGTGCGAAATTATCGACTACTACCTCTTCATGCTCAGAGATTTTCCTTAACGCCTCTTCATGTTCTTTGTCGAACTGCTCTAGAATTCCACCACTCATTTTTATTCGAACTCCTTTCTCTTTGTTGGCAAGCCTGAACTCTTTCCGTCTGTTCCTAATCCACTTCTTCTTGTGGTATACAAACGTGTTGAAATCATCGTTGACGAGCGACTCGACATCAACAATATTCACCCCAGGATTGCCTGGATACTTTTTCGACAAAACATCAAAGTATGCTCCGCACTTCTCATCTAAGGACCCATCGCTGAATGCAACGCCCTTCTCGAACTCGGAGTACACGCTATGAGAAAAATGTCTCCTACTTTTCGATAAACTGAACCCTTCTTCTTTTTTTATGGGCTCTTGCACTGGTTTTGGATCGGGAATGAGTACTGATCCTAAAGATCGTGTGATATATGTCAATATCAAAATCAAGGTCAATGCCAAAATTACAGACTTCTTGGGTCGCAAAAAGACATTATATACTACTGCCCCGATATTCAACGACTTCGACATTCGCCATCAACTTCCTTGAAACACGTATATTTTTTTTTCTTCCAGTAAATATTGATATAATCAAATCTTTAAAGATCATTTCCGTTGATGTACGGGATCTTTGAAAATTTCACAGATTACTTAGTCCAGTATATATGTATGTAATTATGCAAATTAAGGCTCAAATTTAGCCCACTGAATGACGGTAGCGTGCTAGGAAGGTCCCCGAAAGTGCAGAAAGCTTCCAAGCAATGCGTACTCAAATAGAAGTCTTTCCGAACACTTTGTCGAGCTCATTTACGTCGGCCTCGGCATTTTTCGTAGCAGAACCCAGCGTGGACGGAGAGGTGTAGCTCACACTGATAGTGGACTTGTTAGGGGTGATCACACCTCCTATTTTCTCGTAGCCTGGGGCGATTTTCGTTTGTTCTGACTTGAGCCATTTGGTGAAATTGTGGATTGCTTCGTCTTGATTCGAGTCCAAGTCGTGTTGTAGTTCCTCTTGCCACGATTCAAGCTCCTCATTGGACGTATGTAGTTTGGGAGGTACCACCGTAGCAGTGAAATTCAGTATTAGCTTTCTATAGTCGTTATTCAAGGTGATTGGTTTCGGGGGTTGAAAGATGGGGTTGCGCATTAAAGGTACCTGTTGAAGCATTGGATCCGCTAAAAAAGGGTTAGTCTTGTTTCAACAGACTCTCAAGATAAACTACTCACGTTTGTCGGTGTCATCCATCCTTTATGGCGATAAAAAGTATAATTCAGGTGGTGTGGATTGTACGCACTAATAAATTTGATTATCGATTAACGGTTTGGAATCGGTAATGAGATTCGAAGTTATGTTCTATATTTATATATTATAATATACAAAGTTATGACGTTGGTACACTCAGTATGGCCGCCAGAGAAACAATAGTCCTCCTATGATGCTCATGTTGATTTTTAATCATGAAAAATCTATCTTTTAATTGTCTTTGTAATGACGAATCAAGATATAAGCATTTTCCTGCTTCAAGCTGGACAACAAACGATAACTGCCCTCTAAGCACATCAATAATCCTCCAAATGAAATGTAAACAGACATTTTGTCGCTGCTGCTATTTTCCTCGAATTTGTACACTGTTCCGTACATGACATAATCGTAATCGTCAGCCAAAGAGGAATCGCCCCTCTTCGGTGGCTTCCATGACCCACTAGCAGTCAACATTGATTCCTCATTTCCTAGGGTAGATGCTAAAGTAATTGTCAAAGAGTCGTTCTCACTAACAGGGAAAAGCTCACTGTTAATATCCAATGTTATTTTGATGTCTTGTGATGTTGATGACTGTCCCACTATACGGCTCACTTTCGTATATCTTGCAGAGTCCACAGACTCCACATAGAACATATCTTCGAATAGGATTCCTGACATCTCTGATACCTGAAGTAAATTGATGAATGAACTTGCCTATGTCCTTTGATGAGTTGAAGTTGAAAAATTTACTTTGTGTTACTTCCGAGCAACAATCACGTGAGCAACACCGGAAGTCACGATATCCTAGTACGAGGGATATCAGATATACACCCGTTTCAACAGGATCTATATAAACATCCCATTACCAAATATAGCTCCAAGACATCGATTCGCTATATTTACTACAGGAATGGCTTAGAGAAGTTATATCTTCTTCCTACTACCATCTCTGTCTCACCATGTCCATATCCGAAAAATCTGAGCAGACAAGCTCTACCAGAATGAGCAAAGCAGCAAAGATATCCTCCATATGCGTCGCTTGCATTATGCTCATTTTTGTCTTCGCTAGAGCTGGGTCTCTCAGCAATATGACTCCCTGCTGGCTCGAAAAGACCAGAGGGCCATCGATAGACATTGAAAGGTTTCCAGTAGTCATGGATACGCCAGAAATGATCGGCGACAGCTTGTGGATGGAAGGGCAAGAAGGCGTTGTCGACTCTGTGACTAGCTCTCTTGAGAGCGATTCTCAAAAGAGCAAGGCGAAGAGAGAGAGCGAGATCTACGACAGAAGCAATTCTTCGTCAAAACATCACAAGAAATTCAATCTCCTCAATGTGACAGGAGTGCGGGTTGCCTTAGCGATCTTTGGTATCATCTTTTTGAATATGGTGGCTATTTGCATTCACCATATATATCAAAAACTCACAACGTCCATCAATTCCTACAAGTCAGTGGAACAGAACATTTCGCCATTTTGATGGAATCAATGCATACTGTGGTCCACAGAATACTACAGACATGCCACGCATGAATGGCTTGTGAGCCGACCCCTTCAATGATCGGTTGCATCGTCTTACAGTGTAAGCACATACTAATTTTGATAATGAAAATTTCGGAGAAGACCCTTTAGCAATATAATATTTTTTCTTCTTTAAATCCATATACACTTTATCTTCTAGCAAAGAACCATATATATTGCTACTATAGCTTTGTAGTTGGTAAATCGCTTGGTGGGAACTTTTGAAATAAGCAAAAATAGACAATGCCGTCTTTAGATTCACTCCCAACTCGTAAGTGGAGACTTCTCCAGGTTTGCTGTGCAATTGCATGGTGCTTGATGGCAGCAGGACCTGTGTTCGGATTCGCTGCGTTGAAGCCCATTTTGATAAATGAGGGCGTGTACAAGAGCAGGTGTGACGTGAAGGCAGAGGATGCGACAGTAGAATGTGTGGAGCAAGACTTATCGTTGAACATGCTCTTCACAATTGCTTGTATGGTGACGAACATTTGTGCGTTGCCTGTCGGTTCCATCTTGGACTCATATGGACCCAAGGTTACTGGAATTATTGGCTCTGTGGTGATATTCTTGGGGTCCTTGTCTTTGAGAGGAGCAGCTGACAACAGTTTGTTCGATGGGTACTTGGCAGGATACACCATGTTAGCATTTGGGGGACCTTTTGTCTTCATTTCTTGTTTCCAGTTAGCGAACAGTTTCCCAAAGAACTCGGGATTGGTGTTGGCTTTATTGACAGGAGCATTCGACTCCTCATCTGCATTGTTTTTGATCTATCGAGTCGTTTACACCAATGTGCGTAAACTTAATTTGCATCAATTCTTCACTTACTTCTTAGTTGTACCAACATTCATCTTCCTTTGTCAGGTGTTTATTATGCCAAAAGATTCGTACAAAACTGTGGGAACGTTAGCCAAGATTGCAGAAACAGCAATTGATGAAACGGGAAGACCCCTTGACTCAGATTTGTTATCTGAGGAGGATAGATTTCTCGTGAATGTGCCCGAAGCTCCGCAACCAACTATTTCGGAAACCACCTCTTTGCTCATGAGAAGGGCATCGGGAACGTCTAGGAGGGCATCTACTGTTCTGAGAGCTTCTTACATGTCTAGGAATTCTGTGAAGTCTGCTTACGAGTTCGAGGCAGAAAGTAAGTTAATCGAGTCGTCAGGAGGTGTTTTTGGAATATTGCATGGGCATTCAGTCACGGAGCAACTCACGTCTTGGTGGTTTGTCTTAATGACACTATTCACTACCATACAAATGCTCAGAATAAACTACTTTGTAGCAACTGTCAAGTCCCAGGAGTTATTCCTTTACAAGGATGAAGAGGTGGCAACTTCAATAAACCACTTTTTCGACTTGGCATTGCCTTTGGGTGGATTGATCTCAATACCTTTCATTGGGTTGATTTTAGATAACTTATCTACTTTGACGGTTTTAATCATTTTAACATGTGTTTCATTCTCGATCGGTATTTTGGGATTGTTTGCCTGGCTTCCTGCTACATACTTGGGAATCCTTCTTTTAGTGGTTTACAGGCCGTTTTACTATACAGCTATTTCTGATTTCTGTGCTAAGATATATGGGTTTGAAACATTCGGCACAGTGTATGGCTCCATCATTTGCTTTTCGGGCATTTGCAATATTCTACAACAAGTCATAGACCGTTTGACGCACTCCGTGTTCAAGATGAATCCTAGTCCGATGAACGGTTTCATGACATTATTGACAGGGATCTTTGGAGTTACTATGATAATGTTCGTGAAATCCCAGGAAATTCAAATCAAGAGGACGTCATTGGAAGCCGAAGCCCAAAATGCAAACGTTAGGGATATTCCAGTTTGAATGGATACTATCATTCTAAGCTAATATACTATTTTTTGTTTTCTTATCGTGTAGTCCGTGCTTTTCTCTTCTTCTTCTCTTGTTCGTATGCTAAATCGCAATCAAGGCCTATTAGATCGGGCACCACTTTCACGCGGCTGCCCTCATCCCGAGCGGCTGAAACGTTCTCCTGGAGTCTGCTCTTTAGCATCAATTCATCTTGCTCGTCACCTTGTCTGTTGTCGAGGTCCCCCTGCTCTTCACGTATGGGTCCTTCAGGAAAACCACTCAATAATTCTACCAAGGACACCATTATTTGCTTTCCTTTTGTTTCTCCTTCTTCAGTTGCTTTTCAATCTCCCTTCTTGAGCCCTTGATAATCTCTAAATGCCCTACTCTGCTGGCTATCAACTTCTCCGTTGATTTCATAAGCTGTCCCTGATGAGCCTTGCCTAATTTTTGTGCTTGCTTGGCTACTGACTTTTTCGGTTTCAAAATCTTGGGTGCTGCTTTTTTTGGATTTCTTTGATGCTTAGTAACCCTGGATGGCCCTCCCTTGCTCTTCAACTTCAAGTTCCCTTGCGCCATATCCTGTTAATCACTAGATATATGATATAAATGTCATCTCGATAAAAGCTCATCTCGAGGTTTGAAATCTACACTACTCCAAATTTTTCAACTTTAGATCAGAGTCAACTTTCTGTAGATTAATCATTGTGATATTTGGGATTTAATCATTTTTTTCATACCTTTCAGCTAAGGATTTGACACTCACAGTCAGTCATTAACATCCAGACTTCTAAGTCTTCAGCTAGAAGCACTAAAAGGTATCAGCCGTGAATCTAAAATGAGCGACAAATTTCTCATTTTAGATGGTCCTAAAGCATTATCAGCTTTTAGAGTCAATAATCTTGTTCAAGAAATTGAGAAGAAGATAGGACAAGCTAAGGTCATCAAGGAGGTAACTAGCTGCTACACGCATTATGTCTCTTTAAAGAAGGAGCTCAATGAGAAACAACTTGGTTTGTTGAAGGTTTTGTTGACTTACGACTCTCCTGTCGACAGTAGCGACTTGACCATCGAGATGGTCAAGCAGGCTACCGTAAGCGGAGACAGTAAGAGCGATAAGGTTTTTGTGTCTAAGGACGATTGTTTGGTAAGAATCTTGCCTAGAACTGGAACAATCTCTCCGTGGTCTTCTAAGGCATCTGATATTGCCAGTGTTTGCGGGTTGGGAGACTTTGTGGAGAGAATTGAACGTGGAACAACATTGATGATCAAGAGCGAGATTGACTTAAAGTCTCACCTAAAGAGTGGTGAGATTTTGACTAGCGTGTTTGACAGAATGACCCAGTCATTGTATATTGATGAACATGCACCAAAATACGATGATCTCTTTGCACACCATTCACCAAAACCATTGGTTGTCGTGGACATAATCAGTGACAAAGAGAACTTGGCAAAGGTCAATAAGGAGTTGGGTTTGGCTCTCGATCAAGGTGAGATCGACTACTTGGTAAAAGCGTTCGTGGATATCTTGGGGAGAAACCCCACAGATGTTGAACTCTTCATGTTTGCCCAAGTGAACTCGGAACATTGTCGTCACAAAATCTTTAACGCTGACTGGACCATTGATGGTATTAAAAAAGATTTGTCTTTGTTTAAGATGATACGTAACACTCATAGTAAAAACCCACAGTTCACCATTTCAGCTTACTCGGATAATGCTGCCGTTCTCGAAGGTGCAGAAGGGTACTTATTTACTCCTAATTTCAAGACCAAAAAGTGGTCTTCTATCAAGGAGAAGGTGCAGACATTAGTAAAGGTTGAAACACATAACCACCCTACTGCCGTTTCTCCCTTCTCGGGAGCAGCTACTGGTTCTGGAGGAGAAATTAGAGACGAGGGTGCTGTTGGAAGAGGTTCCAAATCAAAGGCAGGCTTATCTGGATTTTCTGTGTCTGATCTCAACATTCCGGGATTGAATCAGCCTTGGGAGAGGGATATCGGTAAACCGAGTCACATCGCTTCATCGTTGGACATCATGCTCGAGGCACCTATTGGTTCAGCCGCTTTCAACAACGAGTTTGGTAGACCAGCAATCAACGGTTATTTCAGAACCTTGACAACAGAGGTTAAAAACCACGAGGGCAAGAGTGAATACAGAGGATTTCACAAGCCAATTATGTTGGCTGGTGGCTTGGGTGCAATACGGCCAGACCTCGCTTTGAAGGACACAAAAATCTTACCTGGATCAAAGTTGATAGTGCTTGGGGGTCAGTCTATGTTGATCGGTCTTGGAGGTGGTGCAGCTTCATCTATCTCGTCTGGTGAAGGATCGGCAGATTTAGATTTTGCATCTGTACAGAGGGGAAATCCAGAGATACAGAGAAGAGCACAGCAGGTCATAGATGTTTGTGTTTCTCTTGGTAAAGATGGGAACCCCATACAATCTATTCATGATGTGGGCGCAGGAGGTTTGTCAAATGCGTTACCTGAGTTAGTTCATGATAACGATTTGGGTGCTGTTTTCCAGCTTAGATCGATCTTGTCATTGGAGCCAGGAATGTCTCCTATGGAGATTTGGTGCAATGAATCGCAAGAGAGATACGTTTTAGGAGTAGCGCCAGAACAATTGGACTTATTTAAAGGTATCTGTGAAAGAGAAAGAGCACCTTTTGCTGTTGTAGGTGAAGCCACAGAAGAGAAAAGGTTGATTCTTGAAGATTCGCTACTCAAATCATTACCCATAGATTTGGAAATGTCTGTTCTTTTCGGAAAGCCTCCAAAAATGTCAAGAAACGCTATCACCAAAGATTTGTCCCTCGAATCATTCTCTACAGAGAGAGATGTGTATGAATCAATCAAAAGAGTTCTTCAACTTCCATCAGTGGGATCTAAGAACTTTTTAATCACAATAGGAGACAGGTTCGTTACAGGACTAGTTGACAGAGATCAAATGGTTGGACCATGGCAAGTACCTGTTGCAGATGTCGGAGTAACGGGAACCTCTCTTGGAGAATCGGTTTTATCCACAGGTGAGGCACTCTCTATGGGAGAGAAACCAACTTTAGCATTGATTTCGGCCGCAGCATCGGCAAAGATGTGTGTCGCGGAGTCTCTCTTGAACATATTTGCTGCTGACATTACCTCTTTAGATAGGGTTAAATTGTCTGCCAATTGGATGTCTGCTGCATCCCATGATGGTGAAGGGTCTAAACTCTACGAGGCTGTTCAAGCAATCGGTTTGGATCTATGCCCCGATCTAGGTGTGTCAATTCCCGTGGGTAAGGATTCTATGTCTATGAAAATGAAGTGGGAAGACAAGGAGGTGACCGCTCCATTGTCCTTGACGATCACTGCTTTTGCATCCGTAGATAACACCTCAAACACATGGACTCCTCTTCTTGATAAAGTTGATGACTCTGTCTTAATTTTGGTTGACTTGGCATCCAAAGTGGAAAAAGGATTAGGCGGATCAGCTTTGGCACAAGTTTATGGCGAAGTTGGAAATAAGGCACCTACAGTACACTCAAACTCTTTACTCAAATCATTTTTGGAGTCTTTAATTGTTTTGCATAAGAAGTTCCAAATTCTTGCTTATCATGATAGATCTGAAGGTGGTTTGATAACCACAATGTTGGAGATGGCATTTGCAAGTAGGTGTGGGATAAAATTGAACTTGACAGGAAATGATTTGATATCGGATCTTTTCAATGAAGAGCTTGGTGCGGTATTCCAAGTTAAGAAAGCCGAACTCAATGAGTTTATGGAAATATTTGCAACAAATGGCGTATCCCAGGAGTTCATTCAGGAGATTGGTGTACCAGACTTCAGCAGTCAAAAAATAGAAATCAAATATAATGACAAGGTTGTTTATAATTCAACCCGTGCTGATCTCCAACAATTATGGTCCAACACATCATACCATATTCAGAAGTTGAGAGACAATCCAAATACATCCAAAGAAGAATACGAATCGATCAGTGATGATTCCAATCCAGGTTTATCGTACAAATTAACCTACGACGTGTCTGATAAATTAGGTATTTCGATTGGTGCCTCTAAGCCTAAAGTGGCAATTTTGAGAGAACAAGGTGTCAATTCTCAACAGGAAATGGCATGGAGCTTCCAGCAAGCAGGATTTGATGCCTACGATGTTCACATGACTGATATAATAAACGGAACAGTCACTTTGAACGATTTCGTTGGTATCGCTGCATGTGGTGGATTTTCTTATGGTGATGTTTTGGGAGCCGGAGCTGGATGGGCCAAATCAGTTCTATACAATGAACGTGCAAGAGAGCAGTTCCGTGAGTTTTTCCAAGACAGGGATGATACTTTTGCATTCGGTGCTTGTAATGGGTGCCAATTTTTCAGCAGAATCGCAGAGTTGATTCCCGGTGCCGAAAACTGGCCAAAATTCGAGAGAAATCTTTCTGAGCAATACGAAGCCAGATTCGTCATGGTTGAGGTTTCAGACGATTCTTCAAACTCTGTATTCTTGAACGGCATGAAAGGTTCTCAGTTGCCCATTGTGGTAGCACATGGAGAGGGAAGAGCCACCTTTGCATCTGAAGAAAACCACAAGTCTTTCCTTGAACAAAATTTGACCGCTGTCAAGTACGTTGACAACTACGGAAGGCCTACTCAACAATATCCTTTCAATCCAAACGGATCCCCTGATGCGATTGCAGGCGTTTCTGCATTGAATGGAAGAGTATTAGCGATGATGCCTCATCCAGAGCGTGTCACCAGAAAGGAAGCCAACTCATGGTACCCCAAGGATCAAGCTACGTCTTGGGATGGCTACGGTCCATGGATCCGTCTCTTCAGGTCTTCTAGAAAATGGGTTGGAGACAACTTCTAGACTTGCTGAGAATTAATGCTGAATACGCAAACACTACACTCCTCTCACTCGTGTGTCCTTGTTCAATATCAATAGAGTATAAAATATCATGTTATAGACATAACCTTCTTGTACTGTAGAGTGATGGTCGCAATATCCGCTTAACTCATTAATTACATAATCGAAAAATTTGGGGTCGTGTTTCTGTTCAAAGTGAAAAATCGCTAAACCATAAAATTTTTCATCTACTTTTCGATAATATTGAAGTAGTCTTTTATTCATTAACAATAAATATTATACAGAATGGTTAACGTAATTTTGTCCAAGAAGAGAAAGTTGGTAGCTGACGGTGTCTTCTACGCTGAATTAAACGAGTTTTTCACCAGAGAGTTGGCCGAGCAAGGATATGCTGGTGTCGAGGTCAGAAAGACTCCAACCAAGTTGGAGGTTATTGTCAAGGCTTCCAACACTCAAGGTGTCTTGGGTGAGCAAGGTAGAAGAATCCACGAGTTGACCTCTTTGATCGTTAAGAGATTCAAGTTAGCACAAGACGGTATCGTCATCTACGCCGAAAGAGTCGAGGAGAGAGGTTTGTCTGCTGCTGTCCAAGCCGAGGCCTTGAAGTCCAAGTTGTTGAATGGTTTGCCATTAAGAAGAGCCGCATACGGTGTTTTGAGATTCGCTATGGGTGCTGGTGCTAAGGGTGTCGAGGTTGTTGTCTCCGGTAAATTGAGAGCTGCAAGAGCCAAGTCTCAAAAGTACTCTGACGGTTTCATGATCCACTCCGGTCAACCAACCAAGGACTTTATTGATATTGCCATCAGACACGTCTTGATGAGACAAGGTGTTTTGGGTATCAAGATCAAGATCATGAAGGACCCAGCCACCAACAAGTTTGGTCCAAAGGCTTTGCCAGACTCTGTCAAGATTGCAGAAGCTAAGGACGAGGATGAGGTTATTCCAGCCCCAACTGTCAAGTCTTACAAGGCTGCTCCAGTTGAAGCTGAGGCTGCTTAAGTTATTTAGGTTTCATACATACTAATACATTCCTATCTAATTATTACCGTTGAAACTGGTGTGGTGTGCATATGGCACACTGTCACTTTGTGTCACTTAGTCTATCACTCAATCGGCCGGTGTGTATAGTGACAGACATGCTGTAGCAGTCTGTACAGGTTCGGGTCAATGGGACGATAGGTCCACGGGGATCACGAGACCTTGACTAAGACGACAGCTGTGGAACATTGCCCACGGTCCCAGTGTTGCTACACACATAGACCTACAAGGCCTGACAATAGCAAGTTGACAATACCAAAAAGCGGTATTATGCTCCCTGGTGTAGCGGACTCTATGCTGAATGTCTGTGAAAAATTTTCATCATTCGCAGTACATGAGTCGTCATGTATCGGTCAAAGAGTCATCAAGTTTTGGCGGGGGATCTTTTTTCGGAGTTTCGGACTTCTTATGCTATCTATTATACGGACGTTAAACTCCAGCAACCACTATAAAAGCCCAGGCTAATCATCTCTGTTTTTCATTTTTGCTGAGATATTTGAATAGTATAGAATTTTAAGTTAACACACACAGTATACAATGACAGCCTTGGAATCGCAAACGTTGCAGAGAGAGCAAAGAAGCCGTTTTTTGAAGCTCGGTAATGAGGCTTCGGACCCATTTGTAATCCCAAATGTGTCGCCAACGTCGACACCAGTGCTTGAGCCATGTCAGGGATTACAGTCGTTGTCCTTGGGAGCCGACCAGGCATTGGTGAGAGACAGATCGATCTCCATCGTGGAGTTGAAGTAGATGGCGGACGACGGATACGCAAAAACGTCTGATTTGCATTAGGATGTCTTAACGAACATACGATTTCAGTTCTGGTTACTTCGCTATTTGGGGGTACGCTTAGCGCTTTTAGTTCATATGGTGATGGTGTAGCATCATGAAACAATAAATGTACATTTTATGAATTTTGCCGTTGAATGTAGGCCGAGGGCTGAAAAAGCCAACCATGTCTGTAGTTGTGACAACGGCCATTGCGTTGCATGCGGAGTTTGAGGACCGAAAAATGTAGCCTCTCGCTGCTGCTCTCGCTGATGCTCTTGACGCAGCCATTCGTAAAAGGCTGTCCGAAGAAGAGTTGAATCTACATGTTGAATTACTACGGTGTTCCGAAAGCCAAACCTTCATTCAGGATGTAAACGAACCTAGTTATATACAAGTTGAGGGCAGCGCCCTCCGCACTCAGAGGGAATAGCATTCAGAAGAGAGGATAGAACTCATTGTATTTCCTGGCGTAGTAAGCCGTCGACATACCTCCTAAAGCGACGAGCACTAGAGGCAATGGCTTGCGAAAATTTGTGGGGATTGCTCGCCCAAGTCCTGCGACAAGCAAGGTACTCGAAGTGCCCAACGCAAGCTCCAATCCCCAATCGGCGTTCTGCTTCAACAAGTATCCTGCTGATCCGTAGAGGATCGAGATGGTCAAGCCGGCCACAGCGGAAGGCACAGACCCCTTGCGAGCGTAGCCCATTATTCCGCCAACAGCGCACAATCCTGACAACGTGAATGCTGGGTGTTCCATTGTAACCGTATACTTTCTTCTACGTGCGAGTAAATAGGAGTTGTATTCAGAGGCGCAATGCTTTGAGTAGAATAATCTTTACACTTCAAAGAGCATATAAAGGTTCACGGGTGCTAAGAGGATGGAAAATCCCCGACCAATGAGAAGATACCCGGACCAATTTGGGGAAACTAACCAGTCCATATTATTACACATGGCGTGGTTGCCCACGAAAGACGGCCATGTGAGCTGTGCCTTGCACAGCTCAAGTCGTCGCTAGTCAATGGCACCCAGCCAACCCAGGGCCTCCGGATACCAGGATACCTCTAGCCTAGGACGTAGAGAAGGACACAAAATACAAACAGAACATCAGCGGCCATTCCGGGGTCCCGGAATGGCCGTATGTGGCACACAAAGTGAGGGAACATCATGTGCACAGCTGCTCCGGATATACCCTTTTAGGCCACCCATCTATGGAAGATCCATACTGCTGTTTTCACGATACAGAGATTACGATTCACGGGTCCTTCAGACAGGCGGCACCTGGAATATAGCAGTGTGGCACCCCAAAAGTACACCAAAATGTAGCTTAGAAGCACAGCTATCCACAGATGGGCTTATATGGCGCCTTGTCCACGTAAATCCGTAGCTTTTGTAGTCTGAAGCGCTAATACACTCAGTGAAATTTTTGTTGAAGCGTCCGATGTTGAATGCCCACTACTCTTAATTCTGTCTGAGCGTCAAGCAATTTTTTTTAAATAGCCACGGAGCAAACTAAAAGCAATTCATCAGTGAATAGCGAAAGATCGTAGAGAAGAAGGGAACATAGTCGAGGATGAATATTTCGTCTATGCTATCTAACGGTAGTGACAGCGGCCCAGGTGGTGACGGATGGGAACACAGGGCGGAGGCGATTGAGCAGAAGTCGGCGGGTGTTACAAGGGGCGAAAACGGCGAGAAGGCGATAAAGGTGAAGAGTGGCGGCCAGGGCCCACCGATGGGCGGTAACGGCCAGGAGAACGGTGAAGAGTACCACGAGATCATTCGATCTATGGTGCCGGGAACACACGAGGAGGAGGGAGTGGCAGAGGAAGGGGACGAGGAGCAGGCGCGTACGGGGGCGGAATACGTTGCTGGGTTTGAGAAAAAGATGAACATGATACATCGTCTCGATGTGTTGTCTGGCACGGCCAACAGATACCGCATCACGGCCATCGAAGAAGAGCAGCTCGCAAATATTATACAGAAGACGGAGGACTACACCGAGAACTACATCGAGCGGGTGGTCACAGAGGACATATCGACGAAATACGATCTTTTGGCGGGCAAGGCATCAGGAAATAGAGACTTCAGGTGGGGTTCCACGCGTGATGCAAAAAGAGTCGAGTTGGACGATGACGTGGAGGATTTGAAATTGTTGAGCATGAAGAAGCCTCTCGCCAAGAAGAACGGCAAAGCTGGAGTCACCGTTGCTGCTAAGAAAACAAAAGCCAGACCGAAGAGAAAGATTGATGTTCAGGAGGATTCTGGAGCTAAAAAATCAAAACGAAGAGCTGCTATGAACGCATCAGCTGCCAACGAAGCTGCAGTTGCCGCTATGAACGACGAAATCTACGAGGATGAAGACGAAGCCAATTTAAACGGTAAGGGTAAGAACCAAGAAGACGATGCCCAGGATGACCAATCCAAGATGACAAAAGAGCAAAAAGCAATAATAAAGCAATATGACAACACATTCCTTTCTATATGGAAAGATTTATCACGTAAAGATGGCCCTAAGGTAAGCCGGTTGATGCAACAATCCTCTCAAGCGAAGATGATAAATTTAAAGAAAACTTCTATCTTAGCTGCAAGAGAAGCAAAACGTTGGCAACTCAAAAACAATAAGAATCACAAAGATTTGACCACAAAGGCTAGAAGAGCCATGAGAGAAATGTTCAACTTCTGGAAGCGTAACGAGAGAATTGAAAGGGAGTTGAAGAAGAAACACGAGAAGGATTTGCTTGACAAAGCCAAGAGAGAGGAAGAAGAGAGAGAGGCCAAGAGACAGTCAAGAAAATTGAATTTCTTGATAACGCAGACAGAGTTGTACTCTCATTTCATCGGTAAGAAGATTAAAACGGATGAGATTGAAGGGAAGGATTCTGACCCCAATGCGATGTTCAAAAAGGACAATCAAAACTACGATAGATATGTTAACGTTGATGGAAGCACAAAGACCGAAATAAGTGCAATTGATTTCGAAAACGAAGACGACGAAGCATTGAATAAAGCAGCAGCAGCCAACGCACAAAATGCTTTGGAAGCGGCCAAAAGCAAGGCTAAAACATTCGACACCGATCCAACTCACAATTCTGATACAAATGGAGAAGAGATGAACTTCCAAAATCCTACATTGATGGGGGATATATCCATTTCACAACCAAATATGTTGAAGTGCACTTTGAAGGAATATCAAGTCAAAGGTTTGAACTGGCTAGCAAATTTGTATGAACAAGGTATCAATGGTATTCTTGCTGATGAAATGGGATTGGGTAAGACGGTGCAAAGTATATCGGTCCTTTCCTACTTGGCAGAAACTCATAATATTTGGGGTCCATTCTTGGTTGTCACACCTGCCTCCACATTACACAATTGGCAGCAAGAAATATCAAAATTCGTGCCTGACTTCAAAGTTTTACCTTATTGGGGAAATGCTAAGGATAGGAAGATTTTGAGAAAGTTCTGGGATAGAAAAAGTGTTCGTTACACTAAGGAATCGCCTTTTCATGTGTTGGTGACATCTTACCAATTGGTGGTGGCTGATGCAGCTTACTTTCAAAAAATGAAATGGCAGTATATGGTATTGGATGAAGCACAAGCTATCAAGTCGTCGCAATCTTCTAGGTGGAAATCTCTCTTGTCATTCTCTTGCAGAAATAGACTCTTGTTGACAGGAACGCCCATTCAAAACTCTATGCAAGAATTATGGGCTCTTCTTCACTTCATCATGCCTTCTCTCTTTGACTCTCATGATGAATTTAGTGACTGGTTCTCCAAAGATATAGAGAGTCATGCACAGTCAAACACGCAATTGAATGAACAGCAATTGAAGAGATTGCATGTCATTTTGAAACCATTCATGTTGAGAAGGATCAAGAAAAATGTTCAAAGTGAATTGGGAGATAAAGTGGAAATTGATATCTACTGCAATTTGACGAATAGACAGAAGAAGTACTATCAAATGCTTAAGTCACAGATTTCTGTGATGGATTTGTTGGACTCAGCGAATAGTTCTAATAGTGATGAGCAATCGCTCATGAATCTCGTTATGCAATTCAGAAAAGTTTGCAATCATCCAGATTTATTCGAGCGTGCTGATGTAAGAACAAGTTTTGCATTCAGCAAGTTTTCAGAAACGACTTCATTCTTAAGAGAAACAAACGACCTTAATGTACATTACACAACTAAGAGTGCAATCGACTATCAACTCCCGAGGCTCATATACGATGAATTATTGACACCAAACTATGAGAACAGGTTAGGGTTCCTTCAGAATTTGTATTATACTATGAGTATATTCCACCCTTCAAATGTGGCGCATAATGAGGATTTATCTTGGTTGAAGTTTGCAGATACATCTCCTCAAGAATTATATCACTCGTCTCATAAGAACATAATAGAAAGAGCAATTGAAAGAAAGGAGTATACGGACATCAACTACAGTAAGGTAAGCAGATACAATTATCTTTACGATCTGAAATTTGTACCTAAAAGTAAAATGTTGTTGATACTGGATTATAACAATAATTTTGCCACCGTCAATAATTCTGTTCATTTGAAAGAGATATACTCAATTCGGAACAATGTTTACCAAGACATGAATATCAGTGTTCTCGAACCGGCGGCTGAACCAATAGCTTCGGCAGTTCCGATCTCGGTGAGCTGTTCGAGTAATTCTTTCGTCCAAAAATTTGAAGAAACCCTTTTTAATCAAAGAATCAGGTCAAGCATGATGCCTTTGTCATTGAATAATGAGTGGAATTTGATGAAGGATGGTATTACAATTGATAAGTATCCAAAATCGAATATGCACCCAACTCCTTTGAATAAGTTCATTGATTACTCAGGCATACGGATGCCTTCTATGAACAGATTCATAACGGAATCTGGAAAATTAGCCAGATTAGACCAATTATTGAATGAATTGAAACAGAACGACCATAGAGTTTTAATATATTTCCAGATGACAAAAATGATGGATTTGATGGAAGAATATTTGACTTTCAGGCAACACCGTTTCATTAGATTAGACGGCTCGTCCAAGTTAGATGATAGAAGAGATCTTGTACACGATTGGCAGACCAAGCCGGAAATTTTCGTTTTTCTTCTCTCGACAAGGGCAGGTGGTTTGGGAATTAATTTGACGGCTGCAGATACCGTCATATTCTATGACTCCGATTGGAATCCAACGATTGACTCTCAGGCTATGGATCGTGCTCATAGACTCGGTCAGACACGTCAAGTCACGGTGTACAGGTTGTTGGCAAAAGGAACTATCGAAGAGAGAATGAGAGACAGAGCCAAACAGAAGGAACAGGTGCAACAAGTTGTTATGGAAGGTAAGGCACAAAAGAAAGAAGACAATAAGAATAAGGATGTTGCATTCTTGTTATTGGGTGATGACGAATCGACACAGGAAAATTAGGATTAAAAGTATCCTCAGAACCAAGTCTTATCATATGAAGATAAATGTGATGAGAGCGATGCCTTTGGTGTATATACACCATCATGATTTATTATTTACACTTCATACACTCGTGTTAAATAGTAATTGTACTGAATATTAAATATTAATGCTAAAATCTTCAATTGAATGATCCCGGAGAAATGAATTTTACATGCTATATTTGGTGTTGATTTTGTTGTCAAGCTTTTTGTCAAGTTCATTGATAAATATACTCGAGACATCACCATCTTTGATTGGGTTGAATTCCATTGGTTCATCGCCAGAAAATCTGCCTCTTGAAGAACCTATCTTGGAATCGCTCTGAGAATAAAGTCGACTGTAGTTTTCCTCCAATCTTGAGACTAATTGGTTCTTAGGTAAATAATCAGAATTGTTAGTATTTGAATTCTCATCTATGGAAGTGATTTGAGTCAAATTGACCAAATCTGACATTCCACTGACATTTGAGTTGATGGAGTTCACAGAAAACCTACTATTGAAATTCCCATTACTTCCACCGTTTCCTCCTTTCTGTAGGGAATCAAGAGCGGCTTGGTTGTAAGTCTCATATGATGCGGGAGGTAATATATTAATATAGTTGTCATCGTAAGATACGTGTTCTCTTTTGAATTCAGAATTGGATGATTTTCTAGGTTCTTCCAAAACTGTCAACAAGCCTAACTGCAAACCAGTAGATAGCTTGCTGTATCTCTTGGTCGAACTACTATCTGGCTCACTAGAAGTTGTTGGAGATGAAACACTATTCTTTCTCAACATCTGATGACTTGGCAATGAATAATGTTTTCTAATTGAAGGATTGTGGAACTGTCTTAGATTGTCATCAAATTGATCCAGACCGGAAAGTAACGAGTCATCCCCATCATTGCTTGATTTGGACAATTGATTATTGAATTTGTTAACGCTTATCTTATAAAGCTCGTTTATGGACTTCAATTCATCGTCAAATTGATTGAATATCATGGCCTTTTCAGAAAGTTCATCACTGTTATGTCTTGTAGAAAATGAATATTCTTTAAAGTATTTCAAATTGATGCTCAAGTCAGTCACTTTATTCACCAATGTATTAATATTTGACTCATTTACCGTTACAACGTTATCCTCATCATCATTACTTTCGAAATTCAACACGTCTTGATTACTGTTGATCGTCTCGAGACCCATAGATATCTCTTTATTGATCACGTCAAAATTTTGGAAGATGGACATATAACTGGATGACTCAAGAGTGTAATGATCGAAAATTGATGAGATGATAAGTTGCTTTTGAGCCGAGGACAAGTATGCCTGGCTTTTGTTCAAAATACAGAACTTTGATTTCAATTTGCTCAAAAAGAAATTGGAACTAGGTAATTCATCGAAGGTCAATAGTTGGCAAATTAAGAGCTTTCTCATCTGATTAAACATGTTCAAGATTTGAACTATGTGCTGATATTTATTATCATCGAACACCAGCTTGCTGTCGGAAGTCGTTGAGAGACTCCCAAAAGAATTGGAGCTCCCAGAATTCTCCAAGAGCAAGTCTGACCTGATATTATTTATCAAACAGTATTTCTCCAAAACCTCACCGTTCATGTATGGTAATAGTTTGAAGACACTACTTCTGACAGTAAATATTGCAAGATTCAATGCATTTTCGAGAAGATGAATTATTTCAGCTTGGTAACCAGAACTATCCTGTTGGAGCAACTTTGAACTTTTGAGCTGAAGCATGTAATGAATTATTTTCTTGTTCAACTTATAGTTTTCGAACAAAAACTTATTGAGCGAGTTCAAATTTTTATGACCAAAAATCTTCAACTTCAACTTGTGATATCGGATGTACCTCACCGATGTGACCAACAAGATTTTGAGAATAGTGTGCTTGGTTCGCTCATCTGCCCAAGGCGTGCCATTCAAGCACTTTTGTATCAAATCAATAATCGTGAAGATAGAACTGGTTTGCACATGATTCATTCTGAGCTTGAACTGTGCGCCTGAGAGGGCCATAGTGTAGCTACCACCCTGGCGGCAGATGGCAGACACCCCAGAATTGCTGGATTTCTCCATGCTACTCAACGCTTGTTCGTTTTTCGACAAAACCATCGAATCATCCAAAAGCGTGGAGGTGATCAACCCATACTTGAATTTGTCCCAAAACTCGCCTCGCACACCTTTCATGTCCAAATGTTGTCGGATGAAGCTCGATATACTCTCTCCCGTCCCCCGAAAACCTCCCGCGCCTCGAATACCTCTCGTTTCCTCGATACCCCAGTCACTAGCAGACTGATCTGCGCTGAACTCATGCTCCATCTCCGGCCATCAAACCTTATATGGTCTCTCAAACTTCGAAAATTTTTAGGCTTCTCGCCGATGTATCTGACCAGATGATTATCAGCCACAGCTACCAGTCTCAGATACCAATAGCAAGGTCTATATTCCAGGTCTATAAGGTATAGTTACAGTCTATGAAATTATCACTTTGTTTTGTTTTGTTACCCCAAATTAGGACATCGCTTATATACAGGCAAAGCCCAGTCCATGGACAAAACACTGAAGATGGGTATTCGAGTTCATATGAAAAGTATGTCCAATAGCTATACTAATTAGTCACATGGGAAAGCAACTGAATGGGATATAGACACGATATGGACACGATGTAGTCGTATATGTTAATTAAAACCTATTTGTAGAATTAAGGTGAAAATGAAGATGGAAATGAAAGAACGCTTGTGATCAGAAGCCGTGGTCCGTGCCTATCAGACCGAACCAGTCACTGTCGAAAAAAGAGTTGGTCTCCACGTTGAGATCCTGATTGAGGTCCTGGGGCTTGAAGGAGGCCGAGGCATCGAAGCCGGGGTTGGGGGGCTGTTCGTTGGGATTTTGGGGGAACAGCGGGTCCTGTTGTCTCTGCATAAACTTGAGGCTCTCGCGCTGCCACTGCATCTGTAGATTTGCCTGATTATGCTGCGACGGGTTGAACTGGTCTTTGAAGGCTGGATGATTGGCTTTCGCAGCATCATTGTTCGGCTGGTGAGGATCGAAGACCTGTGCGTTGGGGACGGGCTCAACTTCTGGAAACTGCTGATTCTGTAGCACTGTTTGCGAGCTGGGAACAAAAGTAGTAAAGGGGCTCTGGGCAGGTTGGTGTCCGGCTTCCAGCTTCTTGCGAGGCTGGGGGTTGGTCGCGGGAGTCCCGGGATGTTTTCCCGGTGCACCCATGGGCATTTGTACATTTTGCGACTCCAAGCTGGGAATTTGCGTCTTTTTCCTATTTTCTTTAGGCTTTTGAGGGTAGTTCTGTTGCAACATATGGGGCGAATGCTGTGCTGAATGCTGGAAAGGAGCTTGGCCTTGGGTGTTATGGGCTGCCTGGGTCTGCTGTGGCGACATTTGACCTTGCGGACGTGCCAGAGGCGGCATATGCATATTTTGTTGAGCTTGAAGCTGAGCCTGTTGTCTTAGTAATTGCTCGTGGTACCTCTGCTGTTGTTCTTGCTGCTGCTTCATTGTGAGCAGTTTCTGCTCACTTTGGTCCTGGTTCTCCATAACCCTTGTATTTGCTTGGTTTTTAGTCGCATTGTTCAAAGGCGCATTGGGTTGCTGGTGAGGCATCCTGGGAACGTTCGCCACGTTCTGAGGTCCCGGCATGCCCTGCTGTTGAAGCATCTGTTGTTGTAGCATGTACTGCTGCATCTGCATCTGCTGGAGCCTCCCTGTGTTCTGGTTTCCATCGACATTGGGCCTGTTCCCCGAGGGCGGAGGCATTGAAGTGGGAAATGCATTAGCCTTAACCCGGCCCTCCGCTCGCTCCATGTTTAAAGTCTGGTTCATATTTGGGTTGATCGTGGATTGGAATGACCACAAAGCACACCACCATTCATATAGAAAATTCTCCTCGTTCCCCACGCCGTTCAACAGGAAGCCTCCGTTGCTCTGTATTATCGACATTTTGATCTCCTCAGGCACCTTTTGAGATTCTTTCACTAGCGCATTAGCTGACTCATGCAACCCACTCTTCTTCAAGTAATTGTACATATATATCAAAAGTAGCAATTGAGAGTCTTCAAACACATCGGCTCTCGTGCCCGGTAGCATCGTTACTCTGCTATTCTCCCACAGTTTTTCTGTACCCTGAATTTTCTCCTGGCGGTGGGAGACTTTATTCTGATAAAGTATCAACGTCCACTTATATACAGGCAACAGATTGGCACAGTGGTTCGATTTTCAACTGTATGCCAACGATCGTAAACTGCCTACCACACTTTCTGGTTAAAGTATGTGAGTATTTCTCTACGCTTAATTCGATCTAGCTTTGAAAAAAAATGCAAGTAGGCAAAGTGGTGTTTTATTATTGCAAGTCGTCAATTTCACTTAGTTAGTTTGATCTTAATGTGAAATTTTAACAAGATGCATATTTCAACTATACAGGATATATGCTCTAAAACAAATGGTCAGGTTGCTTCGTTTGCCAGGCAGCAAGCAGGGTCAACAGTATAGGAGATAGAGATGCTTGAAAACGATATTTTGTGCATTCCTAGCCCTAGTAAAAAGGGCAGAATTGGTGTCTAGTGTGAGAGCGGTGTGGATACAACCGGGGTCATGTGACGAGGCCTTATGGCATCGGACATTGCGTCCCAACGATGAGGATACCGGCGTATCTAGGCTATCAAAGGGCCAACCGTACGTAGCCAGTGACTAATACGGGTTCTTGAAAATGCCGTAGGCCATTGGGGGTGTGTCGTTTTTCTTGATGTCATCGGATTTGGTAGCAAGGAGCGCCGGTGGGTAGTCGTGGGCGTCATACACAGGAACAAGGTTACCAGAGGCCTTGTCAAGCTCATAGGTAATGCCATGGATTACGAGGTACTCCAAATTGACGAAAACGGTGGAAAGGAAGAGCACGAAGGGGCTGAGCTGATGGACAATGTAGGTGGTGACAAGGTTGTCAATGTTCATGTCGCTTTGGCCGTGCGGATCTCCCGCTATGTCGCAGTTGCAGCTGCGACGGTGGTTGTGGAAGTTTTTGTGTAGAGTGTGGGGCTCGCCCTTGCAAAGGGGATAATTTTTATAGTTGAAGGCCTTCTCACTAATGGGAGTACACACCTCTCTGTCTGTCTGAAGCTTCCCTAGCAAGTATCCCATCAAAACAAAGTAAGACGACTCGTCGTCCATCCCTTCCTCGTTATCTGAAAATTCACGGTCTCTGATGGGGAGGAATTCCTTGCGTAGCTTCTCCAAAAGCAAATAACATCCCCAGCACTTGCATGTATGCAAAATACTCTCATAAAACTGCGGTCTGTAGTAGATGAACGAGGTTAGAAAGTCGGGAAGTTGAAGAATTCGTATGTTACTGCTAGACTTCGCCTGGGGAGGATAAAAGCCCAAAAAAAAGGCCTCCACTAGCCTCTCGTTTAGTTTGTTGAGAAGGGTACTGGACATGTTGCTGAACATCTTGAATCCAGGCGTGGAAAAATCTATGGTAAGCTTGGAGAGATTGCTGAGGGACATGGTGAAATTTCCAAGAGGTGTCAACACTCTTTCCAAAATCTGATGGGGTCTGAACCACTCAAAATTAGGAAACAACTCCAACTCAAAACTTACAAGGTTAGGGAGGCCTTCGTTCTGTTTGGAAAATTTGGTCAAATCCTCGAAAAAGTTTCCAAAGCATTTGCACTCGTTTTCTCTGTGTTCATCACAGTCAACCCTAAGCGACAAATATGATAATGAGTTTAAATCAATCTTGTTCTCAAGTATGTGAAAATTGAGTCTTCTATCCAATTTTATCGATGTGTCTCTTGGGATTTCAATCTCAAAAGGTAGACCATCGAGAGTCTGTAGACGACCGGCATCTTGTAGTTCGCCTTGATGATCCTCTCGATGATTATGGTATAGGGTAAATGCTTTTAGTTTTAGTTTCATAGTATCGTTAACAAGCTTCAATCTTTTCAAAAGTTCGAGCCCCAACAGATTGTCGGTGGAGCAAGTGAGAGTGAAAAGTGAGTTGAATAATTGAAATGGATAATCCTCTGGATCTATGTCCTCGATTTTCATCAATTCAGACTCACTCAACATTAAAAATAAATTAGTCAAACATGGGGGTGTCATTGGAGATGCCAAATCCTCAAAACTCTTTGCAAAGAGTTTGAAGACCTTGTTTCTGACATTCTCATTCTTCAAAAACTTCCTCAAGTTGGTGATGCTGTGTTTCAAATCCACAAATGTGATGTGGAGAAATGAGAGATCTGTAGAATATTCGCCAAAAAAGTCCATTAGCTCTGTCTGGATAGAGTATATGTTATCACCGCCTGTTTCAAAACACTTATCGAAGACGAAAAACTTCACCTGGCTAATCAAATATTTGTTATCCTTAACAGCGTTGTAGAACTTCAAGAGCCTGTCCAAGGTGAATATGATGGAACTATTCATAAACTTGATACCATTCTCCAGAATATATCGCCTTTCATCTCCTTTATAACTCAATGCAAACTCAGCGTCAAGTACAACAGTCACTCTTTTGTATAACCGCTCCCTTGCAAAGACAGACACTCTGGAGCAAGTAGGCGCTAAATTCACCAAATCAAACTGATCCACAAACTCCATGATTTGCGACAAGACGTTCACATCCAACATATCCAAGCCCATCCGCCTCGTATCCTGTTCAGCCCCATCCTTCAGCTCTTTTCCCTTTTCATTGCCGTCGACATTTTTCTGCGAATTTCTCATCGACCTCGAAGCTGCAATAGATGCAACTTTTGCTAGATTTTCTTCTTCCTTGTCCTTTTCTTTCTCTTCGCTGGAGCTGGTCACCTCCATTTCAAATAGCTGAGCTTCTGCCCTCATCATGCTCTGAAAATAGTTCCAACAACTCAATTTGACGGAGACAGCAATGATGTCAGCAAGAATAGGGGAGATCTCCATAGTGAGGTTTTGACATATAAGAAATTGTTCCACAGACGACCGCAACTTCAATTATCAACCGATAGAGTGACCCCATGATGTACTCGGGATGAACCAATTCTATTGTTGTAGTAGCATATACGTATATAGCGTCTGGTTCACTGTGCAACTTCGCAGTTGGGGAGTGAATGGAATCAACTTTGATGGTTTTGTTGGGGGCATGAAGAACTTGGTTCGAATATAAATCATGTATTGGTATATAGGAGTACATTGACTCATACTTTACTTCAAATCATAGAAAACAAGTACACATTTTGGGATGAAAGCGCCAGATCACCGATCCCAGGTTGCAAAGTCTATATATGGCTAGTGGAATGTTGTAGCGGGAACACCTCAAATAGAAATTTGCAGCTTGATTTCCCATTCGCTGTACGCAGTTCATGGGTCGCATATAGATTACAACCTGGAGCCCAAATTGACATGGATGGCCTTGGCCTGGGTGTACATGGTCAAACCATACTCACCTAACTCTCTGCCTACTCCACTCATCTTTACTCCTCCAAATGGAATGTGAACATCAGAGTCATTGGAGGAATTGATCCAGACCATACCTGCATCAATCTGCGATGCGAGGTTGTGCGCTACAGTGATGTCTTTGGTGAAGATCGCAGCACCCAAGCCATATTCTGTGCCATTGGCATACTCGAGAGCCTCGTCATCAGTGGTGAAACGGCCTACAGCAACAACTGGACCGAAAATTTCCTCTTTGACAATTCTCATCTCAGGCTTCACGTCTGCGAAAATAGTGGGCTTCACATAAAAACCCTTGGCCAAATCACCATCCGAGTTCTTTTCGCCTCCCATAACAACTCTGGCTCCTTCTTCCTTTCCGATCTTGATGTATGACAAGACTTTCTCTTGTTGCTGCTTAGATACTTGCGGTCCAACGACGGCGTCTGAGTCAAACATGTCACCTTGTTTGTAAGCTTCCTTGACGTGTTTTGCAAACTCTGTGATAAATTCGTCGTAGACTTTATCGTGGACGTAAATTCTGGAGGTTGAAGTACAGACTTGACCTTGGTTGTACATTATACCAACAGCGGCCCATTTGACGGCCTGTTCAAGATCTGCGTCCTCGCGCACGATTAAAGGAGATTTACCTCCACACTCTAATGTCACGGCCTTGAGATTGGAGGCTGCAGCCTTCTGGATCATCTTACCAGTAGCAGTGGATCCTGTGAATGCAATCTTGTCAACATCAAGGTGAGACGAAAGAGCACTACCGGCAGTTGCACCATAACCAGAGAGAATATTCACAACACCAGGAGGAAATCCAACGTCCTTGAATATCTTGGCAACGTACAAAAGGGAGAGAGGTGTGATCTCAGAAGTTTTCAACACGACAACATTTCCAGCTGCCAAAGCAGGGAACAACTTCCATGCAGCCATTGCAATGGGGTAGTTCCAAGGAATAATCTGTCCACATACTCCGTATGGCTCATGTACGGTGTAGGCAAGCTTTTTGGGGTCGTTTTGTATAACCTTTCCCATGATCTTGTCTGCCCAACCGGCGAAGTATTTTGCGCAACTGATGGTCTCGTCAATGTCGTACACAGCATTCTGCTCTTTGGTCTTTCCCGAATCCCATGCCTCCATCGCACCGATCAAGTCTCTGTTCTTTTCCAAAACGTCTGCCACCTTCAATATCAACTCGCCTCTCTCGACACCCGAGACGGTTCTCCATTTCTTGAAGGCCGCACGGGCGGCCTTGACTGCAATATCGACATCTTCTGCCTCAGCTGCATACACTGAACCGTTGATCTCACCTGTAGATGGATTGATCGAGTCCAATGTCTTGCCTGCCTTCGATTTCACGAACTCGTTGTTAATGAACAACCCTGAAGGTTGAGTGAACTTTTGTCCGTCTGGCAAAGTAACTTCGTATTCCAATGGGAGTGTCATTTTATATTATAATTTACTGATCAATCCTGGAGTACAATAAACTTGTGTTTATCCTCAATATATGGTATGATCTACTGTCAAAGGAGCAAATTGATTCCCTCTGGATGTTGGAGCACTTTATACGGGGAAGAGTGTTATCGATGCGGCTTCTCAATGAGGAAGTTGTAACCCGAAGCGTATTTCCGCTAAGAATCTCGTTTCCGAGACATTGACAAGGTAGTTGCCCTATAGTAAGGGAAGACGATTGATTAATAAATCAAACATCGATAGGAAAGTGCGCTCTGGCCCTCAATGGCGAATATGAACCAATTATAGGCTAGTTGACTTTGCACCAAAGTTTATTCAATTCGGGGTATTGTGGGCATTTACTAACAATCGATCAATCGAGGTGCAACTAAAGGACGATTGAAAGTTGAAAGAACGTTTAGGATTCGCTAGAGTATGTAGAATGTAGGCTGATTTTGGAATCTGTGCATGTTCCATTTTCTGTAGGTGTGTAGAAATGCAAATCATCAAAGTAAATCATCACCATGTAGATTTCTACATCAATTTGAAAAATCCAGTCTATAAACGAGAATTGCTAATATATGATGAATCTCTCGGTATTTGAAGGGCCCAGTCCTGCTGGCAATGATTTCCGCAGTGACACGTTCACGACACCGACATCGTCGATGATTGTTAGTTTGGCTGAAACAACATTGGGTGACTCAGTGTATAATGAAGATAAGAAGACCATCGAGTTGGAAAATATGGTAGCAGAAATCGCAGGAAAGGAGGCCGGGTTGTACTGTGTATCTGGCACCTTGTCGAACCAGATTGCATTGAGAACCAATCTTTACCAGCCTCCGTACAGCATTATGTGTGATTACAGGTCCCACGTATTGGTGCACGAGGCCGGTGGTATTGCTACCTTGTCGCAGGCAATGACACAGGTGATCAGGCCAAAAAACGACAGGTATATGACGTTGGAGGATGACATTCTCCCCAATTTCGTTCCCGATGATGGCGAGATCCATGGAGCACCCACAAAATTGATCTCCTTGGAGAACTCCTTGCATGGAATGATTTACCCATTGGACGAGATCAAGAAGATTTCTGAGTTTTGTAAGGAGAACGATGTGAAGTTGCATCTCGATGGAGCACGATTGTGGAACGTTTCTGCTGCTACAGGCATACCCATGAAGGAATATTGCGCACCCTTTGATTCGGTATCCTTGTGTCTTTCCAAGACATTGGGCGCACCGGTAGGAAGTGTTCTCGTTTCTAGCAAGAAGTTCATTTTCAAGGCAAATCACTTCAAAAAGCAGAACGGAGGTGGTATCAGACAATCGGGTCTTTTAGCCTCGATGGCCATCTGTGCTATCAAGGAGAACTTCCCAAAGCTCAAACGGACCCACGAAATGGCAAAAGAGGTGGGTGATCTCTGCAAGGAGATAGGAATTCCTCTTGAACATCCCGTGGAGACCAACTTTGTTTTCGTGGACTTTGTCAAGGCCAAAATTGACAATGATGTTTTCTCATCTTTGGGTGCAAAGTACGGTATCACGGTATATGGTTCCCGTTTGGCATTCCATCACCAGACTACAGACAAAAGTTTACAGAGCTGTAAGAAAGCATTGATAGAAGCTTATGAAGATTCCAAGAGTAGCATACGGGAGGCTCTGGGTACAACAAGATTTTACAGTGCTAAATAAATTCCATCAATCTGTAGTAATTAATATAGTGCGACTTCATATTAGATTTATCTCTGATCAATGGACGAGTTGATCTCATGTCTTGAGAAGTCAGTAGATGTGGACAGGCAGTCCTTGTACGTCTTCTCTACCAAGGTTAGTCCTAACTTGATCTCCCACCTTCATGATGACTATAATTTCGAGGTATTGCTAAGAAAGCTCACATTAACTGAGCAGGTGAGAATACGTTCACTCAAAGATGCTGTCGCTCGAGTGAAAGCATTAGTGAGCAAATTATTCGTCAGGATCATTCTTAATTACTTTGTTCTGAAGTTTGATGCACAGGGGTGTCCTGATCTATGGGCTGACATTCCATTCCAGCATAATAGTTTCGGAAAACCCACGTTGAGTCACAACTTCGCTTTCAGTATCAGCACCTCCGATCATGTTATTAGTGTCGCTGTGCAAACGAAGCTGCAGAAAGACATAGGAGTCGATTTGTCTCATAAGTCGCAACAGAGCATATCTTCTGTGGACTTCATGGATCAGTTTCGGCCGATATTTCTGTCGACAGAGGTCGTGATGTTAAATCATATAGCAGATGACTTTCAAAGATACATGGCATTCAATCAACTCTGGACTTTTAAAGAAGCATTTACAAAACTCATCGGCACGGGCCTCAACATAGATCTTGCCTCTTTCTCTTTTGACTTGAAGCCTTGTGCTGTATCGGAAGAGGATCCAATTTTGGATGAGGTTGGACTTTTAGAAAAAACTTGCATCAAATGGAAAGATGACACTACAATAGATATCCACAACCTTGATTTGTCAGACATGAGTGGAGTCCCTTCCTTAACTTCTGCTTGTCTTTATTGCTACACAGGGGTGATGGAACGAGGTGAAAGAAGAGAATTGCCTGTTTTTGTTTCTATTATCACCCAGCACCCTTTTAAAGAGCCAAAGGCATTTTGCATTAACTTTGCGAAACTCCTAGAGATGTCTGAAAGTAGAGGAACTCAACTCGATTGAAACGTATTTGTCTGTCCCGTGTACAACTATATCAGATTATGATTAAATAAACATCTAATGAACCTACTTCATCACTTCTCCCTTGAGATCCAACATTTCTCACCTCTACATCTACAATGTAAGGATCGCATCTTGCATGTTGCTTTGAAGACCGCACACCACCACGTCTCTCTCATCGATCAGACTGATTTGACCTGGCAAAACAGAAGATGCCTAGCCTATTGCAAAAACCAATTTTCATACAGTATACATGAAATATCATAATTATTTTCAGTATCAAAGCCCAAGGTAAAAGTATAGCATGATAGAAAGTCCACAATTGAAGAGTTTTCTAGTCGAAAAACATGAAAAGTATTTCAAGAGGTGTTTGAATGTCCTACCTTCCCAGGCCCAATCTGAGGAACCAAATAAACTTGGAATAGTTTACTTTTGCTTACATGGTTTGGACTTAATCGATCGACTAGATCTCAGTGATGACGAACGAAAGCAGCATGCTGAGTTCATCTATAGGCATATAGTTGATGACGATTGCTCCGGGACTCAAGGTTTCAGAGGTTCGGTGACATATAGCTTGCCGCAACAGGAAGAAGGATCATATGATCTACCAACTTTATCAGCTACTTTCTTTGCATTGGTCAATCTCTTAATTCTCAAGTCCAACTATGTCCAGAGAATTGATAGACATAAGATCATGCTCTTCTTGAATAGTTTACAGGTTAAGACGGGAGAACAAAAAGGTTCAATCAAAACGACTTTGGACACGAAGGGAAATCCCTTTGGGGATACCGATCTCAGGTACTGTTACATCGCATCTTGCATTCGCAAACTCTTGAAATATGATGAGATTCCTGAAGCTGAAAGGATCAATGATATCGATACGGTGGCATTGAGGAACTACGTTTTAGGGACAATCAATTATAATGGGGGCTTCAGTTCTGCCTCCTTCGCCGAGTCCCACTCGGGCTTAACATTCTGCGGAGTGGCTTGTCTAGGGCTTCTAGATTATGACTTCAACGACAAATCATGGGCGGAACTCACAAAGAGTTGGCTTGTCCACAGACAAGTAAGCTTGCACACTGAAATAGAGAAAGAGTTATACGAAGACGAAGACATTGGAGGTTTTAACGGAAGAGACAACAAGTTTGCCGATACATGCTACTCGTGGTGGGTGACGTCGAGTTTGAAGATCATCGATGCCAAAGGATTGGGCGTATTGAACCTCCCTTTGGCTGCAAGATATTTGTTGAACGAAACCCAAAATCAGATGATGGGAGGCTTTGGAAAGGACCCGGACACATTTCCCGATCCCATTCACTCGTACCTTGCTATCGCCAGCTTAAGTTTATGGAAACCTCAAAAAGCTATGGGGTATCAAAATGAACATTGCTTGAAGAAAGTCGATGAAAAATTGGTTATATCCGAAAATGCAAAACGCTTTCTTGACAAAACCATCAATTTCACGGACTAGGATACACATTGAGTCTCTTATCACCCTCATCGACTCGTTTAAGTCATCATTTTGAGGCCTTTGAAGGCTTTTCATGTGCCTTCTCCAATATGACACTGCATATAATATATACAAATACACCGAATAGAGGACCTCTTATATCAAATAGATTCTGGACAGAGCACAGTGGTCAACAACAATTACTCATTATCCTTGTATTGAAGCAGCTTAGCTTAATTGAATACTAACGGACCATCTTCTTCTTTGCCCATTAATCGATGACTACAAATGAGCCGCACGAAGACAACAAAAAGCCAGGTACTTTAACTCATCTCATCGCTGGTTCATCAGCTGGCCTTATATCAGCAGTAGCTTTGCAACCCCTAGATCTTTTGAAGACACGATTGCAACAGCAGCAGATGGGCGATGCCAAATTTCGGACCACCATTACGAAAGAGTTGAAAAAGCTCACAAGGTTCAAGGAATTGTGGAGAGGTGTGCTTCCGTCCACTTTGAGAACATCCATAGGAGCCGGCTTGTACTTTACTTTGCTTTCATCGACTAGATCATACATTCATACACACAGAGAGAAGTACAAGGAAATGACCACTTCCGCTTCATCAATTCTCCCCAAACTATCGCATTTAGAGAATCTCGCGACCGGATTCGTTGTTAGAGCAATCGCTGGGTTGGCGACCATGCCCATAACGGTCGTCAAGACCCGCTACGAGTCTAATTTATACCATTACAATTCGATGTATGAAAGTGTCCAGCTGATTTACGTGAATGATGTTATCGGAGGGAAAGGAACAATGAAAAACTTCTTCAGAGGATCCATTGCCACCCTCTCGCGAGACTGTCCGTATGCTGGCATCTACATCTTGTTTTACGAAGCTTTCAAGAACGACTTGGTTCCTGCCTTAGTCATTCCCTTTACTGAAAATATGTCATTATCGTCGTCTGTCATAAACTCGACGTCTGCTTTCATGGCGGCCACCACGGCCACGACCATCACTGCCCCCTTCGACGCAATAAAGACCCGGCTTCAACTCAGCCCACAAAGCTCGCCTGTCCAGTCTATCAAAGCCACCACGAAACTATTGCTCAAAGAAGACGGTGGTGTGAAAAATCTCTTTAGAGGACTCTCTCTTCGTCTAGGAAGAAAAGGCTTGAGTGCTGGTATAAGTTGGTGTGTCTACGAAGAGCTCATCAAGCACAACTTTGGTCGTAGGCTAACATAGAAGCCCTCCCATCGAATATCTCAAATCATCTTGTAAATAGGTTTTTGATATATCCTGTAGATAAATGCTATAAGATACCTCGGAAGTTTCAATCCCCACAAGACTTTAGAAGTTAAGGAAAAGTCATCAAAAGTTACGCCTTTGCGACGCTGTAGAGGAACATCAAATCAGTATGAACGAAGAGCTAGTTAATAGCGCTGTTGGGTTTTTGAAAGACCCCAACGTCTCTGGATCTCCGTTGACGAAGAAAGTCGAATTTTTAGAATCAAAGGGTCTCAACCAGCAAGAGATTGAAGAGGCACTCAGAAGAGCGAAAGATGGAGGAAATGGGGGTGTAGAGAAATATGCGGTCCCTCATAATACTGGGATATCTCCAGTTGCACCGCCAATCGATTATTATAATGTTGCACCTGAGATACCCGAGCGAAATTGGAAAGACTATTTTATCATGGCCACAGCGACAGCCGGGGTAGCGTATGGATTGTATCAAGTTGCTAGCAGGTATTTACTTCCCAGTCTCATCCCCCCGTCGCAGAAGTCTATTGAGGATGACAAGGCTAGAATAGATGAGGAGTTTGCTAAGATTGATAAAGTGTTGGAACAGCTCAGTAAGGAGCAAAAGGAGGTCAACGTTTCGAATCAAGAGAAGCAGAAGGAGCTTGAGGTAGTAATCGAGAACATAAACGACTTCTTGAGCAAGTACAACAAAGATAAGTTGAAATTTGATGATGATTTGAAGTTGATGAAGCTCGAGGTTGACAACTTGAAGAATAATATCGAGAAAAATATGGTGATAAGTAAAGATAACATTCACGACGAGTTGCAAGATATTGGGGAGGAATTGGTTTCGTTAAAGAATCTCATGAAGATCAGGGCCGAAAAGTCCTCTGGTGAATCTGCTTCCTCTAGGAAGCTTCCGCCAGTTTCTTCGATTCCCTCTGCATCGGAGGTATTGAAAAGGGCCAAAGAGAAGGCTGGAAACACATCCGACAGGAACTCGGGATCAGACGCATCTGCAAATGTATCCCCAGAGCCTGCTAAGCTAGGTATCACACCTAGCGTAACTGAGAACGGTATATCTGCTGCTGGTATTCCAGAGTGGCAAATGAGACACAAAGAAGAAGAAATCAGCGCCTCCAAAAAGGACGACGTTGTAAATGAAAGTATAAACAAGATAGGAGTACCCGCGTGGCAACTAAACACTGCAAACAAAAACACCACCGACGAGAGTTCCAAAGGAGACACACCTGATCATGGTATTCCTGAGTGGCAGAAAACTGCTTCCTGAGTCATCAGCTCTATTTTTTAACTCGATCCAAGTCAACAATGTTTTTTCTAGCACGAGAATTAACGATATCGTTCTTTCGCCTATGCTATTAGAGCTACAGATGGCGTTAAAGCTATATAATTTATATCCTTTTTGTATATATAATCAAGTCGATAATCTAGTTCTCGAATATCCATGAAAATGAATTTTTCATTTTTATCAAATCTCTCCATACTTATTGCATAATTTCGTATCCAATGGAGGAACTATCGCTCAAGAAACTTGTGGGTTGGTCTGTAGCTAACAATGTTGCACCGAAGAACTTCATATCTCTATATGGTCAATTTGTTAAACGACAACCAATCGATGATAATGAATATTCAACCATAGTGCTCTTGGATGATAAAACAAACAGTGTAATGTTCACCGAGAAGAAGAGAAATCTTGTAATCAGTCTCTCCCTCAGCTCAGTTGAACAATTGGGTAAGTTTTGGACCAATTTCAGTAAGAATGATGAAGAAGGAGAGGAACAATATTTGATAAAGTTGAACAAACACCTTGGCATGCACCTCAGTAAAATCTCAAAAGATGTGGTCGGGGAGTTCGCAAGCAAGCAATTTCGGGACTACACTAGAAGCTTGATTGATCAATGCCAGAAAAAAGATGGTTTAACCAAACACCAAACAACATTGTTGAATCAAACAGTGTCGATTTGGGTCTCTTTGACCAGTTTTTTGAGGAACTTGGATGCAACGTTATTGCGCGATCTCAAGAGCCTTTTGGCTGATAAACAACTCATCAACTTGAGTAACTATTTGTCTGCAAAGTTTCAACTGCTCTCAAAGGGCGATGATTCGTGTCCTTCTAAGTTCGTCTTCGACGATGAAAAGCATCGAGGGACAAACAAAATGAGGTTCAAGCATATAAGCTTAAACAATCTAAGCCTGAAAAACTTCAGACACATAGCATTCATCAAAAAGTACATCTGGTTTTCATCGACAATAAAAAGATGGAAGTTTCACGATAATGATCACGTATTGAACAATTATGTCAACACCTTTCATTCCAGTGACGTGAGATCCAGCATCTTAGTGACTGATATCATCTGCTCCATATTTCGATCAATCGTTTTGGCATACGACTCCAAGGAGACGCCTACTGTTATGTATGTGTGGAGAAATTTTGTGGTGACAAGGCTACCGTTGGTTTTATCTACTATAAATTTAACAAGTGAGAAAGAGAAGGCAAACCTAGAGGATTGCATAATTGATGCATTCGGCTCTATTGAAGGTCCAATTGCCGACACTTTCAATAATATGGAGTTGGGTAGCCACATAAGCTATGATCTTAGACATGCATTTGTAAAAAGTTGTATCAATAGAGAACTTCTACCGGTTCAATCATTTTTCAAAGTCTTCCCTACAGACATCAAGATAAATCAACAAACATTAATACATGATCTCAACCAATACAAGGGACCCATATCAATACATGAACATTTGGACGAGAAGCTTCTTAGCATTAATTGTGAGTTCACTTCTCTAGAAGAATCTGGTCTCATTGAGTTCATGAATTCTTCGCCAAAAATGATGGAATTCCAATCAGATGCCCAGTTGGAGCTTGGATCAATTGTCTCCAAAGTGATGGACGACTTGATTTACGAAAAGAGTCACGCAAAGCTAGGTCGATTATTATTATCAATCGTCAACAACTTTGACGTTTTGAACTTGATTGTTTTCAATCTAGAAAATGGGCCGTATACTATTCTATACAAGTTGATCAACTACATTGACACAGAGGATTTCAATGCAGATGAGGATGATAATTTCCAGGATCTTTATTCGTACTTTGGTATCACACTTTTAAGTATCATTCTCGTTTGCAGAACATACGACATCGAAATGTCAAAATTGAGCATAAAAGAATCATACACTGTTGACTATCTACGAAATCTTTACTATGGATTGTGTGATAATTTGACCAATAGAGAACATGACGCAACTGATGAGGAGAAGCAAATCATCTCAAACTATAATAGCTTATTGAGTGAGTGGATCAATGCATTGTTCGATGATGCAAATGAGGGATTGTCGGATGAGCTTATGAAATCGATCAAGGTGAAACACATTTACAAGATGATCCCTCTAATCTATCAGCAAGCCATTGTTGCATATAATTCTGGTCTCATAGACTTGCTGATTGTTAGTAACGGTATTGACTATTTGACTCAGGCTTTCTTGATTCCGTGTAACTCCTTCATAATCATCTGGTTGTTGAGGAACATCAATACCAGAAAAGATGACCTTCAATCGACTTGGGTGAAAGCCTTGTTTGAGATAGTCAAGTCTACGACTGGAAACGATTTTTCTCAAGATAATGAAACCTCTTCAGTGACTAAGTTAGTATATAATATTGCCGGCGAAAGATTGCTACAAACTTTGGAGGGACTTTCTTCGCCGGGTAGAAATGACGAAGTTGATGAAATGTCTGGGAAGATCAAAAAGATAGTCGATAGTAGATTTTACACCACCAAATCAAGAAAATGCAGGTCCGAATGTGCTTTGAGTATTTACCAAGACTTCAAGGCAGAATTTCTCAATGTCACAAATGGAAGAGGCGACTTTATTCTTGTCAACCAAGTTAGGGATATGGGAGAGCCTGAATTAATCAGATTTCTACTTGAAGAAATCATAGGATATCAAACCAATCCCACTGAGGATTCTAAGATATTTCTACACCTTGTCGCTTACATGATATGCGTTGATTCAGTTGATTCTAATGCTGATATTGATTATTGGATGGGTCAACTCAGTTCCATTCTGCCAACTTCAGATGACAAACCACACCTCACTCCTGGTGCGAGAGCAAGCGATACATTCAAGTTCTCCATGTCGCATCATTACTCCAGCATATTTGATGAGATTTCGAGCACCAAAAGTGAAGACGAGGATAATTTGTTCAGCGATGAATCGAAAGCATCAACGAGTCCTAAACTTGAGGAGTACAAATCAAGGGCCAACCGTTTGAATTCAATTCTACGCTTTTTGCAGCCGTATAGAGAGCGTGCTTCTAGCAGAGACAGTTCTAACTTGAGCGACTCCTTGATCGTCTTGAACTCGATACTTCGGGAAAATTTGCAATCTCTCACTATATAAATTCTGCCTAAATTTATACAAAATCATATTCTGCATTATGAATGCTCATTATAGGGCTCTGAAATGCCATTGCGTCCATCGCCCCGAACGGGTTGTCCTCCTCTCTGCTGTCCAGTCCGTCTACCACATCCGACGCTAGTGACCCGACAGACGCAGTGAATATTGCAGTTGGTGAATGTTCACCATCACCGTAGACCGTCATTTCATACCCCGGTTTTCAATCGGCTGTTAAATCATCTCTAAAATGCAACACTCGCACTACACTAGCCACGTAGGCCATAGACACGACGAGTCGATAAACATCTTTACCTCGAGCGTTCAAAGAGTCGGTGGAAGAGTACGGATAACTTCTGACCCGTCTGGCATTCTGACCTCATCTCCGAAGCAAGACCCTACTTTGATTTTTCACTACAGATGTGGCACCAGAACTCGTCATAGGGAAAATATTCAAGAGCAGTAAACGGGATACAGACACTCTCACTACAGTCTGCGGTACACGTCTTGTCATCTCACACCTACAATGTCTTCCAATGGGCGTTTATATCGCCATTTAATGATTATGGACGTGTCAGGTGAAGTTGTCGCGTTACAAATATCGCGTCATTTGAAGGCATCTATAATTTATTCTTTTTATCTTAGTGGCAACCAAAATTATCATTTTATTAGTCTATAAGCTTACAAAAATAGTACAATATCCATCTCAGTAGAAGGTATAACACAAAAGAATTGTCTGATAGTATATCTGTCAATACTGGACTTTGAAAGTTGCAAAACAGAGAGTTATATTTTGCTAATAATTAGTGATCAGGACAACGGCAGCTAGATAAGCCGTTAATCAATGATAAGGGAGTAAATACAATGGAAATTAATGTTGAGAATGGTCTGTCACAGGACCAGGCACATTCATTGCCTGTGGGATCGCAGACGCTTTCGTCACAGATTGAGATGACAGACGCAGCAAAGAGGATTCTCAAGAAGAAACGGCCAAATGGGAACGAGGAGCCGTCTGAGTTTGAACGAGAGCTTTTGGATATGACTCAGAGCGTACGCGAGATAAGCAGTGAGGAGGATCAGGGCTGGGAGCGGCCAAAATTGCCAGATACATTTGAACCTCTGAAATCAGACGTGACCTTCCAGCAATTAGACGCAGAGGAGTTCGGTGAGGGCGACAGCACGATCGCCAGATTCTTTGGTGTCACTGAGGAAGGACACTCCGTTCTTTGCAATGTCACGGGGTTCTTGCATTATTTCTATGTCCCCGTTCCGAAGGGATTCATCAAAAATCAGCATTTGGCACAATTCATCAGCTACTTGAAAGTAAATTACGATGGTGTACATGACGTCGAAATTCACTTAAAGGAGTCGATTTGGGGCTACAACAAGAGCATCAAGACTGCATTTTTCAAGTTAGTGGTCAATAATTCAAGAAACATAACCAAAGTAAGATCAGCATTTGAAAGAGGCGAAATTAACTTCGAAGGCTTGTTTCAAGGGCCTTGTGTCTCTTACGATAATATTAACTATTTATTAAGACTCATGGTGGACTGCAAGATAACCGGTATGTCATGGATCACTCTTCCAAAGGGAAAATATAAAATGGTGTCATCCAGTCTTGTCGTCTCTACATGTCAAATTGAGTGCTCGATTGATTACAGAGAGCTCGTTTCGCACCCTGCCGAAGGCGAATGGTTAAAAATTGCACCCTTACGTATCTTGTCCTTTGACATCGAGTGTGCTGGTAGGAAGGGTATTTTCCCCGAAGCAGAACACGATCAAGTGATCCAGATTGCAAATGTTGTGCTGAAATACGGTCAGAAAAGACCTTTTATCAGGAACGTTTTTACCGTTAACACCTGTGCAGCAATCATCGGTTCGCAAATATTGGAAAATACGACTGAAGAAGAAATGCTCATGAAGTGGAAAGACTTTGTGGTCAAGCTGGACGCTGATGTCATTATTGGATATAACACTGCAAACTTTGATATTCCATACTTATTGGATCGTGCAAAGGCTTTGGGATTAAGAGACTTTCCCTATTTTGGAAGATTGAAAGCAGTGAAAAATGAAGCTAAGGATTCCGTCTTTAGTTCTAGGGCATATGGAACAAGAGAAAACAAGGTCGTCAATATTGATGGAAGGATGCAACTCGATCTTCTACAATTCATCCAAAGAGAATACAAACTCCGTTCTTATACCTTAAATTCAGTTTCCGCTCATTTCTTAGGTGAGCAAAAAGAAGACGTTCAACATTCAATCATCACTGATTTACAAAATGGAACCAAGGAAAATCGTCGTCGTTTAGCTGTTTATTGCTTGAAGGATGCTTATCTTCCTTTGCGGTTGTTAGAGAAGCTTATGTGCTTGGTCAACTACACTGAAATGGCAAGAGTTACTGGTGTTCCGTTCTCGTATCTATTGTCAAGAGGACAGCAAATTAAAGTCATTTCGCAGCTATTCAGAAAATGCTTGCAAGATGATATAGTCATTCCCAACATGAAAAGTGAGGGTACAAACGAGGAGTATGAGGGTGCAACAGTCATAGAACCAATCAGGGGATATTATGATCTGCCTATAGCAACCTTGGATTTTAGCTCTTTGTATCCCTCTATTATGATGGCTCACAATTTGTGTTATACAACATTAATCAACCCTCAGACAATAAAGGCATTCAATCTTTCGGAAGATGACTACACCAAGACACCCAATGGTGATTACTTTGTCAAGGAACATAAGAGAAAAGGATTATTGCCAACAATTTTGAATGAATTATTGACTGCTAGAAAGCAGGCAAAAGCAGACTTGAAAAAAGAGACTGATCCTTTCAAACGTGATGTTCTTAATGGAAGGCAGCTAGCTTTAAAAATATCAGCCAATTCTGTCTATGGTTTTACGGGAGCAACGATAGGTAAATTACCATGCTTGGCAATATCCTCCTCAACAACTGCCTTTGGAAGAGTAATGATCGAAAAAACAAAAAATGAAGTCCAAAAGGAGTATTCTATCGCCAATGGACATCCATACGATGCTCAAGTCATATATGGTGATACTGATTCCGTCATGGTTAAATTCGGATATAAGGATTTGGAGACTTGTATGAAATTAGGGGAACAGGCTGCAAATTTCGTATCAACGAAATTCATAAAGCCAATAAAATTGGAATTTGAGAAGGTATACTTCCCATACTTATTGATCAACAAAAAGAGATACGCCGGCTTGTATTGGACAAGACCCGACAAATTCGATATGATGGACACGAAAGGAATTGAAACTGTAAGGAGAGACAATTGTAGATTGGTTCAGAATGTCATCACCAATGTTTTGAAGTATATTTTGGAAGACAGAGACGTTGAAAAAGCCCAGCGTTATGTGAAGCAAGTCATTGCTGATCTTCTTCAAAACAGAATTGATCTTTCCCAGTTGGTCATAACTAAAGCATATTCAAAGCAGGACTACGCCGCTAAGCAGGCGCATATTGAATTAGCAGAACGGATGAAGAAGAGAGATCCTGGTTCTGCTCCGACTTTAGGAGATCGTGTTGCCTATGTCATTATCAAAAATTCTTCCAGTGATAAAAACTATGATAAATCTGAAGATCCTTTATATGTTCTAGAGCACTCCTTGCCAATCGATGTGAAGTACTATCTAGATAACCAATTGACAAAGCCTTTGGAGAGAATTTTTCAGCCTATCTTGGGTGAATCGAAGACAAAGGAGTTGCTCGCTGGAGCGCATACGAGAACGGTTAAGTTTTCAGCTCCTAAGACTGGAGGATTAATGAGATTTGCAAAAAAGACTGAATTGTGTAAGAACTGCAAGACTCCTCTCAAGTCCGATAACAAAGGTGCTTTATGTGGCAACTGTATCAAGGAGGCTCCTAAATTATATGGAAATGCTCTTTCTCAGATGAACTATTTCGGAAGCAAGTACTCTCGTCTTTGGACGGAGTGTCAAAGGTGTCAGGGTTCACTTCATCAAGAGGTTCTTTGTTCCAACAAAGATTGTCCTATTTTTTATATGAGAAAGAAGGCCCAAAAGGACGTTCATCAACAGGCTCAAGAGCTTATAAAATGGGAAGAAACAGTGTGGTAAGCTGTATCGCATGTGTATATTAGATACTACGTATTACAGATCTAATTTTCTGGATAAATGAGGAATTACAATTTGAAGATTATAATTTGATACATATATGAATAAAATAAAACAAACCATATCATTAAATTTACTCAATGTACTCGAATTTATTAGAGTCATCAACTTCCATCGAGCTACCACTCATGTTACTCTTCGGGGCGAAATAACTGTCAGCGTTTTGGGTCATAAATGCAACATCACTAGAGTTTGTCCTTTTGAATTTGGGAGTTTGTCCCTTTGAAGATTTTTCTGAGGTAGAAGCAAGCGGAGTCGAACATGCAGAGTTACCACTACTACCACCATTTCCGAATGTACCATTGTTAAAACCACCTTCATTTGGACTAGAGTTCAAATTCGAAGTCAAGGCACCAGGAGAGTGCTCAGGATTTTTGATTGAACTCTTTTTCAAATTCTTTGCGAAGTCTGATGTTCTATTGCTGTTATTTTGTTTCGAAAGTTCCTTGAGTTGCTTGATGTTATGAATACATTTACTTATGGTCTGCATTAATAACTTGGGTTTCAATGGCTTGGATACATAATCATCCATACCCTTTGCCAAAGATTTTTCTCTATCACCCAACATCGCATGCGCAGTTAATGCGATTATAGGAGTTCTGAAGCTCAACGAGTCAATAGGATTAGACTTCTTCTCCCATTGTCTTATTTTCTCGGTTGCCTCAAAACCTCCCATGACAGGCATCTGCACATCCATCAAAACCACGTCGTATTTACTTGCCTTGAGTGCCTCGTATGCTTCTAAACCGTTCTCGACTACTTCGACTTTATGACCTTGTTTCTCCAAAATTCTGACTGCTAATTTCTGATTGACCAAGTTATCCTCTGCCAACAATATCCTATAGCTTATTGATTCATCAGTATTCTGTGAGATGGACCTGGATTCTAATGCTGGTATTATAGCACTTCCTAAATCTGTAATGGTGCAAGGTGTATTTCCGTAAGATGATATACCCAAGTCAATACATATACGCATGTTCAACTCGGGAATCGAATGATGCAAAAGTACAAGAGGAATATACTTGATTTCTGGAAGAAGTCTTAAGTTCTTGGCTGTCTCAATAGAATCAATCATTATGATGTCATAGGTTACTGGGTCACTCAAAGTGGCTTCACTGATATTTCTCACTATCGAAGGCAATAATCCTAGTTCAAGTATAGCATGTCGAATTTCCTCTAATTCGGAGTCTGTGTGCTCCGTGGAAATGAATAACACTTGATGTGAGTTGAACGGATAGAGCTGTTCAGTTTGTTTTGTGTATCTGATGTTAGATGGAGCGACACAAACCGTGAAGTAGAAGTTCGATCCAGACCCATAATCTGAGGTAACCCAAATCTCTCCTCCCATCAAATGAATCAACTGTTTAGAAATGGACAAACCCAAACCTGTACCACCGAACTTCCTCGTTGTTGAACCATCGGCTTGGCAGAAAGTGTCAAAAATTAATCCCAACTTATCCTTCTCTATTCCAATACCCGTATCACTGACACAAAATTCTAGAAGTAACTTTCCTTCATCGTCCAGCTGTTTGCTTGACTTTTTGACACTAACACTAACCTTACCCTTCTTTGTGAACTTTATCGCATTACCGGCTAAGTTCAATATAACCTGTCTCAATCTGAATGAGTCACCAATCAAGTTATCAGGGAACGAAGAGTCACATTGATAAGTCAAGTCAAGCGATTTTTCGATTGCCTTTACGGCTAAAGTTTTCAATGCTCCAAATACTGTGCCTCTCAAAGAAAAATCTATTTGTTCAACTGTCATTCTATTAGCTTCAATCTTTGAAATATCCAAAATGTCGTCAATAATTGTCAATAAAGAGTTTGCCAAGTTGTGTACAATAGACAACATCTCTCTCTGGTATTGCGTCAACTCAGTATCCAAAGACAATTGCGTCATACCAATTATACCATTCAAAGGAGTTCTGATTTCATGTGACATGTTGGCCAAAAACTCTGATTTCGCACTATTTGCCAATTCAGCGGCCTCCCTAGCGGCGGTATTTCTTTGAATAGATTCCCTCAAATTTAACACCATTTGGTTGATCTTAGTCTTCAAAGCATCCATTTCACCAGAAGCTTCAACCGTAATAAAACGGGTAAAGTCACCATCGGTAGCAGCAGCCGTAATTTGAGCAAACGCTCTCACTTGTGATGTCAAATTAGAAGCCATGGTATTCACATTGGAAGTGATCTCCTTCCATAATCCGTCAACGTCGCTAACCTGAGCTTGAATTCCTAATTTACCATTGATACCCACATCTCTGGCGACTTTTGACACTTCTGAAGCGAACAATTGCAATGAGTCCACCATTTTATTGATCGTATTCTTCAATTGTAAAATCTCGCCTTGGGCGTGTACATCAATTTTCTGAGATAAGTCACCATGGGCGACAGCAGTCGTAACCATTGCAATGGATCTCACCTGATTCGTCAAGTTGGTAGCCATTAGATTGACGTTTTCCGTCACAGCTTTCCAAGCTCCTTCTACGTCTTGTACATTGGCCTGTCCTCCTAAAATACCGAGGGTACCGACTTCACGCGATAATGTAGTCACTTCCAAAGCGAAATTCTGTAATCTATCCACCATTTGATTTATAGTTAACTTCAAATTCAAAATCTCACCCTTACAATCAGCAGTGACCTTTTTGGATAAATCACCTTTAGCAACAGCGGTAGTAACATTGGCTATATTTCTGACTTGGGTTGTCAAATTCAAAGCCATAGCGTTTACGTTATCAGTCAACTCTTTCCAAATACCTTCAACATTTCCAATAAGCGCCTGTCCGCCCAAGATTCCCAACACTCCGACGTCTCTGGCTACCTTAGACACTTCGAACGCGAATGTTCGTAATTGGTCCACCATAGTATTTATAGTCATTTGTAATTGTAGAATTTCACCTTGGGCGTGGACATTAATCTTGCGTGATAGATCTCCACTTGCAACAGCTCTTGTCACATCGGCAATCTCTCTCACTTGATTTGTCAAATTGAGGGCCATAATATTAACATTGTCAGTCAAGGATCTCCAAATACCAACAGATCCTTCATTTTTCGCTTGGCCACCTAGTTCTCCGTTGGCGACCTCAGTCGCCACTTTAGTCACCTCGTTGGCAAAAGCCTGAAGTTGATCCATCATAGTGTTAATGGTGATTTTGACCTTCAAGATTTCAGGATCAGATTCCACCGTGTGAATTTCAACCTTCTTCGACAAATCACCCATGGCTACAGATATCACAACGGTGCCTATTTCACTCAAAGCCTGTTTGAAAGCTTTATTTACACTCTTCAATGTGTGGAGTTCCAGATTGAGTGCTTTCGTCGACTCATCCTTCTGCTTTAGATGCTGTAGAAGATCCAATCGTATCAGTTCCAGCCTCTGCTGAAACAGGTGAGGATCTTCTAGTATCGCTATCAACTCACTTGGGTTCATGGTCTCCCCTAGCGATAGTCTCTGCTTTTTGGTAGATTGAGTTATTTTGACCGTTTTTACTTCGGACCTAGGTAATCGATTAAGATAGTTCTATCGTTCTCCGCTAATCCACCCAGTCTTCTGGCTATCTTTCTCGATGCTCCAGAATACTTTTATATGAGTGATCGGATGTATTGCTGGCTGTATTGTCTCAGATTGATTCTACTAAGCAAGTGAAATACCTTGTCTCCCTTTTACTGCTATTCTAAGAAAAAACAATTTGCTGATATATTTCAAGCAAACACTGCGTCGGTTGTTCCTCTTCTCGACCTGCCACGGCACAAGCTCTCTGTTCTAGCCTTCCTATCGAAAAACCGTTCAAGTTATCTACTCGCCGGTGTTCTCGTTGCCAGTCGTTTTTTGTTAGGTTGCCTCCAGCTCTCTGACGGCTCCTAACTCCAAATGTCGCTTGTAAAATTTTCCTTTGCACCGCTACCAGCTGACGCTTCTGTTACAATTACTAGCAACTGTCTTATACCTTAAACAGACGTAGTCGGTTCCTTCTAAGGGAAAAAATTAATTAGCGTAATAATAGAAAGTAAACAGCGGTATAATTTATCACAAAACTTGAGAGTTGGTGAAAATAGGGATTACAAAGTCACCACTGCAGACACGCCTCCCTGGCGCGTCGTGGGAAATGGTGGAAGGGCGTGGGACGCTGGCGGGTGGTAGCACCCGCCAGCGAGCCTGTGCAGCTACACTGGGTCTACGTAGAGATCTTCGGATCGCAACCGGTTCCCTGATCAATAGTAAGCTATCTACATAGGTTCGAGTTTGACCCCTGGAATGAAATCTCAGCTTCCGGCTGAGATTAGGTCATCCGACAGTAGTCGCCAGGTGGATGGATATCGTCGAGCAGCGCTCGACGATATCAATCAGCTTGTGTACATTCGGGCACGTCGGCGTCAGCGCGACCCCGGCTCTGCCTATCTCTTGGTCTGCTATGTCGTAATGAAGAAGGTCGCAGGTTCGCATCGGAGGCCGCTCACGAGAAACCAAATGCGGACAGGGCTCCCCAAGACTCCTCGCTGACACTGCCGCCAGAACGTTGCCTAGAGATAATAGTGCGGTGCCGGGCCTATTAATACTGCGGAGACAACTCATTATGCGTAATGCGATCATCAAGCCGATGAGAAGCATGCTCAGCACATCTGAGAACGGCATTAGCCATGCTTATGTAAGGGTGATGTAAACAAGATCGTGCGTGCGTGGGAGAGCAGCGTCGAACAGGGGAAATAACGTCATCAGGACAGCGCGGGTTTAGGCCGCGACGTATATAGGTATTGTGGACGTGAAGGCCTGGCTGTAGAGGGGAAGATGCGGCGGTATGGCGGTATGGTAGTATGGCGGTATGGTAGTATGGCGGTATGGCAGTATGGCGGTATGGCAGTATGGCGGTACGGCAGTGGACTGGCAGTCGCATGGCGATGTGGGCGTGTAGAGTGTGGGCGTTTAGAGTGTGGGCGTTTAGAGTGTGGGCGTGTGGGTAGTGTAGAGTGTGTAGGTGGACGGTGTAGAGGTTGGATAGTGTGGCTGTAGCAGGGCAGTGGCGATTGTGGGGATGTTATACGGATGTTATACGGCTGTTAGCGACAAAGGCGATCGCAGGAACGCCCTTGGTGTTAGACTGGCTGTTCGATACGGCGAGGAAGGACAACTTTTGGCGGTATACGGTCAAGGAGAGCAGAACAAACGAGAGTAGGGTTTGTGTGCGACTATTGTGCGCGTTCGAACTATTCAACGAGCCGGTGCTCATCTATTGGTGGAGGTCATACCTGTTACTGATCGGCTAAACAGCAGTCCTAGCCATTTATAGGAGATGTGGTCGGCTGTCGTGTAAAAACAGACCTGGCTAGCTCAATGGCTAGAGCGTTTGACTTTTAAAGCTTCGCTAATTGAAAGGTATCAAAAGGTTGCGGGTTCGACCCCCGCGTCGGGTTCTTTTTTTGTGCGAATATGAAAGACATATACAACGATCGGGTTGAGCAGACCATAAACATGGTACTCCCTACTCGAATACAGGTTTCCTGTGCTAGAAAACGAGCATACTTTAAAAATGTAGCTATTAAACCTTGAAGAAGAACGTCTGCTTGAATTTGCGAAGTCAAACACCCCAGAACTCGAAGAGGAAAGTCAAATGGTGTTCCACCGTGCGAGGCTCGTGTGTTGTGCTTGGATATGTCTCGTGGCAGCGGTGCTTGCAGACTCAGACGTCGATAATAATATCTGCGAGACAGAACATAGTATTCCTAGTATTGATTTGGACCTTCTAGAGGTCAACGTGACAGAGTTGACCCGGCAGGAAGAGACGTATAAGGCAAGGTTGCAAAATATTTCGATATTGGAAGAAACTGGCAAGAAACTGGCAAAAAATGTTAATGTGATTGATCTTGACAGCCAGAACTTGACAGTCACCAAGTATGAGATGAGTAAAAGGAAGTCGCTCGGACCTAAACAGATGAAGCATGTCATCAGACACAATCCAAAAAGTATCATCTTTTTCAAAGACACCAAGACCGTTCTAATTGCAGATAGAAAGCAAATTATGGAGGAAGACGACGATGTACTTCAAGATAAAATCAAGAGAGGTGAGAGTTTGAAGTTTGTAGAGTATGACACAGACAAGTCTACCAAGTATGGAATATCACCGGTATTGATCCCTGCAAGCCCCTGCCTAAGATTTATTGGGGATCAACCTACTGGGTCCATCTCGATTGCGTATCAAGTAGGAGTTACCGTCACATTTTCTGGATCGATCGAAGGGGATTACAATGTACCATTGAATACCGATTACCTCACATTGGCCCTCCATTACATAAGTGGAGTACTGTCCGCATTAGGGGCAACTTTCACGGGAACCTATGCTTGCGATTCTGTAAACGGGACTGACATCAGGCTCTTTTATAAAGCAGGCATGATTGAAGCGGAGCCTAGATCCAGAAACATCATATATGATACATTCAAAGGAAAGGTCATTAGTAAGGGATGGTCCAGGCTTCCTGTAATTAAAAGCATTACAAACTCACAGCCTATCTACTACTGTGCGTCAAGTGATAAAATGGATTTGATGTGTGACATGCTGGGCGTTGACTATACAGACGAAAGTGGTGTCACTTTCAAATCTCATATAAAACAATAAACATGGTAAGAAACCAAAACTGCTTTTACGTATTTACACTATTGATTCGACTTTGAAAAGCTATAATAATAAGAGATTGACTTAAATTAAATTGAGAGTCCGTAGGGTTTCGCAGTTTGGCATTCTCAAGCTTTCAGCCTCTTGCAACTTGTTATAATCAGTGTAGAACCATCCTTGAGCATCCTCCATCATTTCGTTTTTCAACAATTGCTCTCTTGAACACTTGGATCGTTTGTCACGGATGAACTGATTTTCCACCTTGAGTTCGAAACTCTTTAACTGTCTGTCTGATAGTTTTTTCTTCTCCACGAAGTCTGGTGCAATGTAAAAAGGAATTTTATGCTTAGGCGTGTGCCTTTCAACGTTGAATTGTCTGGTTTTATAAAAGGAGAACTCTGGGGAATCAGATTCATTGAAAAATGCTGAAATTATTGGCACAATTAAAAATAATAGTATGGGCAATAATTGTTTTAGTATATTAAGTGCAGAGTCTGCTTGGGGCTGTTGTTGTTGCTGACGTTGGCGAGTCTGCCTTTGACGTCTGGCCCGATTCGTGTTTGCAAAAAAGGGTTGTTGTTCCCCACCGAAACTCTGGAAAGTGAAGCCATTGTTGCCGAAAGTGAATGTTGGGCCGGCTCCAAAGCCCTGTCCACCTCCAAAAAACATATTGAATATGTCATCTTCAAAATTGCCTCCTCTTTGGAAGCCACCGAATCTCTCGAATCCGCTACCACGAGCAAATGCATGGGTAGCTTCTCCATCGCCATTTCCTGAATGACCCATGAAACGTGAATCTGGATCTGATCCAGTTTGATCATATATGCGCTTCTTCAGCGGATCGCTCAATACCCCCCATGCCTTGTTCAAGTACTTGAACGCTTCGGCCGACCTGGGATGCGGGTTCTTATCGGGGTGCAACCTCACCGCCAATTTTCGATACGACTTCTTGATCTCCGCCTCGCTGGCCGTCTTCTCCACCGCCAAAATCTCATAGAACTGATGCGGCTGGTACGACAAAACCTTCAACACTATCTTTTCATGATCCTTCGTGTATTCTGCCGTCATTCTCTATACTTCTGCTGTCCTCCTATAATGCCACCGAACCGTTACCTATTGTTGTATATTCGTCTAGCCTTCTCGTTTGTAGTCCTGGGCCGCTCAATATCTATAATCCATCTATCTGTGTGTTTTCAGATTCGTTTGCTACTGATGGACCGCTGCCAATTCTGCTATGCTGTCAATTACGGCTCGCTCTCCTTGAATACAGACAAATGATAAACTGATAGCCCAAAAAATTTCATGCTTTAATAACTACACTACCAGATCTTGAGAAGATCATGGAAGCCCTTTAAAATCGCACGGAACTGATTACAGAGTGCGATAGACCTTGGAGCCGTCGAGTTGAACAACTACACTGGCTCAACCCATGGTCGAACTGCTGGCCCCAGCACATTTCCATCCTCGTTTCTGTACTTTTTGCCCCCTTTGAGATCGCACCATGCGATTCTCAGCTTGAAACCAGCTCAGAGCAGAGCGAGCATAGTAGAATACTTCGGGCATATTAACGGCTGCTGGAACCACTACGGTGGGGCGGCAACCTGCTGGCTGGTCATTCGCCTTGGCACAATGGCTGATCAAGCCATATAGGAGTCGAGCTATGTAGGAGTCGAGCAGAATTGGTAGTTCGTATAGCGGTGCCAGACCTGTAGCCCCCAGCAACGTAGTGCGAAGGGTCTGGTACGAGGTGCTTGCCCCAACAAGTAATTCGTATAGAAGCATTGGGAAGAGATTAGGCCGTCCTACGAGCAGAGACGGCAGTCTCCGGGGATCACTAGTCGTGTAGTGGGGGACCAAGGAGATACATGCTGCTGCAATCTAAAACGTCGGATCATAGCGCCAAAAAGGTTAATCAGGGGATAACGATCGATAAACATGACATCACGACTGGCGAATTCGACGTCCAAAAGGCCTGTTGTGGTATCATCCCCCCGGCCATAGGGCACCGTGGTGCCCCATGGAGCCAACAAATTCTTCTACGTGACCCCCATAACGATTTGACGCCTAATGCCTCGCAAATTGCTACCTCTGTGTTCCCAATAGGACATACTACAGACGTTGCACAATACTATTGATTGTGCAACTGCTCCAGTATGTAGGAAGAGGGTAGCATGAGCGACTAAAACTGATTGTATGCGACGCTGATGGCCCGATTCAGGTACCAAAGCACAAATGATGCTTCTGGTTGGCCCCTGGGTCATCTATCAGTTGAAGCGCTAACACTGTTAACCTTCCAACACCCCCACGAGTGCATCACAAGGTATATCTGTCGACCCAACACTCACACCCCTATGTACTCCAGCAACACACAGTACTGGTATGAGTGTATAAATAGAGCTGGATATGTTCTTTTCTTAGTGTCAGAGTTCTACATTAGTTCCTGACTCATACAGCTACTGATAACACACCTGCTACGCATATACTTGCCGCTATTTCCACTATCTAAACTAACAATACAAAGAATGGTTTCTCCTATCGTCGACATTGAATCATTGGTTGACTTCCACCAAGGCTCTTCTTGCGGATCTTGCAACACCTGTAACAAGTGCAAGTGTTCTTCCAAGAGCTGCAAATGTGCCACTTGCAAGAAGTAAGCATGTGACTCCTGGTCCAAAGCACCAGCGAGTGAGCCGGCGGGCAAGCCTCCCGCCGGCCCGTGAATTGGTCCACAGGGGCAGCGATAGTGAGCGCGGATCCCTACTAAGTCTGGGCTAGTGGCGGGCAGACTCGCTATGCTGTTGCGCCTACGCAGACAGGCAAGTAGCCCTATCTTTGATTATCTTATATATGCCAGAGACGCTCACAATACATGTTCTGTGGCACGATGCTATCTGTAGACTCGCAGCTGATAGGAGAACTCGGTTTGTGTTCTTTTTCCGCCTCGAAGCACATGCCAAGCGAAAGCATATGCTGCCGCATTCTGCCGGCTGGCCGTCAGTACGGGCATGGTGCCGTCACCGGCGGCTGGCGGTACAGCTAGCGAGCCAGTTAGCGGGCGCGCTGGCTAACGCGCCCGTATTTTTCGGTGCTCTCGCACGCTCTGATGCCCATCGCACGCACTCGGCTTCCCCACCGATACGCACGGCCGGCCACCATGGCTATCCACCTGAAATAGATTGCTCTTCTGGCCCTGCTTGGTGTTCCATCATGCTCTTTGTATTCATATGACTATAAACGAGCTTCCAATATTAGTAGCGGCTACCTCGGTCAAGAAGTTTGTGGGGTAGTTATATAATTGAAAAATTCGCATCTAAAGACATTCTATGAGCAATAACATCGTCAACAGAACATGCCCAATACATTAGACCAAAGCTTCGTGCAAAACAGCAGCTGGAAGGCTGACATCTTCAAAGGTAAGGTGGTATTTGTCACCGGTGGTGCTGGTACGATATGTCGTGTTCAGACGGAGGCTCTTATCTTGCTTGGGGCCGATGCTGCAATCATCGGTAGAAACGATGAGAAGACAAAAAAAGCTGCCGAGGAGATGCAAACGTTAAGGCCTGGCGCCAAGGTTATCGGGATAGGTAAAGTGGACGTGAGAGAGGTCAAGTCGCTTGCTTCCGCCGCCGAGACCACTGTGAAGGAGTTAGGAAGAATCGATTTCGTGATTGCTGGCGCAGCAGGCAATTTCCTCAGTGACTTCAACCACTTGTCGTCGAATGCGTTCAAATCGGTCATCAGTATCGATCTCTTGGGGTCCTACAACACCGTTAAAGCTACGTTCGAGGAGTTGAGGAAGAACAAGGGCGCCATTCTCTTTGTCAGTGCCACTTTACATTACTACGGTGTGCCCTTCCAATCGCATGTTGGAGCAGCCAAGGCAGGTATCGATGCGCTTTCGAACGCGTTGGCTGTCGAATTGGGGCCGTTGGGTATCAGGTCCAACTGCTTGGCCCCAGGCGCCATCGATGGCACTGAGGGTATGTCCAGATTGGCTCCTCCAGGCGTCAGCTTGGAAAAGAAAATACCGTTACAACGCATGGGAAGCACCAGAGATATCGCCGAGTCTACTGTCTATTTATTCTCACCAGCTGCTAGCTACGTTACAGGTACCGTCCAAGTCGTCGACGGTGCCGCATGGCATCTTGGTAACTTTGTAGGTGACCTCTATCCACAAGTCATCATCCAACAAAACGGCGACCCAAGTACCAAATTGTGAATGCTCCATAGTAGATATGCTTACTTAACGTCTAATTATGTGTATTATGAACTACTAAACATTTTCCCTGAGTTATTGACTTCCTGAGCAATCTGGATATAAGTTGAAATTTCATCTTCTAAATTGTAAAGTTTATAGTACTACTAAGCATGTTTCCAGGATCAAGTAGACATAGCTACAACAAGCAAGGCCAATCGCAGGGTGGATACTATCCACCTCAGGGACCGCCTCCAGGTCAGTATTACCAGCCTCCCTCCGGACCTCCACCTGGACAAGGTGGATATCATGCACCTCCTGGCCCACCTCCAGGAAATTACGATCAAGGATACAATTCGGGAGGATACTCAAGACCGCCAGCTCCTCCTGGAGGACAATATTCACAAGGCAGCAGGAACCAAGGATATGGTGGATACCAGTATCTGGCACCGTCGGGGCCTCCGCCCACCGCACCTCAAACTTTCGGACAGAATTCCAATGCCACGTTCCAGTACTCGAATTGTTCTGGTAGAAAGAAGGCCCTTTTGGTTGGGATCAACTACTTCGGCTCGTCCAATGAGTTGAGAGGATGTATCAATGATGTTAAAAATATGAGCAACTTTTTGGTACAGAGGTTTGGTTACAGATGGGAAGATATGGTCATTTTGACTGACGATCAGCGGGAAAGAGCCAAAGTTCCTACGAAAGAAAACATTATCCGTGCTATGCAATGGCTCGTCAGCGATGCTCATCCGAACGATTCCCTAGTATTTCACTACTCGGGCCACGGAGGTGTCACTAAGGATTTGGATGGCGACGAAGAAAATGGAATGGACGATGTCATCTACCCTCTCGATTTTAAGGTCAATGGGCACTTGATAGACGACGAAATGCATGCTATTATGGTGAGACCATTGCCTCCTGGTTGCAGGCTTACAGCGTTGTACGACTCGTGTCACTCTGGAACGGCTCTCGACCTTCCTTATGTCTACTCTACCAAAGGTATAGTCAAGGAGCCTAATTTGCTCAAGGACGCCGGAACAGGGGCCTTGTCGGCCTTCATGTCTTATGAGCAGGGAAACATCGGAGGTGCCATATCATCGCTTAACGGAATTTTCAAAAAAGTAGCACGTCTGGGTGACGCCAACAGAGATAAGGTGATCAGCATGAAAGGCTCGCCGGCAGATGTCATCTCGATCTCTGGCTGTAAGGATGATCAGACCAGTGCAGATGCCAGAGAGAATGGCCAGAGTACCGGTGCTATGTCTTGGTCTTTCATTAAAACTTTGCTGGAAATGGGAGACCAGTCGTACTTGTCACTCTTGAACAACATGAGAGCGATATTGAGCCAGAAGTACTCCCAGAAGCCCCAGCTTAGTAGCTCTCATCCCCAAGACATGAATCTTCGCTTCATAATCTAGATTTACTTAGTCGTGCCTTATCTAAATATAAATAGACCAAATACCAAATACAGTGATTCAGAAGAGAATCCTACACTCGAGGAAAGGAAGAAGCATGAGTGACAGATTTGGAAGACACCAGTCGAAGCGGTGGGTCAGAGCTTCCGTGCCTGCTTATGGTGATGATTGGGATAACGAGTTTGACTACGATTTTGACGAGAATCAGGAACATGATTCAATGATTTTAGAAGAAAACAGTAACAACAAGAATAATGAAGAGCCACTCAAGGCTGGAGAAGAAAACGAGGGTAACAAACAGGGGAACTTAATGTTGACAATTGATCGGTTCTCCAATAGAAATGACGATTCTGACGAATCAAGCGATGATGATCCTCCTGAGATATTTGAAGAAGGTACTGGAGCGGCTGAAATAGCTAGAAAGACTGGCGAGATGGATAACACTCTCGACTTTCGACAAAGCAGCCGGGAGGAAGATAATGATACACATACTGCTGTCGTGGGGAAGGTAGTAAATGTTCCGGCAAAGCTACGCGATGGGTCATTTGAGAAGTTGGAGAATCTAGGGCCGCCTACGCCGAACTTTAACAATATACCGAGTGAATACTCTTCAGCTTCACCCACCTCAGATCCCAATACTCAGTCTGATAGCGACTCGATCCAGATGGAGCCCGAAAATTTGAATATGAAATTAGCGGAGGAGGAGAACAAACTAGAGGAAGGTCTGGATTTCGACCCACATACAACAAAGGACGAGAACACTAGTATAACCGTACCAGTGACCAAGGAGCCATCAATGACTATTGACCCTTTGGTATTGTCCATCGATCATAGACGGCTTTCCACGAGTGATGATAGCGACGAGGACAGTGAGAGTGACGTTAATTATAAGGGTGCTTCGTGGGAACAATCTGACAACATGGAAGCATACACTCCGGGGAATGAAACGGTAGTGAAGAATACACCAGAAGAGTCGGAGAAAGCCCCTCACGATGATATTTTGAATTCCTTGATCAACGACCTCGAGCAAGCATCTTTCACAAGGTCTGGGTACAATTCTGTTCCTGCTACGAGTGAACACGATAAGTCTGCGAATGAAATTCTTCCAAGCATGGACTCGATACACGATTTGTCGCTTCCTGATTTCGAACATGCATCGTACGATACAAGTTTCTCATCAGATAAGATCGAAATCAACAATCAAGACAGTGAATCCGGTCCTCAAACACCTATCGAACCTTTGACCATCTCACACAAAGAAGAGCATGAAAAGTTTGTGAAGGCAATGACCGATAGACAGCCATCGATCAGGAAACCACCGCCAATGGGGAGACAAAATTTGGTGTCCATGGACTATTCTAATATTGCAGATGCTATGAGCGATTACATTAATAGCCCAGCGAAGGACAAGCAGGAGTCAATGGCAAATATTGCAGAGGATGGGGACGACGAGAGCGATGAAGGGGAGAGACGGATAGAGAAGGATGAAGCTAATGCTGAAGACAACTTAAATGAAAATCCAGTAGCCGAAGAGATAAAGGGATATGCTAGTTCAAGTTCAAGCTCGACTGGAGAAGACTTCCTCAATGATAGTGACAAGGATGACAACTATAGCGTGCGCAGTGTTGACGAGAATGAGAAAACTCACGGGTCAAAGCCCTCTTTGTCATCTGCCCAAGACTCTTTTGGAGGTGACAACTACGACTTCATAGTTCCCCCAAAAAAATTCAACAGACCCGAGGCAGATAGGCGAGTTTCGACGGCAAGTACAAGTACCTTCAACTTAGGTGAGTGGAATCCAAATACCGATAACTACCGTGACCAGTTCATAAATGATAATGATAACGAGTCTAACTTGAACTTCAATATAGACGAGGGAGAGAATCAGTACTACGAAAAATTCACAAAAGGTCCCAATGACCAGAATTCGGAAGTTGCATCAACTTCAAGTACGCTTTCCGTTCCTGATACGATAGACGGAGGGTTACCAAACATTGATGAGGAAACCGATGATGATGCGAGCTTGAGTGGTGGAGTGCTGTCCGTGGCCAACGGCTCGATGGCAACAGACGAGTCTCTAATTAAAGACCCAAGCTACTCAAAGGCAGCATTCAGGGAGGACGACGAATCCCTCTTATCGGGAAAGAGCTCCTCCTCAAGGCTGATCAGACACCAAAGATATTCTAGTCTCATTCCTCCAATGTCTGAGGAGGAGCTTGCGGAGTCAGCAAGAAGTTTCTCCCACAAACGCCTGTCTTCTCTTGCTTCTGCATCTACAGTGAATATAGCATCGAAGCGTGACATAACGGCTTCCACGAAGAGCAGCACTCCAACCACGAATGTTGCAACTTCTAGAAAAACTTCATTTTCCAAATCTCAGAACAAGACCCCGTTATATAGCTGGAAGGAAATAATGTCTACCTCTCAACCGATAGACAGGATCGCCAAGCTCAAGGAAGCTTTGGAAAAGGAACGTGAGAGTAATACAGGCCTAAACGAGTGGTTAAGGGAAACATTGAAACTGGCAGACATGTCTTCCAATATTCACATTGGTAAGATAGCTTCTGAGGCTTACCAGAATGCGTCTCACAGTGACATAAGAAGGCATGCTTCATTGCGAAGTAGAGTTTCGCTTGTCAAGGGAAAGGTCGAGACCTCCGGACTTCAGGCCTCCAATCTTGGTAAGAAGTTCCTCAACCGTGGTAAAAAGTTCATCAAGTCTACTGGCGGTGGTGAGTAAAATTCGCAACATGTGATAATAAATAATTGCGATTAGATACAAAAACAGCTTAGCTTCTATGAATATATATTTAAATCGGTTGGTTTAGGGCTCTAATGATACGCTTCACGTTGGAGTCGTATGTACTACCAGTAGTGACCATTCTTATTAACCATACACCCGGTTTCATTTGGGCCATTATAGATTTCATACTCGATATTTGCTTCTTTTGGGTACGCAAGATATACTACTTTTATCGCAGGAAAGATCCTCTCAAAGTATACTTGAAGGAACTCAAGAATGTATCGAGCTATAACGAGTGGAAGGAGACGGTTACAGAGATTGACAAGTTGTCAAAAATGGATTTGTGGCGGCAAAATTTCATCTCCAAGCACTATGATTATGTCTTGATTAACGATAGGATCAAGTCTTTAAGGCTGGCGAGGTTGGAAGGAAACTCGCTGCTCATAATGTCACTACTCCGATCAGGCCTTATACGAAATTTTGGGGGTATAGCACAGCGACGGTTGTATGTCAAGTCGTATTTGGGCACAAAGTTGAAAATTGAGGAGTATATTAATGAAGTGTTGAGCTGTTTGAGTTATCTCAACGAGTCGATCAGTACGTCGCAAGACCGTAAGCAGAATGAGTTTATCATGAATAGCAAGCAGCTCAAGCTCAACTTTTTCCACGACGCGAGACAATCTTTTGGGTGCACTGCGTTGCTACTACAGGGAGGTTCTCTTTTTGGACTTTGTCATTTGGGCATCGTTAAGGCATTATACTTCAGAGGACTTCTTCCCAAAATCATAGGAGGAAGTGCAGTTGGGGCCGCAGTGGCATCATTGGTCTGCACTTTAAAAGACAATGAGTTAATACCTATATTGATTTCAATAGCAGATGTGATGCAAAATATTGACAGGCTCAATCACGATGTGGATGAGAGGTATGGCAACGTCATAGAGAACGTCGTAAAGAAGGGATATTCGCAAGATATTCTTATATTTCTTAAGTTCGTCAGAGATACTATCGGTGACCTTACATTTGAGGAGGCATATCTAAAAACGGAGAAAGTTTTGAACATCGTCGTTCATCCAACTCATCAATCTGTTCCTTCATTACTCAACTACATTACAGCACCAAATGTTATCATATGGACGGCAATTTATGCCTCTATAGGAACTGGAGTCCTTTCTGATGATGTGCAATTATACGTGAAAGATTTCAATAATAACATAACACCGCATAATCCAAAATTCAAGGTTGATTTCTTAAAGCCTCAGGACGTGAGTTACAAATATCAATATTTCAAGTCTCCCGGAAAGAGCTTTTATTCACGAGGGGCGGAAACCGAGAAGAAGACACAGAGCGTAAACGCTCTTGAAAGCACGCCGTATACTCGTTTGACGGAGTTATTCAACGTCAATCATTTTATCATAAGTTTGGCACGCCCTTACTTGGCTCCTCTCATAACTAACGACTTAAAGCATGATCATCACTATGGAAAGATTCATACGAAGAGGGGTAACCCATCATTTTCAAAGAGTTCTTCGTCAGTTTCACAAAATGCATCCAATTTGAATGACGATGTGACTATTATCGAAGACTCAGACTACTACACGAAGGACGCAAGTCATACATTTTTTAAGCGGATAAAATACGTGTTTGGATTAGAGATACAACATAGACTAGAGGTAATGAATAAGTTAGGAATATTGGCTGACATTTTCAAAAGGTTTTGCATCGATGAAAAGCCCTCCACAATACATTACTTGAGTAGTAACAGAGAAATCACAATCGTCCCTGAACTTAAGTATCTTTTGAAAGATTTTGGCAGGGTGTTTGACGTTCACAAAACTATGGAGAATATTCCTTACTGGGTTTTGGTTGGCGAAAGGTCAGTATGGCCCTTGTTCCCTTTGCTTTGGACACGTTGCTCTATAGAATTCACATTGGACGATTTATATAATATTCATCGTAAAAAATCATGAAGAATCCATCTATATTAATGAAAATACAACTTGACATTCAGCTCCTTTGTCAAATAGTAAATATATTTCCTCTCTTCGACTTTCACCTGTGAAATTGGGAAGGGTAAACATCCTCTACTTACAACTAGGCAACCGGTCACATCACTTGCCTTTCCAGTTGATAAGGGCATCAAGCTCAAATTTAGTTGAGATCTGTGGTACAACTTGACCAAAAAGTCCGTTAATTTAAATACTGGATCAGAATCCGTCATCGAATCAAAATCCACTTGCTGAGGAGAGTTCTTTGAAGCGACAACGTTCAAGTGACAGCATTGCTTGTTGATTTTCATTAACGCATATAAAAGTTGGTTGCTGGAAACATTCGTTGCCGATAAGAGTAACTCAGGCATCTCGATGAATACCACCTTCTTATTCGATCGGTTAGCTGATACAGTCTCATAAATACTCTCGAAACATTTCTCTATCACTTCGTCTCCATCTTCAACGTTGCCTATATCCTTAGTGAAAAGGTTTGAGAATCTATCTATGAACTTGAAGTTGGGCATTGTATCCAAGTCAAGTCCATTTTTTTTGCAATTTTGTACATAAAAGTCCTTCAGGTGTATGAATGATATGAAGAATACGGCTGGATGTATAGTGGCTCTCTTGGTCAACTCGTTATTCACTTGAACTGCCGTGCCTTGTAAAGAATTTTCAATCAACGAATTAAGTAGCCATGACGGAGAAGTACCTTGTATATGCGAAATGACACTCATCAGGGAGCTGTCTGATCGTAGTATTTGATCTGAAATCAATGAATTGTCGCTGAATAGCGACAAGTTTTGTTGTTGCGTTGATGCCATACTCTTCAGAGCTATATTCTCTTCTAATATTGAAAAATCATCTATTTTATATTTTTCGATGGCTTCGAGACCAACGACTGAGAAGATAACAATGATTTGATAAATCATCTTATTACTATAAATACGTTAAGCAGCCAGTGTTTCAAAAGGGACTGGCGCCCCATTATATACAATGTTTCTATAGATGCCAATTGATCATATAAATATGTGAGGAATTTTAAGTCTAATTTTGCAATCTTCCCTCACTCATGTAGTGGTCCAACTTTCTCAACGATACTTGATAGAGAAGCAACATGATTGAGCTTTGGATACCAGTCCATATGGATCTGGGACCAACACCAGAAAATAATCCAACAATGCCTTCGGTTTTGTATATGTTACCCAATGCATTTAATGTCGAAAATCTTTGAGGTGCAACAATCTTTACATTTTTCATATCAATATGCGACTCAGGTTTGGAAGTGCCTGATGTCTGGATTCTTGTTTTGATGACGTCTAGCGGAGTAGTAAGGAAACCGGCCAAACCACCAGCAGCAGCACCAGTACCAAGTTCGGACATTATAGGCAACTCGTCAGAGCCATTATAATATATAGCTAATCTTCTGAATCTTTCATAAAATGCGAACTGCAAAGCACTAAAGGGCAAATCCCTGAACAACGTTTCCTTATACCCAAAGACGAAGGTTCGCATTCCTTCGTTCTTCGCGATCGACCTTATCGCATCAAACAATCCCCGGTAGTTGTACCCAGACCCTTTGGTATAAGGGTTGTTGTGTCTTCCTTGCAATTGCAATCGAGTTTTCAATACTTCAGACGGCACATAAAACACACTGGAAGCAAAATCACCGAGTATGCCTGCCACGAAATATGCAAATGTATCGTTCAACTTGAAGTCATCGATCATAAGTCTCTTGGATAACTCGTAGGTACCGAAAAATACAGCCGTAGATGGAAAAGATCCGAGCAATGCTGGGGTATATCCACCATAAAGTCCCCTGAAAAATCCTTCCTCTCTGAAGATTCGTACATAGGCACTGATCATGTTCTTATATTTTATATTGTTCACAAAACCCTGCTGTCTAGTTTTCACCGTGTCTAGCGAATGCATCGACGAGTCACCAACAATCCCTCCTAGCCCTCCTGCTAACATGCAATTTATTATCGGATAAACCTTCTCACCACCTTCGTTATCGCCATCCACACTATTGTCGCCCGTCAACAATACGTTGTTCCCCTCATGCTGATTATCGAAACTCAACGGTATCGTGGATGATGTAAATACCTGAGACATATGCCTTTGCGCTCAAATTCAGGGCCTGACTAGGTGATTGGAACAATTAGTCAATTTTTAACTTATCTTTATACAAAAAATCCAATTAAAGCATGCATAAAATTTTTACAAATCGACAAGAATAAGCTCTGTTTATCACTTCTAACTCCTTACAGCGATGGACTTGTCTCCTTCTTGTAAGCTTCCACGAGTAGTCTTAAAGATGTCTACCTGAATTTTTCATATTTTCTCGTTCTTCATTCGATAAATCGAACTAAAACAATACACAGGACCTTGTACTTTTCACTGAACTGAAGCTGGTACTTAAGCTGGGTACGTGGGAGATGATACGCCTAGCTTGTCGATCCTCAGTCAGATCTGTAATTCCGAGAACTCTGGCTGTCAGACGATATCGAATATTAGCTATCGAGAGCTCTTGTGACGATTCTTGCATTGCATTATTGGAAAAGAGAGACGATGGGCTAGCACCAAGAGTGATAGAACAGTTGAAAAGGACGTTAAATTCTTCCAAGGAAGGTGGAATAATTCCCACACAGGCACACGAGTTTCATCAGCAAGCTTTGGGGGACATTGCTGCTGAGATGTGCGAGAGATATGGACTATACGGAAAAGATGCACCTGAGTTGATCTGCTGCACAAGGGGACCCGGGATGGTGGGTTCGCTCAGTGCAGGCTTACAGCTTGCAAAGGGGCTTGCTGTAGCCTGGAATAGGCCTCTTGTCGGAGTGCACCATATGTTGGCTCATATTTTGGTGGCCAATATATCCGAAAATGGGTATGGAGAACCACCGCAATATCCTTTTTTGAGCTTGCTTTGCAGTGGTGGACATACGATGCTAGTGCTACTGTCTTCATTGACACAACATGACATAATAGTGGATACGGCAGATATAGCTGTTGGAGACTCCATCGATAAGTGCTCACGAGAGCTTCGTTTGAGAGGGAATATGCTCGGCAAGGAATTGGAGCGATATGTGGA